>CM053770.1:216716829-216764537 GCA_028658325.1 Potorous gilbertii
AGGGCAGTTTGGTGATAGGGGAAATTAGAATGCTCAGTGTACTGGGGTGAGGGGAGGGGACAAATGGGGAGAAAATTTTTGAACCCAAAATTTTGTGAAAATTAATGTAAAAAGTTAAATAAATAAATTTATATTTAAAAAAAAAGATTCTATGGTCTTTTCTTTCTGGTTTTCTTCTTACTCATAATTATTGCCTTTTTCTTGAGTTGTGAAGTGGATCTCTGATTCCTGGGCACAGGGGACTCTGTCCCATGGTTCTTATTCTGAAAACTTGAGGTTTTGTGTGTTGTGACCTCTAGTTCTTTCAACTAGAAGCTAGAATTCTGCAGCTTACATGGTGTTGTGCTGGCTGGTGTGCCAAGGCAGAGGCCAGGTGAAGTCTTTCTGAGTTAGGCGTGGTCTGGCCACAGGAGGTCTCCTCTCCTGAACTAGAGCACAGGAAGGCTCAGTGGTTGGTGAACCCCATCTGTGCTAGTATCTTTCCAATTTCCCTGGCTTTGATAAGGCACATCTGGGGTCCTGGTGTTGGTGCATGCGGGCTCCACCCCTATGGGGCTCAGGATCTACTCCTGGTTTGCTGAGGTGGGGCTGTCTGGGACAGCTCCAGTCCTGCACTGGTCCCCTTCAGCCACAGCAAGAGGGTCTCTCCTTAATGATTTTCCTAGCCTCTCATGCTCATAGACTGTTTACCCCTTTGGCTGATCCCACTATTCCAAGATTTTTCCTGGAGAAATATTCTTGGGTTTTTCAAGGTCAACAAGGGGAGGGGGAAGAGCACTTTCAGATCACTCCACCATTTTGGCTCCTGGAAGTTCAAGTAGGTGATTTACAGACATTTAATCTGTGTGCTGATAGACTCAGGAGTAGCTGCTGCTGTTACCTGGGGCTCTGTGCTTCTCTCTCACTGAGTTCTGCTGGGCTCCCATCCTGGGCCAATATGTTTGAGAAATCACACTGCTGCTTCTGCTTCATTCTTCCAAGTGGTTTCCATTTGACTTTACTCTGACTGGGTGCACACTGCCTACCCCATGTAACAGATCCTTCCCATCAACCTTCTAGGCTTCCCCAAGCTGGAAATCTGCCACACTCTGTCTCCAAGTGGACTCTGCTGCTCTAAAATCTGTTCAAATTCTCTTTTTAGAGGCATCTGAAAGAATTTGTGGCAGAGCTTAAGTGAGTATGTGCTCTCACTTCTCTATCTTATTTTTTACCTAGCTTTAATCACCAAAAGGGCCTTGCCTCCGTCAAATTGAGGCTTGCTAAAGATCTTAATTTTAAAAGGCCAAGGTCTCCCACTTCATCCATAGAACATCCTGATTTCTGTCTGGCCATTGGACCCAGATGACTCCCAAGGAGAGTGTGAGGCTGGTGACAGCCCTTCCTCACTTAAATCCAATTCACTGGCACATCATGGCATCACCTCCCTGACATAATGGTCCTCTTTGAGAATGAAAGACAAACAACAAGACCCTGAGTAACCAAAACAGATCAAATAAGGCCTGGCCTACTATAAGGAACATCAACATGAATGTTGAAACACCTTATTCTAAGAGTGGAAGTTTGGGAAGAAAGGAAGACAGTGTGCCAGGTGCCAAATTCCTTAAGAAAAGCATGAGTACAAATACTCAATAACTACAGAGGTATATGCAGGATAAAAAAATTTAGTAGAGTGAACTTCAAAGGAAGAAATACTCATTGATGGTAACAGCAAAGAACAACAATTATTCCCACTCTTTGTCCAGGACTTGGGCATCAGAGTTGTTTGTATGAAGGAACAGCTGCTGTTGGATAAAGACATAGTGTCTTTTGGGGCAAGTCAGATCTTTATGAGAGCAAGTAGAGAGGAGGGTGGGAGCAAGAAGTTTAGAAGAAATGGAGATTCATTCATAATGGAAATGAAATTCCAGAAGAAGTAGACATTTCCAAAGAACCTTCTCTGAATATAGCACATGATGGGGATGAGAAAACAGTACCTGGAGTGGGGCATCATTTATGTATGTATTCATAAATTCTTCATGGATTTAATATGTCAATTAATGTTTATTAAGCACTTACTTCTGTGTCCAGTACTGTGTAAGTAGAACACTAAAAATATTATTTGGTTCTACAAATCATAGATTTAGACCCAAAAGGGACCATTAGAAGCCATCTAATCTAATCTTATTTTGTAGATGGGGAAACTGAGGCCCAGAGAGGGTCAATGACTTATCCAAGAATACACACACACCCAAAACATTAAAAAGCATAGGTTTCTCAAAATTTATCAGTATTAAGAATGTGAGCCTGTGAGATTAAATGACCTCTAAGGTCCTTTCCAGCCACAGATTCTAATGGGAAGAATGATGAACTGGAAATGAGGAGAAACTTGAATTTGAATCGCACTTCCAAATATTACTACTAGTTTTATGACCACAGGCAAGTCATTGAAATCACTGTTAACAGATTCCTCATTGAAATATGGTTTATAATCATAAATGTAGCCCTTAACTCACCCAGTTACTGTGGGGATTAAAGGAAATAATGGCATATAGCAGGTGTTTAATAAATGTTTATGGATTGATTGGTAGGATATTTAAAACACCTTGCAGATCATAAAAACTATATAAATGTCAGTGGCTATTGGTCTTTCAAATGTATCTGGGGAAAGTCAAACTCTTGAATTTTATTTAGACAGGTTTTCAACATTGTCTCTGAATGATGCCTTCTATCACTGCTAAAGGAAGGAAGGAACGTTTCTTCATTGTGTCATGTCTATTCAGGAAGTTTGTTTAGTGGGCTGATGTTTCTTTAGCATAAAAATACAGTGAAAGAGTTCTTCAAGTATCCTGAGAGATGAGAAATAACAACATGTAAACTATATATATATACAAAGCCTGGAGTTAAGTTATTTATTTAAGGCTCATGAGAGTTTGGAAAAATGTTAGCTGAAATGAATTTTGGCAGTATATAGGGTTTGTTTTCTAACTTCTTGGTCTATCTCTTAGATTCAGTATATACTTCTTGTAAATAAAACTTCTCTAAGTCTTTCATAGCCAGTATTTCATAACATTCTTTGCTCCAAAGATGCCCAAATGTCCAGAAAAATCCTATTTCCAGAAATATTATCTAATTCCAGAATGAGCTATCTGTGTGCCAGTAATTGACTGGTGAGAGAGAAGGTCAAAATCAGCATTAAATTAGAAGAAAGAATAAAGATGAAAATATGACAAACTATTGCAACAGGTTCGACCCCTGACCTATTCAAATAAACCACTGATGCAAAAAAATGGAAGGAAGGAAGAAAAGAAAGGGAGAGAAAGAAAGGAAAGAGAGAAAGAGAGGAAAGAAGAAAAGATGGAAAAGAGAAAGAAGAAAAGAAAATGAGAAAGCAAAGATATTGAATGGGAATATAACTAATTTTTTTGAAAGTTTAGAGCAGCCACAACAAAGAGGCAAAAGAAAGCCCAGAAAGTACCATAGCCAGCAAGTGCTTAATCTTTTTGCTAAGCTTAGAAATATTCTTGCAAAGAGAAGCTTGTTTTGTAATATAGAGTCATGACTGAAGAATTATGAGCAGTTACACCTCATTAAATAGTTAAAAGTAATAGAGGTACAAACAAGTCCAAGGAAAGCTTGGTGAGAGTCTCAAATCAGTCTCATTAAACCAAGAACATATAAGGATGAAAATGGCAGCAAGAAAACAAATAAGTGGAAAATGTGCATATACACATATGTGCATATATACATGTGTGTATATACACACATGTATATAGGTATGTATATATACATATATATGTAGATAAGTATGTATGTGTATTTACATGTATAATATATACACATATTTATCTTGAAAGTATGGATACTTTCAGGATATGTCTTCTTCATAAGAAGTATGGTCTTCTTTCTTGAAGAAGACCAAAATGACGTCACTCTGTTGGGGCCTAGATACAGTGTGTTAGACCATAGCTGATCAGATGAACATGAGCTTGGAAGGCTCTACCACAGGTCAGGAACAAATGGAATATTTGGAATGGAAACTGTCTCTAAATTTGCACATTTCATATGTTTACACTGATGTATAATAGTGAATAGAGTGCTAGCCAGAAAGATCTGAGTTCAAATCCCACCTCCAACACATACTGGCTGGTGACCCTGAGCAAGTCACTTAATTTTTCAGTGCTCAAGACAACTTTCTAAGTCTTACAGTCTAAGATCAATTAACTAATAACAATTAGTTTTTTTACAGGCGAATATTTGCTGAAAAGATATAGCAAAAATCATATTATAAAAATATTTCCCCAGACCAGGCTACATTCTTCCCTCTGTGCCTTGGTTCCCGAGGAGAGTAAATTCAAACAAAATAGTGGTTACAGCCCTCTGCTCCCTTTCAAACTAGGATATATATTCCTCTGGGGAGGGTGGGCTGAAATTTAAAGTATTATCTGAAAAGCGTTACTTTCCTTAATTTCTTCTTACTACTTACAACATAGACAACCAATGAGTCTCTTCCTCACTTGCAAAACAACACCATCATGGTCTCACTTGAAAGCAGGTCACTTGAAAGTTTGCCTGACTCTTCACCAGGTTTAGTAACTAAGTCAACATATGGTTGGGTTGGTCATTCCCCAGGGCTAACTCCTTACCTGCAGCAGTTTCCAGTTGCAGTTGCTGCCAGGACTTCTGAAGACTATTCTGATCCTTTCAATCTTTTACAGTCATTGTCTTGTCTGTTCTGTCTCAGGATCTCATTCATCTAAGTATCAGGAAAGAATAAAACATAATAGAGACAGAAGAAATATCAGCCCCATGCCTTCAGAGGAATATACCTAATTGTTCTTCACCACTTTTTGCCTACAGAAAGTCTTTTTCCTCATAACCTGAAAACTCCTAGGGAGAAAGACTTCCAGTTCTTCTATTTGAAATATTTGCATGCACTCTCAGTTCGGGCTCAACAGTCAAAGAAAAAGCTTTTGGTCACCATTTAGTAAGTTGAGACAGAATACTACCTATACTCTTACATGGAGGAGAGACCCCTCCTTTATGCATTGTCATAGATTTCTGGAAACAAGCTCATCAAACATTCCATTGACATATAACAGACAGAGCATAGTTTCATGTGCCCTAAAAGTCAGTCCCCCCATGACCTTAGGAAGAACACTTACAAGCAGAAAGCAATTCAGAACTGAGTGACTAGGATGGGAAAAGGCCTAAAACTGATAACGCATGATCATTGGTTTAAGAAACTGGGGATGCTTAGCTTGAAAGGAAGATATAGGAGGTGGCAGTGGAACTTAAGAAGTATCTTTCCTACATTTGAAGGGCTGTCATATGGTAGAACTAATAGACTTCTTCATTTAGCCCCATAGGTCAAGTCTATTAACAATGCATTGGTAGAAATTGCAGAGATGCAAATTTAGACTTAAACTTCTAAATTTTAAAGCCATACAAAAGTGAAATGAAATGGCTTGAAAAAGGGTGAAGGGAGGTTGATTGTGTTTTTCCTTTCTTGAAATTGTCACACAAAGGCTGGCTGATCATTTGACCAAATTATTGACAAGGGATTATTTTTTAAGTATGGGAAGGATAGAGTAGCCTTTAGGGTCTCTTCTAATTCGGAAACTCTGTGATTCTAGAATCATGTTTCCATGTGATTGCCCTTAAATTCTTTTTTGTTCAATATGTAATTTATTGATTTTTCAGTTCTCAACATTCACTTCCACAAGAATTTGAATTCAAAATTCTCCCCATATTTCCCCATCCCCCACCCCAGGACCCTATCCACCCCTTCCTTCAGTCTGAGCTTCCTTCTATTACCCACACTTCTTCCATCTCCCTTCCCCTCTATTTTTCTACAGAGCAAAATAGATTTCTATACACCATTGCCTGTATATCTTAATTTCCAGTTGCATTGTAAAACAATTTTTATCATTCATTATTAAAGCTTTGAGTTCCTTATTATCTCCCTCCCTCCCTCCCCATCCACCCTCATTAAAAAAACAAGCAATTCAATATAGGTCATACATGTGTAACAATGCAAAGCACTTCCATAATAGTTATGTTGTAAAAGTCTAACCACATTTCCCTCTGTCCTATCTTGCCCTACATTTATTCCATTTTCTCCCTGGACCTGTCCTCCCATAGTAGTGTTTGCTCCTGATTATCCCTTTTCCCAATTTGCTGTCCTTTCTATTATCTTCCCTCTCCTATCCCCTTCCCTTTTGCCTTCCTGCAGGGTAAAATAGATTTCCATATCCAATTGAATGTGTGTTATTCCCTCTTTAAGACAAATCCCATGAGAGTAAGATTACTCAATTATTTCCTTTCATCTCTCCCTTCTTCCCCTCCATTGTAAAAACTCTTTCTTTCCTCTTTTATGTGAGATGATTTGCTACATTCTACTTCTCCCTTTCTCTTACTCCTAGTTCATCCCATTCAACTGTAAATTTTATTTTTTTAGGTATTCTCCCTTCATATGCAGCTCACCCTGTACCCTCTGTCTCTTTGTAAGTCTGTCTCTGTCTCTGTCTCTATCTCTGTCTCTGCCTCTGTCTCTCTCTCTCTCTCTGTCTCTCTCTCTCTCTCTCTCTCTCTCTCTCTATATATATATATATATATATATATATATATATTTATATATATATATATATACATACACACAAATATGTATATACACATACACCCATGAACTTATACATACCTATGCATATATAATATACACATACATACATACCCATATACACCTACATACATGGGGGCAGGTGGGTGGTGCAGTGGATAGAGCACCAGTGCAGGAATCAGGAGGACCTGAGTTCAAATATCACCTCAGACACTTGACACTCACTATCTGTGTGACCTTGGGCAAGTCACTTAACCCCAATTGCCTCATCCTGGGTCATCTCTAGTCATCCTGATGAATATCTGGTCATTGGAATCAGATGGCTCTGGAGGAAAAGTGAGACTGGTGACTTGCATAGCCCTCCCTCCCTCAAAACTAAGTGAATATACATACATACATACATATATATATATATTCCTTCTAACTACCCTAATACTGAAAAAAGGTCTCATGAGTTACAGATAATATCTTTCCATGTAGGAATGTAAACAGTTCAGCTTTAATGAGTTCTTTAAGATTTCTCTTTCCTGTTTACCTTTACATATTTCTCTTGATTCTTTTATTTGAAAGTCAAATTTTCTATTCTGCTCTGGTCCTTTCAATAAGAGTGCTTGTAAGTCCTCTATTTCATTGAAATTCCATTTTTTTCCTTGAAGTATTATACTCAGTTTTGCTGGATAGGTGATTCTTGGTTGTGATTCTAGCTCCTTTGACCTCTGGAATATCATATTCTAAGCCCTTCAATCCCTTAGTATAGAAGCTGCTAAATCCTGTGTTATCCTGATTGTATTTCCACAATACTTGAATTGTTTTTTTCTGGCTGTTTACAATATTTTCTCCTTGACTTGAGAACTCCAGAATTTGGCTACAATATTCCTAGCAGTTTTCCTTTTGGGGTCTCTTTCAGGAGGTGATTTGTGAATTCTTTCCATTTCTATTTTACCTTCTGGTTCTAGAATATCAGGGCAGTTTTCCTTGATAATTTCTTGGAAGATGATGTAGGCTTTTTTTTTTGATCATGGTTTTCAAGTAGACCAATAATTTTTAAATTATCTTTCCTGGATCTATTTTCCAGGTCAGTTGTTTTTCCAATGAGATATTTCATATTGTTTTCTATTTTTTCATTCTTTTGGTTTTTAATAATTTCTTGGTTTTTTATAAAGTTATTGGGTTTCATCTCCTCCATTCTAATTTTTAAAGAATTATTTTCTTCAGTGAACTTTTGAACCTCCTTTTCCATTTGGCCCATTCTGCTTTTTAAAGCATTCTTCTCCTCATTGACCTTTTTGGACTTCTTTTGCCATTTTGGTTAGTCTGTTTTTAAAGGTGTTATTTTCTTCAGCATGTTTTTGGGTCTCCTTTAGCAAGTTGTTGACTTGCTTTTCATGATTTTTTTGCATCATTCATTTGTCTTCCCAAATTTTCCTCCACCTCTTTTACTTGATTTTCAAAATCCTTTTTGAGCACTTCCATGGCCTGAACTGTTCTTAAATTCTTAAACTATTTCATGGACCCAACCTCAGCAAATATTCTCTTCACCAGTTCCTTCAACCAATTCTCATATTTCAGATGTTCAAGATTCTTGACTATCTTGGTTACCCTATTTGGTATGATCTCCAGCTCATCAATATCCTCCCTAAAATATGGTTCCCCCAACAAAACACAGCAATAGAGGAAATTTAGGATCAGAGACATTGTGACTTGCCCAAATAGAAAATTTTCCTAAATTAAAAACAAATTTCCCACCAAAAAACCCCATTTTCCCAAAGTTTCATTTCTTTCCAAGATACATTTTCCTTGTGATGGAGAAAGGGAAGCTTCAGAATTCCATGATTCAAAAGCCTAATTCATCTGGTTGAGAAGGCATTAATTATAATCAGCTACTACCCCTAGGAACTGGATCAGATGAGACCAGTCTCTAACTCCATCCTGACACCCACAGGTAAATATAAACTAACAGAATCCCTCCAAGAGTCTCTCTGCCCTTCTAGGAATGCAAGGATAGGGTATATTTCCTTGATGCCCATATTCAAAGCTATGACTCAGAGGAAGACATCTCTGAGTGGACCTTTAATGCAGAGACCACAGGGAAGTAGCTCCTTGGATGTTCAAGATCCTGTGTGAATGCTTTAATTTTGAAATTACAGAGCTCCTACTCAACAATAACCTTTTGCACCAACCTGATCACTGTCTTTGGAGAAGTCCTCAGCACTGGTTGATATACCAATGCATATTGCTTCTAATGGTGAAAGATATGGCTCCAGGCAAACTGTTTGCAAGACTACTTTCAGGTTTCACTCTAAATATGTCTTTGGATCCAACTGTTAGGCTTTGATATCTATGGCTAAATGGTAGGCCTGACTATCAAGCAGCTTAAAGACTTAATAGAAATTGCATTGTTTGCCCCCATGGCATCTTTCACTTGTTATTCACAAGAAGCTATGATGCTGACATAGTATGACTACTGATCTGATTAATATTTTTTTTTGTTTTACAAAAGACAGAGGGTAGCAATGAAGTAGAAAGGGGGCTGGATTTGGATTCAGGAGAGCTGAGTCTGAAACCTAGGTCTGCTGCTTCTTATCTGGATAACCTTGGAAAAGTCATTTCACATCCCTGGGCCTCAGTTATTTCATGTGTAAAATGAAGTCATCAGTTATCAGAAGGTCCCTTCCATATGATCCTGTTGGAGTGATGGCTTAAGTACAGCCAAATACTGGAAATATTTTCATCTGTTTCACAAGACTATTGTTTGATAAAGGGTGGCATATAAAATATAAATAGTTGGGGGTGGAGCCAAGATAGCAGAGTAGAAAGACACACATATTGTAGCTTTTCCCTCATAGTCCATAAAATACCTGTAAAGAAAGACTCTCAACAAATTCTAGAGCATCAGAGGCCACAAAACAATGGAGTGGAGTAGATTTCCAGCCCAGGGTGACCTGGAAGGCCAACAGGAAAGGTTTGTTGCACTAGATGCAGAGTGGAGCACAGCCTGTCCTTGACCACATGGTGCCAGGAGGAGCAGACCTCGGGGGCGGAATCCCCAGCAGCAGCAGAAGTTTGCAGATCCCTCAACCCACAGGCTACAAAGGCAGCTTCAAAGATCAGTGAGAGAGCTTTTTCACCTCCATGATAAGGGAACAGGGTCTTCCCCTAGCCCCAGCCCCAGGCAGCAGTGGTGGTGGTGGTGGCAGTGGCCTTGGCAGGCAGCAGCCAACATCCATTGTTGGTCCTCAGCTTAAAGCCCCTGGGGCAACTGAGCAGCTGATGTTAACCTGAGCATGTCCTGGGGTAAAGAGGAGGGCTGGCATGGCAGACCTGGAGACCATTGAGGAGTAAATTCCTCTCCCTTGATTGTGCTACCTTAGAGGAACTGGTCACCAGAGTATAACTTACTCTTGACAAAGGACCCAAATGTCAAGTAACTGGCTAGGAAAATGCCCCAAAAAGGGAAAAAAAATTAGACTATAGAAGGTTACTTTCTTGGTGAACAGGTATTCTTTCCCATCCTTTTGGAAGAGGAAGAATTATGTTTACCATCAGGGGAAGACATGAAAGTCAAGGCTTCTGCATCCAAAACCTTCTAAATAAAATATAAATAGTTAACGTATAAATGTTAAGCCAAAAATGAAATTTGACATCATAGAACAATCATGGAACTTAGGAGATATGTTTTTGAATTATTCCTCAAATGTTTACTAGCTTTGTGATGGTGGGCAAATTACTTAACTTTCCTGAATCTCAGTTTTCTTTTATGCTAAATGGGGATAATTCTTATATACATGTGTATATATATATGCATATATATGAATTCCTATAAACATATATTAATATATAAATAAATTCTGTATGTAATTCTATATAAATCCTATAAATAAATGAATTCCTATAAATAAAAACCTATTCAATAAAGTTGTTACGACTCAATTGAGGTAGCACATAAAAGCATTTTGCAAGCTATATATGTATAAGCAATTTTAATATTATCAATAGGCAGCAGCAAAAGACAAAGTAACAGAAAAAGAGAAAGATGCAGAAGAAAGAATAGGAGGAAAAAGAATGAAAGGAGGAAGAGGAAAGGGGAAGAAGCATAAAAAAAAAGACAAAAGTCTTCAGAAATACTTTTATAAAAACATCACTTTGCTAAGCAAGAGTAAAGGTTTATAACAATTACATGCAGTTGGATTTGTCAAATGTAGCCAAGAGTGAATTTCCTCTGGATGGAAGATATGAAATTACTGAAATCTCAAGAGGGGAGTTAGAAGGCCTTCTATGTGTAGTAAACATTCACATGAACTCAATAAGCAAGATGCTGACAAAGAAATATTGAATAATGACTGTCATATGGATTTGTTTCTGGAAACAGAGGAGTTTATGATGGTAATATTAGATGAGCTCATTATCACAAGAGAATAAAGGAAGTTTATCTTTAAGGAGTCCATGAAGATTTTGTAAGAAAAAAATAGAGACAGTATAACATATCATTGCAGGTTGAAAAAAAATGGCACCTACCAAACACTTAGCAAGACATGATTTGGTGGTTAGAATTCTATCTCAGAATCTTGCTCTCTTTCAAGGACTAAGAAACAATAGATTTCCATACTACAAATGTAGACCTCAAAACGTCCTGAAGAAGTTAGCCAGTAAACTTTACTGGAGCTGGACCATTATTAACGACTGAGTTATTGTCTGTGATCATCTGGACTTACTACTGATTCATAAAAACTTACGAAGAATATTTTTCCTAAATACTCATAATCTCCAAGTTACTTGGAACAAAGCGCTCTTGAAGAGTACAGCACTGGCCAAGGAGCTCAAAAATCATGGCAGCAGGCTGAGATGCACAGTATTTCCATTGTCCTGGAGTTATACCAAAAGTGCTTTTGGTGAGCCTGTGAAAGATAAGTCTACATTGTAATACTTCCATTCAAATACAAAAATCCAATCTTTTTATTTACCTCAGGATAGTGACGTGCTACTGGATCCTTTGAAAAGGAGAATGTGCTAACAATAATTATAAAACCACAAAAACAATTCCCTCAGATAAAACTGAGGAGCAATGCAGTGGACAGAGTGGACCTGTGGTCAAGAAGACTCCCCTTTCTGAGTTTAAATCTGGCCTCAGATACTTATTAGCTGTGTAACCTTGGGCAAGTCACTCAACCCCATTTACCTCAGTTTCCTCATCCGTAAAATGAGCTGGAGAAGGAAATGGCAAGCTGCTCTAGGATCTTTGCCAAGAAAATTTTAAATGGGGTCACAAAGAGTCAGACATGACTGGAAAAACGACTGACCACCACCAACAGCAGGTAAAGAAGATTTCCTAACGTATTTTTCTGATTATCTGTTTCTACAGACAGAATAAGGTGGAAGGGATCAAGGTCAGATCTGAAGCATTGAAATGGACAAGTCAATTAATTTCTTTGAACCTTAGTCAATTCTTTAAAAATAAATTTAAATATTAAAATTTTAATTAAAAAATTAAATTTAAAATGATTTATTTCTCATGGCATTAGTGTAAGGCTTAAATAGCATCATATATGCAAACTTTGTAGTTGTAAAGTGCTATAAAATTGTAAACGGTTGCTATGTCATGCTCTTTAATTGGAAAGGTCCTTTTCTGCTTCATTGACTTATACCTTTTCTCTCTGTTGACCTTACAAGTTATAGACAAGTTGTTGATGGTGTAGGGAATTTCCTTACTGTGAGTTCCATCCATTGATGAAATCCCAAGCCAAGGCAAATGAATGAATGCATAAACGAATAATTAAACAAACAAATGAAATGAAAGATTTGCACACAATAGAAAAGATATACTCCTCTCCTGAGAGGCCCTTTGCAGGAAATAACGTGGTATAGTGGACTCTTTCTACTTGGGCTCTATTTCTAATGGTACCCCCAAGTAGCTGTGTGACCCAGGGTAAGTCATTTAATTGGCTCTATTTTCCTCCATAATATAGAGCTAATGATGATATCTATGCCTTATAGTCTGCTTGCAAATCTTTTGCAAAACTCTATTTTATCATTCAGTCATAACTGACTCTTTATGGCCCCACTGGAAGTTTTCTTGGCCAAGATACCACGGTAGCTTTCCATTTCCTTCTCCAGCTCATTTTATATTTGTGGAAACTGAGGCAAATAGGGTTAAGTGACTTGCCCAGGGTCTCATAGACAGTAAAGATCTGAGGTCAGATTTGAGCTCAGGAAGATAGAATCTCCAGAGCTCTAACAAATATACCACCTAGCTGCCCTTTATATTTTGAAAAATACAAAAAAAATTAGGGGACTGTACAAAGTAATAGATATCAGGCAAAGGGCAGCTATTTATTTTGCCCACCACAGACAAGACAATAACAACATGAAACTCATAAGGACATAGTAAAATATACTTAGAACAAACTAATTCATTACCTTTACTATACACGTGCCAGGAGTTAAGGACAGACATTTTACCTGCTTCTCAAATCTATTCTGCCTGGTTCTTATTTTCTGTCCAACCAGACACATCTGGCAGTTGGGTTGGGTACAGGACAGAATGCTGAACTTGGAGTCAGGAAAACGAGTTCTAATCCTGCCCCAGGTACTTTCTAGCTATGTAACTCTGGACCAATCATTTAATTTCATCCATGTGATGGGGCTAATACTAGCACCTAACTTCCAACGTTGTTGTGAGGATTGAATGAAATAATATTTGCTAAAAAAAAAAATACTTTCCAAACCTTAAGTTGATATATAATTGATGTTATGATTTTTAGCATTCTCTTTATCATTTTAACAGTAATTATTTTCTCCTCCAAGATAGATGTGGTTGCAGGGTATATTTCCCATTGTGCAGTCAGCCCTCAGTTCAATGACTCTGGACTTCCTAAGTTTATGAGGCATCTGTCAAAGTTAGAAAAACAATCCCAGGATAGATGCTCAGTCACTAGAGCTCACAAGAAACAGAAAAGGACTTGAAAGTCTCAGATTCCTCTAGCCAAAATCCTGTTCCCATGGCCCTTTTTATATAGCCCAATAACTACAGGAGGTTAGGAGAGGAGGAAAGAATCCTGGCCCCCTATACCTTGCTGGAAGTCCAGTGGAGAAACCGGCCAAGTTCCTTGAGACTCATTCAAAAGAGAGGAAGTGAAGGGAAGTTGTTTTTCAACACCTTATTCATCTGTTCATCTTGTAGCCTACCTAGTGGGCACAGTCCACTGGCCAACCATCTTTGGCACAGCACAGTCAGCACCCAGTTTCCCATCAAAAAGACCAGAGGTCAGTTAAGGGCCTCTCGTCATGAATGCCCTTTACCAATGGGCCAATGCACATGTGTCCCTCCGTAATTGCTGCCAATGCATGTAGGTCTAACTCTATACAGAGTGCTCCAATGATCTCTGATATAGAAATCTAAAGTCCCTTTAATATTTTTCTGTGCTCTTGCAAAAGAGTAATTATTTGACCACCCATTTTTCATTTTTCAAAGTAGGAGAAAAACTGATGAACAATTGCGGAATGGAAATTTTTGTTTTAACTCAAATGCATACAACTCCTTGAACAAGAGATCCTTTGTAAGAGCTAACATTTATATAATACTTCAAGGTTTGCAAAGCACTTTACAAATGTTATCTCATGATCCTCAACAACCCTGACCCCCATTTTACAGTTGAGGAAACTAAGCTGGTCATGTTAAGTTGAATTGTCAAGTGTAAGTATCTGAAGCAGGATTTGATCTCGGGTCTTTTTAACTCCAGGTCTAGCACTCTGTCTAATCCTTGTAACGAGGTACCAGCAGCCAGCTAGGTGGGATAGTGAACAAAGTGCTAGATTTTGAGTCAAGAAGACCTGCTTTCATGTATCTTTCAGATCCTAGCTGTGTGACCCTCAGGGAATCACTTAACCTCCTTAGGTCTCAGTTTCCTCATCTGTAAAATAAAGAGGTTGCATATGATGACCCTAAGATCCCTTATAGCTTTAAATCTATGATCTTATGACTCAATGTCCACACCCTTCATAGGAAGATATAGTATACTGAAAATAAAGATGCACATTCCTCTAGTATAAACTCATCAAGCAGATGAGATTTCCTGCAAAGGAAAGTAAGCAAGTGGATGGCTTTGACTCTAGACTAAGTGGGGATCACAGTGGTAGGAAAGACTTTTGAATACAGGTCAGATGTGAGAGCCATTGATGTCTTATTTTGTGGTTCCATGTATATAATTGAATTGAAAATGCTGTCATAACTGGCATCCAACAAAATCTGGCAGAGTAATTCTCTCAAGTGCTGGAAAAAACATCTGAGTGAGCCCATGTATATTCAATTCACTAAGAATTGTTTTGAAGAGATGGTCAGTCACATGCTTCTCTCCTTTGCTCTATCCCTTGGAAACAATGATGTTTGTGTCTACAGAGTCAATCTGGTGCAGTCAGTTGCCATACGCTCTACATTTCCTTCTTCTGACATAACTTTAATTGGCAAATTATTTCCCTGGGTGAGATATTCTTCTGAACAAAACATGGAACAGAAAGAGAACACACTTTACAGCTGTGGTGAATGAGATAGTACAGCTGACCAGGGCACAGGTTCTTGGCTGAGGGAGTCAGAGGGATTTAATGGAGTAGTCATAGCTGTATAAAAATGGATAAAACAAATAGGTTCCTTGCTAAGATTTTCAATGGCTGGACACTGACAAGAGGAAGCTATAGAAAAGGGAGGGGTCGGTTATAGAGAAAAGAGGAGAAAAATTTTTTTCTCAGCTTAGGTAGAAGAAAACCCTTTGAAAAAAATGTTAGTACTAAGGGAAAGGGGAGAGTAGAGAGCAGAATATTGAGAGGAAAAAGAAATTCAGAAATAAAGAAATAACATTACAATCAGGGCCACCTTGACTCACTCAAATTTCCTCCACCTACTTGCTGTGGATACTTCAAGTTTCACCATTCATTTGGGTTAAGGGGTAGTCCTTTAAAAATTATCATCAGGAAGCATAAGATATTGAGCCATTATTTGTCACTGACACTTTCATGAATTCTTTTATCACATCGCTTTCTTTTTTTTTTTTTTAGTATTGATATCTTTTGCTTTTATTTTCTCTTAATTTTCAAATACATCCCTAATTTTCCCTCTTAAGAGAGACATCATTTTTAAAAAAGAAGGAAGGAAGGAGGGAAGGAAGGAAGAAAGCCCTGCCTCCAGTGTCTCTCCATGGCAATCTGTTTTCCACTCTTCTCCTAAGATGGTTTTTCTTAAAGGCTAGGTCTGATCATTCCCCAGACCACCATGCTGCTTACTGAGATCCAGTGGTTATATATTACCTCAAAGACCAAATGTAAACTCCCCTGTTAGTTATTTAAAGATCTTCCTAACCTGATTCCCACCCCACTCCACCTCCCAATTTTCCAGTCTTCTTATATCTTACTCTCCCTCTGCATTCTCTACATTCCAGCTTTATCAACCTCCTCATGACTTCCATTTTCTCAAACACGCCAATCCGTCTCCTAACTCAGTGTCTTTACACTGACTGTCCCTCATACCTGGAATTCTCTGCCCTTGTGTCTCTAACTCAATTACCATGACTTCCCTCAAGACTGCTCAAGTCATACTTTCTGCAGGAGGCCTCTCCCAGTTCACAGCTCCCTTATGCAGTGGACTAGAATCTAGCTATTGTCCCACTTTCCTGACTTAATGTTGAACCAAATAGATGAAATGTAACTGGTTGGAGAATGTGTGTCATGTCCCCAAAGTGTCATAGAAGATCGTGGGCCAGCCTGGTAGGCAGGGCCAGCCTGGCTACTCCTGAGGTGCAGACCATTTTGAGGCCAAGTCCACAGTTAGTGCCAGTCTGTAGTTACAGGTTACAATTCTCTCAATCGTGTCCTTCATGTAATTCAGAGATTTGTGGTTCCTTTGTGAAATTAAAATAAACTGTGCACTGAACAGAGCACTGGCCCTGGAGTCCGGAGGACCTGACACTTGACACATACTTGCTGTGTGACTTTGGGCAAGTCACTTAACCCCAATTGCCTTCCTCCTCTCAAAAAAACAAAACAACACACAACACCTCTAAAGTCTCTTAGAATGCTGCCTGTAGCAGTGGGCACCTTAACATATCCAGGAAGACCTGCTAGCACAGATTCTTTGATCTGCTTTTCTAAAAGAAAAGCAACTTTTGAGGGGTCAATAATCTACTTTAATTACTGTAATTTAAATTTAACTATATAAATATATATAAACATATTTAAGTACTTATATATTATTATATAATATATTTGTATATTTAAATATAAATAAAATTATTATAAATTAATTATTATAAAAATAAGTTAATAAATTTAAGTAATTTAAATGGGAAGATCTTTCCCATTCATTTATAGGCCCATGTGACCTTCAGGTCACATGGAGCTTGTGGTGGGAGGAGTTTGCTGAATGGGAGAACAGGAAAGGCAGAGCAGGAAGAGCTAGAGCAGAGTTGAGAAAAAAATTGATGAGAGCAGTCAGAGCTAGGAGGGATGCAGGCAAGCAGGCTGCTGGCTAGTATGAGTGAAAGAGCTTTTTTTGTGATTTTGTTTAAGAGAGCCTGCTTGTGATTTGTTTAATGGAGCTGGTTTGTGGGAAGCCTAGCAAGGGGAAGGCTTGGGGATGGTGTTGTCCTCTACATCGTTATTGCGTATAAATTTTTTTTTGCTATGATGGATTTGGCTTCCTAGTATCTGAATAAATGTTTTGGTTCTGTCTTTCATGTGGAGAGTCTGTTGTATTTTGAGATTCAGAATTGCACCGAGATATTCATAGCCACTCTACAGTGAATATCGCACTGATGCTACAACTACAAACAGAAAATACAGAGAAATAGAGACCAACAGATAGGCCTTCTGTCTGACCATAAGCAATACATATATCACAGATCAACAGACAGATCCAACTGTCTGATCACTACATACATATATAGTTACCAGAGAGAGAAGCACCAACATATATCTATATCTATCTATCTATCTATATAACATATATGTATGCACTTTTCAGAGCTGGAGGGCATCACAATCCTTGTGATCCAGTGCCTCATTAGCAATTAACAAAAGGTGTGGGTCTTTCTACAAAATAAGCCAGATATTATTATTGAGGTTAAATGACTTGCCCAAAGTCAGACAGCAGTCCCTTAATCAAGCTTCCCTTAACGGGCTCCACCTGGGACCTATTAATAAGTGGGGAAGATCTTTAATTGCCATTAACATAAATCTCATTAACATTACACTTGCTTCTGCAACTTGAGTACTGAAGTTCATTGGTATGGAACTCTCTCCTCATTGGTGGAGACCAATGCCCTGTGTGTTAGAGAGAGTAGGAGAAAGAATTCCAGACTCTTCAGTCACTTGACTTTTTTTCAAGTTTCTTTGAGCTCTGCAGTTGCATCTGGTGCTTCTGGCTTCCAGCTTCAAAAGAAAAGATGGATGGTGCCAATTCCATATCAGATTGATCAGGGAGAATAAGATCCTGGGAAGAAGCTGACATGAGAGGAGCTGGAAGTCTCTATTATATCTCCATCCCCATCTTGCTTTTCTAGAGAAAACCAAAAATTTCCCCTTAGGTGAGACTCTCTCTCTCTTGACTGAACTGAGTTGTTTTTATCTATTATTCAGTTGTGTCTGACTCTTTGTGACCCCATGGCCCCTAGCTCATCAGTTTCTTCTGTCCTCAACTATGTCTAAAACTCTGCCCACACTCATGTTGTTTGTGTCCATGACACTATCTATCCATCTCATCCTCTACTGTTCCCTTCACTTTTTGTCTTTTAATCTTTCCTGGCATCAATCTTTTCCAATAACTCCTGTCTTCTCATTATGTGACCAAAGTATTTAAACTTCATCTTCAGCATTTGTCCTTTCAACAAAGAGTCAGAGTTAATTTCTTTAAGTCTTGATTGATTTGATCTCCTTGCTGTCCAAGGAATTCTCAAAACTTCTCTAACACCACAATCAGAAAGCATCAATTCCACAGCACTCAGCTTTTCTTATAGTCCAACTCTCACAACCATATATTATTAGTGGAAAAACCATAGCTTTGACTATACAGACCTTTGTTGGCAAGATGATATCTCTGCTTTTTAGTATGCTGTCCAGATTTGCCATCGCTTTCTTCTAAGGACCTATCATCTTCTAATTTCATAGCTGGAGTTGCTGCCTGCACTGATCTTTGAACCCAAAAGTATAAAATATGACACTGCTACCATTTCTTCTCCCTTGAATTGCCAGGAGATATGGGACTGGATCCCAAGAGCTTAGATTTTTTTTTTAATGGTAAACTTCAAGCAATCTTTTTCATTCTCCTCTTTCACTTTCAATCAATAAGCTGCTTGATTCTTTCTTACTTTCTGCCATTAGAGCAGTATCATCTGTACATCTGAGATTGTTGATATTTTTCCTGAAAACTTTAATTCTGGATTTTGATTCATCCAGCCTGGTATTTTGTATGATGTACTCTGCACATAAGTTATTCTCAATGGGAAATTTCCTTCACTCCATATGTCTAGTATATATTCTCCTATGTATAAATGGATATCTTTACTATTTCCTCTGTTTGTTTATTATGGAACTGGTGGAAAACAGATAGACCTAATTCTAGTCCAGTACCCTCTCTGTCTCCGAGGAGAGCAGAATGACCAGGCAACCTTCTGCTTCCAGGAAGATGGGGGAGGAAGAGGCTAGTGGTATTGATTCTGCCTCTCTTTGAGCCACACAATGGCACCCACATGTTATATGTGGAGAACAGCTTTGCTACCTTTCCTTCAAAACCAAGTTCATGTACATAGGATTTTGCTGATCATCCCATTCACTGGTGCCTCTTTCCCAATTTCCTTTTATTTGTTTTGAATATACCTATGGATGTACATGTTCGACTCACTTTACAGATTGTAAACTCCCTGAGGGCAGGGACTGTTTTTTCCTTTTCTTTGAAACCTCAACATCTAATAGTATACCTAGAATATAGTAGGGGCTTAATTAATGCTTGTAGATTAATTTCTGTATTTTTTTGGTGGGGGGGGTAATATAAAGGCTGTCCTATGTTGAATGCACTATCATTTCATGTGCTTATATAGGAGCTGGGAATCCTTTAATCAAGATTTGTGAAGACCTACACATATTTAAATCATACTCTGAGAATTCCTAAAGGTAACTTTCAGTTGAGGCAAAATGAGCAAAACAGACACTTGATATTTCCAGCCTGCTCCCAAGATTGAATGTAAGAATCTCAGAGTTTGGGCTGCTATGTCATAGTATTTATTTTATTTTGATCTTCTTATTATACACTCAAGAAGTATCATACCATAGTAGATAGAGAGCTAATCACTGAATTAGTATGACCATGCTCCAAATCCCATCTATGACACAATCTGATATATTGTGAGTTGTAGACGAGATGCCAACTTTTGTCACTGGAGTGATTTTTTTACCCCTGTAGTTTACTACGCTGATGAAGTCACAAATCAAGACTCTCCCATGATCAAGAAAAAAATCTGATTTGGAAAATTATTATCTTCACAAACTCCTGCCTTGGAATATCTATTGACTTAAAAAATATAACTTATTTATTTTCAGTTTGCAACATTCACTTCCACAAATTTTGAATTCCAAATTTTCTCCCCATCTCTCCTCTCCCCCACCCCAGAACAGTGTGTACCCCCTTCCCCAATCTGCTCTCCCTTCTATCAGCCCCCACTTTTCCTATCCCCCTTCCCTCTATTTTTCTCTAGGGCAAGATAGATTTCTATACCCCATTGCCTGTACACGTTATTTCCAAGTTGCAGGCAAAACAAATTTTAACGTCGATTTTTAAAGTTTTGAGTTCCATATTGTTTCCCTTCCTCTCTCCCCACCCACTCTCATTGAGAAAGTAAGCAATTAGATAGAGACCATATATGTGTGGCCATGCAAAACACTTCCATATCAGTCATGTTGTGAAAGACTAATCACATTTCCCTCTACCTTGTCCTGCCCTCCATTTATCCCATTCTCTCCCTTGATGTGCTCCCCCACAATGTTGTTTACTTCTGATTATCCCTTTCCCCAAACTTCCATCACTTCTATTATCCTTCCTCTCCTGCCTGCTTCCCCCCATCTTCTTGTAGGGTAAGATAGGTTTCTATACCCAACTGAAAGTGTGTTATTCCCTCCTTCTGCCAAATCCAATGGGAGTAAGGTTCACTTATTCCTTCTCACCTCCCCCCTCTTCCCCTCCATTATAAAAGTTCTTTTTTTGCCTCTTTTATGTGAGATCATTTACTACATTCTACCTCTCCTTTTCTCTTTACCCCAGTACTTCCCTCTCAACACTTAATTTTATTTTTTAGGTATCCTCCCTTCATACTCAACTCACCCTGTGCCCTCTGTCTATACACAATATGTAACATGCATAATACATATATATACACGCATATACATATTATACACAGATACATGTATAATATATACAGATATACAGATATGTATATATTATATATGTATATTATCCATGTATAATACATATGTATGGATTGTGTATATATGTGTGCATATGTATATGCATATATATATGTACATGTGTGTATACATCCACTAATGTAATACATGCACATATACCTCCATATAATATACATATGCACACATACACATAACATACATACATGTATACATGCTTTTTTTCTCTCTACCTTAATACTGAGAAAGATCTCATGAATTAAAAATAATCATCTTTCCATGTAAGAATGTAAACAGTTTAACTTTAATGAGGCCATAATGGCTTCTCTTTCCTGTTTACCTTTTCAGGTTTCTCTTGATTTTTGTATTTAAAAGTCAAATTTTCTATTCAGCTCTAGTCTTTTTAACAATAATGGTTGGAAATCTGCTATTTCATTGAAATTCCATTTTTTCTGCTGAAGTATTAATACCCAGTGTTGCTGGGTAGGTAATTCTTGCTTTTAATCCTAGCTCTTTTGATCTTTGGAATATCATATTCCATGTCCCCTTAGTGTAGAATCTGCTTAATTCTGTGTTATCCTGATTTTGTTTTTACAATACTAAAATTGTTTCTTTCTGGATGCTTGCAGTATTTTCTCCTTGACCTTGGAACTCTGGAATTTGGCTACAATATTCCTAGGAGTTTTCCTTTAGAAATCTCTTTCAAAAGGGGATTGGTAAATTCTTTCTGTTTGTATTTTACCCTCTGGTTCTAGAATATCAGGGCAGATTTCCTTGATAATTTCATGAAAGATGATGTCTCGGCTCTTTTTTTGATCATGGTTTTTAGGTAATTTTTAAATCATCTTTCCTGGATCTATTGTCCAGGTCAGTTGTTTTTCCAATGAGCTAATTCACATTGTATTCCATTTTCTTCATTCCTTTGGTTTGGTTTTATAATTTCTTGATTTCTCATCAAATCATTAGCTTCCATTTACTCAACTCTAATTCTTAAGGAATTTTTTTTTCAGTGACCTTACCTCCTTTTCCATTTGGTTAATTCTGCTTTTTAAGGCATTCTCCTCCTCATTGACTTTTTGGGTCTCTTTTGCCATTTGGGCTAGTCTATTTGTAATAGTGTTATTTTCATCAGGATTTCTGGGGTCTCCTTTAGCAAACTGTTGACTCATTTTTCACGATTTTCTTGCATCACTCTCATGTCTCTTCCCAATTTTTCCTCTACTTCTCTTACTTGATTTTCAAAATCCTTTTTGAGCTCTTCCATGGCCTGAGACCATTGCATATTTTTCTTGAAGGCTTTAGATGTAGGAGCCTTGACCTTGATATCTTCCTCTGGTTGTATACTTTGATCTTCTTTGTTGTAAGAAAATATCTTTTTCACCAAGAAAGTATCCTTCTATAGTCTTATTTCCCCCCTTTTGGTCATTTTCCCAGCCAGTTACTTGGCCTCTAAGCTACTTATTAAGTGAAGGTGCGCACTGTTTTGTGCAGCTACTTTCAGAGATATCTTCAGGGACTTGTAAATTCTCAGTTCCTCCAAAGTGATACGATCAAAGCAGAGGTGTTTATTCCTCCCTTGGACTGCACTCTGGTCTGTGAGCAATCAAAGGCACACTTTTCTGCCTTGGATAAGTGAGTAGGATTCCCTCTCCACAGCTGCCTCCAGCTCCACCAAGCCAGCACTCTTCCTCCCTCCAGGACCACCACCCAAAACTACATCCCAGATCAGTTGCTCAATGCCCCCACTGTCTGTAGGTTGAGACTTCAAAATCAGCCACAGTAGTGGCTGCTGTGACCCTGGGCCTGGGGTCAGACCCATGTTCCTCTCTCTCACTCAAAAGTGAGAGAGCTTTTGCACTGACCATTGAAGCTTTTGGCATTTCTGGGTTGAGAAGTCTGGAAACTGACACAGCTGCTAATGATTCAGTGCCCTGAGACTTGCTCCTTGGGCCAACATGGCCCATGATGTACTGTGCTGTGTTCTAAGCCCCAAGCAATAGACCCTTCCTGTCAGCCTTGCAGATTGTCTTGGACTGAAAATCTTTCACTCTGTCATTTTGTGGTTTCTGCTGCTCTATAATTATTCAAAATCATTTTTTACAGGTATTTTGAGGGTTTTTTGATGGGAAGCTCAGGTAGGTCCCTGCTTCTACTCTGCTATTTTTGCTCTGTCCCTAACAAAATAATATGACAATAATCCCAGAATCTCTACTGTACAATAGTAAGATGATCCCACAGCTAATGAGTCCAAGAATGGATTTTATCACAGGTCTTCCTTCCTCCAAGTCCAGCACTCTATCCACTGCACCATCCAGCTGTCTAGAAATAATAGAAAATTCTATCACTCCTGACCAACAGTTAGCATCCAGACAGAAGGAAGGAAACATTTCACAAGTTCTTCGACCATATGTTTAATATCCTCTCAGAAAGTTTAGCTCAGATACTGAAACTCTTAGTTCTGTTGGTTGGATGGCTTTGATATCTGCCTTAAAGTTGTAGCTAACTTGGGTCCTATCTGAACCTTTATACAATTTTGTCTTGGAATGTAACACATGTAGCTAACCTGGCAAAGATCTACTCCAGTGACGAACTGGATCTTGGTCTTCCCTTCCACTAAATCCCCTACTGTCAGAGTCTCCCAAGAATCATAAATTAACCATGATGTTGAGTATTTATATAGCTAGGCTGTTGTTTAGAGACTGAGCATAACCAGAGTGCTTCTGCTAGAAAAATTCAGGCTAATAAATTACATGCCTCGGCCCTCAGTGTAAATCCTACTGAAGTGGAGAGGACAAGTGTCTGAGACACCACTGCATTTTTCCTACGAAGGAACAGTCTTTTCTGTATTAGCTGGGGACTCCAGATAGCTATCCATTTGAATGTCAGGCATGTGTCAATTGTTAAATTAGCTAAAAACTTAGTTTCTTTTTCTTTTAACTTGAAATCTTAAGTCATATGGTAACAATCTGTGGACAGTAAGCAAAAAAATAAAAAAAGTACATTGAATGTTTTTAATATATACACATGTATTTGTACATGTATATTTATTCACATATTTATATATGCATACATATATGTGTTCACATGTAAGTCTGGAATTGTACACACACTTACATACATATAACTGACTGGTGATGATGGTCAAGTCTTTGGAGTATGCACAACCTGATCTAACTGGTATTAACTCACATGGATGCTCAGGGATCCCACTTCCAGGTTCCTGTCTTCTATTTCAGAGCACGAGTAGATATTCTGTGACTGTTTCCTTCTGTTTAATGCCTGATGAAGAAGAGTTTTTTAATTGGTTACTGAGTTGGAACTTAAAATTATATGAACAGGCTCTATCTGGCTTTGTCATTTCCTGGTGGTAGCTAAGGAAAGGATTGCTGTAAGCCACAAGATGAGGATAGAATTAGCTCCAGAGGACTCTTTTCCCCAACTGGATTGACATGAAGCCATTAGTACATAGTGTGGCTATTTTTGTCTCTACTGAGTTTCGTTCTTTCTTGCTCTTAGGTAAACATGTATAGGAGATAAAATGGATTAGGACAAAACTTTCGCTTGGAAGGTTTGGAAAAGCTACCAGAGATCCAAGAACTGAAGTCCATGCCAGAGTTTGGCAGAAATCAAGCCCAGTGAACCAATACAGCCTTGAGAACATCCTTCTTGATTCAACTAAGTAGGGAATTCAACTGGCAGCTGAAATGCCACATTCTTCAAGCAGGAGAGTGACTTTGTCCATTGGTTTTGCTAAATTCAGAAGGAACATTGGGGTGAAATAGAACCTATTTCAAGTTTCAATCTTCCCTTCTAATGTACTGAAGTGGAAGAGGATAGAGTGCTTTGGGCAGGGGTGGGGGTGGAGGGAGCGCTTTACATTTCCTATTATAAATGAAGATTATTGCTATTATTGCATCTTTTCAGTAAAGATCCATTTGTGAAAGCTGACTGATGCTCATTAGTTACCAATGATATCAAGGAATTACTAATGAATTAAATGATATTAGGGCATTAACCACAGGCTGGATGATGCTGATGAGATAAATGGCAGATGGATTTTGGGGGAATATACTAGAATGAAATGTAGCCAGCCTTTCAATATGAAGTGCTCCAAAGATTTTAGTGCAATTGAGTATACTTTGAGCCTTAATAGCTTAAAACTGTACTGAGACCTTTTGGACATCCTGTACAAGCACATATGTATGTGTACACATGGCATACATATATGTACATACATACATTTACATAAGGCATGTATACATATATACACTTTGTGCCCAAGTATGTATATATATAATGCTGGCATATATGAATACACACACATATATACACACCATGTTGGATATAGATCAAGAGGTAATGTAACAAACAACTAAGAACACTAGGTTTATAAGTCTAAAGACCAGGGTGTTTGTCCTGCCCATATCACTTAAAATTGTGTAACCTTGAATAAATCATTCCACTATCTTGTGATTACGATTTCCTTACTGCCTGTATTCAGTCAGACAACTAATTAAAACCAATACGAAGATGAAGAAAACCAAGAAGTCAATATGAAGTCAGGAGAAAGAATATAAGAAAATGAGGCTTCATGTAATTTAAATGGCTCCAACTTGCAAACAAGGCGTTTATATTTTTTAAAAAATGGTAAATGGACAAAGGAAAAGATATTGCCATGGACTGTCATCATTGCTTAAAGAAGTTTAGCAGATGAAGCAATTACCCTAAAGAGCCCAGAACCACGTTGGCCAGTAATGGGCACTCAATCTTGAAAAAGTAAGAGACATGGCAACAAAAAGATAGCATTGGTTCACCCATAAAACTACAAAGGAAGATATCTAAAGACAAAAATTATAAACATATGATAAAACAGTAAAGATCAGTGGAGGGGAAAGAGTTTACAGAAAGCAAATGGCATTCACAACATCTCTGGCATTATTCCTTTGTCTTCATTTATATAGTTATACTTCAGCTTAAGGCAGGTGTATGTTGATTGTTTAAACTACTGGTTCATTGAAAGAAAAAAGTATATTTAACACACTGTAAAGTTAAATTTGCATTATTAACATTTTCTCCCTCAATGTTTTAAGTCTAGACAGTGAACAAAACATTCATTGTTATTCAGTTGTTTCAGTTGTGTTTGACTCATTGTGAGACCTTCTGACATTTTCTTGGCAAAAAGTCTGGAGTTGTTTGCTATTTCCTTCTCCAGCTCATTTTACAGATAAGGCAAACAGGGTTATGTATGTGTGTGTGTCCTTCATTGCTGAAGAAGACCATACCATCAGAGAAATGATGACATGACTTGCACTTGACTTAGTTTTGAGTAAGAAAAACAAATAAACCCCAACAGGTCACCGGTCTCACTTCTTCTCCAGAGCCATCTGAATTCAGTGATCAGATATTCATCAGGATGACTGGAGATGACCCAATTGGGGTTAAGTGACTTGCCCAAGGTCACACAACTAGTAAGTGTCTGAGACCAGATGTGAACTCAGGTCAATCAGATCCTGCTCTCTATCCACTATACCACCTAGCAATCCTACCATGTAGCATTTACCAATTTCCAAAGTGTAAATAAGTTCTCACACTGAAATTTTAACCACTGGCTCTCCCATGGTTAGGATCTTACCTAGATTATTATAACAGTTTCCTAATGGGTGTTGCTAATTCTTCTCTCATGCAACCTCCACACTTGGCTGCCAGAGTGAAATTCTTAAAGCACAGGTTTGAATGTGTCACCATTGTCTCCAGTATAAAATACAAATTTCTCTCTTTGGCATTTGAAACCCTTCATAATTTGACTTCTGCCCATATTTCCTTGCTAATAGCATATTACCCTCACTCACATACTCTAGGATGAAGCAAAACTTATTTTCTTGCTATTCTCAACACATTCTATTTCCCATCTCTAAGCCTTTGCATTTTCTGCTTCATAAGCAGAAATGACTTTTCCCCTTCTACCTCTTTTCTCCAAGGCCCAACTCCAGTATTATTTTATTCAAGAAACTTCTGTTTCCCCTTGTTCCTAAATCTTCCCAATTATTTACATTATTTTTTAATATTGTATTTAGACTGGGTTTTTTTGCCCACTGTAATCTACCATCTACACAGCTGCCAATGTGATTTTTCTAAAGCATACTCTGATCAGTAAACAGTCGTTCCCTATTACTGGAAAGATAAAATACCAGCTTTTCTGTTTGGCATCTAAAGCCCTTCACAACTTGGTTCTTGCTTACCTTTCCATACTTAATACATGTGAGTCTGTAATCAGACAAGCTTTATGCTTGTTCCTCAACAATGTTCCATTACAGGTGCTTTTAACTACATGTCCACTGCAGGGACAAGTAATAGTTTCTTTGGGTGTGCTTGTTTTCTGATAAAAGCTTGCCTTTTCTTATTAGTGGCCCTTGAAAGCAAAAATGTTTCTGAGACATCCTAAAATTATTGAGAATGTCCCAATTTCTATTTATATATAGGCACTTCATATTACAGAAGAATCCAGTTAGTTCTAATTTTAATTTATCATTTCCTGGCAAAATTTAAGAAAAACAAATAAACCCCAACAACAGTAGCCTACTGGGAATATCCCAGCCATCATGTGTTACTAAAATACCGTCTTTTCTGAAATTTCCCCTGGGAAATGACACTTCCATGGTAGAACCATTTTTTTTTAACAAGGAGTTGACTGAAGAGTCTATAGCTGGATAAATAAATGTGCAAAAGATGAGTAACAAGTAAAAACAAACAGAAAAATCTTTTGTGGTTGTGATCATTCCAGAACTCAAGATCTTAATGAAAGAAGGTAAATTTGATATTATAAGTATTCTTTAGACTCGGTGGGATAAAATCTATAATATGAAAAAAAGGAGGGGGAGAGAGAGAAAAAAAGAGAAGAGCAGAGTGAGGGAGAGAAAGAGAGAGAGAAAGAAGAGAAGAGAGGAGGAGAGGGGTAGACGGGGATAGAGGGAGGGAGGGGGAGAGAGAAAAAAGAAGAGAGAAGGAGAGAAAGAAAGAAGAGAGAGGGAGAGGGGTAGAGAGAGAGGGGAGGTAGAAAAAGGGGGAGAGAGAGACGGAGGGAGGGAGAGAGAGAATGAGAATATAATAAAGGAGAAAAGATGGTGGGTAGCATTTTTAATTTAAAATACTCAGATGAGGAAATTAAGGAAATAGAGCAGGCATGTAGAGAACAGGGTGAAGACCAATGGAAGCAAAACCAGAAGTGACATCAAGAGGAAATAGGCAAGAAGTTTAATAATAATAATACTCGTTTTTACAAAAACACCTACTATGTGCCGGGGACTATGCTAACTGTTCTACAAACACTATCTCACTGATCCTCACAACGATCTTGTGAAATGCTATCATTATCCTTATTTTGTAGGTGAGGAAGCAGATGGCCCTAAGGTGTCTTCCCCAAGATCACCAAGTTAGTGTCTGTGGTTGAATTTACACTCAAAGCTTCCTGATTCTAGACCCAGTGCCTTGTCCAGGAAACAGATAAAAAACAATCTTAGCAGGGAGTTATGGTAGAGTAGGGATTGGAGATTTCAAATATTGAGACATCTGCTAGAATTTTCTTAGTGCCTAGAGCAAAACACTTCATAACTTAATGACAATGAAAATTTCATCCTCACAGTAACCAGAATGTCAATTCTGTACATGATTTTCAGTGACAAGGAGGAAGCAATTGCTCAGTTGGAAATGATAGGAATCTTGAGTGGAAGTGATCATTCCACTTAGAATTTGTGACAATGGAGAGGAGAGTTAGAACTAATGTGACACACCACTATGTATTTGGACAGATGATGTCAAGTGATTCAGAGAAAGGATAGATGGGATGCCACAGTCTAAATGTCCAAGATGGGTATGATATGACTCCACTTGTTACTCAGTTGCATCTGATTCTTCGCGACCCCATTTGGAGTTTTCTTGGCAAAGATACTAAAGTGGTTTGCCATTTCCTTCTTCAGTTTTAGCAGGAGTTAAGTGACTTACCCAAGGTCATGCAGCTAGTAAGTGCCAGAGGTCAGATTTGAACTCTGGTCTTTCTAACTTCAGACTCAGTGCTCTGTCTATTGTGTTACCTAGGTGCCCTCATATCACTTCATCTGAAAAAGTCCTAAAAGTTTGAACTTCAAGCTCAATAAAAGTCAACATCCTAAATAGACTAAGGAGGTGTCATTCTGCTGTGTCTGCCCCTGGTCAGAAAGCATCTGAAGTATTCTGTTCAATAATGGGTACCAATGATGTAGGAAGGATGATATTGACCTGGGGAACTTCCAGTATGGGGCAATCAAGATGATAAAAAACCTTGAGTTTATGCCACATGATGATTGGCTGAAGGAATTGGATATATTTCTGCTGGCAGTGGCAGGGCTGTAAGCTCCTTCCTTCTGAAATTATCTACCCATCTATACACTATATATTCTGTAGGCACAAGATAGTTTGAAGGCTGTCTCCCTCATTAAAATGCTATCCCTTTGAGGTTGGAGACTATATTTGCTTTTCTTTGTATCCCTAGCACTTACTTAGCGCAATGACTGGCACATAGTAAGCATGTAATAAATGCTCATCAACTTGACTTGGGGTAGGAGGATGTACTTTATGACTCTATTTGAATAACTATCACATGGAAGAAGAGATAGACTTAGCTCCATCAGGTAGCAGTGAGGTAAATATAGGTTTGCTATGAAGAAAAACTTCCTAACAAGCAAGGCTACCCTAAAGTAGAAATAGAGTCCCTCAGAAAAGCATAGGATCTCATTGGAGGTCCTTCAAACAAAGGCCAAATAAATCTCTTCCTGGGTAGGATTTAATGGAAGTTCATGTTCACATGAGCTGGACTAGATCTCTTCTTTGACTTTCTAAGGCTGAGATTTTGTGATTCAGTCATGAGATAAGATTCATATTTCATCATCTCAAAAGCAAAACGTTTCCTTTCTTGGATATGTGTATTGTATTCTCAGGAAAGGGTCTTAGTGGACTTTATAGTAACACTACGGAGAAATGTTGCCATGAACCTACCAGGATAAGAAAGTTAAAAATAAAGTAGGCACTTGGAAATAAGAATAGGGACATTTTTTTTAAAAACCATATTTAGAATAAGAGGATTTCTCCAGAAAGACAAATTTAGTATTATTCTATGTAACTTGGTCTTTCCCTAGAGAGGGTGTTTTAGAATAGGGACATTTTCTTTTTAAAAAAAAACATATTTAGAATAAGAGGATTTCTCCAGAGAGACAAATTTAGTATTATTCTATGCAACTTGGTCTTTCCCTAGAGAGGGTGTTTTTTCTTACTGTCACGCACACAATATTATCTACATCTTATCTTTTAGAATCAAGGTCAATTTCTGTGAGAATATCCAAAGCTATGCATAGATCTGGAATACAGAATCTTAAATTTTTGATGTTATCATAGATATTCAGAATACTTTATATGTTTGACTGGGAAAAGAATAATTAGGATGTACCATAATGTACTAGAAAAAAATGAGTAGATACAGAAACAGTAGACACAGAACCAATTTTAAAGACAAAGGCATATATATGGTCAAAGGATGCTATCCCCTCTCACATGGTAGTGGGCAAAGAGGCTTCCATGTTCATTAGATTGTGAGCTCTTTGAGATCAGGGATTGTCTTTTGTCTCTTTTTGTGTCCCCAGTGCTTAAGACAGTGCCCGGAACATAGTAGAAATTTAATAAATGCTTATTTATTAATTAGGAAATCAAATTTAAAGCCCCCTCAAGGGCTCCATGGTGGGCAAACTGGACATATCAAAATATGCCCAGGGTTACATGTGCAAATTCAATGCCATTAGGCAAACATTCATTAAAGGTCTACTATTTGTTAGTCACTATGCAAGGTACTAGAGAGCTAAAGATACAAGGCAATAGAGAGCTAAAGATACAATGGGAATATAGGTAGATAAATAAACACAAGAGAACTTGAAGTTCACAGGATCATAACTAGAATAATAAGGAGTCTCAGATGTCATTTAATCCAACTACTTCCTTTTAAAGATGAGAGAACTGAAGCCCAGATTTGAGCTGACTCTTGAGTCAGTGCTACAGGAAGAGCACTCTGTTGTTTTCATTCACTCCGTGTTCTTGAGGAGGATCATTGACATCAGGAGGGTGACGTCTTCACTTTTAAGTGAATTGGATTTAAGTGAGGCAGAGCTGTCCAAAGCCATCAGCCTCACTCTCTCCTCCAAAGTCATCTGGGTCTAGTGGCAAGACATAGGTCAAGATGATTGATGATGGTCCCAGATGCAGTAGGAGACCTTGTCCTTTCCAAACCAAGCTTTTTCTTAGATCTTTGTTTGAAGCAACACCCATTCAGTAATTAAAGGCTAGGTAAGAATTGAGGTAAAAGATGGCCTCGTTTAACTTCATAAAAAAAATCAGTCTGGAAGGGGAAGATCTTCAGAGTTTCTGGCCAGAGCAGAAATAACTGTTATTTACCAAACATTCATTAAAGATCTACTATTTGCTAAGTCACTGTGCTGTGTCCTAGCGGTACAAGAATGCGAGGCAATTACTGCTCACTAGAGATATAGGTAGATAAAGAAATATAAGATAACCTGAAGTTCATAGGAGTCTGACTTTGGAATAGTAAAGGGCCACAGAAATAATTTAATCCAACTAGTTTATTTTAAAGATGAAAGAACTGAGGCCCACATTTGAGTTAGAAGATTAGAAAATGTTTCAGGTAGAACAAGCCACTGAAGTCTAGCCTTGAAAGAAGAATCCAAGAAACAAAGGTGAGGAGAGGAGTGCATTCTAGGTATGGGAGACAACAGCTAGTGCTAAGGCACCAAGATGGAATGCTGGATTCAGGGACAACAAATAGTCCAGTTTGGCTGGTGCATTGAATACACAGAATAGAATAATGTGAAATATGTCTGGAAGGTTAGGCTGGAGCCAGATTATGAAGGCTTTTCAACTCCAGGCTGAAGCATTTATACTTGATGATAGAGAAACTAGGGAGCCCTGGGGACTTTTGAGCAGGGAGCTAAAATAGTCAGACCTATGCTTTAGGACAATTATTTTGGCAGTTGTCTGCAATAAAACTTAAATAGCATTCACAAATACAGAAACAAGGTTCTATGAAAGTCTATGGTGCTGTAGCAAGGAGAACCAAAAGAAAATCCAATGTCATCTTTAAGAGAGAAACCTATGCTAAATATGTGAGTGCCTGTAGAAGATGGGCATCACTCTAGCTAGAATCATGGGTCATCTGATTAAGTTCTGTAAATTGTCATGACTATTAACATATTTTATAAAAACAGCCCTGTTCTTTGAGCACAGCAATGACCACAGTGTGCATGAATGTTTTCTTGTAGACTTGGAACCTCATCGCAATGCAAGGACTTAAAAAAAATTCCCAATGTTCTTTTAAGGCAAAATGCCGTTCACATCCAGAGAAAGAACTATGGTATTCAATTGCAGAATGTAGAAGATCATTTTCTTTTGCATTACATTTTGGTTTGTTATATGATTTCTCCCATTCATTTCAATTCTTCCATGCAGCATGACTGTGCTGAAAATGTATTTAATAGGAATGTATGTGTAGAACCTATGTAAAATTGTATGCCATTTCAGGGACGTAGGGAGAAGGTAAGGAAAAAGAAATCTAAGTTATATGGTAGTGATTGTGGAACACTGAAAATAAATAAAATTAATTTTTAAAAAATAGCACTGTTGTACTTTCCTATTCACCCCCATGGGAAGCCAATTGCAGCCATCTACTTGAGGGCATTGGCCTCTGTAAGGACCCCTAAGGTCCCTCCCAGCTTTACATTCTATGATCCATATTGGATTTGATCAACACACCAATGGAGACCAAGAAACTGTGACTTTCTCAGAGTTACTGGCAGAAGAAAGAATTTAATTAGCAACTCAGGGATCTTATAACTCTAGAATTGGAATGTATGTTATAGATGTTTAAAGAGTTAACCTGACATCAGAGTTGTACATAGAGCCTGAACAATACAGACAGTAGGAACCACAGTTACCACCAATAACTGGGGTGTCTTTGGTATGGTGATTTTGTCTGTCAACATAATAGGTAAGCATTTATTTTAAAAAAGTTTTTAATGAGCATTGTGCTAGGCACAGGATGTATAAAGGCAAATATATAGGTATACAAAATGTATATAATATGTAAGGGTATATATTATAATATATGATACCTATAATATATAAATAAATTATATATATAAAAGTATATAAAGGCAAAAGTGAAAGGTCTCTGCACTCAAGAGCTTATCATCTACCTGGAGAAGATAATATGTGTGTGTGTGTTGTATGTTTTTGGTATATAGGTTTACAATTACAAATTACAAGGTAATTTGGGGGTGAAAGTGCTAATAGCTGAGATGATCGGGAAAGGTTTCATAGAGAAGATGGTATTTGAGTTAACTTCTGAAATGGATAAATATGGAGTCGGGAGATAGGGTGCTGTGGATGAAGAGCTGCAAGATCAGTTTTGTTTCAAATTTAATTATTTTTATTCTGAACTTAACAAATGCCAAATAAAATTAGCATTTCCATTTGCAAAGTAGAAGAGAATATAAAGATGAAAATAATACTTCCTTTTCCTTTTTTTTTTTTTTGCAACTTTATCATTGATGCCCTTCTGCTACTCAATTCCACTCCAAAATTAAAAACACACACAGACACTCAAACAAATCCTTGTAACCAACACGTATAGCGAATACAAACGAATTTCCATTATGATCATGTAGGAAAATATATGCTTCATTCTGAACCTTGGCTCTATCACCTCTTTGTTAGGCAATAAGTAACATGGGTCATCACTGAGCCTTTAGAATCATGGTTGATAAAGGCATTGATCAGAATGTCTTCTGTCTATTACTGACAATTGTTCTATTCATGCTCACTTCACTCTGCAGAATTGACAGGTTTGTCTGAAATCATCCCATTTGTCATTTACTATGTTTACATACCATAATTTGTTCAATCATTTTTCAATCAATGGTCATCCAAGAAAGCAATCTAACTAGATTTCAGTGGGAATGGGAGTAATGTGCACCAAGGCAGGAAAGAGGTAGGTGACTCTGAATGGCAGGCAAAGGGTTTTATATTTCATCATGAAGGCATTAGGAAGCAAATATATTTTACTGAGGAGAGAGACATGGTCAGTTTTGCAATTTATAAAAATTAGTTTGTCAGTTGTGTAAAGGATGGATTGGAGAGAGGAGATAATTGAGTGAGGGAGACAAATTAGGAAGCTACTGCAATAGTCCAGAAGAGACATCATGAGATTCTCAAGTAAGATGGTGGCTGTATGAGCAGAAAAAAGGAAATCAATGCAAGACATACTGTGGAAGTGGAAATAAGTTTGGCAATTGAATGGATATGCTGGGTGAAGGAGAATGAGGAATGACGCTTGACCTCAATATTGAAGTTGCAAACTTGGTTGGTTTGAGGGATTGTGGGCCCTTGACAGAAAAAGGCAAGTTCAAAGGTTGAATAAGTTTTGGGGAAAGATGAGCTCAGTTTAGACATGTCAAGTTTGAAATCTCTACAGGATTTCCCATTTAAAATATCTAGTAGGCAGCTGGTGGATATGCATGTCATCAGTGGAGAGATGGTAACTAAGTCCTTGTGAACCAATGAAATCGATAAAGTAGCACATCGTGATCTGCAATTTTCAAAAAGCTTTCTTCAGAACAGCCCTGTGAGACAAGTGGTATAAATATTAGAACCTCTATTTTATAGATAAGGAAACAAGTTTATAGTGTTCAAGTGACTTGATGAATAGATAATTGACAGATGTAGAGATAATAGACAGCTACATAGATATGTAGATGCATAGATAGATGCATGCATGGACAGATGCACAGATAGATAGATAGATGCACAGACAGATCGATAGATAATTTATTAAGTGCTTACTATGTGACAGATTCTTCTCTATCACAACCAGAATTTGAATTCAGCATTTCTGGTTTTAAACTCAGTTCTCTCAACTACCCTCCAAACTTCCCAAATAACCTCCCTACCAGGGATGATTTCCCGGGTGGCATTTGCAAGGTTTAGTAAGTTGTTTAGAAACATCCAGGAGCAGACAAATGACAAAAAATGATGATTATTCTAAAGTGAGATCTGCTCATGGAAGAACTAGGATCATGCAGGAGTGGAGAATGGAGAGTGTCTTATGGAGAACAGAGCAGACTGATGGATGGAAAGGAGGAGCTGTGGGGAAAGAGTGTACATTCATCCTAGAGTAAAGTCAGGGGAATCTCTCAGTTGTTCTGCCTTAAGACCAATTTCTTTGTATGCGGTCTCCTTCAATTATATAATCCCTGCATCATCTCAAAAAAACCGAGTAACAAATGAAAATACTTACAGAATATCAGAGCAAGAAAGCCTATGGACCCCTGGATAGAATAATATTTTAAAATGCATAACAAAATACATAAAATTCCAAATATGTTGAAATAGAGCTTTCAAAATACTTTTTAAAAAACAAATTCATAGACTCCATGTTAAGAAGCCTTGATCTAATTAAATCAGCTCCATTCATTTTATAGAGGAAGAAATTGAAGCCCAAAGAAATTGTGATAGTTTATTCTTTTAAAATAGATTTTTATTGATATATTTTGTTTTTACATTAATTAGATTTTTCCTGTGTACATTCCTTTTCCCCCTCCCAGAGAAACATCCTATGTAACAAAAATGAAAAAAGAAAAGGAGTTTTTTAAAACCAAAGAATATATTGGAAAATTGTTGAGTTTATACATATGCAGTGTTCCACACTGAGATCTGCAAAGGATCAGGGGATAGTATCCTCTCAGAACTTTTCTTTAGAGCCAAGCTTGCTCTGTTTAATTTTGCAGCAATCATTTTTGCATTTTTTGGTTACTCTTTTTATTTACGTTGTTGTGGTCATTATGTATAAAGTTTACTTGACTCTGCTTACTTCACTTTGTATCAATTCATGTAAATTGTACCATTCTCCTCTATATTCTCCATGCTTGTTTTTCTTCTGTAACCCGGTAATATTGCTATATTGACTTACCATGATTTGTTTAGTCATTTCCCAGTCCTAAAGATCTACTTGTTTTCCAAGTTGATAGCAATTTATTAAGCATGATGCTAAGTGCTGGGGGTACAAAGAAAGGCAAATAGTCCCTGCCCTGAAGCAACTCAAAGTCTAATGGGGGAAACAATTATGATCAATCTTTTATTTTTTCTTCAAGAAATTTTACCTTGTGCAAAATGGAAGAAGTTGCTTAATATTCAAAACCCCAAATTTACAACAAAGAAACATGTAGGGTAGCCCAACAGCCTTTTCCAATAGCATCAATGTGATGCGATTCCCTGTATCTTGGAGTTTCCTCTTGTTTTTGGAAGTTGTCCTTTTGGTCTCCTTTGCTCCGATAAAAAACGTTGCTCAATATCAATATTTTGAAATACATGGAGCCCTTCTTCTTGTCAGGGACCTCCTTGAGGTCACTATCAGTGAAATTTCAGGGTCAAAGGGCATGGAGATTTTAGTCTTCTTTCCATGATTTCAAAGCGCTTTCCAAAATAGTTGCACCAGTCCACAGATCCACCAGTTCATTGATGCTTTTATAACTCCCCATTTCCTTCAATGTTGAATATCCCCATCTTTTGACATCTGTCAGTTTGTTGGATGTGAGCTAAAATACTAGGATGGTTCTGATGTGCATTTTCTCATACTATTTGTGATCTGAAGCTTTCTCTTAAGTGGTTTTTAGTAGTTTGCAATCCTTCACTGGGGAAATATTTGTTTGTATCCTTTGATATACATTCAGTTTTTCACTTCTTTATTGAAGAATATTTTTTGGTGATGTTCTCCTGTTACATTGTCTATTTGTCTTGTATATCAAACCCATTTCAGAGGTATTTAATACAAAAAGTTTTTTTTCCCCAGGCGATTGCTTCCCCTCTTATCCTGGATGGAGAGGGAGAGAGGGAGTGTGTGTGAGTGTGTGTGTGTGTGTGTGTGTGTGTGTGTGTGTGTGTATGTGTGTGTACAAATAAGCAAAAGCTTTTCAATTTCACAGAATCAAAATTGCCTGTTTTTTTTTTGTAATTGCCTTCTATTCCTTGTTTGGTTAAGAATCAACTTATAATAATCCAACTCATAACCAGCATTTTTCATTCTCAGGGTAAGAATCATAAAATGCCCTCCTGAGCAGCACCAAAGGCTCACAAATCCACTTTCTGGGATAAACTCACTTGGGGAAGGTGACATAGAAACCATGGAATCCTGGCCCCTGGAACAGAGAACACCGATTTTGACCCAGTAAGATGGCTTTTGAACTAATTCTTGCTAACTAGATGTAAAACTAGATAGAAAGAGATTTTGGTCTGGTCACCTGGCAAGAACAAGAACAGGTGGAAAATTAGTATGCTTCAAGTATGTTAGAGGAGAGTGAGGAAGGCTTCTAGTATGTTGAGTGGAGCCCCTCCTCCCTTTCCATGCACATGGCAGACATGGGATGACGTGGACAAGAATCATAGAGCATGGGCAGGCATGGATCAGTAGCAATGTGCTCTATCTTCCAGTGGAAGCTAGAAAGAAATTCTTCATATACATATGAAAACCATATGACAACCATAATTCCATTTAAATGTCTGAGTAACTAAGTGTTGAATTCCATTATTGTTGTGACTGTTAAACTCATATAAGTGGTTTCATCACCTTCTAAATTTTAGCACACTTGGGCAAAGATATTTTTGCCCCACCCTAGTTATGACTCCAAACATAGTAGTAAGAGTACAGGGCTAGTAATCCTAGACTGTCTCAGGACCAGCTCTGTTATTTGCTAATAACAATCTTTGGCAAGTTAAACTTATTTTCTAGGTCTATCATGAGCACAATAATCCAAGGTTCTAGTGAGTCTTGAAATAATGTATGTGAAGGTGCTTTACAAATTGTAAAGTATTACATAGATATTGAAGTGACATTATTTTTGCTGCTGTTACTACTTTAGGTTATAGATTTGCAAACTCCTCAATTTGGATACATCCAATGGTACAGATAACAGTTCATCTTTGGCTTCTCATTTTGTGCAATTTTTGCTAATAACCTCCCATAAATCCTCCAGGTATGTTCTGTCTAATGGAACACCAAGACTTCTTCTTGGTCTTTTAACATTTCAGGAGTTTCACTTGGGCTGTCCATATCTCATCTTTTGTTTTCCATTTCCTTTGCAGACTGTGCATTTTCTAGTTGATATATTTCATACCATTTCTTGAATATAAGATATAATTGGTCACATATCGTACTCTACTTAAGTTGACTATGCATTCCTCCACTGACTTTAAAGTCACCTGAAATTTAGATCTTTTCTATAATTTTTAGCTATATATAATAATACAAAAAGAACATTGGTGGCAAAAATATGTATTTTTGTGTCAAAGAGTAGATTGGAATCAATAAAAGGGCTGTACAAGTCTTCCAAATCTTTCTTAGAGCCAATAACAAGATTAAATAGAAAGAAGAGAGTAGGCTAGATTTTAGCCCAAGGTTGATCCAATGAACCTTGGTTGACACTGTAGGTTCAGAGGTGGAAAGGATCTCATCCAATCCTGACCCCTCACTCCCATTTATAGGTGACTAAATTGAGACCATGAGAGGTTAAGTAACTTGCCCAAGGTCACACAGGTACGTTGTCAACATCTGAGGTGGGATTTGAACTCAGGTCTTCTTATTTCAGAGCTAGGACTCTTTTAGAAATGCAAGATCATCCCTCAAGAAGGTGTCCCTATCTTAGGAAAAATACCTGGATTTCTGGCAGCATTTATCAGTATAAAAGGCTGTTAATAATGATGTAAAAACTAGCAGGAAGTTTTTCTTTCCTTTTTTTTAATATATTCATTTTATTTATTTTTAATTCTCTACAATCACTACCATAAAACTTAGATTGTTTTCCCCCTACCTACCCCCCCCCCCACCTCCCTCCTTCCCAAGACAGCATATAATTTTATATAGGATCTACACATACACTCCTATTGAATACATTTTCATTATAGTCATATGTAGAAGAACTAAAATAAATGGGAGAAATCATATAACAAACCAAAACATAATACACATACACACACACACATACACAAATGATCTGCTACATTCTGCGATTGAATTTCATAGTTCTTTCTCTGAACATGAAAGGCATTTGCCTTAAAAGACCATTGGGAATTTTTTTTTTTAAATGTCCTTGCATTGCTATGAAGATCCAAGTCTACCAGAAAAACTCTTGTACACTGTGATCGTTGCTGTGCACAAAGTTCTCCTGGTTCTGCTCCTTTTGCTCAGCATCAGATCATATAAGTCTTTCCAGGCCTCTCTGAAGTCTTTTTGTTCATCATTTCTTATAGCACAATAGTATTCCATTACATTCATATACCATAATTTATTCAGCTATTCTCCAATTGATGGGCATCCCCTTGATTTCCAGTTTTTGGCCACCACAAAGAGAGCTGCTATAAATATTTTTGTACATGTGGGACTCTCCCATTTTTATGATCTCTTGGGGATCCAGTCCTAGAAGCGATATTCCTGGGTAGGAAGTTTTTCTTAAGCCTGAATAATTGAAAGAAGCAGAAATAGCATACAGTCCAGCCTTTGTTACACTTTCAATAAAACAGTAAACTCTTTTTTATGTTCCTTATAATACTTAGCTAGTTTATGCTCCTATTTCAATAAAATAACACATGATTTAGAGCAAGATTTAAAGAAATAGAAAAACCCAAGTACACACTAAGAACCTTAATCACTAAGTATAAACTGTCATCGGTCATTGTTCTTGCCTGCTCTCCTTTGAACTCATTTACCAAGATCAAAGTATCCTGCTCACAGATCCCAGAGGCTTAAAATCTACAGTTTGAAGCTCTGCAACTCTTTGAGGTTCTAAGCAGGAGAGATGTTTCAATGGCACCAGTTTTTACTAGAAGGCATTCAACTCTCACCAATTCATCTCTCTATTTAAAAGAGAACTTTTTCCTTGTTAAAAAGGAATCTCTTCCAAGGTCTTTTGCTTGGCCCTTAGGTACCCTTCTTTATTTTCATTTAATGTTGGGGGTAGGCAGGAAGGAGAAAGGCCACAATAAAGAATAACAAAGGAAGAAATAGTCTCCCCTGCTTCTACTTTTTAAAGCCAGATGAGGTAAGAAAAAAGGGAAAGTAGGGGAAACAGTCACACACACACACACACACACACACACACACATACGCGCACACACACACACACATACGCGCACACACACACACACACACACACACACACATACGCGCACACACACGCACACGGATTTTTTTTAATGTCAGGAATAGGAACCAAAATAGAGCAAAGGAAAAATTATACACATTTTGGGACCCAGTTACAACGTTATGATAAATTTTCTCTTATTACCGAATTCTTTCTGAATTGTTACTGAAGACTTTCATTTAGATTAAATTTTAGAGGCATTGCCAACAATAAGCATATGATTTTTTAAAAACAGTACTGTATGGGAGAAATGCTTACTTTTTATTTCTTTAAATGTCTAAAAATATGTTTGCTTTCATTGGAAATCAACTAATGGTATTTAGATTCCTTTACTAGGTTACTACCACAAAGGAAGTAGGCAATATTGTCCTTATTCTAAAGGAATCCATTCTTAAAATAACTTGCCCAGGACCCTCAGCACCTAACATATGTAGTCATTTAACAAAGGCTTATTGAATTGATTTTAAAGATATAAATAATAGTAAAAAAACACTAGAACATAATTGGGAACATTAAAAAAAATCCATGATTTACTGCATCACCATAAGACTGTGCATATACCCTACAAGTCTCTATCTTGAATTCTCTTCTCTTTACCTGTGTTTTCATTTGGTGGTCTTGTCACTTCCCCTGGTTTCAATGATCACAACTAAGCAGAGATATCCAAATCAACGCGACTAGTATAATAATACCTAGCATTGATGTATTTTAAGGTTTAAGAAGTGCTTTATAATAGTATATTTTATTCTTGCAACCCTGAGAGGCAGATAGTATGTTATCCCCATTTTACAGATGAGGAAACTGAGGCAGGCAAAGGTTAAATGACTTGCTTAGAGTCATACAGTTAGTGACAAATTTGAACTCAGGTCTTCCTGATTACAAGTTTCTTGCTCTATCTACTGGACCACCTACCTGTCTCCCTATAAACTCTCAGGATGTTTATCCCAGCTCCCATTCTCATAGGAAAATCGTGGATCCTGGAGCAACACTGTATCTCCCCTTTGAAGGCTCTAAGGGTACCTCTGAGGAGCCAGTGTTGATTCTTTAATTCCATAATTTTAAGCCCCCTCCAGTGGGCTTCTCATTCAAGATTATCATTTTAGTAACTCAGAGTTAAGAAGTTTTTAGAAAAGAACAGCATCTCCTAAGGACGCACAATATAAAGTTAGTGCGAAACATTCCCTTACTCTCTCCCCCCAAAAATGTGTTACATACTCTTTCTCAAGTATACAGAGTCCAGAGAAAAGTGGGATCAAGGCTAGGAAGCATATATGGTAAAAAGGTAACTCATAGCTGTTTGTTGCTTGGTCTTTTCCTCCAAGTTTTTAAGTCTTCCACTTAGTCATGGTGTAGTTACTTGGCTGGGTTTCTTATAGAACCATGAATATACACACTATCTATCTGCAGACACTACTATCACCTAATCCAGGGATATCCCTAGGACACCAATGAGAAATCAAATGGCTTCTGTACTCTTGGAAGTACTCAGCCCTTCAGGTATGATGAAGGGGAAGAAGACCTAGATGAAGAATTAAGCTTAAGCTTCTCTTTCAACAGCAGGTGGTTCCTTCTTAGGTATTTTACTGTAATGTCATGCTTGCTCCAGCTTTTCAAATAGTCGACTCCCCTCTCAGACCATTTGGCAATTTATAGATGATCCACAAGACAAGGTCTTCTATCCAAACTTTCTTCCTGTGCAACCTCACTCAAGTTTTAAATGCTTCTTTTATTTAAAGTCTATGTCTGACTAAAGTTTATAGTGGAGGTTGATTGATTTCACCTGATTTCACTAACTTTAAGTGAGAGGGGGGTTGTTCGCTTGAGTAAATCACTCAACCCTACTCATATCTTTATATCCAGACCTAGTCTCTCTCCTGAGCTCCAGTCCTTCATCACCAAGTGGGGGCATCTCTATTTGGTTATCCTATAGACATCATCCTCTCAGTAGCATAAGACAGGGCTCATTATATTTTCTATGAAACCCATCCTTCCTTCAAACTTCCTTATTTCTATTGAGGATATTATCCTTCTAACTCAGGTGTAGAAACCTGGAGTTATTGACTTTTTCTTCTCCCTTGATCAGGACCCTCTAGCTGCTGCTTGTTTCTGTACTTAAACTATACAGCCCAAGCCTGTGATAGCTCCTTTTTACTAAGGATGCACACCTAAGTAGATGCAGGTCCCTTCATCAGTCTACACTAGGACTGTGAGCCTGTGCTGAGTAATGTGTAAAAGAGCTGTCAGCTGGCACCTATTCTTGCTTCCTACACAAGATTAAATACTTCTCTGCAGAGTCTGGAACATTTTCTTTTTGTCCTGTTCATAATTCTCTGCAAGACTTTATTTATGTCCCTTACTGAAAAATCTCAAAGGTCTCTTCTGGTTAGATTCCATTCCCATAGTCCTCAGAGCTCTACATTTGTATTCCTATGTTGATTGAGGCCATAAAGTGACTCACTGTACTTTTTTTCTTGGATTTCTTAATTGAAACTCAGTCTTATTCTCTTTTTAGATCTTTGTGGAGTAGCTGGAAGCTGGGAGTAGGAAGAGACCTTAGCTAAAGTATTTCCTTCTCTTCTACAATCTTGGCTGGTTAAATCCCATCATGTTACAGAGGAGAAATAAAGGACTCTCCCAAGAGGTCTTCCCCAAAGTTAGTAATAGAACCAATCAGTGTTTTTTTTTCCAGCAAAGACATTTCCTATTTTCCAAGGTCAAACATTGGAAAAATTAGGACAACTTAAGCTGCCTTAGAATTGGGGCAAGAAAATGCCAAGAGAAGGTAAATCAATGAGAAAAACTATTTCTCCCCCCAAAAGCTTTGAATATTTCTGTAACCCTGAAAAGGCCACTGCTAAAAGGGAATCTGACCAATATTTTCTCATATCTCCAAGAGTATCCAACACCCAAGAGATAGATTACATGAAAATGAAAGAGGTGGTATTTTATGATGCTCTTTACTTATGCAGATTTGTTCACTTCAAGCACTTCCCTAAGGCATAATCTGAGGGTGAATGTGTTTCTCAAGGTTACAGTTAATAAATGTCAGAGGTTGGATTTAAACTCAGATCTTCCTGACTCCAAGCCTGGTATTCTATCTACTAAATCTGGTTGTGGGTAGTGCTGGATACTGGGTAAAAAAAGAAACTGATAAACATTAATAGATAGGCATTTTTAGCCATATATTAGTTCCCATGTGGGGCTTAGCCAAGGAGGATTATGGCTTCCCACTCAAATTCCGTATGAAATATTTCATCCAAACTTTTTTCCCCCCTTTTTCAAATAAATCAAGGAAAAAAGTGGAGGGAGAAAAACATTCTCATGTTGAGAGATAGTGCAAGTCATTTCCGGTAACTTTTATCTACTTCAGCTGTAGATGATATCAGGAGCAAATCTATAAATAATAAAAGCAACAGAAAAACATGGGTGGTTGATGTTAAAATGGAATCATCTGTGATTTTTTGGTGTTCAAATAAACTAATTTCTACTTTATCTATTAGCCCGCACAACTAAGTATCTCAGAACTGCAATCATCACAGAAGGAAAAGGACTGTTTGATGTATCTAAATACAGATGTGATATATAATTGACTTATTGGCATGGCTCAATATTCTTCTGGGAAAATAAATATGTTTATGAGCAAAAATAGTCAGGAAGGGATTTGAAAATAACATCGAAAGAAAAAAGGAAGTGATCAAGGGACTTCTGGAGAAACAAATTAAAATAATAAGATCAAGGTCAAGAATGGGAATGAATAATGGAAAAATAACTGGTTGGGATAGTAATGTCCATTCTAGATCCTCTAGTTATTGATTATCCAGTCTAAATACCTTATTTTCTTATCATTTATCTTTGGCTGAAATTGTTGTTGAAGGAATTCTTACTCAGCTTTGCATTGGATTTTTGGTCTCAGAGGTCCCTTCCAATTCTGATTGACTATAATTCTTATTGACTTTATTAAGTGCTTGCTGTATATGCAGCACTATTGCTTGGTAAGACAGGAGATAAAAAGTTCAGATAAGATATAATCAAATCAGGTCAATAAGCATTTACTAAACTCTTACTGTGTACCAGGTATTGTGCTGAAAGAGGTCATGGGAACTGGAGAATAATAAATTATATGAGGAAATTTGAGAAAATTATAGGAGCATTGTTTTAGTATACATGGCAATGTCACAATGTTACTTGCTAGTAACTTTCTTAAGTTTTGATTTGTCAGATTAAGTTCTGATCTAAGTTGGACTGTCCCTTTTATCCCCAACTAATAGTTTCTCAGCAAATCTCCAGAGTGCCCCAAGGGAGAAAGTTAGCATCAATGGGCGATATGAAATTTGTTTTCAATCTGCTCACAGTTTAATGGGCAAAGAACTATGTGCATATAATAAAGATAGGGTAAAAAAGGGAGGTCATTTTGGAAGGAAGTCAGTAGTGATGTGAGGGGTGGGGAAGTGGGTGGAGCTGATTGGGAAAAAAAGCCTCTGCAAAAGGTGAGGTTTGAGCTGAGTATTGAAGAAACTGAGAAGGTAGAGAAATAAAGTAAGAGGGTCAAGGCAGGTGAAAAAACATAGAATTGAGAAATGGGGTGTCCTGGGAGAGGAACAGAAAGGAGGCCAGTTTCTCTAAATGAATTGACCAAGATCATGCGCAGGAGATACAATGATCCACTGACCATATAGTCAAGGTTCCCCCTCACTACCCAGAAATATGCCATGTGGCACTCAAGAGTTAAAGTCCATTAAACAGGAAACATATAACAACACTCTTCTCAAGTCACTGGTTCACTGTAATTCCTGAGAAGGGACAGTATGGCGTTATTCAAACATCTTTATTGCTTTCAATGGTTTGCCCTACCCAGGTTCTTTATTCCCAGGAACACTTAGGGGTATGCCTCTAATAGCCCCATTTACTCTGAGCAGGTCTGAGTCTCTTGATCTTGTTATGGTAAGGCCATTACATGTTTTGGAATGTCCATTAAAGATGTTTGGACTTAAAAACACTTTATAAACCTCATTGGTAGAAGCAGTGCAAATAACCTGTTCCTTAAGACCTAAGATTTCTCAGAGCCTGGACATATTTCCTACCATTAGATTCTAGAAAAGCAAATTTTGTGTAATTTCAATCAATTGATTAATTGAGAAACATTTATTAAGCACCTTGTAATGGAGATGAATGTATTTGGCAACTTGATGACACATGTGAAGAAAACAAATGATTCGGGGAGGTTGCAATGGTAAGTGAGAAGCAGTTCTGTGGAGTGGGTGGAGAGCTGTCCCCAAAGTCAGGCTCAAGTCCTACTTTTGACAAATATTGTCTGTGTGACCTTGGGCAAGTCACTTAACTTATTGGAGCTCCAGTAACATGTCTAAGACTAGTAGCTGTGAATACTCATTGGTAGAGGGACTTTCCTCTCTGAAAGGTCTCCACACCAATGAAATCACAAGTCTAAATTAAAATATAAATATATCATGTTATCATTTTCTCCTATCATTAACCTTATATAGTATGTTGTCTTTTTTCTCCCTTTTACTGTAAAGGATAATGCAATCCTCCCAGTCCTCCAGGCTAGGTATTGTCCTCTCCCCATCTCCATAATCCAAGCTATTGCCAAGGTCTGTTGCCTTTACTTCTTTAACATCTTTCAAATAAATTTCCCTTTTTCTTCTGATACTGCTACCACTCTGGTACAGACTCTCATCATTTTAAGCCTGGATTAATACAATAGCCTGCTGGTGGGTCTGCCTGTTTCAAGTCTCTCTTCCCTCCAATCCATCCTCCATTCAGTCACCAAAGTGATGTTCCTAAAGTATAGGTCCAACCACATCCCTCTCCTACTCATGAACTCCAACACTCCCTATTGCCTTCAGGATCAAATATGAAATGCTCTATTTAGCATTCAAAGCTCTTCAGAACTTAGCCTTCTCCTGCCTTTCCAGAATTCTTATGCTGTCCTCTGCAGAGTGTAATCTTTGATCCAGTGACTCTGGCCTGCCAACTGTTTCATGAACAAGACCCTCCATTTCTTGGCTCTAGGCACTTCCTCTGACTATCACCCAGGCCAGGAATGCTTTCTGTCCACAATTCTGCCTGTTGACTTCATTGGTTTCCTTTAAGTTCTACCTAAAATCCTATGATTTCTAGGAAAACCTTCACAACCCCTCTTAATTCTAATGCCTTACAGATATAATTATTTCCTATTTATTCTGCATGTAGCTTGCTTTGAATATATGTGTTTGCATGTTGCCCCCCCCCCCAATTAGAATTCAAGCTCCTTTAGGGCAGAGGCTGTCTTTTGCCTCCTTTTGTATCCCTAGCAGTTTGTATAATGCTTGGCACATAGTAGGCACTTAGTTGTTTATTGACTGACTGATTGGTATACCCATTCAGGGAGGTTTTTTCTTTGGGTTGGTCTGGACTTAAAATTTCACTGGTGTGAAAAACTTCCAGTGTTGAAATTCCTTTCAGCATTGCATATTACCACCCTGTGACTTTATTTGAGAGACTTAAGGTCAGTATGATGTTAATTGCGATGTACAAAAAGTTCAAGACATAGTTTCTGGGTAATTAATCATTTTATTAAACATGCTAGCAGTAATTAATAAAAGGGGTCAGTGGCCCCCTCAAATGCCAATGACCCCTCATGGAACCCACTCAATGCTTATATGCTCTTGGAAGAGTGGGTGTCCCTGAGGATGGCAATCAACTTTGATTGGTTAACAATTAATAAGAAGAATGAATATTATAATGAGAGGTGGGCTTATTCTGATGAGGGTCTCTGGGATGTGGACTCTGATTGCTCGGTCTTGGTCAAATAGCTTATCTCTTATCCAAACTACCCCTGAGGTCCACCTCTGCTCAGACCTAGCTGAGTGGAACACAATGGGCTGGAATTCACCTTAGATAAAATTCTTTGTAAGGTTCTCTAGTTGGGTGTAACAACTCCACCTAGATAAGACAGTCTAGGCTGAGTACATTTTAGGAACAGGTCAGGGATCTCCCCAATAATTTGTTATTGAATAATCATTTCTCTCATAAATGATTTGCTCTATGTGTCAGATCTAGGCTTTCCTAACTCTGAACTCAGCCCTCAATCCATAATGTATATCGCCCATGCTTTTTTGATACGCACAGTTATTCCTAGAGAATCTTGACACTCTCAACTGGGCAAGAGAAGACAGTGATCCTTATGAAAAAAATTAGAAGGGTTTCATGATCATGATCATCTTTATCTCCCTTTTCCTGACATTATATTCTTTTTTTAAAAAATAAATTTATTTAACTTTTTACATTCATTTTCACAAGATTTTGGGTTCCAAAATTTTCTCCCCATTTGTCCCCTCCCCCCTTCCCGATACACTGGACATTCTAATTACCCATATCACCAATCTGCCTTCTCTTCTATCATC
>CM053770.1:216765037-216783847 GCA_028658325.1 Potorous gilbertii
ATCTTCTCAAGAAAATAACCATCTATGGTCTTAGTTTTTTTCCCTGTTCTGGGCATTTTCCCAGCCAGTTACTTGACTTCTGAGAGTCCTCTCCACCCCAGCCTAGATCTGCCCAGCTAGTGCTTGGGGTCTTAGATTCAAATGCTGCTCCCCAGCCTCAGGGCTTTTGACGGCAGGCCTGACTGCTCTTCAATGGGAGTTTATCTGCTGGTTCTTAGGTGGGGGCAGGGCTGCCTCTCAGGCTCAGTTCCCTCAGGGGTTTTATGCAAAGATCTTTTGTAATGGAGCTGTGGTGGAGCTCCTGCCTGCTCTGGGAGTCTCTGGCCGAGCTGCCTCTGCCTCTGCCCCGGCCACCACCTCCCGAGGGGGTCCAAGTCCCGGAGATATCCGCTCCCCTCTCAGCCCATCTCTCTCACTGACCTGTGCGTCTGTGGGTGGAGGGACTTTCTCGGCCGCCAGAGATTCAGGTCCCTGAAGCCTGCTTGGGTCTGCTCGCTCCTCTCAGTGTGGTGCGGCAGGGGGAGGGGAGCACTCCGCAGGGCAGGGCTCCGCTCCTGTCTGGGGTACCTTTGCTGTCGGTTTTTCAGGGCTCTCTGCAACGTAAATCTCCTTCACTGTGTTTCTGCGCAGCTTCCACTGTTCCAGAATTTGTCCGGAGTTCTTTTTAGAGGAAATCTATGGGCTGTGGGTTTGGAGCTAACAAACGTGAGTCTTTCTACTCTGCCATCTTGGCTCCACCCCCCTGACATTATATTCTAAGAGACATCTTAATGAACTGGCAACATACTTTAGAGTGGCTAGTACTACCTTTTTTACATTTCTTATACCATATTCCTTTCCTACTCTAAGATCCAGGGACGCTAGGTGCACACTTGGAACTCTCCAACAGAATGAGGTGCTAGTTTAGATTTGAAAACACCTGGATTTGCAACCCAAGGCAATTAGATCCACTTCAAGAAACACACAAGACAAGAATGTAATGCTTCTTGCCCTCAAGAACATTCTACAGAACAAGTAGAATTAGAAGTGAAAAGAAAATTGTCAGAAGAGAACTCACAGATCATCCTCTCAGATTAAAAGAAAAGTCAGACTCTATTATAATGACTAACAACACTTTTAACAATAGCAATGATGGGGATGAGGAGAATCATTACAGTATAAAGAGAGCTGACCTTGGAGTCAGGAAGCCTGGAATTAAAACCCTGCTTCAGGCACATGATGGCTCTGTGATCCCGGGCTAGTCCCTTAGTCTTAGGGCTCTAAGCAACACCTTAAAATTATAAATGGGGGAGGGGGAGAGGTGTACACTTGCACTGGAAAATTTTCACCTGAAAGTTTTCTATACAAGTGAAATCAAGGATTTAATCTCTCTCCTTCTCCCTAAATCCCTCTCCTTCTCCCTAAACTGTCATCTAGAAATAGACCATAGGAAGATGAGATCTCCAAAAGTTAGGTGACTTACTCAAGATCACACAGTTAATAGTGTCAGAGGCAAAATATGAAAGCAGGATCTATACTTCCAGAGGCAGTGCTTGTACTGATAACTATCACTGCAAGCAGTTTAGAGTACTACATAGAATATAATAGCTGGCTACTCAGAGGAATCCTGCTGGACAAATTGTTTTACCACTTATGAACTCATTTTCGGTACTTCTCTCAATATTCCTGACTGCCTTATAAATGCCTATGAGACAGAGATTTGCATGACATCCTTGAGGTACAAGATAAAAGATTGCATGATGACCGTACATGAAAGGTCAGCCGAATGTGCGGGGGAAACGTGCATATTTTGAGTCTTGCAATACATTTTTCATACTTACCAATTTTACAAATAAAATTAAAAATGCCTGCCACAGAAGAGTTTAAAGATTACAGAAGAATGAGTATTTTTTAATTGAATTTTCCAAAAAAAATTTCCATCCTTTTCTACCTATTAAAGTTTTTTTTAAATGCCTACATCTCTCTGAAGATTACTTTGTTAGATTCTTTTTAAAAAATAAAATGCAAATATGTTTTTAACTTTTAAATCAGACTTGCAAATAGGAAGTAGAGGTGATAGAGTTCTGCTTAGGTTGCTTCTAAATCCAGGGAGATGGAGTCTCTAATACATTTTTATGGCCTGCTGATCACTGCGTATGACTTTACAGATTGGTTTTTCAGTCATGGCAATTCTGAGTAACTTCCTGCTGACTGCTTGGAGCAGTTTTCAGTGGTTTTGAGCATTTCTGTTCCTTGGCCATCCATAAACACCACCCCCTCTACCTCCTCCTCCCCCTGCCCCAATTTTACTCCTTAAATTATTTCAATCCTTAGAAAGATTTACTAAGTCTCCTTTCTTAAAAGGAAAATAGCTCCAGCAGGAACAAGTCTGTTGCTTTTAGAGCCAGTTCTTGATGCCAAAGTGAGTTCCATTCAAAAGTCCCTTCAGTTCCACCATGACTTTGATGCTTCTGAATCATCATGGTGTGGTAAACAGAAAGCTGGCAGTGGTATAGTTGGGAAGGTTGGATTCCAAGTTATAAGGCTTTATGACTTTGTGAAAGTTGATTAGCCTATCTGGGCCTCAGTTTCCCCATCCATAAAATAAAATAAAGGGATTGGACTAGAGGTTATCTCTAAGATCTTTCATCTCTAAGACTTTCATCTTTGGTCTTAGATTCAGGATGCTCATGGTTCAAGTCTGGCCTTTGACACACATACTGGCTTGTGTTCAGAAGAGACCTTAGGCAGGGCTCAGCTCCTCTTCTCCTATCTGCCTCCCTCTCCCCTTCCTTCTCCTTTCCAAAGGAAGTTAAATTTGGATGATCAAAAGATGCCCAATTGACTTGGCTTTTACTGGCTAGTTTCCTCCCCTCCCCTCTCTCCCTTCCCCTCCCATCCTCTCTCCTCCTCTCCCCTCTCCTCCCCTCCCCTTCCCTTCCCTTCTCTTCCCTTCCCTTTCCTTCCCTTCCCTTCCCTTCCCTTTCCCAAAACCTTAAACCTACTATACTCTGAAACTGGGATGCCAATGGGTCACTGCCTGAAGACTCTTCTTGACCCTCCTGGCTTTAGAGTGATTATCAGTAGTAACTGTTGCTGTTTTCTCCCCAGCCTGAGGTCTTTCTTTTCTTGGCCTCATTAAAAAGGGACCATGCCCTGGCTACCTCTTAAACAGGCCTATTCAGTGAATGGGTGTTACCTCACCCTAAGTGAGTCCTTGCAAAAACCCTGGCCTAAAGGGCCCAAGGTCTCCCAGCGCATCCTGGGTCATCTCCAGTCATTCTGATGAATATCTGGTCACTGGATTCAGATGACTCTGGAGGAGAAGTGAAGCTGATGACCTGCACAGCCCTCCCTCACTCAAAACAAAGTCAAGTGCAAGTCATGTTATTATTTCTCTGATGGCATGGTCTTCTTTTAGCAAGGAAAGATGAACACAACTGACAGTATGACCCTAGTCAAGTCCCTTAGCCTCTCAGTTTCCCCAGGTAACCCCCTAAGCCTAAGCAAAGTAGGTATAGATTTCCATTGACAAAAGGGAGTTTCCTCATTGGGAGATTCCAACATGATGAAATCACAGTTCCAAAAATTGTGCTTAATTTTCAAGTCCTGGCTCTGACACATTTTAGCCATATGATTCTAGACAAGTCCCTTAAACTCTCAGTATCCCAAGCAACATTCTAAGAGTGATTGCTGAGTAGGTGCTGATTTGCCTTCCTAGAAGGGATTTTAGTAATTCCTAAATCAGGGATTCCTAACAATTTGAGCCAGGGACCTCTTTGATAATCCAGTGAAGTTGACAGATTCCTTTACAGAATAATTTTAAATATGTAAAATAAGATAAATAGGATTTCAAAGGAAACCAATTATAACAAAATACTGTAATTAAAATACTTTAAAAGAAGTTCATAGGGACTAGGTTAACAATGCTTGCTCAGTCTAAATCAATGAAATCAGAGCCCCATGTTCTACGTGCACACACACACACACATACACATACCTATATATGGTACTTGTGCATGTATATATATGGTACTTGTATATGTATATGTATAGATACATATATAGTACCTGTATGAGTGTATATGTATACGCATATATGTGTGCATGTATAAACTAAGGGGAAAAAATCCTTTTCATAGCAAACATGTTATGTTTGTATAGAACAGAGATCCCATAAAGTCTAGTTATTTTTAACAGGTAATAAGGAGAAAGTTCAATTGCATACTGTTGGTACAATAAACATCCCAAGACAACCTTTCTCTAAAACAACCAAGCCCCAAGTCAAGAGGCTTTCCTTCAGAATGAATGATTAAATGGCTGTAACTAACACTAAGTAAATGCACTTTAGGGCTGAGACTTTACCATCCAACATTTTGCCGAAGCTAAGCAGTAATCAGGAAATTTTGCTTACCCAGCAAAGGAGGGCCCATAGATCAATGCGGACAAACTCCTGGGGTCATAATTGGATGGTGCCGCAATCCCAGAGGAGACAATTACCATGTTCCATTACAACTATTTGAACAAGCTTGTTTCAAGTCTTATCCTTTTAATAGCCTGCATTTGTGTTAATGTTATGGGCTTTAAAGGGAAATATCTCTGGGTTGCAGATGGCCTCACATGCCAATATGGTAAAGTGGAAAGACTGTTGATTTGGGTATCATGAAGACCTGGGTTTAAACCCTGCTTCTATCATTTACTACCTCTGTTACCTTGGGCAAATGACTTAACTTCTCTGGGCCTTACTTTCCTCATTTATAAAATGCTGAATTTTAACTACATCAAGGCTTCTTAAGGTTTTTGATCATGAACCCCTTTGGCAGGCGGATGAAGTCTGTGGACCCTTCTGATGGTCTGGTGAAGCCTATGTCTATGTCTAGGACAGCCTTTCCAATACTTAGGGATCATTTACCTTCTTCATCTTCTCTTTTCTAGGCTAAACTTCCTTGCTTTCCTTCAGCTGATCATCTTATAACATAGACTCAAAGTCTTTCACTGTTCTGGTTGTCCTATAGGGTCGCTTGACCTCTCTTTCATTTCCTAATTTGGGGGAAAAAAGTTGATCCCATGAGATCACTATGATGAAACTTTTATTGGTTGCACTACCAAAAACCTTCCCTTTATTATAGAAACAATTATAGATTCAAAACTGACTACTCACTTTTTTTCTGGGAAGATACATTGAGGATATTTTTTGATCATAAACTGCATTTGTTGAGATATTTATATGATATCTGTTGGTCTTGTTATTGATATGGGTCAATTATGCTAATATCTTTCCTCATACTGAACCAATCCTACATTTTCTGGTAAAAATCCCTGTGGATCACATGTATGATCTTTGTCACATGCAATCTCCTTGCTAGTATTTTATTTAAAATTTTTGCATATTGATGATTTTTAAAATGCATATTATTACTTATACCCAGACCCTAACATATCCTACTCTAGACTGAGAACCAAGGAGTTCTGGGTTCTGATCCAGGCCCTAAAATTAATTCACTAATTGAGATTGGGGGCAGCAAGGTAGCTCAGTGGATAGAGTGCCAGACCTGGAGTCAGGAAGACCTGAGTTTGAATCTGGCTTTGGACACTTATTAGCTTACCTCCTCAAGTCACTTAACCCTGTTGGCCTCAATTTCCTTATGTATAAAGAGGAGTTGGAGAAGGAAATGGCATACCACTGCAGTATCTCTGTTAAGAAAACCCCAAATGGAGTCATGGAGAGTTGGACATCTCTATAGTCTTTAGGTTTCTCATTTTATAGTACTTCCTATATAAATCCTCTAGGTCCTCAAGTACATCCCTTTGCTTGAGCCCAAGTTTTACAGAACAAATCTTTTTTATTATTTATTCTGTTATTTATTCTGTGAAACTTGGATTCAATCAAAGGACAAAACTTGGGGACCTAGAAGGACACGTAGCTTCGAGACTGCAGGTTCCTCACCCCTGTCCTATATATTATAGGTATTAAAAAAAACCCCTCATTTTATAGGTTAGGATCTTGCATCTCAGAGATATCATAAGACTTGCCCATGGTCACACATGTGATAAGTGTCAAAGACAAGACTTGAACTCATGTCTTCCTGATGGCAAGCTCAGTGCTCTAAGAACTGTGGCATACTGTCTCTCAAAGTCAGTAATTTCTGGATTCCTTTAAGTTTTGAAGTTCTGTTACAGATATGTCTACTTAACCAAAGGTTGGGGTGTGGAGATTCCTCTTAAGTTAAAGAACTGTACATTTTTTGCTTCCTTCAGAAAACCAAAGTATATTATTACAATGTAAATCAGTTACAGTATACTATTCTAAATCTTTGTTACTAGATCATTAGATCATAATCAGAAACTGTCTAGTGTAACCTCCTCATTTTATAGATCAGGAAACCAGGAGCAGAGAAGTTATCTACTTGGGGTCACTCATATGGCCGTGAAAGGTGTCAGAATTTCATTTATATATTATCTGTGTCAGATCTAGAGATAGAAGAGCCATCAGAGGCAACATTTGAACTCAGGTCTTCTGACTTCAGAACCAATATTCTTTCCATTATATAATACTGCCTCTCATGAAGCCAGAACATATAGAAATATTTTTACTTTATGTACATATATATGTATATGTGTTTATATATATATGTGTGTGTGTGTGTGTGTGTGTGTGTGTGTGTGTGTGTGTATATGGAGAGAGAGAGATATGAAGAGAGAGAAAGTTTTTAAGTTCCTTAAGAGTAGAGATTATCTTTTAGCTTTATTTATATCCCCCAAACTTAGCACAATGTCTAACACACATAATAGGTATTTAACAAATGCTTGTTAACTGACAAAAGTAATTTCATTCTTGCTTATCTCTCTGATTTCGCTTTGATCTCAGATTAACTTTGGATTGTGACTTCAAAAGTTCCTGAAAGTCAGGTCAAGTCCAAATATCTTGATACCTGAATGACCAAGGGAAAAAAATCCCCAAATTTCAGTTTCTAAAGAAGTAATGACTTAGGAGAATATATGTTGCCAATTGAATTAGTCTGTGGTCAATGCACACCCATGTATTAATGACAACGAATGATATGATGCCAAAACAATGGTGTTCCCCTTAGTTCAATCTCATACATTCCCCCAAGTATTCTCCAATATGTCAAAGCTGGACCAGAGAGCCATGCTTCGCAGCAGACAGTGATGAGAAAGGAGTCACAAACCATGGAAGTTGAACTTTCATGAGTAACATCTTGACTTGTTTGGGGGTAAAGACAATGCTCTGATCTCAGAGTGGTTGAGGGGATTCATCCAGTTAGGCTGTTACTTAAATGATTTGACCACGCTTGGCTTCCAGGGAAAAACTCATTTCTTAAACAGGGCAGTATTAGCCCAGAAAAACAGTCTTAGAACCAAGGTCACTCAGGTCAGCCCCTAGAACATCAAAAGAGCTACAGGCGCCAGAATTCTATATACCGTCTAGGTCAGCTCTAAATGAGACGTCAGAGCATGTCTAGTTCAGCCTCTTCATTTTACAGCTGAGAAAGTTGAGGAACAGAGAGATTCTCACTTGCCCAGGGACAGACAGAGATCATCAAAATCAGATTCAAACCTGGGTCCTCTGACTCCCAGAGTTAATGTTCTCTCTCTTGTACCACACTGACTTCTTTGGGTAAGGGACTAGGGGATGAAGAGGCAGGGACTGGACTGCATACCTGAGGGATGAGAAGCCAAATCATAGAGGAATCTATCCTGCGGTTTGTGTGAACATGCCAAGGTTTATAATGAGAGGGCAAACCGGGTGACAAACCACCCACAGCTGGAGTATTCTAAAAGCAGCCTCTGAGGCTTTTCCTCTTTGCTGCTACTCCAGCCTCACAAAAAATTACCCAGGGAGGAGGGCTGCCTCTCTCCATCTCCAAAAGATTCCAAGGTACTCACTCCAAGCTCATATGTGCCAATGGCAGATTCTGAGATCTTTGCAGCTCACTTGTTCAGGATCTGGCAAGAAGCCTCTAATTATCTGTGCTATGTCTCAAAGACAGCTAGATGGTGTCCTAGTGCACCTAGTGCCTTGGAGTCTAGAGGACTCATCTTGCTGAGTTCAAATCCAATCTCAGACACTTACTAGCTGTGTGACCCTGGGCAAGTCACTTAATCCTGTTTGCCTCAGTTTCCTCATCTGTAAAATGAGCTGGAGAAGGAAACGGCAAATCATTCCAGCATCTTTACCAAGAAAACCCCAAATGGGGTCACGGAGTCATACAAGAATGAAACCACTGAACAACACATCTCAAAGAATCTCTCAGGTTCAAATGAGGACGCTGTAGGTCTTCTTGTTCAGATATGGATGCTACTTGATGACGCAGGATACCACACAGTCTGATTTTCTGTAATTCGGCAATTCCATCCTCTGTGGAGGCAGCATTTGGACTTTCTACCTCAGTTCCATTTTTTCTTCTGCAGTTCTGCTTGGTTTCAGCTCCATGGAACAAAATAGTCAGGACACCCTGCCATTTCCCCAACCCCTTTCCAGGTCCCTTTTGTGCCCTATGTTCCTTTATTAGATTCCTTGAGGACAGGGACTGTCTTTCTTTTTCTTATTTGTATTCTCAGATCCTAGCAGATCCTAGTAGATGCTTAATAAATGTTTATGGAATTAAATAGATTACAGTGACTTGCCTGAAAATATCTGTTCTATTTTCATCGAACTCTTATCAGTGAAACTATGATATGCTTAGAATTTCCCCCTTACAAACTTTTTTTCAACCACCAAAGATATAATGCATTAGGATTGAAGTCCAACCCTTTTTCCCCCTTTTTGCAAAGGAGGAAACTGAGATAAAGAGAGGTTAAATGATTTGTTCAGGATTATATAAATAGCATGTATGGGAACCCAGTCAGCTGGATAACTCAGTTCCTCTTCTCCCTTTCCCTCTCCTACTCTCTAAAGATGGTAAATTTTGATGGCCAGAAGATGCCCAGTTAACTTGGGGTATGGTGGTTAGATTTCTTTTCCTTCTTTCCTCCCTCCCTTCCTTCCTTCCTTCCAACTTTGACAAAACCTTAAACCCAGTAGAAGCTCATAGATTGGCCCCCCAGTCTCCACTTAATGAATGTATTTTGGGCTTTCCTGGTTTAGAGTGAATGTCAAGGGTAACTAATTCTCTTTGGAATAGAAACCCTGAGGGTCTTCCCCTCCTGGCTTGATTTTTTTCTTTTTTCCTAATTAAAGGGACCACTCCTTGACTCGATTAAAGAGGCCTATTCACGGAGTGGGTGTTACCTCACTCTAAGAGAGAACCTAAAACTGCCTTAGCCTAAAAGGGCCAGGTTCTCCCATTGCATCCTGGGCCAACTAGAGTCATTCTGATGAATATCTGGTCATTGGATCCAGATGGCTCTGGAGGAGAAAGTGAGACTGGTGACCCTGCACAGCCCTCCCTCACTCAAATTAAAGTCAACCGCAAGTCATGTCATCATCTCCCTCAGGTCATGGTCCTCTTCGAAAACAAAAGACAAACACAATAACAACATAACTAATAACTGTCTGAGTCAGGATTTGAATCCAGTTTCTCCCAATTCTAAGCCAGTAGTTCTTAGAGAGGAGTTCATAAACCCACAAAGGGTTCATAAATTTGGATATAAAAATTATATTTTGTTGTTATTCAGTTGTATCTGATTCCCCATGACCCCATTTGGAGTTTTCTTGTCAGAGATACTGCAGTGGTTTACCATTTCCTTCTCCAGCTCATGGTAGAGAGGAGGAAACTGAGGCAAACAAGGTTAAGTGACTGGTCCAGGGTCACATAACCAGTAAGTACCTCAAGTCAGATTGAACTCTTCCTGATTCCAAGCCCAGGGCTCTATCCACTGCACCACCTAGTTGCCCCTAAAAATTATATACAATAAAGCGAATTCAGCTTTGGAGTAAGGTTCCAGAATAGCAGTCATTTAATCATCAATTAGAACTACTCAACTTCTTACCTGACTACTCTACTCAATGATTGAAATGATCGTCTCGGATGAAAATCTTAATACTTGAGTGGAAAAGAGGATCCTGGTTTTAGATAAGTCACCTCCCCAATCTTTTCCTGAGAAGGGAAAGTTAATAGTCTTAACTAGCTTATCTTAACAAGAAAGCAATAATCTTAACTACTCCTGTGGTTTTCACCCAGGTGCCTTAGCTTTCACTCTTGATCTTTTACTCATTTCCTTAAAGCGGAAAGACTGGACAAAATTTTAGATTGGAGACAATATAATTTCTTAAATTTTCAGTTGAATTAAAAAGGAGGATTTTAAAAATATGCTTCCACAATGGATCCCTGATTGAGAAATTACACCAGTTTTAGTGCTCAGTCTCTTGTTTTCTATTTTAAAAAGTCAATTTCAATTTTTGTGTTGTTAATTTGGTGGTCACCTTGTCCAGTGCTTCCTAGCTCTTTTGAAAGTATTCATGTGAGAATATGTTTAATAGGAATGTATATGTAGAGCCTATATCAGATTGCATGTCATATTGGGGAGGGGGGGATGGGAAGGAAGGAGGGGAAGAAAATTTAAAACCTGTGGAAGTGAATGTTGAAAACTAAAGATAAATAAATTAATTATTTTAAAGAGTATTTATGATATGACTGTACCTATGTAACCTATATCAAATTACTTATCATCTTAGGGAGGGGAAAGGCAAGGGAGGGAGGGAGAAAATTTGGAACTCAAAATTTTTTTCAGATAAATGTTTAAAATTATCCTTACATGTAATTGGGAAAAATAAAATAGTATTTTTTAAAAAGAAAATATTCATGATATAAATCTTGAAGATCTTTTCTATCCTCATCTGTAACTACCTTTGAACTAAAGTTAACAAAGTTGACTTAATTTGAAGGTCCCTGACCCTTTGAAAAGTTCTTATGAGAATTTCTCTACCTCCATAACTCTACAGCAGATGGTGCATAAACTTTAATTATTTTCATGGTGGTCTTTTGCAAACACATGAATATTGCACTATGAGATGACCACCCATCCCATGAAATGATGATTCTGATCACTTTGGAGTGCATCATAAAAACAACTAAACATTTGTATTTTCCTCTCCAAGGAGAAGCTCTTTCCATTTAACTATAATTTCCTTTGGTCATCAGATGATCAAGTCTTTCCAGGAGTATGTTCACTCATTGGTCATTAGACAAGGATCTCATTTTAAGAGTGAGAACTCCTAATACATATAGATGATCAAAAGCAAGGATTTTTTTAATCTTTGTTATATCATGGACCTCTTTGAAGATTATGTACCACTTCTCAGAATAATATCTTTAATAAGAGTATCTTTAATAATAATCTTTAACAAAATAGGATTGCAAAAGAAATGAATTATCTGGAAAAATAGTTGTCAAAATATTTCTAAAATGAGTTCATGGACCCAACGTTAAGAACCCCTGGTTTAAAAACTCTAATACTTAGGAAACTTTCACAATTTTTCTGCCTCTCTGTGTTAGTCATTGCATTAAGAATGTAAGGGATCATACAGGACTGAGGACCATTTTGTATTTTTCTGTATTTCATGAGTTTTTTGTTGTTCAGTCATCTTTCAGTTGTGTCTGACTCTTTGACACCATTTGGAATTTTCTTGGCAGATGTACTGGAGACGTTTGTCATATTCTTCTTCAGCTCATTTGAAAGATGAGTAAACTGAGGCAAACAGGGTTAAGTGATTTGTCCAGGGTCACACAGCTGGTAAGTGTCTGAAGCCAAATTTGTGCTCAGGAAGATGAGTTTTTCAGATTTCAGGCCCAGTGCTCTATCCAGTATGGCGCCACCTAGCTTCATAGACAGCCATGGCCAAAGAACTCATCACTACCTGACCAAATTGCTGATGATGAAGTTCTCTTTGTTGATCTTGGCTGGTCCTTGAGATTACAGGGTGTGTCATAAAAGGACTGGCTGAAGGAATTGGGCATGTTTAGCTTACAGAAGAGAAGACAGAGGGGAAATATGAATTTCTGTCTTCAAATTCTTAAAGAGCTATCATGTGCATTTCTTTTAGAGTTAGAGGGCAGGACCAGACACAACAGAAAAAGGTCACAGAAAAAGTCAGTTTGAGTTCATTGTCAGGAAAAAACAAATTCTTCCTATTAGAATTAACCTAAGGTATCCAGAGAAGTAAATGTCTTTGGAGGTGTTGAGGAACAGCATGGATGACCCCTTGTTGGGTATGTTATAGTGGGATTCCTTTTGGGTATGAGTTGAATTGATTAGCCACTGAGATTCTTTCATAGTATCATGCCTTTCCAGCCAGAAAGCACCTTAGAGGCTAACGAGTTAAACCATCTCCTTTCACAGATGAGGAAACTCAGACTACTTGCGTTTAAATGACTTACCCAGAGCCACACTGCTTGTAAGTGTCCAAGGTAATAAGATCTAACATCTGGAAAGTGCCTTCTATGTGACAGGGACTATGCTAAGCATTTTATAGTTATCATATGGTTTGATCCTTCAACAGTCCTGGGAGGTGAGTGCTATTATTAACCCCATTTTACCCCATATTGGAGCTCAGGTCTTTCTGACTCCAGGCTTGACATTCTCTCCACTGTGCCATCTGGATGCCTGACTGGAGCTCAGGCTTTTTTAACTTCAAGTCCAGTGCTTTAACCATGGGCCATCCTAGCTGTTGATGACAACTCTTAAAATCTATTATTCTATGATTCTGCATGGTACTGGGATTGTATCTGAAGCCTTTTCAACTATGTAAAATTCTAGTTTACTCTCTATTGGAATAACCCTCATAAGCCCTCAATTCACTTCCATGCCATGACAAGGCATCCATTGAGTAAGTTTCGTTTGAGTTTTGGTGGGGTGGAATCTCTATCATGTGATAAAATTAAAAAGACAAAAATTAAGGAAAAGGACATTTCAATTACTTTGAATTACATATTTTTCTACAACCTTTTTTTTTTTTGCTTTCTTCCTATCTCCCTACACCTACTCAACTCTCTTTCTCCATCTCCCTAGATTTTAAATAGATTACATTGTCCTGGGAGGTAGGTGTACAGCAGACAGATAGAACTCTGGGTCTGGATTCAGGAAGATCTGAGTTCAAATATGGCCTTAGATACTTACTAGGGGGGTGACCCTGGGCAAATCACTTAACCCTGTTTGCTTCAGTTTCCTCATCTGTAAAATGAGCTGGTAAAAGAAATGGCAAACCATTTCAGTATCTTTGCCAAAATAAAACAAACTAAAAACAAATTGCGCCATGAACAATTGGACACAACCAAACAACAACAAATATATTACCTTCCATGTAACATTGGGTTCCCCAGGAAAAATAACCTTCTGGTCTGTGGATAATCTGCTCCCTTGGAAAATTAAAAGAGAAGTCTATCTTCTAGACTCTATAATTACTGCCTCATCTGCCTCCCTGACCTTGTTGGAGCTTGCTTCTGACACCAGGTTGGGGCTCAGGAAATCCTTTGACATGTACTACAGGCCAGATTATCAGTATAACAACAGGGCGCTGCCTACAATACCTTCTTCTCTGGAGCTAGTTAAGGTGATTTATTTACACACCTCAGTCAAGAAATAGATTAAGATTTACAAGAAAATATTTAATGCCATTGAAAACTGTAATAACAAGTTATTACCTGAATTGTCTAGCTTCTCATAAAGCTGACTTTCATTACCACACACCCAGGGCAAGATATGTAACTTTTGCTTCATAATTAATGTGGATGGACAGGGAGATTGCCAAGTAGAACAGAAGGAGAATCGAAAAGAAAGAATGCATTGCATGCATTTCTGGTTCTTTGTTGGAATATCTGAGGTCCATCTTTATATTTTCTAAGTGTAATTTAAAATGCATTATTTTGCTTCAATAACACAAACTCTTGTGAACATTATTTGCTTTTAAAAAAAAATCTGTAATGAGACTAAACAGAAAAAAAGGGCTTCTTTAAAACATTGCTATGTAATGCCAAGCTTTCTGTTGCAATATAGGCCCTTAATAGAAAAGATCCTCTTGAAAAATATTCCTAATTACATGTTGCAACTCTCCATATTTAATTACCTTCAACATTTCCCTGAAGACTTATAAAATCATAGGAGATGGCAATTTTTTCATATTGAATGTAGAGAATTACCAAAGCATATTTCAGCAAAAGAAATCTTTCCTGTAACTCTCTTTATAGATAAGGGAATGGGAAGAAAGAGTATTTATTAAGCACCTATTGTGTGCTGAGTTTTTATAAACACTTATCTTTTATCTACTCTTTATTTATTTATCAAACTAATTTAAGCTTTTTATCTCATTTAATTCTCACAGCAACCCTGGGAAGTAGGAGCTATTATGATTCCCATTTTGCAGTTGAGGAAACTGAGGCAAAGAGTTAAGTGACCTGCTCAAGGTCATATGCAGTAAGGGTCTGAGGTCGGATTAGAATTTGAGTCTCCCTGATTCCTGACCCTGGATTCTATCCACTGCATCACAATCTGCCTTTTTCAGAGAGATGGTGTCAATTTTTTTGACTACAGGAAAATCAGTGTGGTAGCATAGAGTTCTGGACCTCTGTTCAAATCCAACTCTATCACTAGTCCATAGACAAGTCACTCAGCACCTCTCTTCATCAGTTTCTTCATCTGTGAAATGGGTGTGATAACATCTGCAATACCTTTCCTATAAGGTACTTTGTGAGTCTCAGATGAAAATAATATACATAACACTGTCACAAATTTTATATCACTACATGTGTCAATTATTATTAACAATCATATTATAACATTAAGTTATCCTTTAATCTGGAAAGGACAGTATGTATTTGGCAAGATTAAGGAACTAAAGAATAGTAAAACTGAAAGAAAAATCATGTAGTCCAACCCTTGCTTTTTATAAGGTAGATGATTAACCCAAGACTTCAAGCTGTGAATTTGAGCCAAGGCTCTCCAAATTCAACTTTATTCCAATAATAATCCAACAATTCCAATAATATCCAAGCTCAATGCTCTTTCCACTATGCCATTCTCTCTCCTAAGGCATGAAACAGGGGAAAGAGCACTGTCCCAAAGAGTCCAAGGACCTGCTTTCATAGCCCACCTCCTTTCCGATTGGTCATTTAATTTCCCTGACACTCTATTTCTCCATCTGTAAAATGAGAGGCTTGTACTAGAGCACCTTTAAGGTCATTACCATTTCCAAATCTTATGTCTAACATTAGGTTTTCAGATTCATTATAGCATTAATAATAAAGCCAATATTTTGAAGGCATATGACTACAATATCTTATTAAAGGCTTTTCCCATACAATGACTTACTTGTTCAGTCATTTCAATTGTGAATGACTCTTTGTGACCCTGTTTTGGGTTTTCTTGGCAAAGATACTGAAGTGGTTTGCCATTTCCTTCTCTAGCTCATTTGACAGATGAATAAACTGAGGCAAACAGTGACTTACCCAGGATCACATGGCTAGTAAATGTCTGAGACCAGATTTGAACTCAGGGAAAGGAACCATCCTGATTCTAGACTGGGTACTTTATCCACTGTATCACCTAGCTGCTCATTTTCAGCTTATTTTCAAGAGTTGAATGGAATTACTTTCACTGGAAGAGTCGTAAACTGAGTAGCTATAAGTTCCTGGTTCACTCCAGGATTTTGACAATTGTCCAAGTTTATTTTAAAAGGCAGAATGGTATATTGGATAGGGTACTGGACTTGAAGACAGGAAGTCCTCAGATAATTACTAGTTTTTCAGACCCTTGGCAAATCAATTAACCTTTCTGGTTCTGTGTGGTTGTTGTCCTTTGTTCTCAAAGAGGACCAAAATGACATCACCATGATAAGTCAAATTTCATTGTATCCAGTTGTGGTTGATCAGACCAATACAAGCATGGAATGCTCTACCATAGAGTGGGTGCAGATAGTCAGTGTGAACATTTGGGTTGGATACTCTAAATTTGTGCATCCTACATTTACTTTGTGGTTCCTCAATTTTGCTTTGCTCATTGAGCATAGAACCCTTTCTGACATGGACACACCATGCTGAGCGATCCTGTGCCAGTATTTCCCATGTTGCATAGTCAAATCCAAAGTTCTTGAGAGAGAACTTGAGAGTGTCCTTGTATCATTTCTTCTGGCCACCATGTGATCACCTGCTCCATGTGAGTTCTCCACAAAATGCCTTTTTGGCAAGTGTACATTTTGCATTTGAACACGGCCAGCCCATTGGAGTTGCACTCTCTGGAGCATAGTTTGAATGCTTGGCAGGGTAGCTTCAGCAAGGACCTCAATATCTGGTACCTTATCCTGCCAGGTGATCCTCAGAATCTTCCTAAGACAGTTCAAATGAAAGTGATTCAGTCTTCTGGCTGTTCAGGTTTCACAGGCATACAACAATGAGGTCAGCACAATGGCTCTGTAGAGCCATTCAGTTTGGTAGTCAGTTTGGTAGTCAGTCTAATACCTCTTCTCTTTCATACTTTTCTTCAGAACCTCCCAAACACTGAACTAGCTCTGGCAATGTGTGCATCGACCTCACTGTCAATGTGTACATCCCTGGAAAGTACACTACCAAGGTAAGTGAACTTACCCACAGAATCGATGGTTCCACATATAAATGGTGTGATGGTGGCTGATGGAGTATCTGTGTTTTCTTGCTGTTAATTATTAGCCCAAAATTAGCACAGCCAGCAGCAAAGAATTGATCCATACTTTGTTGCAACTCAGCTTCACAGGTTGCATTGAATATACAATTATCTGCAAACAGAAAATCATGCACCAACACTCCTTCTGCTTTGGTCTTGGTGTGTAGCCTTTACAGTAGCAGACCTTGATGCTGTGTTCATCCTCATTGAAAGTATTTGACAACATGTTTGAAAATATCATAGGAGCAAGCACACAGCCCTGTTTCATTCCATTGGTGACTGGGAAGGCACGAGAGCACTGTCCACTATCCAGAACCCAGGCAAACATGCCATCGTGACATTGACATACAATACTGATGAACTTCTCTGGGCAACCAAATTTTGACATAATTTTCCATAAGCCCTCACAACTAACAGTGTCAAAGGCCTTGGTCAGCTCTACAAATGAGACCTCTGTTGTGCTCCTGGCATTTCTCCTGGAGTTGTCAGGCAGCAAACACCATATGGACTGTTCCTCAGCCCTTTCTGAAGTCACACTAGCTTTCAGGTAGATGGCCATCTTCCAGGTGAAGGATCAGTCTATTAAGGAGGACTCTAACAGGAATCTTGCCAGCAATGACTAAGACAAAGACCCCTCTGTGATAGTCACAGGATAATCTGTTTTTTTTACCTTTATAGAGATGGACAATGGAGGAATCTTTGAACTCCTGGGTGATAATCTCCTCTTGCCATATAACCTGGAATATTTCAGTCACTTTTTATATGAGCTATGTTCCCCTTACCTTGTAAATCTTAGTTGGAATAGAATCAGCACCAGGTGCTTTGCCACATGAAAGGAGCCCAATGGCCCTTAAAACCTCTTCTTCAGTTGGAAGTTCAGCTAAGGAGGGATTGACTTCAACCTGATGATGGTCTGTTGAGAACACTATGGAAGTGTTCAGCCCATCTCTCCAGGATCATGTCCTTATCATTAATCAATGTGACTCCATCAGCACTAAGTAGTTGTGGTGTACCACAGATTTTTGGTCTGTAAATAGCTTTCAGGGAATCATAAAGTCCTTTGAATTGTTACTATCAGCATAAAACTGAATTTCATTTGCCTTCTTAGCGAGCCAGGAATCCTACCTCTCTCTAAGCTTAGCTTGTACTTTACTTTTGATCGAATTAAATGCTGCCTTCTTAGAGATGAATGAATTATCCTGCTAGTAAATCCTGTGGTGTTCTCGTTTTTCATTTAGCAGCTTCTGAATTTCCCCATCATTTTCACCAAATGAGTCTTGGTGTTCTCAAGTGTTCTGACCCAAATGAGCAAATGCAATACTGTACACCAGTCTCTGAAAGCTGCCCACTCCTTTTCTGCTCCACTGTTGCCAACTGTGTGTGGACTCAACTTTCTCTCCAATTTAGCAACAAACTGTTCAGTCTCAGAGAAGAGCTCTAAATGGGTCTGTGTATCAATAAAATGAAGGAGTTTTACTCCATAGTCTAAGTTATCTTCCGCTCTAAATCTACGACGCTATGACACCTCATGGGCCTATATGAGTTGTGTCATGGTGAGTGAGTGATTTAATCTCTTTGTGTCTCAGTTTCCCCTTTACTATAGGCAGAATGATACTCCTATTACCTACCTCATAGGTTATTGCTGTGATTAAAAGAGGCACAATGTATGGATATCCCCTTGCCAACCTGAAAGCCCTGTACAGTGTCACCTTTCATAATAGCACTTTGAGGTCACAGGGATCTTTATATGGTCTTTATTTGAGTCTCACAATAAGACTGTGGGATAGATTATTACTATTCTCCTCTTACAAGTGAGGAAAATGAGGCTGAGAGAAGATAAGTGACTTTCATTAAGGTTGAGGCACAATTCCAGCACATGTCCTTCCGACTATAAATTCGGTCCTTTACCCACTACTCCATCTAGCTGCCTCCAACAGGTACCAAGATGTTTACTATAATCACCACCTTCACCTCTACTACCACCATCATCACAACTGTTACCATCTTTACCATTAACACCATCAGGAGCATTGCCATCCCCACCACTAGTATCCCGGGCATCACCACCATAACCACTTTTGTCACCATCCATCATCATCGTCATCACCATCACCATCACTACCACTGTCGTTAACACCACCATCACCATCACCATCACTACCACTGTCGTTAACACCACCATCACCATCACCATCACTACCACTGTCGTTAACACCACCATCACCATCACCATCACTA
>CM053770.1:216783947-216840460 GCA_028658325.1 Potorous gilbertii
CACTGTCGTTAACACCACCATCATCATCACCATTACTACCACCACCACCACCACTATCACCACCATCATCATCACTGTCATTGACATCACCATCATTATCACCACCATCACCATTGTTATAGAGTTCCTTTGCCCATGAAAGGACAATTCCTTTGTGCGAGGCACCATAGTACACCACACAATGTGCTTGATATTAGGTCAGAGGATCTGAGTTTGAATTTCGTCTCTGCCACTTATCACCTGGGTAAGCCATGTTACCTCCCTGGACCTTTGTCTCTTCAGATGTAAAATGAGGGGATGGTCTAGCTAGATGATTTCTATGATGGAAAGTGAGCTGTGTTCAAATCCCTCTTTTCACACTAGTTGTGTGACTGGGACCAAGTCAATCAATATCCCTCTGCCTTGGTTTCTTCATCTCTAAAATGGATGTAATATTACACACAATACTCATCTGCCAGCTCTAGGTCTATGATCTTTTAAGTTTGTGAATTACCAGAACTGGAGTTTAGAGATCTATTCTTTCAATATTGCATTCAAAGGTGGGGAAATAGCTAATACAAAGCTAATAGTTGACTGCATAACAAACACAGTCTTGGAATATTTCCAATTATTTCTGCCATCCTCCAAAACTTGGATTGGTACCATCTGTAATTATAATTGTTATAGCTTTACTAACAATTTAAAAAATAAAATATCTGCCAGTTTCTGGGTGAATTCTAAGTCTATGGAAAAGCTTTAAAAAAGAGGCAGAAAAAAAGATTCAAGGCTGGGGCATTGGGTGCTGCTGTTTCAAAAAAGATTTCTTCCAAGTAGAAGGGTGTGTGACATTCTCCTCTACCCTAAGAACCAGGCATTCCTAACAAGATGCTAAAATTTTCCTCTGGCTAGTACAAATTTAATAACAACATGCTTCAGGCATTAATCTCATGTGCCTCTCTGTCTAGGGCTGGTGCCAAAGGAATCCCCAAACTTACAGGTTGTGTTTTGCTTTTCTCCTGCCATGGTTGATTTTTTGGCATCTCTTGTTTCTTCTCAGCTGGAAAGGACATTCATTTCTATCCCCCTCAAATTTATCTCCCTCGAGCTAGAATGAACCTTTGGTGTCCAATCCTCAACAGACTTGATATGTTCCAGTGCCTCAAGGCTGAGTAAAGTTGACTACTTTTGAGAGAAGACAGTTCATGGCCACATAGCCAACTTTATTTTTCTAAGTCAATAATCGCCATTGACTCTAGAAGGTAAGGGGAGGGAAAGAAAAGAATAAGCATTTATTAAGCACTACTATGTACAATCCAGTGACACTGGACTCTTTGCTATTCTATCTCTCGACTGTCTTTTCAGTGACTATCTCCCATCCCTCCTCCATTTTTACCTGCCTTTTTCAAGACTCACCTCAAATCTTACCTTCTGAAAGAGGCCTTTTCCAGGCCTCTAAATCCCTCCTATTGTCTGTGTCTTTCCTCTTTCATTACCTCTCATTTATGCTGAATGTAATTTACACATATATAATTTTTCTCCTGTCTTTTTTATTAGAATATGAGCTGTATTCCTAGAGCTTAACACAGTTTCTGGGACATTTGTCACTAATTAGTCGTTTTTCCATTATATCTGACTCTGTGGCCTCTTCTGGGTTTTTCTGGCAGAGATAGAAAAGTGGTTTGCCACTTTTTTCCTCTACTCATTTTACAGATGAGGAAACTGAGGTAGACAGGGTAAGTAATTGCCCAGTAATATACAGCTATTAACCACCTGAGACCAGATTTGAACTTAGGTTTTTCTGACTCCAGGCCTGGAGCTTTATCTACTATGTTACCTAGTATACTTTGGGGACACAGAAGTCCTAAATAAATGCTTATTGCTAATAATAACAGTGATTCATCATCTTGAATCGTGGCTGGTTCACACATCAGAGTTTTGAAGTCCTTCCAAAGCTGTTTGTCTCTATAATATCTCAGGGTATAAAATATGAAGCAGCTTCCTTCCCCGTGCATCAGTTCATACAAGTCTTCACAAGTTTCTCTGTAACATCTCTTTCTTCTTCTCCCTAAACTTTTATTGTGACTTTCCCTATTGCTGAACTATATTATGTAATTTTAGAAGTTTGAACAAAGGCAGATATTGAAGCAAGGAATATGGCGAAATAAAAATAATAATTCCCAGTTCTCCAATATAGTGTAGAAAGCACTAGACTTGACATTGTAAAATGTGGTTTTGAGGCATAGGCTTATAGTATTTGGGGCTGAGAGACACCTTAGGGAATATCCAGAATGAGAAGATGGTTAACCATGTCAGAAGCCAAAGGGACAGAACATTCCAGTGGGAAAAATCACTAACTTTGGAGTTGGATGACATCTTCAAATTCTGCTTTTGTCACTTGCTACCTATGTGACATTAATCAAGTCACTTTATGTCTTTGGACCTGTTTCCTCATTTGTGTAATGAGAGTGTTGGCCTTGATATCTTCTAAGGTTTCTGATGGCTATAATTCTCCAAATTTCCAAGAAGGATGAGAATTGGGGGGGAGGCAGTAATTGTGATATTTTATCATAAAGAAATCACTAGTAATCTTTGAGAAGGGCAGATTCTGTTGACCTTTAAGGTGGGAAGTCAGATTACGAGGGAATGAGAAGTAAGAGGAGGGTGAGGAATTGAATTTAATGAACTTGGGTTTCATTTTCTTCGTTTCTTTATTCATCTAGGGTTTGACTGTAAAAGAATTATTGGTCATGCCTTGAAGGGCTGGCAGGATCAAGTGAAGGGTTTTTGTTTTTATTTTTTTCTCCAAAGAATGAGGGAAATATTTATAAGTAGCAAGAGAAGGTCAGTAGATTGGGAGAGTTCAAAGACAAGAAAATGGGGATGAACAGAAGGGGTGATTTAGAGATGAAAAAAACTTGCCTTTTCCTGATTCACTTACACCATCATGACCTTGGGCCAATTCCTTTCTCAATCTGAGCCTCCATTTCCTCATTTATAAGTTGAAGATAGTAATTTTTACAATTACCTACTTCTCAGGAGTACAGTATGGCAGGCACTCTGCAAATTCAAAAATGCTCTAATAAATACCCCTCCCAGGATAAGCCAATTACTTCTAAATTTAGCACCAAGCTGCTAACTCAAGCCTTGATTGATGCCACTTCCTAACATTTGCTTTTTCTCAGTCTGACTGGAGGGCTGGAGGGTAGAGGACCAAACTCCTCCCAACACCTTTTTATAAAGGAAGACAGCAGAAATTAGGCTCAGTTAACTTCACTTTGGATCTGCCGTCCCATCTACTTTCAACTCCAAGGAACAAGATACCTCCTTAACTAGTACCCTGTGGTGTTCTGCCCACCCCTTCATCTCCTCTTGCCTCTTTGTATATTGTCTTTCCTTTTCGATTGTAAGGGCAGCCAGGTGGCACCATGGTGGATAAAGCACTAGAACTGGAGTTATGAAGACTCATCTTCATGAGTTCAAATCTGGCCTCAGACACGACTAGCTGGGTGACCCTGGGCAAGTCATGTAACCCTGTCTGCCTCAGTTTCCTCATTTGTAAAATGAATTGGAGAAGGAAATGGCAAACTACTGCAGTATCTTTGCCAAGAAAATCCTAAATGGGGTCATAAAGAGTTAGACACCATCAAAAACAACAAATCTTAGATTGTAAACAAATTGAGGGTGGAGATTGCCTTTTTAAGAGAATTGTATCTCTAGTGTTTAGCACATAGTAGACATTTAAATGTTTATTGGATTGCATTGGAAATGTGAGCTATAATAGTTATTTACCTCATGGGGAGGGGAGGCCACTGTATTCTAAGGCAGGATTATTACCAATGGAGAGCTATGGAGGAGGGTCCTTTTGAGACAAAATCTTCACCAGTTTTTCTGTTATTGATCTGCAGATAATTTTTCTGACATTATTGGTAGCTTGCTAAGATTGCAAACTATCCCTGATCAAGAAAAACATAATTGCTGCTGGCATGAATGGAAGAATCTATACTCCATAGCATTTTCCTTCATTTTTCTAGAGCAATGGTACCTTTGGAATCATAAGATCATATTTCTAAAAGTAGAAAGTACCTCTCCTCTAGTCCAAATACCTTATTTTACAGATGAGAAAATAAAGCCCCTGAGATTGTCTTTCCCACTGTTACTCAAGGTTACACTGTAGTAAATAGCAAAGCCTATAATTTGTATCCTTTCTATTTCAAAAAGTAAAAGATGAAATTGTCTAAATAAGTCTTGACCTTTTCAAATTCATTTCAAGCATCTGTTAAACACCAACTATGTTCAAAGCAATATGCTAAAATAAGCTAAAACAAAGATAAAACTTTTCTCTAAGCCTCCATTCTACTAGGGAACTTGCATGATTGAAAAGTTAGATCTATCAGTTACTCAAGACATTAGAGACTAAATTTTTTCTTTCTCTTTTTCCAACTCAGTAACTACAAAAATTCTGAAAACAAAAGAAACCAAAGCAAAATGAAGAAATGCTATGCTGGTGCTCACAACTATATATTCCAAACTAACAGCAGCAAAAAGTCATCTGTGCTTCTGGATCTTGATCTGAACTCTTAAAACATCTATTTTAGGCTACTACTTGTCTCCCAATTCAATTTGATGAAAAAGATCTAGTGGAAAGCAAAGATATCCACTATCACCCCTATTATTTGATATTGTTTTGAAAATACCACTTAAGGTAATGAAAGAAAGAAAATGAAATTGAGGGAATGAACAGAAGCAAAGGATACCAGACTAGACCCGTGATTCACTGATATTTCCAGATGAAGAAACTCCCTCTACCAGTGAAGGTCAACATTCTTTCTATGTTCTTTCTAAACAAGTCTTTCTAAAGACTTGGCTAGAACACTAGGAAGTGGAATGATTTGCCCACAGGCTGACAGTTTGTATGTTTAAGAGGCAAGACAGAAACCCAAGTCTTCCTGTCTTTGAAGTCAGCTCTATCCACTATACCACACTGTCTGTCAGAAACACAGGCAAAGAAGAAATAAAATAATTTATACTTGCATGTGGCATAATAGTTTCTTTGGGAAATCTAAGATTCAATAAAAAAAATTAAACAATAACTTCAGTAAAATGGTAGGAATAAATTTCTTTTCCAAAAAAAACACTCAACAACTCCTCAAACACTAAGCATTTGACTTGATGATCTAAGTGGTTCCCTACTCTCTGAGGCAATTTTCTACCCAACTCAATTAATAATGAGAATCTACCTGCTATACAGATATATACATATATATGGTATATATCAGGTATGTATAGGAGCATGTATGAGCACTTGAATTGTATGTATAAATATTAATATGAGTACACGTATGCATCTGTATGTGTGTAAACATAGACATGACTGCATAAAATGCAACATACAATGTACATGTATATGTGCACACACTTCTGTGTGTGTATATGTATCTGTACATACACACAGTGATACACATAGCATATATGTATCCAAAATACATATGTATTTATGTGCCTACATACATAAACATGTGTACCCATGTACATAGTATCAATATGGATGTGCATGTACATGCATATATTTATATGCACATGTGTTTGTGTGTGTGTGTGTTTTTATATGTTATGTATTCAAAGACAGACTCCCTGCATCCCTAAGAAACCAACTAATGGGCTGGCACCTTTCAAATTATTTAATAAACCCAGGTGCTTGGCTCTCAGTGAGGCACTAGAATCATTTTAAGGAAATGTTATGGATTAAACTGGGAGGTGAAGAGTAAGGCTTTGATATCTGATATCTCCTTTCTCAAACTCCTCCAACACCTAACACAGTCTGCTTTGATTCGTTTCAAGGTTGATTATCCAGTTTGAGCATTATGTAAGTCCTTGGCTCCTTCTCCTTTCCCTCCTCCTCCTTTCCCTCCTCCTCCTCAGCCATTTTGCTGCTCATTAGTGCATCAACCAGAGAGTAGCTGGAGGAAAATAAAGGAGCTGGAAACTCAAATCCCTCAACTTTATCTTCTTTTTCCAACTGCCCTTGGATAACCTAGAAGCCTTGATCATTCAAATTTTTAGTTCACAACAAAAAATCAATTTCACAACAAACACATGTCTTGTGAAAAATTTAATTATGGCTGAGTATGGAAGGTTTAATCTGTTTCTTTAGAAAGGCACAATTTTATTAGCTGATCCAAAACAAAAACAGAAAGCACTTTTGTATTAGAATAGAGTTGGGGCATCTACAGAATTCTGTTCCATGATTAAAGTGTTGAACAAAAATAATTTATTAATGAAAAGTAAAACTTATACACTATGCCTTAAAAAAAATAGATGAGCAAGATTGTGTAGGGCTTTTAAAGCTGAAGGGAGGCATTTTCTGTGAGTTACAGCAGAAGGTCTTTGGTACTTGTGAGGTAGCTGAGTCACATGACATATCTGCCCTTAAGGAAAATTAACTTTGATAGTAATGTGTAGGATGAATTGGAGTGTGAGACAGGAGAGAGATCAGTTAGGATGCTGTCCAATTTTCTAGATCAAAGTTAATGAGGACCTGAGCTAAGGTGGTAAGATCATAGTGTCAAAACTAGAAAGGATTTTAGAGGTCATTTAGTCTAGTGAGTTCATTTGTCTTACACAGATATGGTTGGTTATTGTCCTTAGTTCTCAAAGAGGACCAAAATGACGTTATTATGCTGGAGTCAAGTTTCAGTGTTTCCGACTGTGACTGATCTGACCAGTAGGAGCTCTGAATGTTCTACCTCAGATCTATCACAGATAATAGAAATTCAGGTAAACATTATGTTAGGATCATAGGTGCAGAGCTGGAAGGAATCCCAAAGGCCATCTAGTACAACTGAGGCCCAGGAAAGTTAAAAGACTTATCCAAAATCACCCAGAGAATAAATGAAAGGGAGAAATGAAGCAGAAAACAGGGTTATAGAGTTAGTATCTAAAGCTCCTTATTTCTCACTTGGGCATACTACTTGAGGATTTCTCTGACTGACTTCTCCACCATGTCTCATGAAACTCATTATTGGAGTAGACTTATCATCTGTAAGATTTCATTGGCTTTGGTATTCTAGCTCATTGCTACCCTCTCCTCTGGCTCTCTGATTGGAGAATGGAGCCATGAACTCCAAACATCCATTTAAGGTGAAAGCTCAGCTCAGATATCTCATTTTTTACCTGTCTTCAGACTTTTCTAACTTCACCATTGCCCCTTTGGTCACCTTCTCTACTCCTTTCAGCTTCTTTTCTCCCATTGCATTTTAAGTTTCTTGAGGGCAAGTTCTTTCTTTTTTCCATATTTGCATCCCTAGCGTCCCTCATTAATATATCACCTTCTTGGCCATAAGTCCTTGGTCTCAATGAGGCCATTGGTCCTCAGATGTATGCTGGAATCTCACACCAGCTCTGACCTCTCTCATGAATACAGATTTAGCTAATTTGATAATTTAGCAACAACTGTTGGGGAGTGGTCAAGTTTCCTGAACAACCCAGACATGGTTGTTCTTGTGGTACAAGAGGCACTGATTTTGCCACGGATAGATTGCTGGGCCTCTAGGAAGACCTGATCTCAGATGCAACCTCAGACACTTACTAGCAGTGTGACCCTGGGAAGTCACTTAACTTGTTTGCTTCAGTTTCCTCAGCTGTAAAATGGGGCTAATGATAGCACATACTACCTAGAGGTTAGGTAATGTGCCTGTCTAGGTTTAGTACCTTGTGAGTAATAGAATCCTTAACTCCTTGGCATAGGTACTCAATGTGCAAGCAAACAATCAATCGCGAAACATTTATTAAGCACCTGTTATGGGTGGCAGAGACCACACAGCCAACGTGTGTCAGAAAGAGGATTAGAACTCACTTCTTCCTGGCTGGCTCTCTATCTGTCATATCATTAAGTGTCTATGTTATTGATTTAAGAAAGTTAGTCAAGAACACAGCCGGTGTGATGTGAAGCAGACGTATAAAAATGGCTTTTGAAGGGAACATATTTAACTTCTACGCTTGAACGAAAGTGGGAGAGTCATTGCTTTTGATTGGAGAGTTTGAACATCTCATTTCAGCTTAATTGGTTTGTGTTTTCCTTATATATACATACACATACATATATACATACATGCATATACACACGTATGTATACATATGAACATACACACATATAGAATGTATAAATATATAAAACTATATGTATGTGTGCATATATATGAAATTTTTGTTTCTATATATGTGCATATATATATATATATATATAAACAAAAATTTCATCATTTAAGATAGCACTGGAGAACAAGAGTAGTATAGTGGATTGAAACCTGTCCTCAAGGCCAAGAAAAACAACATTTAAGTCCTTGCCTCTGAAACACATTGGCAAAGAGACCCTGGACAAGTCACTTATCATCTCAAGACTCTGGTTGATTCTAAATTGTAAAGTATACCCTAACCTGCATTGGTAGAGGAGGTTCCTTCCCTCTAAGTTCCATTTTCCAATGAAATCACATTTTCTAAGGGAAATGTTATATAGGGGAAAGAGGACTGACTTTGGATTTTGAGGACAGAAGAGCCAAATTCCTACTCTCATACATATTAATTTCATGACCTTCGACAAATCACTTCCAGGAAGAAGTCACTCCATTTTTCAGTTCTGGGCATGGCCTCTGGCTGTCCCCCAAGCCTGGAATGTTCTCCCTCTTCCACACTAACTATGGCTTCCTTTAAATCTCCTCTTAATGTACCCCCTCCTACAGGAAGTCTTCTCTGACCTCTCGATTCCAGTACCTTCCCTCTGTCAAACATTTCCTATTTATCTTGTACACAGTCTTCTTTGTAAACATTTGTTTGCACATTCTCTCCCCTATTAGATGGTCTTACTGCTGCTCCCAGTGAGAAAGGACCCTCTGGCCTGGGCTGCCTGTGTGCAGGGTTGTGACTACAGATCCCAGTCTATCTACACCTCTTCCTTCATCACTTGCCTGTTGCCACAGGACGTTGAGGCATAATAGTAAAATGGCATGGGTGATGTATGGGCTGGCCACATTGTTCGAATGCAAAATGTATACTTGCCAAAAAGACTATTTTATGCAGAACTCACAAGGGGCAGGTAATCACATGGTGGTCAGAAGAAGCGATACAGGGACACTCTCAAGGTCTCTCTCAAGAACTTTGGATTTGATTGTGCAACATGGGAGACGCTGGCACAGGATGGCTCAGCATGGCAAGCCCACATCAGAAAGTGTGCTGTGCTCTATGAGCAAAGCAGAGTTGAGACAGAACAAAGGAAATGTAGGATGCCTAAATTTGGAGTATCCACCTCAAATATTCACACAGACTATCTGTGCTCAACCTGTGGTAAACCATTCCAAGCACGTATTTGTCTGATCAGCCACAGTTGGAAACACTGAAACTTCACTGGTGATGTCATTTTGGTCTTCCTTGAGAACAAAGGACAATAACCAATCCCTATTAGATGGTAAGGTCCTTGAGGGCAGGGACTAACTTTTGCCTCTTTTTGTATCCCCAGAACTTAGCATAGTGCCTGGCCTATAAGCACTGGTAAGTGTTTAATAAATGTTTATTGAATTGAGTTATTAATTAAATTAAGTAAAAAGACTCTATGATCTCCAAGATCTTCCCTAGCTCCAAATCTAGGAAAATATATTTATTGAATATTTCCAGCACTTTAAAGAAAAAAGGAAATATAGACCCATTCTTACCTTTTAATTAATTTTATTAGGGGTGACAAGGTTTACAAGGTGAAGAAAATTTGCCAAATAGTAGAGGAAAGTAAGTAATTGATTTGTACATCATAGTGCAAATGGAGTCACGAAGATATGAGTTCAAATCCTGTTTCTGACATATACTGGCTATGTGACCCTGGGTAAGTCACCTAACTTTTCAATGCCCCTGGCACTCAGACTAAGTTCAAGAAAAGTCTTAGCTCTGAATTGGTAGAAAATATGAATTTCTCTTTTTTGGCTGTTCAAGGCTTTTTCCACATGGATCCTTCCTACCTTTGCAATATTTTCCCAGCTATTCTGCCATCCAGCTCCACTGTCTTACTTACTCCTCCTCCCCCATACAACACTCCACCTCCACACTTCATGTCTTTCTGTCAGCTGGCCCCCACACTAGCAACGCACTCACTCTCAAAAGCTTCCTTTGCCTTCCTTCAACTTTAAGCTTAACGCCTACCTTCCTCAGTAAATATCAATTGTTTCTGTTCTGGCCAAAGGGTCTTCAATTCTTTTGTGAAGGCTAATTAGGACATCTTGTGCTTCAATTCTTACTTATTCTTTAACTACTGGATGGGTGTTGCCTCAGACAAACTGAGACACCTTAAAAAGGATAAGGTCTCCCACTGCATTGGGGGCCATCTCCAGTTATCCTGATCTTTGTCTGACCACTGAACTGAGATAACTCTCAAGGAGAAAGTGAGGCTGGTGCCTTTCCACAGCCCTGCCTCACTTAAATCCAATTCATTTGCAAGTCAAGACATCACCTTCATGATAGCATTGGTCTTCCGCAAGAATGAAGAACAAACAACACCTTCCTCAGGAGGACTTCCCAATAATTCGGAATATGCCTCCCTCCCTAAAACTGCCCCTTCCATTTATATTGTATATAGCTTATGTTAGGTAACTTTTCACCTATCACCTTCCACATCTGGATGTGAGTTCACTGGAGGAAGGATCAAATTTTTTGCCTTTCTTCAATGCCTGGCACAAAAAAAAAAAAACCTTTTTTTTTGAGGCAATTAAAGTTAAATGACTTGCCCAGAGTCATATAGCTAATAAGTATTTGAGGTCACATTTGAACTCAGGTCCTCCTGACTTCAGGGCCAGTGCTCTCTCCACCACACTACCTCATTCCTCTTACAGAATATACTAAATAAATGCTTGTTGATTCACTGACTGACTGACAAAGGAAGTTTCCTTCCCAGGGGGCTTCCTGCATTAGTAAAATCTCAGGTTGGGGCAGCTAGAGTACCAGCCCTAGAGTCAGGAGATCCTGAGTTCAAATCCAGTCTCACACTTAATAGTGGTGTGACCCCATCACTTAATCTGAAATGTTCCCCCAAAAATTTCAGATTAAGATTCAGCTCTTCTCTACCCAACTCCACCAAAAAATAAAATGAGTAATTATAAAACTTATTTGGATATAGATTAAGATAACTAAAGAAGACTTTATAGAGGAAGCAGAAGTGAAAATGGGCCTTGAAAGAAGCATAAGAGTCAGGTAATCCCATGGGTGGAAGTCAGAGGAGAGAGTATCTCAGTGACTACAAATAAACCCAGAGAAAAACCAAAAAGTATCATTGGAGGGCAGTGTCATTCTGCTCAAACTCAACAGAGCAGATTGGTTTCTGCTAAGGAACCACTGCAAAAGGCTGGGATAATTCCCTCCCATGATGTTATGACAACCTAGACCTTTGCCAATAGATTTGGCAAACTGGGCTAGACTTTCTCCGTAAAATAGAGACATAACCTAAAGGCCCTTGTCACATATCTTCTGGTTTGACTTATTCTCTGTAGTGCAGCAAAGCACAGGTAACAGAAATAGTTCTAGGTGCTACCCAAGTGAATGCATATAAATGAGAAAAATGATTGGATTTGTAATTCTCCCCTCCCACCTTAAAAAATTATTAGGATTCCCTTCCAGTCCATTCACAGAATCTTCCCTTGGTGTACTGGAAGGCGTTTAGCTAGTGTCTCTAGGCAAAAAATATCTAGATGTAATGGTAGGTGTGGAGTTCTTTCAGTCATTTTATGTATAGTTGATTCATAAGACAGTAGGAACTGTGTTTCTTACTACAGAGAGAGAAATATGGTCCATTGAAATATGGGTATGTGACTTGTCATGCTGAAGTGCTATCCCAGTGTCGAATCTGGAATACATCTGCTAGCTTCTTTTGAGGAATAAATGAGAACACAGATAAAAGACCTATTAGATTTGTCTAATTAACAGTCATCTAACTGCCAGCTGGTATCCAAGCTGCAATAAAAAGAAAAAAAAATCCAAAACAAAAAAGGATCATTTGGTTTTGCAATTAGCATGACTTGTATTTTCCATGGAGGGGTAGGAGGGAGAAAAGGGAGGAGAAACAAACAACAAATCCTTAATGTGCTATTGTGTACACCTCAATAGCTTTATTACTATTCAAGCCACTTAAAGAATGCTAAACAATTATTTTATATTCCCTTGACCAAATAATAAGTCAATAGCTATTTGTTGATAACGCCTTGATTTCAAAGCCAATTTAAAAAATCTGTGTATTCCCAGACTATCGAGGGAATTGTTAAGAAACATGGCGGTTCATCTCATCTTTGCTCTTTATGTCGGTAGAGGCAAAGGCAGTGTAGTGTAACGGAGAGAGCCAGGCTTAGAGTTAAAAAACCTGGATCCAAATCCTGATGTATATGGACAACCTAAACTTGCAGGTCAGCCCTGCAGTTTGGGACAATTACTGGTGGAAAAGTAGAATTTTTGAGGGGAGGGAAGACAGGATAGAATGTGACTGCAATAGTAATGGGGAATTATTTTACTCTGTATTTTCTTTGGTATATTCTAATCTGACCTGTAGATTCCATTTTCACTCTGCCCTTTCATCCCAATAGTTCTGAGCAATTCTATTCTGGTCTTTCCCTCCTTCCCTCCTTCCTTCCTTCCTTCCTTCTTTCCTTCCTTCCTTCCTTTCTTCCTTCCTACTTTCCTTCCTTCCTCTCTCCCTCTTTCTTTCATCCCTATATTAGAGTTACACTATGTCTGACTGTAGCTGATCAGGTCAACATAAGCTCAGAAAACTCTAACACAAGTCGGACACAAATATTCTATGATTTCTTGAAATATTTTTGATAGAATAACTACCAGACTTGACCATTCTCTTGCCATGGCTAGTGTTTTCCCTGAAAGATAACAAATTTTTTTCAGAGACTTGATTGGTGTAAGGGGCTAAGGTTCAAACTGACCTACTTGATGCTGTTTTCTGGTATATTGATGTGGCTTCTCAGTAACCCAACAGATCCACCCACGTAGAATCAAGGGCCTTAAGACTTGGTGGATGTTCCAAGGGCACATGAGTCACCACACGCCACCCTGATGACCATATATGCTCTGATATGGAGGTGAGGTGGTGACTCTCATGTTAAGGACTCCATTTCCGTGCTATAGTTAAGTAAACCTTTTGTTGACTGTTGATAAATTTCAAGCATGTTTTATTTTGTTCCAACACCAAACCTAAATTTCCAAGGAACTGGCCTGAGTCAGGCCTTCCCCTAACAAGTAATCTTAGAGGGAACTGGATTGGGTTACTGTTAGTAGGCCATTTTATCTGATAGCCTTTAGCCTACCTTTTCAGGTTTATTTCACATCACTACCCACATTGTTTTGGCCAAACTGGCTGATTTATTGTTCCCTGAACAACATTCAAGCATTCAAGATTCTGCCTCCACAACTTCATGTGGGGTAGCTTTCATCCCAAGAGCATATATTCCTGACTTCGAGGTCCTGAAGTACGACCCTGTGGCCTTGAGGCTCCAGGTTCCCCACCCCTGCAACCTGTTTCTTGGAATCCCTGGTTTCCTTCAATATTTTTGTATCACCTCCTATAGGAAGCTTTTCCTAATTTTTCTAATTATGAGTGCTCTCTCTCTTCCTCAAATAACAACACTTGTCCACTTAGATTTTGTATCCTTCCAGTAGAACATAAGTTCTTTGAGGTCAGAGATAACTTTTGGTCTTGTTTTTGTATCTCCAACACCTATGCAGTGTTTTGGATGTCGCAGAAATTTTATAAATACTGGATGGATTGGACTGAAACAATATTAAAATGAAAAAGGCTACCTAGGTTTTGTATGTAGTAACATTTGACTTGGTGCTCATCTTATAAAATAACAGGAGGAAAGTATATAATCAAAGCCTGCATACAATAAGAATTATAATAGGTGAAGCAGAAAATATTAAGGACTAGTATAGAAGATAGGTAGCTAGAAGTTACCTCTAGTGGTTAGAATACTGTGTCTGGAGTAAGGAAGACTCTTCTTCCTGAGTTCAAATCTGACCTCAGACACTTCCTAGCTGTGTGACCCTGGATAAGTAACTTCACCCTCTTTGCCTCAGTTTCCTCCACTGTAAAATGAGCTGGAGAAGTAAATGGCAAAACCACTCCAATAACTTTGCCAAAAAAAAAATCTTACTAGGGGTCATGAAGAGTCAGACACAACTGAAATGACTGAACAAGACCCTGGAGGGTACCAACTTGAATTTTGAATTGATTTGCTTTACAAATTTTTCTAAAACATTTTCTTTAAATATGGTGCTTGCTCAATGTTGGCATCTAGGAGTTCTAAGTAATATTTTTATTTCTTAAAAAAGAAGAAAATAAAGCATGTTTAGCCCCATTTTACATATCCTTTTAAGGTAAGCCTTACCTAGCAGAAACCAATAGTGGTTCTACTGCCTCTTAAAGATGGAGTAGCAAAATTTCAGGTTTAGGACTTTAAAAAATGTTTAATTGTGTCCTTTTGTTACTTTTAAATGGCTTTCATTTCCTACACACATATCCCTAATAAAAATTCCCCTCCAATATCTTGTAAAAATAGCAGAATTAAGCAAAACTAAACCACACTTTGGTCATATGATAATAGCTTTAATTTATATAGTACCTGCCATGTTGTGTTAAGCACTGAAAAATTTTTCTCTCATTTGATTTTTCACAACAACAAAGATAAATACTATTATTATACCCATTTAACAGTTGAGAAAAATAAGATAGATGCAGAAAGAGGCTAAGTGACTTGTCCAGGGCCACACAGCTAGAAAATGTTAGAGGCGGGATCAGAATCAGGTCTTCCCAATTCCAGGACCAGCAATCTATCCATTGAGCTGCCATGTTTGAAATTACATGTCTTAAAAGAAAGCATATGTCTATCATCATCTCCCTGCAAAGAAGCAGGAAGTATATTTCACCATCAGTTCTTCAAAGTCTTGGTCACTGTATTGGTAAGAGTTGTGAAATCTTCCATTGATGTTTTCCTTTACCTTAATGTGGTCACTGTAAATTCTTCTCCTGGTCCTTTTGCTTACCTCAATGTGCAGAAATTCATACAACCTTCCCCATATTTCTCAGAATTTCTTACTATTATCCCTTCTTACACAGTAACATTCCATCCCATTCATGAGCCATCATCATGACCACTCAGTCTCCTTCCCAATATTATAAGTGCTACTCACCATATTTTTGTCACATATGAGTCCCTTCTCTCCATCTTTGACATCCTCAGGGTATATGTCTAATAGATGTCAAAGGATATTCAGCTTTGCATTTTGAGATTTAAATCTCATTTGTGCATTCAAGTCTGTAAACATAAATGACAACAAATAACAGAATTCTGTCAATCAAAGAGTCTCACATGACTGAAATGACTGAACAACTACAAATAGATCCATGAATGCCATCTGGACCATGGCATTGGACATATTTCTTGTTGCTCTTCATTTGTTTCAGTCATGTGAAGACACTTTGTGACCCCGTTTGGGGTTTTCTTGGAAAAGATACTGGATTAGTGCACCATTTCCTTCCCCGGTTCATTTTACAGATGAGGAAACTGAGGCAGACAGAGTTAAATGACTTTCCCAGGTCACACAGCTAGTATGTGTCAGGCTGGATTGACCCCTAAAATTCTGAACTTTCTAGTTGTATTACTTGACTTTAACTTCATTACTGTAACCTTCTACTTCTTCATTTATGCTGAACTTACTTTTCAGTCATATTGTATCTTGCTCCCTTTTCTTCTCTTTATTTCTCAATCCATCTCCCCTGGTCTCTCTTCCTTGTTTTCATACCTACCCACGATCCTATAGTCCCCCACTTTTGTAGTGCACATACCTCCATCCTTGAATTATACTAGCGTTTCTACTATTGCCCGCCCCGTCTTTTAACTCTTCACAATTAAGTTCCTCCATTCCTACTCCCCAGTTCCTCAAAAATGCCACAGAAAATAATGAAATGGAGTTGATTTTACCCATTATCTATACAATCTGAGAAGTTACATCCCTAATGCTGAGTAATTCATATTCTCTGCTCTTGTTCATTTTCTGTGTTATTATTCACAGCAACTGTTCTCCAATCCCTAATTTCTCTTCTACTACCCCCACCCCCCCATCCTCACCCCCACCCATGTTTATAGCACATGACTTGGCCTCCGTGGTGATGGAGAAGCCTAAAGTCATTTGATGAGAAGTTCCTCAAATGACTATCTCTAGTTCTCCAAACCCCTTAGCATTCTCAACCATTCTCTCCCTCTCCATGATTTCACAAAAAGAGTTATTTTTACTTCTTCCTAATGCCTTTCCTTCATCCTATCCTCCCCATCTAGGACCTCCCTCCATTTTAGGAGCCTCTTGAACTCAATGTGACCAGTGTACCATCAACCACCAACAGGAACATTTAGAGAGATGAACCATCTGTAAGGAATTAGCCTTACCAGGTGGATAAAGCTTGTCTTCTAATCATTCTTCCCAGCAACAAGATGCAGTGGAAACTCCTAGTTTTTGGTGTGATCCAACACTGAGGTCACTTGCAGGTTTTATGACTCTTCTCAAGCCCAGTTGGAATTCTGGTCTCATGCCTAAAGCATGTGACCTTGACGAGTCTTGTCATTCTAAAGTAGAGTCTCATGTAACATGACTCACCTCTATCTTATGGTGAGAAACCAAAATCCATATTCTCATTATCCCAATCACAGCTAGACCTTATAAAGCTGTTTCACGTCTTCACACAGTCCTAGGTGTTAGGGTTTCTCAGCTAATGACCCCAAGTCATGATATCCATCATATGCGAATTATATGCTAGGAATCTGTAGGGTTAGTCATTTTTACTCTACAAGGATGCTTTTTTTCAGTGTTTCTCTCAGTCATCATTCATCCTGTCCCTTTCTCATAGCAAAACTCTCTACATCTGAAAAGGTATCATTTTACACAAGAATTCTTGAATGATTTTTATGTAGTATGCATTGAAAACACCTTATTGGAAAAGAGGGTGTTACAAATTTAGTGCTTTTTCATAATCAACAAACAACGTATAGAGTGGGAGCTTACATACTCTATATATTTCAGTCAGTTGTGAAAAGGTAAAGATGTGGGGCATTATTGAATAATGTCTTCGAGAGTTACAGTGAATACTTTGGGAATAAAGCAACATACGTGTAATCAAGAGGACTTGAGTTCAAATCTTGTCTCCAGATAATTACTGACTTTGTAACCCTGGTCAAGGGTTACTTAACCTCTCTTAGCCTTAGCTTCCTCATCTTTAAAAGGGTATAAAAATAATACCTACCTCACAAAACCGTTATGAGAATCAGGTGAGATAATATATGTAAAATGGTCTATAAACCTCAAAGCACTTTATAAATATCATCTATTACTATTATTAACACTGCTAATCTCCTTACACAGGATTTCTTCAATTTATACATGTCCTAAAATTTTTAGAGCTTATTTTAAGCTTTAATAACTTCAGAAAAATAAATGGTACTAACTTACAAAAAGTTTGAAAGGTTAATTATTTAAATTTTTAAAATCTTGATGTTTCCTATTAACATTCAAAATAACCAACATCTTGTGCTGTAAGACACTAGCTAATTTTAGAACTTTGCAAAAAAATTTATTCAACTGCTGTTCAAAGATGGAAAAGATTGCATTTATAATCTGCCTAAGTATGAACCAAAGAATGAACTGTTGATGCATACATGATAGGCTTGATATGACCCAACAAGAAAAAAACTCTAACGAGGATAGATCAGATGACTGAGATGGCCGAGCAAGAGGACCTAACTCCTCTGCTAATTCACCGGTCTGAGAAACTGTTGCATGCATAATACACAATGATCTAGAGCCCCATCTTGTTAAAATTAAAACTAAAAATTTCTTATTCAGAATTCACAAAAATAGATGTGCAAAAGAAGTCTAAGTTGTCAAACTTTCAAAAGACTTTTTTGTTAATTTTTTTAGCATTTGCATTTCTTAAGTTATTAAGGCTTAAAACTGCTCTACAACTTTTGGGACATCTTGTATGTGTGTGCCTCAAAGATGTTATCTAGGCATATAGTCAGCAGTTTTTATTGTCTTCTTTATTGCCTTTTGGGGGTATTAATGATGACCTTTGAGGGAGCCCCCAGGCTTTTATTATTTCCTCCTTCAGATATTTTGAAAATTAATCTCTTCTTAGCTGCGTATAGTCCCACAGCCCCATCTATATTTTCTCAGCTTCTACAAATTTACTACCACAGAAGTCATACAATCTGGAAATATTAACATATACGAGAGTTTCTAGGATTTAAAGGGGCCCTTGAGATTTGACTTTATATGGTGAGGAATGGCAACATCTTGGCAGTGGATTGTTGGATTAATTCATATTAAACCACAAGGAGAGTTTCTGTAATGTGTGTAGTTCTGTACTGCCAATATATCTCTCCTACCATCTTAATCTTTTGTGCTTTGTTATAATCTAAGAAGAGATGTCAGCTATGGGATTATAAGAAGAAAATGTTTGTTCCTAGGATCCCTTATGAACTTGTCTCTCATGTGAGTGTTCTATAAGACATCTATTTTCATGTGACTTCAATTTTCATGATTTTCAGAGGATCTATCAGAACATAGAATCATATAAATTAAGTCAACAAGCATTTATTAGGCACCTACTAGGTGCTAAGCACTGGGAATACAGAGAAAGGCAAAGATAGTCCCTGCCCTCAAGCATCTCACAGTCTAAGGGAGAAAATGACATTCTAATAACTATGGATAAATAAACTATATGAAAGATAAATTCAAAATAATCAAAAGAGAAAAGGCACTAAGGGGGCTTGGAAAGTCTTCCCAGAGAAGTTGAAATTGTAGTTGAGATTTGAAGGAAGCCAGTTAAACCAAGAGATGGAAATGAGGATGGAGAGAATTACAGGCATGGTACATGGAATGAAAATATCTACAATCAGGAAATGGAGTGTCTTAACCTGAGGACCAACAAGGAGGTCAGCGCCATTGGATCACATTGTATGGGGCCACAAAGAGTCAGACACAATTGAAAATGACTGAACATCTATCTATCTATCTATATGTCTGTCTGTCTGTCTATCTGTCTGTCTATCTACTTATCTATCTATCATTAATATAAATATATACAAGGCAGTTTAGGAAGGAGAGCCCTAGCAATTGTGGGGATCAGGATGGATATAACAAATTAAGAGAAATTTGGAAAGACTTTAATGAACTAATGCAGAGCAAAATATTTCTTTTGTGGTGGAGAAAATAAATAGCTACCCCATTTCTGATATCTACTTTGTTCATTAAGTACCTTGTTCTAGAAGGGACAGTGTATCTTCAAGGGGCTTTTTAGAGGAGACCACAGACATGTCATTTTCCCCCAGAACTCCAGGACGGGGGCACGATGTCTCTAGCTAAAAAAATCCTGACTCCTTTCTTTGGGATCAGGCTTTCCAGAGATTGAAATGAATCTGTGTTAAGTCCAGGGCTAGAACTTGTCCTGGGAAAGGGTCCGTTGGACTAGGCTGTAATTTGCTGAGGGTCACACAACCAATAATTATTATACAGCTAATTAAATGTCTGAAGTCAGATTTGAAATAAGGACAATGAGTTCAGTATACTGCCACTTAGCATGTATGTGTGTGTATATATATGTGTGTACAGTGCATGTATGTATATATGGTTATGTGTTTGTATGCACATATATAACATATGCTTATACCCATGTGCTTATGTATGCATATATACATATACATGCACATATACATATGAGTTCATACACAGATACACTGGTTTTTCTGATTTGACTGCAAGTTTCTTGCTAATATAATTTATTTTACTCTTTATACTTACAACCTTAATACCTACCACAGGGCATCAAACAAAGTAGGCTCATAATAAATATTTGTTGATGGATTGATTTATAGCACAATCAGTCCATCCACAAAATATTTATTTGGATATTATGTGGATACAGTGCAATTTGTTCAGTTTTCTCTCATTGATAGGTAACTCTCTTCTTTTTAAAATCTTTTATATGAGATCATTTGCTTTCATTTCTTCTTCTTTTCCAAATATATCCTTTCCTTGCAACAAAGACAGGGGAAAAAAAAGCAGCTTAGAAAAAATGGATTGGTGCATCAATTATATCTGCTAATATATGTAATATTTGCACCTATAGTTCCCCTATGACTTCAAAAAGGGGACAGAAAGGGTACCTGTTTTCTTTCTAATTTTTTGGCCTTACAAAAAGTGTTAATATGAATATCTTGCCATATATGAGCCTTTTCTTTTTCTTTTTTTATTCTCTTGGGGTAGATAGTCAATTTTCAAATCCCTCATTATACAGTTAAAAAATTGAGGCTAAGGCAAAAGTGACTTAAGTATTTTAAATTCCTTGAAACACTGTTTTTATTTTTAAGTGATGCCAACAATTCACGACTGGCTGTGTGTAAGTAGTATGGATAATGTGTGCGAATGGATGTGGTGCTTCATTTTTCTCCAGAAAGAAATTTTCTACTTTCCATTTTTCTTTTTAGAGAAACAGATGGAAAATATTGCATCAGATGTCACCTTTTGGTACAGGAAACAAAAAACAAAAGAATGCTCCAGCCTCATCATATTTGGACAAAAATAATGCTGCAGAGTCTATTTCTGTTGAGTCATAAAAAGGCCACTTTATACTGGTTAAGATTTATTCCCTAAGGTGGGTCTATGGGAAAAGTCGCAAAAGACCTTCTCCCACCATTGTGTTTTGAGAGGACATGCCAAAAGAGTAAACAAACAAGGCTCTTCCTCCCTATTCATGCTCTTGTAGCAGGGGTTCTGCGGTTGCTCCACTGGCCAGCACAACATTTATAAAGGTTCTAACAATGGCTATCCTTGTTCAGAGATGTGGGATGATCAGCCTTTGAAAGTTCTGTGTCTTTTCGAGCTTATTTTGTCAAGACAAGAGCTCTCTCTGTTGTGGTGCAATAAGGGACTCAGCCCCAAAATGATTTAAAGGATCAAAGCCAGAGGAACGTGACATCTGCCAATACCTCCTCCTCTAGAAGCTTGCTGGTAAAAACAGAGGAGAAAGCAGACACGGATGGCTTATGGACAGCCCAGTTCAAACATTAAACCAAAGCCTGGATGGATAGGGAAATATTTACATCAGATACAGGTCAAGGGAATGTTGACTTTGAGGAAGAAAGGCTAAGTACACAATTGGGGAGAAAATGGGAAGAGCTATAGGATGAGATCGAGCCTCCATTTGGAGGTGGTTTAATATATTAATGCAATATTTCTTCATATTGTTAATATAATATTAGTTAACCCATACCATTATATCATTTACATTATTTCCATAAGTTACTATTGTTAAGATAATATCATGATTATATTTATAATTTGTTATATTTGTTGTTGTTAAGTCTTTTCAGTCATGTTCAACTCTTCTGACCCCATTTGGAGTTTTCTTTTCAAAGATACTGGGAGTGATTTGCCATTTCCTTCTCCAGCTCATTTTACAGATGAAGAAACTAAGCAAATAGGGTCAAGTGACTTGCCCAGGGTTACACAGCTAGTAAGTGTCTGAGGCCAGATTTGAACTCAGGAAGATGAGTCCTCTATCTACTCCATTTTAAATTTCTCATTGGTTGGTTGATTGGTTACTTGGTTGGTTGGTTGGTACAGTGTGTTCAGGGGGCAGCTAGATGGTGTGGTGGATAGAACACCAGCGCTGGAGTCAGGAGGTCCTGAGTTCAAATTTCACCTCAGATACTTGACCCTAACTAGCTGTGTGACCTTGGGCAAGTCACTTAACCCCAATTGCCTCATCCTGGGTCATCTCCAGTCATCTTGATGAATATCTGATCACTGGATTCAAATGGCTCTGGAGAAGGGAGGCTGGTGACCATCACAGCCCTCCCTCACTCAAAATACAGTCAAGTTCAAGTCATGTCATTATTTCTCTGATGATGTGCATGGCCTTCTTCAGCAACAAAAGATGAACACACAATGTGTCCAACTGTGACTGATCAGGTCAATACAAACTTGGAAGACTCTATCACAGATCAGGTGCAAATAATCCATATAAAATTTTCTCTTACAGTGATATCACAAACATAAATTTAATATTATTTATAACGACAATAGCATTTATATACTACATTAAAGTTTGCAAAGCACTTTACAAATATGATCTAATTTTATTCTCACAGCAACCTGGAGAGGTTAAGATATAAAGGGGATAGTAAACTCCAAATGACTTTCACCAATTATATAAGCTTTCCTAGAGTGTGGAGAAGTTGAAAACTAGCAGTCATTCCTGCACAAAGTGAAAGCTGAATGAGGCTCTCACCAATAAAGAACATGCTTGTGCTTTGTCCTTTCTTCTCCATTTTCCAAGGTTGTTTTCCTTCAGATTGTAGGTAAATAGTTTTAGAATTGGCTTCTTAGCTTTTGATAGGTAACCTAGCACTGGGTCATCATTTCCAAAATCTTACAAAAGTTCATATTTGCATGTGACTACAGACAAGAGACTGGATTGAGTAAGCCAGTTCTCTTTCAAGGGTATTAAAGACACATACCACTCATGTGGATTAACATGAAGGGGTAAAAATAGCAATTATAGTTCCATATACATTAGGTTCTAATCACATTAGCAACAATGAGCAAAAGTGTGATATAGTAAAGAGCTGGCCTCTGAGTGAGTAAGATCTGAGTTCAAATTCTGCTGCCTGTATGAGTTTAGGTAAATCATGACCACTCAGTGCTCTCTGAGATTATGAATTATGGGGATGTACTAGTGGTTTGGTGGATCGAGTGCTGGACCTGAAGTCAGAAAGGTCTGAGTTCAAATACGACTTTGGACACATACTAACTGCGATTCTGGAGAGTCACTTGATCCTGTTGGCCTCAGTTTCTTCATCTGTAAAATGGGTTAGAGAAGGACATGGCAAACCATTTTGGTATCTTTGCCAAGAAAACCCCAAATGAAGTCACAGAGAGTCAGATATGACTGAAACAACAACATCATTGCATAAGTTACTTTACCAAGAGATTCTTATATCAGTGATATCACAGGTCTGGTAAAAAAAAAATTAAGTTAAACTCAACAACTGACATTAACAAAATGTTTTAAAGTTTACAAAGACCTTCACAGTGATTATTTCATTATTTCACAACCCTGTGAAATAATACTTCCAATATTATTATTCCTGATTTGCAAAGGAGAAGCTGAGCCTCAAAGGACCTTCCCCTGATTGCGTAGCTAGTTATAGGATCATCGATTGAGAGTTAGAAATGAATCAGAAGTCACTGAATCTTCCCCCACCCTACCCCACAAACATATTTTACAGATGAAAAAACTAAGGCACTGAAAGTGGCTTGACTAGGGGCAGCTAGGTAGTGGGGTGGATGGAATGCTCAACTTGGAGCTCGGATCCAGCCCTTCGATCTTGAACTAGTCAATTACTCTCTGTCTACTTCAGTTTCCTCATCTGAAGGAAATAGTAATAGCATTTATATTCCCAGGCTATTGTGAGGATCCAATGAGAAAATATTTTTTGTAAAGCATTTTGTAAACCTTAAAGTGCTATATAAATACTAGACACTATTATTATTTATTAGTATTACTACTGCTATTTCTACTGCTACTACTGCTGCTGCTACTACTACTACTACTACTACCACCATCAGTGTGTTCGTACTTTGTTGCCAAAGAAGACCATGCCATCAGAGAAATAACGACATGACTTGCACTTGACTTTGTTTTGAGTGAGGGAGGGCTGCGCAGGTCACCAGCCTCACTTCTCCTCCAGAACCATCTGAATCCAGTGACCAGATATTCATCAGGATGACTGGAGATGACCCAGGATGAGGCAATTGGGGTTAAGTGACTTGCCCAAGATCACATGGCTAGTGAGTGTCAAGTGTTTGACGTGAGATTTGAACTCAGGTCCTCCTGACTCCTGCACTGGTGCTCTATCCACTGCACCACCTAGCTGCACTCCTACTGCTACCATCACTGCCCAAGATCACCCAGATTGTCAAGATTGAAAACTTTGCTTTCCTGACTCTCCACTCAATAGTCAAGGCACTATATCACAGCTATGTAGTTGAATAAACGTTGACCATTTAGTCTTTGTCTCTCAACCTGAGCATTTACAGGCAAGAAGAGACAAAATACTCCTATGAGCTCATGAGAGAGGAAAGAGCTACCCGCAAAAAATTTCATCTTCTGCCGTAGTGAGATTAACAAAAGGCATCAAACACATGGAAAAGATCGACACTTTCTACTAGCGATGGTTTGCTTTGTAGTCAGTCGAAGTACTAACATGATTACCACACTACTCAGGATTTAGAGGCTTATGGATGTTAGAAACAAGTTTTCCTGCCAGTATTTACTGATTAAAAACACCCAGCGTCCAGCAGGCTGCCTTGAACAAAGCAAGCCATCAATGCGGGCTTGTTCATGGGGACAAGGCTCAGCTCTCTAAGAGCAAACTGAAATACTCAGACCCCGAGCCTGAATCACTCAGCTGGCTGACAAACAATGGAGCATCTGCTGGGTGCGTGAGACCGGTCTATTTGAACTAAATTACTTTTCCTCTTGTTTGATAATTTTTTCTTTTTCACATATTTCCAAGGAATCTTTGCCGTAGATTTACCCAAGCTAAAGATCTAGTCTAAATTGTCTCCCAGCTGCTTGCCTGTGATTCTTCTTGACCTTGATGAGACTGCTTGAAAAGATATCTAAAATGGATAATTTAGTATATTCAGAATCAAAGATCTGGTAGTTGGAGATGCTATCATTGGATTGAAATCTGTTGGAATTAAGGAAAATCTTGTTTTATGAGGAAAATAATCGTTTCATGTATTTATATTTTTGAAGGGAGGGTTCATTGAACATTAGGGATACATAGCTTATTATCTTTAATTTAAAAATAGAGCTAGAGTTGGGGCTTCTGATTCACCCTCTATACCATAAATTCACCATCATGCGATATTCTTTTTTTCTTTCAAAGAGATGAAGAAAAAGTATGTTAGAGTCCCTGAGATTTTGATTTTTATTTTTTTGAACTGATATATCTCCATTAAAATCCTATCTTGACTGTTGCATTGATGTCTCTAGGTTTTTCCATCTGCCCAGAAACTGTACCCTCCAATTTTAGGTGTCTCCTTCACTTAGAATATGTGTCACGATAGCGCAGAGAATTTTTTAGTTTTCTGTTTATAATACCAGGGCTTAGCATATAATAAGCACTTAGAAAACATTTGTTTCATCCATTTAACCTTTCTTTTTTAATTTGCAAGCATATGTTATCCCTAACCCCCATGGAACAAATAAAAAAAGAAAAAGATGACCTTCATAACAATGTGGATTTTCAGAATAACAAATTCCCAAATTGACCAGGTTCAAAAATGTGTCATTCATTCTGTATTTTAAGCTTATCACCTCTCTGGGAGAGGCAACTAGGTAATGTGGTATGAATACAGCACTGGGTTTAGAGTCAGGAAAATCTGAGTTCAAATCCAGTCTTGGATGTTTCCTAGTTGTGTGACCCTAACCTAATCACTTAATCATTGTCTGCCTCAGTTTCCTCAACTGTAAAATAAGGATGATAACAGCACCTATCTCACAGGGTTATTATAAGATCAAGTCAAATTTTGTTTGGTAAGCCCTTTGCATAGTTCCTGGCACACAGTAGGGACTTTATAAATGCTTATTCCCTCCTTCCAAACTCTCCTTCTCTGGTGGGAGGTGAGTAATGTGTACTATCTTCAGTCCTCTGCAATTATGTTTATCATTGCATTGATCAGTGTTCTCAAGTCTTCCAAAGTTTTTATCTTTTCTAATGCTTTGTAATTTACATTCAGGTACAAATTTATATTTATTATATATTATTATATTATGTATTTAGTCACTCTAAGTAGCTGAGTATCCCACTTAGTTTCTAGCTTGAGGCCACTACAAAATAAGAAATTATAATTATTTGGCACTTATGGATCTATTTCCTCTTTCTTAGATCTCTTTAGGGTATAAGCTTAGTGGTGATATTAGTGAGTCAGAGGGTATGCACAGTTTCCTGGTTTTGGAGGCATAGTTCTAAATTGTTTCATTAAATTGATTCATTAAATCTCAAATGGCAATAGCTGGCATAGACAGACAGACAGATAGATAGACAGACAGACAGATAGATAGACAGACAGACAGATAGGTGAATGGGAACAGACTTAGTGAAGACTTCTCAGGAATGTGGAGCCTTCTTCCTGGAGTGGAGCAGATCTTGGACCCAGTTTTCCATTCCTCCAGAGTTGGGTGATTTCTATATAAGGCTATATATTGCTTTAGGATCAATGATTGGATATGACTTACTAACTCCTCAGTGCCTAATGACGTGTATTTTCGCGGGTTTTGTAACCTCCAGGAGCGGGAAATTTGGACTGGGTTTCAAAAGGAATTGGTTAGATTTAGTGCCTAGAATGTAAGACCGTGATTCTCAGCCAATGAGAATAATGGTCAGTGGTGGGAGGGGGATTTTCGTGTCAGGGTATATATAAATTGCCATTCTGCTTCTGTAAGGTGCCTCCCTACTCTAGCTTTACTGGTGAAGAGACTGCCTGCTTTTTCATGAGAACATAATGAAGGAGATTTTCTGTTTTTTACCTTGAGACATCTCTGAGTAGTCAATTTGAGGAGGGGTCTTGTCATCCCATACATAGGGAAATAGACATATATGGGGCAGGTAGGTGACACAGTGGATAGAATTCCGGGCATGGAATTGGGAGGACCTGAGTTTAAATCTGGCCTCAGACACTCACTAGTTGTGTGACCCTGGGCAAGTCATTTAAAAAGTAGAGAAAAAGTAGAGAGGTTCAAGTTCTGTTTATCACACTATCTGTGTGACCCTGGACAAGTCATTAAAACTTCCCTGAGCCTGTTTCCACAGTGACAAAATGAGGGGGTTGGACTTGGCAGCCTCACAGGGTCTTCCTTGTTCTACTCCTATAATACAAAACCATAGAATGGTTCTTGATATACATCTGTAGAGCATGTTTCCTTACCATGAATTCTCTATGACAATCCTTTACGTAGCTTATTTGTACATATTTGTCTGTTTGTTGTCTTTCCTCATTAGACGGTAAGTTTCTTGAAGGCAGGTACTATCTTTTACCTTTTTGTATCTCCAGTTGTTGGTACAGTGCCTGGCCCATGATAGGTACTTAAAAAATGTTTAATGACTAGCAATGAAATTACACACACGCGCACACACACACACACACACACACACACACACACACACACCTTCCACAACTTCTCATGCTCTTGATTCAGAACACTGATTTTTTCCTTTCTTACAAGCAAGGGAATATTCCTAGAGATATCTTACTTGAGAGGAAAAATTATGCCCATTTTTCCTATGTCTCTGGCAATAATTATAGCCTAAAATCATATTTTGAGTACATAACAAAAGTATATTTCAAGTTATATGACATTCCTGCCTCTGTGGATATTTATTTATCACTTGTTAAGTTTAGGCTTCTGTCTTTTTTTTCCTCTTGGCTACTCTTTTAGGCATGTTGGATCCAATATCGTAACTATTAGTGCCAAATCAGTTGCCTCCCTAAAATTTATCTATAAAAATTATAGCATTAAATTTCTCACGCAATCCAGAACTATGACTGTGCCAACTGTGTGTCAAGCATCTGGATGAAAACTGAAAATTTAACCTATTACCTGGCCATTAATATCCAGATGTCTGGCATCTTTATGCTGTACATCACTCCTCCCTATTAAAGATTTTTTAGTCCCGCCAAACTGACTTTCTTACTGTTCTTCATATGGGACACATCATCTTTTGTCTCTGTACCTTTCTATAGGTTGTCTTCCATGTTTGGAATGCCCTCCATCCTCCTCATTACCTCTTAGAATCCCTGGCTTCCTTTAAAACTTAACTAAGGGGAGGGGAGGGAGGCAAAGAAAATTTAAAACTTATGGAAGTGAAGGTTGAAAACTAAAAATAAATAATTTATTAATAAGAAAATAAAATAAAATTCCTCCCCAAAAAACTTAGCTCAGCCACTACCTAGTAAACAGAGCAAAATCTGATTCCATGTCCCTACTAGCATTGACTGCCTCCCTCCTTTCCCCAATGACCTTTATTTGTTTTGTATATATGTACAAGTATACCTGTTTTTTCTCTTGAAATAATGTAAGTTCTGTGGGAATAGTGATTTTTTTATGTTTATCTTTGTGTCTCCAGCACCTATTAGTGCCTGGCCCATAGTAGGTGTTTAATAAATGCATATCGATTGATTGACTCACAATGCCTCCAAATGATGGGTTATATTGTTTTAGTTTTCATCCATTTTTTGTTGTTGCCTTGATAAGATCTACTCTATTTACTTGTCAATTTACAAATTTTGTATTAACTTATATATGTACATGATGTAAGGTGGTATAAATGTATGTTACTTGAGGTTAAAGAAGGTTTAGCTCTTATATTTGCATTTCTAGTCCTTAACATAGTGCCTAGCATGTAATAAACACTTAGTAATGAAAAGAAGGATGGAAGGAAGGAAAGAAGGAAGAAAGAAAGAAAGGAAGGAAGGAAGAAAAAGAAAAAGGAAGGAAGGAAGCAAGGAAGAAAGAAAAAAGGGAAGAAGAAAGAAAGAAAAAAGAAAGAAGGAAGGAAGAGAGAGAAGAGAGGGGAGGTATGATATTGACTTTAGAAAGACCTGTGCTTAAATCTTGCCCTCAATTTTAATTAGTTGCATAACTTTGGACATCCAATTTAACTTTTTCTCAGTTTCCCCATTTGTAAAATAAAGGAGTTGGACACTGTTCTCTAAAGAATCTGATTCTAAATGTATCACTAGATTTAGAAATCTTTAGATTTTTATAGATCTGTGAGTCACTAAACTAATCTATGAGGAACTCCTATGATCTCCTGAAAACCTCAGTTAACATTGATATTTAATAAAAAATTTAAAAAAATTAAAAAATTCTCTTATTATCTTTATGATTCAAATATTTGAAATTTGAAACCACCAAAATGGGAAAGGACAGAGCTTACTGAATAGAATCTAGAACAGTTTAGAAGAGTTTGGTATGTGAACCCAAGAAAAACCAAAAGGATAAAGAATGCCTGTTATCTGAGATACTACATGGCTAGATCAATAATCTATAATTATTATCCCTTGTAAGTATTGTGTGTACCCATACATATATACATATATGGTATGTGTATTTATGCTCACATACACATATCATATATGCATATATGTACATATGCATGTGAATATTATGTATGTGTGTATATAGATAGATATCTATATAGATATCTATGTGTGTATGTATATATATGTGTGTACATATAGGTATATCTTGAACAGATAGATACTGCAAATGAACACTTATTTGGACCCAGGATTTCATGGGTGGGGGGAGGGGCAGGTTGAGGAGGAGGGAGAGACAAGCATTTGTAAAGTGCCTACTATGTGCTAGGCACTGGGATAAGCATTTTACAAATATCTCATTTTATCCTTACGACAGCTCAGAGTCATGATTCCCATTTTACTGATAAGGAAACCAAACTTCCCCAGAGTCACATCGTGAGCGAGTGTCTGAAGCTATCTGCATCAGCAGAGGGAATATCCCCTTTGATGAGATTATCAATCCATTTGAGAAACTGGGGAAACACAAAAGTTACTACTTCTGTATCCTTCCGTGACTGTCTGACTATAGGCTTAGAGGTAGAATGTGAAGAACATCTCCCTGTCTCTGGCTCCCATCTTTGGAATGTAGGCATTACTGGACACATGGCTCCTACTGACTAGTAACTGCTTTCAACTCCCATTGTATAGTTGTCTTTGCACATGGAAGAGGAGGAGAGAGGAAGAGGGAGTGAATGAAGACCTGTGATCTCAAAAGGTCAGTTGTGTTCCACACAACAAAACTGTACTATGACTTAGGCAAAAGGAAAATAAAGGATCCATTTTGCAATAGTTAAGAATTTTGGAAGTTTGAAAAACATATTAATAATCAAAACCATAAGATTCTTTCTTGGTTTAGCTTAGACCCAGCCAGAAGAAAGGCTGGGACTCAAGTCTTGTTCATTTCTATATCTCTGTACACCAATACCAAACACTATTATTTTCTATTCTGGTCTCTCTGGTCATAAATAAGAAACAATATAGCTCAAAAGTAATTAGGATAAATCCTTTTTATCAAATGGACCCACCTTGGTACTAATTAAAATGGTAAGGAAACACCTTTAAAGATTAATAAGCAGGGTTTAAACATTCATCCTTTCAGAAGGCAAAGGAGAGAGAAGGGAGAAATTCACCAGTGATTAGTTATTCCCCCTGAGGCCAGTCCAGGGAGCTCTTACCAGGCATCTCCTCTGCAGACAATCATTAAATGCCCAGGTTGCTCCTCATTCAAAATTCCCTGCCCATTCTCTAAGCACCACTCCCACAAGCATCCTGGAGTCTCTTCCAGGGTAAGATGAAAATAGAAGCGTCTCCTTGAAACTGTATCTCCCAGGTAGCCAGTCTCTGAATTCTTCTCCCAGTCTAGGAGAGATTTGTTTCAAAGCCTGCTACATGTCTATTCAAAGACTTTTTCTTTTGTATCTTTCTAAAAGAACTTTGAAAGCTTGAAAAAGAGCTTCTCTATTTTTTCCTTTTTTAAATTTTTTTGTACAACACAAATATTGTTATGTAGTTAATTAGTCATGGCTTACCCTTCATGATCCGAATTGATGTTTTCTTTGCAAAGATACTGGGGTGGTTTGCCATTTCCTTCTCCAGTTCGTTTTACAGATGAGGAAATTTGAGGCAAACAGAATTAAGTGACTTGCCCAAGGTCACATAGCAAGTAAGTGTCTGAGACCAGACTTGAATTTAGGAAGATGAACATTCCTGACTTCAAGCCCGGTATTTTATCCACTGCTTCACCTAGCCGCCCACTGTATGTGTATATGCATTTGTGCATATATGTATGTATGTATATGGATGTATATGTGTACACATACATATGCACATATAATGGTTTGAACCTTAATGTTTGTGAAAATCCGATTAGTATTAATAGTTCTTTTCTCAATGTAATGACTTCCTTATCTAACTGAAACTTTCCCTGATTAGAGATTCTTACTATACCAAAACATTGCTTACTGAGGTAGAAAAACTAATTAAATATATTTACTTTAGCTTTTGTCCAACAGTAGAAGCTTTAAATTACTTTTTTATGGGCTACGTCAGCTAATAGGGACAATAGCCTTCAGTTTTGTAAATGAATGTTTTAAAAACAGAAATATTTTTTAAAGTTATAACTCATGGCCATACAGGCCTACCCTTTCTAATATTATTGATCAGGCCATAATTAATCACACTCTAAACAGTTACAGAACAAACAGGATCTTAATCCAGGCTATGTTTGAAGGAATGGTGAGTTATACAAGAGCAATGCTATTGAAGTGGGTGACTCATGGAGGGAGCGCAAGTTTTCCCTCCAGCAGAGAGGAAAGTCTTGCTCTATCCTCCCCTCAGGGACACTGCTAGGGAGAAAATACTTTTGCCATGGAGGGAGGATTAATGAACATGGGGAGAGAAGAGATGAGCCACCAGTTTCCATGGAGATAATATAAGCAGGAGAGAGAGAGACAGAGAGACACAGAGAGAGAGAGAGAGACGGACCGACAGAGAGACAGAGAGAGAGACAGAAAAAAAGAGAGAGAGAGAGAGAGAGACAGGGAGACAGACAGAAAGACAGAGACAGAGAGAGACAGAGATAGAGAGACAGAGAGACAGAGGGAGTTTAAAACAGGCCAGTGACGACAAGCGGAGGAAGGAGGCAATTTTAGACACAGACTTGGCCCTTGTCTGAGATCTTCATTCCTAGCAACAACTAGGAATATATCCTCCAGCTATAGGGAAATACTTTCACAACCCAAAGCCAGCAATGTGGGACATCTTGCGTCTCAACTACCTTGGAACTAAAAAGACTCTTTACACCTTCAAGAATATGGCTGATCCTGGTGGTTTCATTTCTTTACTATTCATTTACGTTTGAATTAAATTCTTAATGTTGCATTCTTGTTCTTTGCTTGAAGCTTGAGCTGAAGTTACTTTCAGAATTTCTAAGCTTTATTTTCCTTTGGAAAACCTACTCTATTTGGAGAAAACCTAGAAGAGTCAATTTTGGACATTCCCAATTTTTAGAACAATAAGCAAAGTTATATAGATTAATTACCATTAAAAGTCTCAATTATTTGAATGTTGGATCCATGGGGGTCCACAGAAATGGAGTTTGATGGACTAGATAATCATGGAAATGTGATAAGGGCACATGAAATCTCCTTGGGATTCCAAGTAGATCTTAGGAAACAGTGAACAAGAATAAGGGATGGACCTATGATTTCACTGGCAGAAGAAGCTTCCTTTACCAAGGCAGGTCAACGATTTCCCAGAAAATGGCCCAAAGCATTAAGGGTTTAAATGACTTGCCCAGTGTCACCCAGTCAGCATGTGTCAAAGGTAGATCTTGAAACCAGATCTTCCTGGCTCCTAAGATAACTCTGTTCACTACATCACTTTTTCGAGTTTTCAAGGTATGTGTCATAGGATCAGGGTAGTTAGGTAGTGCAGTGGATAGACAACCAGGAAAAGTTCTCTTTCTAAGTTCAAATCCAACCTCAGGCAGTTACTAGCTATGTACCATGGACAAGGTACTTAACCTGTTAGCCTTAATTTCCTCATCTGTAAAATGAGCAGGAGAAGGAAATGGCAAACCACTTCAGTATCTTTGCCAAGTAAACCTCAAAAAAGTTCACGAAGAGTCAGACATGACTGAAAAAACGACTAATCAACAACCAAATCTATACCTGTAGAGATCTAAAAAGAAAGTCTAAGGTTGATTCATTATACATCTTAATGTAGATATGTTTCTAGTTGTGATTTTCTTTTTTGTGAGTCCTCATTCTATTAAAGGAATAAACATTCCCTCACAAAGGTCTGTTTTGATTGTGTTTACTAAAAATGAATAGTTCTGAACAAAGGGTCTCTGTCAACAAGCATTTGATAAAGACATTTCCAGGTATTTTATCCTCTCTATTGTTTGTTTTTAGGAGTGGAATAATCTACCTTTGCTGATAATTTAGAACTTTTTTTGGCAGTCACTGATTTTATTTTTCTCTCTCTTGTCTCAACTCAACAAAATGTAAATCTCAGTTATAATTTATCTCAGGAATTTGCAGAAAACAATCTCACAGAGAACACAGGTTTGACAGCAAACAATATACCATTGTGCGTCCACACCCGCAAGGGTTGTATCTGGGCAATCTAAATAAAAGAAGGATTCTTTGAAGTTCTTGTATGATCAGGAACTGCTGGATCATTTTGTCAGGTGACTTTTTGTGTATGTTTTATGAATATGCTTTGAAAAACTTACTTAGGAAGGATTTAAAAGATAAAGCATGTGCTCTTAGAGATGCCCTTTTTTTGGACCTACATTTTTTTCTCTAAAAAACAGACGCTATACCTTTTGTTTATTGTTTTGTATAACAATCAAAATAAATCAAAACAAGATTAAATACAATTTCTTGTGCAATTATAATTATCTTAGTTTCAGAGAAGAGGCTAAGAAGTGCATTTCCAACATCTTACTGGAGTAGTGGAGGACTCTGGGGTAGGGAATGTTGTAGATGGTCTTCATCTAGTTTGTTGATTTTTCTTTCACACAGTGCCTAGCAAATAGTAAGGATTTAATAAATCCCTGTTCTCTTCCTTGCTCTCCTCTTTGTTACCAGGGGAAGGCTAATGAAGGTCAGCAATGATTATTTCTCTTTTATATTAGTAATTAATTATTGAATTAGGACCTGTAGGTTGTTCAGAAAATTAAACTGAAGGACATTGATGATGGATAAGATTACTTTTAGTTACAGGGTGGAAGAGCCCATCCAAGTAGACAACCTTCCAAAGAATTTAATCTAAGGTGAATTCTGGTCCATTGTGTTCTACTCAGGCTTGAGTGGGGGTAGATCCTTTGTCCAGATTGCTCAGACTGGGGTGGTTTGGGAGCAAGAGTGATCAAAGTCATGTCTGAAGTCCCTCATTAGAATGGACCCATATGTCATTATAATATCCATTCTTCTCATTAACTGTTAACCAATCAGAGTTGGTTGCCAACTTTAAGAACATCCACTCTTCAAGGGAGTATAAGTATTCCATGATGGCTCTTTGGAATTCAAGAGTGCTACTGACCCCTTTAATTAATTCTCTGCTACTATGATTAACAAAATGATTAATTACCCAGAATTGTCTCTTGAACTTTTTTATATGGCACATACATTTAGAAAAGATTGCATTGTAGAAATAAGTATCATTAAATATTTTTTAAAATTATGATTAAAAACTGAATGGGAACAGATTTAGTGAAGACTTCTCAGGAATGTGAAGCCTTCTCCCTGGAGTGGAGGAGACCTTGGACCCAGGTGTCTATTCCTCCAGAATTGGGTGATTTCCATATAAGGCTATGTATTGCTTTAGGATCAATGATTCACTAACTCCTCAATGCCTAATGATGTGTATTTTCGTGGGCTTTGTAACGTCCAGGAGTGGGAAATTTGAATCAAGTTTCAAAAGGGATTGGTTAGATTTCGCACTTGGAATATAAGACTTTGCTTCTCCGTCAATAAGAACAATAGTCAGTGGTGGTAGGGTGATTTTTCACATCAGGGTCTATATAAAAATGACATTTTGCTTCTGTAAGCTGACTCCTACTCCAGTTTTGCTGGTGAAGGGACCATCCGGTTTTTAGAGAGAATCAAATAAAGGAGATTTTCTGTTTTTACCTTGAGATGCCTCTGAGTAGTCAATTTGAGTAGGGGTCTTGCCATCCCATACAAAACAATCAAAAAAGTTTAAATACAAGAATTAGAAAAACCCTCAGAGGTAATCCAGCATTACAGGTACCTCTCACATGTGCTTGACAAGTGGTCATCCAGTATTTGCTGGAAAGCTTCCAAATGATGTAGATCCTACGTCTTCCTGAGGCAGCCCAGGCTACTTTTGGTTAGGACACTTTTCCTACATAAAAGGATCCTGGTTTATAAGCCTAAGGCCTTTTGCAAACAGTTGCTTAGGCAAGACTTCAAATTTGGAGCAGTGACACTTATGTGATAAGGGGGCAGAGTTGGTGCTAAAGCTCTGGAGAGAGACATTCTACTTTTCTTCTCTGAGACAGATATGAGTTGTTCTAGATTGTCTTAGGGCCCATGTCAATACATGGAGGGGAGGGAAAGGAGGAAAAAAATGGGGAAGAGGAGATGAAAAAAAGAGATGGGGGAGAGGGTTTTCTTATTCTGGCTCTTCCTCCAGCCCCAAGAAACTAGTAAAATATCCAAAAGAAAGCTTAGGCATGATTCATAATTAGGGACTTCCCATAACATGGGCACTCTAAAAAAAAGTATTCAATTGCAATAGGGGTAAACCTGCACTAATAGTAATAAATAATAGATAACTGGATAAATAATAAAACAATTATAAATAATTGATGATAGATAATAAATCAAAATAGATTATAGTAAAAATAGCTAACATTTGTATTGTATTTGTTAAGGTTTGCAAGGCACTTTACATATATTATCTCAATATTTGGTTGTTGTTCAGTTTAGTTCTATCCGACCCTTCATGGCCTCATTCGGTGTTTTCTTGGTAAAGTTACTGTAGTGGTTTCCCATTTCCTTCTCCAGCTCATTTTTACAGGAAATGCAACTAAGACAAACAAGGTTAAATGCCTTGACTAGGGTCAACAAAGCTACTTATGTGTCGGAGGTCAAGTTTGAATTCAGAAAGATGAGTCTTTTTGACTCTAAGCCTGGTACTCCATCCACTTGTCCCCTACTTGTCCTAAGATAGATAGATAGAGAGACAGACAGACAGACAGACAGGTAGATATATAGAAAGAGAGACAGAGAAAGAGAGAGAGATGGACTGACAGAGAGAGAGACAGACAGACAGACGGACAGATAGATAGACAGGTATAATATAGGACATGCACACCTACATGTAGGGTGCAGAACAATTGTTTATTTCATCCAATACAGATAATGTACAAGATTATCACGAAAAGAAAACATTAATTTGTCTATTGCATTTGTTATATTCCTTTTGGAAGGTAAAGACAACTTTGTTGAACAGTTGAACAGATATTTTACAGTTACCTAAGCCTTTCACTGTCCACACAACTCACAAAATCAGAACAGTCAATAAATATTTTAAAGTTTATTATTTATTTATTATATAATTCATTTTTACTACTTATTAAGGTTTGTATGTGTCAGACACTGTTCTAAGCACTGGATATATGAAGACAAAAAATAATCTGTCCTTTCAAGGAATTTACAGTTTGAATGAGGAAAAACAACTATATACAAATGAGTTATGTATAGGGTAAATCCTGATGCCCCGACCTGAGCATGGCTTTCTTATGCTGTTGAGTCATAGGATGATGCAGACAGTGGTCATCTGTGCCTCTGAGAAGCAGACTGTTTTTGGAAATCTTCTCCCTCTATTAAATTGATACACAAATCTGGAACTCAGAAATTTTCAACCTTTGAGGTTATCACAGAAGATGGAAGTGTCAGTCTCTCAGAATCACTGCCTAATGATCTATGCTCAGGGAAGGAAACCGTAAGGCTGGATGAGGCAGCCAGAGATTCAAGGTCTCATTTCAGGTCCACCTACACAAGTAGATGTTCTTATTTTCATATGCTTCCAAGTTGCCATTGCTACTGGGCATGGCAGAGAAGAGGGATGGGGGTGGGGTGGAATTCCCCTCATCTTTATTGCAAATTCAAGGGAGAGAAATTATGCACAATAATACAGTAGTACAAAACAAAGTCAAAGTTGTTTCTACAACTCTTCTTATCGACTACAGAGGGGTTTGATTCCGATCACTGAGAAATACTTGCTGATAGAGAGTCAATTCTCTTGATTCAAAGGCCATCATCTTTGTCACAGCCCAGCCACTAGGAACCAAATCAAGAACTTTCAGGGGTGCTCCCATCAAAGTGTAAGGTCACTCAGCAACTAGTTGATGCAATGGAAAAAGAGTCAGACTTCAGGTCAGAAAGTCCTCAGTTCAAATTCAGCCTTAAACACTTACTAGCTGTGTGACTCTGTGTAGGTCTATCTCAGTTTCCTCTTCTGTAAAGTAGAAATAATAATATCCCCTACCTCCTAGGGTTGTTGTTGTGAGGATAATATGAGAAAATATTTTTGTGAAGTAATTGTCAAACCTTAAAGAGTTACATAAATACCATGTAGTTTCATCATCATCATCATCATCATCATCAAAGAACAGAGAGTATATTTAACCCAGGAGAGAAGGGAGGAGGAGGTTTCCCAGACCATTGAGTGGAGTTTCCCTGATTACCTTGCTAGACTTTTTTGACTGCCAAATTATACTGTTGGTTCGTATTGATCTTGCAGTCTTCTCAAACCTTCTAATTGTTTTAGCACAAACTAATGTCTGCCTGACTTCCTCCTTCTAATCAACACTGGTTGTTTATGAACCAAAATGGATGACTTCTTATTGATCCTTAGATTATTAGATTTGTTTAGTCACTGAGTTCATTCTCAGATATTGACTCTTTTTTTTTTTACATGTAAGGATCATTGCCATTTGCCCCGGCTTTGGGGCATCTGCAACTTTCATAAGCATTCATCCAAGTCACACTATCAAAGTGCACATTTAGAGAAGGAAAGAACCTTAATTTAGCCCATCTCTCTTTTTATCATTAATGAAAATGTTGACTAAAATAAGGTCAAGAATACTTACTGTGTTCTCTATATTTTGATTTGATTTTTCTCTGACAATAATTAAATAATATCCCTTACAATCTTCTATTAGCAAGGTGTCAAAATGAAAAATATATAAAAGCAATTACTGTACATCAAAATAAATTCATTTTTAATGAAGTATTCCCAAGTAAGGTGCAATAGATAAAAAAACCTAACGGAAAAAATGCAAAATGAAATATGAAAAAAGCTAGATGATGAAAAATAATCCAGATAAATTTTCTGTTGAAAGTCTTGTATTTTTATGAAAGGTGAGCAATTAATGGCATTTTAAAATTTGCACAGTAAGAAATAAACATAAGTATGCCTAGCTCAATCCAGGTTAATAGAATATGAAAAAATAATGCTGTTGATCCCTGATGTAGAGTAAGGAGGCTATACTCTGCTATTGATGTTATATTACTATTATTTCAATTTGTTATATTCAGTATAGTTTCTCTTTCCTAAGCTTCTGAAAAATGCCCTCCTCAGGTTATTAAGATCACAAGGTATCTAGTTTGAAGGTATAGACATGCCCTTAATTTTAGGGTGAAAATCCATCCATCCTGTTTTGCAAGACCCAGATGGATATGCTGTAGACACTGATATAGGGGAAGTTCAGTACCTTGAAAGATATTTTTGGTCCCCTGAAAGCAAAACAATTTCAATTCTACTCCATGGCAAGCCTAAATCTGCCTCTCTATACCTTCCATGAAAATCCTCTAGATTCTTGGACCTTATTTTCACCTTCCCTTGTAAGTCAACTCTTCTCTAAACTGAACATCCTCAGTTCCATACAATGATCTTTGGGCATAGTTTTGAGCTTGCAATTCAACATTTATTAAGTAGTAATTAGATACAGAAGCACTGCACAGAATCATCATAATTCCTCTCATCCAAGTACTGGGGAGAATTATGAAGATTAGATAAAACATTATCTCTGAACTTGTGCATCTTATAGTCTAGTGGTGCGATTTAACATGGACACAAATAATTTATAATGCTATATGACAAATGCACTGCAACAGAAAGTTGTGAAACAATATGCTAAGTTGTTGGTGGAGTAGTGAACTGATCCAACCACTGGAGAGAAATTTGGAATTATGCCCCAAAGGACAGTCAAACTATACATACCCTTTGATCCAGCAATACCACTTATAGGTCTGTATCCCAAAGAGATCATAAAAAAGGGAAAAGGACCCACATGTACAAAAATATTTATACAGCTCTTTTTGTGGTGGCCAAGAGTTGGAAATTGAGGGGATGCCCATCAACCGGGGAATAGCTGAACAAATTGTGTCATATGGATGTAATGGAATACTATTGTGCTATAAGAAATGATGAGCAAGAGGATTTCAGAAAGAAAAAAACCTGGAAAGAGTTACATGAACTGATGCTAAGTGAAGTTAGCAGAAGCAGGAGAACATTGTACAAAGTAACAGTAAACCTGTGAAATGATCAACTGTGATTAACTTAGTTCTTCTCAGGAATACCATGATATAAGACAATTCCAAAAGACTAGTGACAGAAAATGCTGTTCACATGCAGAGAAAGAACTATGGAGTCTGAATGCAGAATGAAGCATGTTATTTTCACTTTTGGGGGTTTTTTTGTGGCTTTTCCCTTTTGTTCAGATTCTTCTTTCACAACATGACTAATATGGAAATATGTTTTCATGATTGCGTATGTATAACCTATATCAGATTGCTTACTGTCTTGGAGAGAGGGAGGGAAGAAAGAGAGGGAGAAAAATTTGGAACTCAAAAACTTATAAAAATAAATATTGAAAATGATTTTTTACATATAACCAGAAAAAATAAAATACTATTTACAACCCCCCCACCTCACCCAACAATATGCTAAGTAAAGTCTGGGAGTGGGTTTTGTTAACAAAAAAGGGACCATGGAAGGATTCATAAAGGAAGTAGCATTTGAGTTGGATGTTAATGCATGGATAAGAAAGAAGTGGGGGTGGGGAGGGGAGAAAATAGAGAAGAGAGAGAGAGAAAGGAGAAGAGAAGGGAGGGAAAAGGAAAGCATTCTAAGCAAGGAGAACAGCATGGACAAATGTAAAGAAGTGGGAAATCAGTCAACAAGCTCATTATATGCTGGGTGGTAGAGGTACAAAGACAAAAATGAAACAGTCCTTGCTGTCAAAGAATTCACAGGCTAGAAAAGAGAATAATCAGATTTGGCTGAAGTATGAGAATAGTTGAGGGCTGTGTTCTCAGCCTTCCAGTCACCCAACTCTGTATACATTCTGATTTGCTAGTGTCCCTTCAAAAATCTTGCCCCCCAGAAGAGAAGGTGATGGGGTCCAGAACACCACAGCTCTGTGTTTCTCCAGAATGTATTGGTTATATCTGTTCTGTCACTGTTAGAAGGAAATATGTTCAGCGCTTGATTTCCTTCAGTCACCTACTCAAGTAATCAGTCCACAAGTATTTTTTTCAGCATTTACCACATTCCAGGCATGGTATTAAGTGCTGGTGATAGAAAGAAAGGCAAATATAGTTCTTGCTCCCAAAGGATTTACATTTTAGTGGGAAATACAACATATAAATAAAAAGATAAAAAATGCAAGATATGCCAAGTAGATGAAAGAGGGATCAACCTCCTCAATTTTACAGATAGAATTTCTGGGGTTGGCAAGCTATTGTTACTTTTTCCTTTGTCTGCCTTCTCATCTTTACATCTTCCCACCTAGGACACTCTCCTCTCTTCTGTTGCTTTCTCTGCCTCTCTCTCCTCTCTCTATCTCCTTTCTCTCTCTCTCTCTCTCTCTCTCTCTCTCTCTCTCTCTCTTTCTCTCTCTCTCTCTCTCTCTTTCTCTCTCTCTCTCTTTCTCCCCCTCTCCCCTCTCTCACTCCCTCCCTCTTTCTTTCTCTCTGCCTCTTTCTCTTCCTTTCTCTTTCTGCTCTCCCCCAACACAGAGTAGAAAAGTGTAGATTATTATGCTGTCTGCAGACAAATGCCCACTTGTACACAGGAATGGTCTAAAACCAACTACAAATTCATTTTCTTAATGATCTAATGTCAAAAAAAATGTATTTTTGAATTTGACAACAAATATGGCATAGTGAATAAAGAACCTGCCTTCAAGTCTGGAAGATCTGAGTTCAAATTCCATCTCTGATACACATTAGCTGGATGAGACTAGTCAAGTCACTTAAATTCTCAAAGGTCTAGGTCAGCAGTGATAGATTCAAATGTCAGTAAAGTCACTAAACCATACACAAGAATCCCTGATACCTTATATTAACTTAGAAAACCAAATATTAACATTATCTATGTTTATCATATTTTTGTTTAGTTTGTCAAAATTTCCCCATTACATTTTAACCTGGTTTGAACCTCTGTTACATGTGGAATATGGAGCATGAGTTTGACAACCTGTTCTAGGTGACTCTATTACAGGGTATGTGGAAGGTGTTCACCTGCATTAGTAGATGGATCTTTCTCACCCCAGAGTTCCCTATATGAAATCACAATCCCTTCTCCTTAAAAATTGCTTATATTTTATGTCTAGTATAGTTTAATTTTTAACTACAGGTTGATTCCTGAGGGAGATAACATGAACAAGAGAAAAGAGATCCTTACAAAATTGTGTGTTTGAAGGCCTCCCATTTCAGAGATGTGTGTTGTGCTAAAGAGACAGGTGCCTTCCCCATCCAGAAGACAAATATCTTCTTGCTTACCAGATCTATGTGTTTCTAGGCCAATATGTCAACCTCACAATAACTGCAGAGAAACAGTAATGTGTTTTTGGAAAGCACAGTTGTAATTTACTTTAAAGAATGTATGGGTTCATGAAAAGTTGCTTGTGAAGTGAATTTCTTCCTATCAACTGTGATTTTACCATTGACTTTTGATATTTAATTGAATTTATGTTTCTCTCCATTTCTATAAAAAGCTTAGTTCTAAGACCAAAAAAGAATACATTTGAAAACCACTTAAAGTTTTACAAGTCAAAAGAAAAAAGATTTCCTGGTAAACTATGAATACTCATGACACTAAAAGCTGAGTCATAAACATAGCAAACTAGCTAGAAGACCTCATGGGGAAATGATCATTAGAATTTAACTCAACAGAAGAAGCAGGGCTGAAAAGTCATCCAGTTTCTACTAAACAGCCTCCCCTGTGACAGCCCAGAATGAGAACTGGAGGGGATCTTGGAGACCTAGTCCAACCCCTTCCATTTACAAATGAGAAAACTGAGAGACTGACCACCAGATCACACACTAAGTAAAATCAGTTAGGATTAGAATTTTGGTCTTCTGGTTCTTTCTATGTTTTTTCCATTGTACCACAAGATAATAACCCACAAACTGGGTTGCCCACACCCTATTTTTTACTATTTTGCAGACAGCTGGCTTTCAGAAATGAATGTGTTGAGTTTGGCTGAAGGAAAAAGATGAAAACATAACAGAGGCCCTGGACATAAAACAGTCCCTGAGATACTGAGGGAGGATGTTCCTGAAATACACGCAGAGTCAGGAGTGAAGTTATGGGGAACACGTTTACCAAAAACAAGTGAGCAGTCAACGACCCAAAGGAATCTGTGACCTTATCACTGCAGATAATGCCTCCAAGGATACAGATTACAACCCATCCCTTCTGGTTCATCCCTTCCAATCCTCAATGTCTTCCAATATCTTGACCACAGGAGTCCACCCACGATGTTCGAAGCTATCCTTGCTTTCCTCTGACATCCTGAGGAATCTAGAAAAACCCTGAGGTTGCCCATTTTTTATCTTTTATCCTTTCCACGTGCCCAGCCCACTATCTCTTCCCAGCATATATTTTCCTGATGCATTTCTTTTACTCTGGTTCCTTTTCCAAGTTCCTCAATGGTTATTCACAGATTCTTAACCTGGCATTATCCATGGGATTCATAAACTTTCTTTAAAAATATTTTGATAACTGTATTTCAACATAACTGGTTTCCTGTGGATTTTGTTCTATGGATTATTCTGTACCAAACTGCCCAAGGAGGGGCACGACACACATAAGTTAAAAATCACTGGGTTATATAATACAGTCTGCTCATATTACCATGTGGCCTCTATGTAACTTTCATTTTTAGTTCTTTGGAAATTGTTTCACATAATTTTCATGCAAGTATCCGTTGGAATAGTTATAATATTTGGTATAATATTTCACTATAGAATGAACATTTACTCTGGTGTCAAAGAATTCAGGGTTCAAATCCAGCCTCAGACCTCCTATCTGTGTGACCTTGGGCAAAGTCACTTCCCTTTCCTTTTAAGGTACCTTCCCTTGGGTATCAGAATCAGACCTCTTGGATTTGTCTTGTCATGGTAGAGGCTTGCATAGCTCGATAAAACTATGAGCTATGTTGTGCACTTACTTAAGATGGCCAGGTCATAGTGGGGATTTCTGACAAAAGGCAGTCCACTAGAGAAGGAAATAGTAAGCCACTCCAATATCTCTGTCAAGAGAACCCCCCATGGCAAGTGGTGTGCCATGGTCCATAGGGTCATGAAGAGTCAGATACAACTGGATAATTGAACACACATCAGAGGCATAGTTGCTAGGGAGAGAAGAAATATATCCTGGAGTGCTATTGCCAGAATGCTCTACCCTAAGATAGAGCCCCTATCACCTAACCCTCCTTAATGATGTGGTTTTAGGTGTACAGGGACCCCAAACTATCAAGGTTCAGGGCAGAGTTGTCTGGAAAGAATTTACACACTCAAGCTGTGTTCTAGTCAAGTGGTAAAAAGTTTTTTGTAACACTATGTAGCGGGCAGAGCTCTTTACCAAACTCACAACCGCAGCTTATATAGGAAAGACAGTGCATTGCATGCCAAATACACTAATTAAGTAGTGACCATATAGTTAGTTTCTGTACTGTGGGCACAGGTGTCATTCACCACTAGTGTGGCCTGGGGGGTAGGGGTGGGGACTTCTAAAGGGTGTGTTTTTGGTCTAATACTTCAACAACATAGCCTTGGGAGTTGATGTCTATAGCTTGACCTCTGAATTGTATATGGTAACTGTGGGAACCAATATATGATAGTTCTGTTGGTATAAGATAGTCCTGCTCATACCAGGGAAATTCTACAGAGGTCAACTTGTTCTTGTAACTGGGAGAGAGGGTTTGCCTCACTGGTCTCAATCATGAGTTATTGCCAGAGACAGGGTCTTTGGGATAGGGAGAGATATAAGGTCGTAGGGCTGGGATCCAGGCACAAGCACCCCATCAATGAACATTTTGGCTACTATTCTTCTTGTTTAAGGCAGTTACTGATTATCAGAAAACCAGCATGGTACAGTGAATAGGGAACTGGCCTTGCAGCCAGAAAGACCTGAACTTAACTCTGACACATACAGGCTAGGCTGAATGATCTTTTGTTATTGTTTCTGACTCTTTGTGACCCCATTTGGAGTTTTCTTGGCAGAGATCCTGGAGTAGTTTGATATTTCCTTCTCCAGTTTATTTTACAAATGAGGAAACTGAGGCAGACAGGCTGAAATAACTTGCCCAGGGGTCACACAGCTAGTACATGTCTGAGTCCAGATTTGAACTTCAAATCTTCTTGATTCTTAGCCCAGCGTTCTATTCATTATGGCACCACCCAGTTGTCGTTGTGTGATGTTGGCCTCCTTCAAGTTGTACCTTCTGCAAGAAGCCATTCCAAGTCCTCCTTGGTCTTACATCATTTCCTCTGATACTATCCTCAATTTATCCTGCATATATCTTGTTTATATAGTTGTTTACATATTGTTTCCTTCATTCAGCTAGAGCTCTGGAGAAGTGTGGCTGGTGACCTTGCACAGCCCTCTTGCACTCAAAATAAAGTCAAGTGCAAGTCATGTCATCATTTCTCTGATGGCATGGTCTTCTTCGGCAACAAAGGACAAACACAACAACAACACAAGAGCTCTTGGATAGCAGGGATTTTTTAAAATATTTCTTTATATCTCCAGAGCTTCGCACACTGCCTGGCATACAGCCAAGTGATTAATAAATGTTAATTAACATACTGATCTTGAACTAGTCACTTAAGTTTTCAGTGTTCTAGCCAACTTTCTAAGACATAAGTTTCAAAGAAAGTAGTGGGAATTTCCTAACCTAGACTTCCCTATACCTTTGAGATCACAGGTCCAATGTTTATTCCCACTGATTAATTGTCATTGATGCATTTTTGTATTGAAAAAAGGATAATGGTTGTGTTCAAGTCTCAGACAGACTTCTGAAAGCATTACATGAATCAGAAGGAGCGTGATGACAGAATTAACACACATGTCTTATCAGGCAAAAGAAACTGAACCACATGTCCATAGATAGAACATAGGAAAGAAGAAAGGAAGAAAGTATTTATTAAGTATCTACTATGTGCTAGGCACTAAAGATAATAACTAATATCCACATAGTGTTTATTATGTGTTAATTGCTTTACAAATATTATTTCATGTGATCCTCACAACAACTCATGGAGGTAGGTACTTTACGATACTAATTTTACAGATGAAACTGATGTAAACAGGAGACAGAGGTCAAGTGACTTGCTCAAGGTAACACAGCTAATGAGTATCTGAGGTCTAATTTGAGTTCAGGTCTTCCTGACTCTAGACCCAGAGTTTTATTCATTGTGCCAGAGTACTCTAGATGAAGCCTCTGGAATCTTTGAGGATGATCCTACCAAGGGCTCCCAAACCTTCACTGTACGAGCAGGTTGATACAGACAGGCAATGGCCACTTACAAGCCATGGCCTATTATCTACATTCTAGAACTGCTAGATTGCACTGTGCTCTCCCCATGAGGCTGCTGAGGTATATGATGACCCTTCTGATAGGAATTTGGCCTGAGGAAAATTGTAAACTTAGCGAAGTTTGTTTCTGCATTCCCTTTACTTCCTTTTTCTGAAGCCTTTACCCTCTTTTTGAGGTCTTTTTTTCCTCTGAGAGTTCAATGCTCTGAGTGTACAGAAGAAAAAAGGGATGGTCACTTGTCCCTCAGGCAGGAGTTCTCAACTTGGGATCTATGAACTATTTTTTTAAGCATTTTGAAAAATTGGGTTGAAATATCATTGATTTCTTTTATCAATCTATTTTATGTCTTTATAAAACATTGTTCAGGAAAAGGGTCCATAGGTTTCACCAGACATTTTTCATAGGGGTCTATGACACAGAAAAAGGTGAAGAACCCCTTCTTTAGAATGATTTATTTTCTTACAGCCCATCTTTTCAGAGTGTCTCCATTCTATAGCTAAGGAAACCGAAATCAGGCTATGGCCTGCCCAGTCATTCAGCTCAGTCTCAGAGGTTGGATTCAAACTTAGAGCTCATTAGTCACCTGGTTCCAGGTTCCTCCTACACACAATCCTACCTCCCTAAGTATGTGACATGTTCAGTGATTCAAACTATGGCCTTTGCATGTCTTTCATGTCTTTAGCTAGGTGATGCAGTGGATAGAGTGCTAGGCCTGGAGTCAAAAAAGATTCATGTTTGCGAGATCAAATTTGACCACTGACACTTACTAGTTGTTTGACCTTGGGCAAGTCACTTGACTCATCTGTAAAATAAGCTAGAGAAGAAAATGGCAAATTACTCTGGTATCTTTGCCAAGAAAATCCCATGAAGAGTTGGATACAATTGAAATGACTCAACAATATGTCTTCTCATTCTGTGTGTTTTTTTTGTTCATGTCTCTCCATATACCATCCATAGAGAGTCAACCTTGTTCCAGAATATGTGATAGTGGCCCTGATTTCTGAAGGCTGTTCAGTGGAAGTTTTACCAAACTGGAAAATTCTGGAACCCCAAAAGAGGGATCCTTTTACAGATAAGTGAACTGAGGCTTAGGAACATTTAAGTGATTTGACTGTTGTGTGATTGTCAGTCCTTCCAGTTTGTTGTAGGACCTCCCAGAGCGCATATTCTGCTAGCTTAACTTTCAAGAGACCCAATATAGGGATAATTGAGTCCTCAAAGCCTGGCCTGGTGAATAGCTACCTTCTTCAAGTCCCACCAAGCTAGAAAGGCTTTAATCATGACCATTCATTCTTTCATTCATTCATTCAACAAACTGGTATGGAGCAGTAATCAAATCGCTATTACAATGACCTTTGGAAAGAACATGTCAATGGACTCCCTTATCCATCCCACTTCGTTCCTATAACTTCACTTCTCCATGGTCATCACTCCTTCACATGTGTTGTTTCTGTGTACTGGAGTATAAGCTCATTGAAAGCAGCAGGCACCACTTTTGCTTCTGTATGTCTATCCCTAGCACTTTGCACGGTGCTTAGAACTATGGTGAGGGGGCAGAGAGGGAGAGAATAAGCAATTTTTAAGTGCCTACCATATGCCAGGCACTATGCTCAGTACTTTACAAATATTATGTCATTTGATACTCACAACAACCCCTATAAAGTGGGTGCTATTACTCAATCCCCATTTTAGAGTTGAGAAAACTGAGGAAGATAGGTTAGGTCACCTGACTCAGGTCACATAGCAAGGAAATGTCTGGAACTGAATTTGATCTCAGGTCTACCTGATTTCAGATCCAGAGCTCATTTCCACTGAGCTACATCCGAGTAAGTGCTTAATACACACTTTCATTCATTCATTTATCAAACTCTAATGGGGACATACCAATGAAAACAAATAGGAATAAATACAAAGTTGTATCCTTAGGTCCAAATAAAGGAGTGGTGAGTACGAATAAGAGAATTTATCTCTAAACAATATTGATATGCACGAAATCAATCAATCCCTTGTTAGAATGTCCCGTTAAAGCTGGGTTACCAGGCTTCTTAAGAAGTGGGGAAATTCTGGAAATGCAGAAGCATGATAACGAATACTTAAAGAAACACAAAACAGTTCACGGGAGGACAAGATAAAGGAATTAGCCAAAATGGAAATCTAAAGGATTTCAAATGTTTACGAAGGGGTACTTGACCTGCTCTCTGGGTTAGGTTAAAACTAAACAAGAGGAAATGACTTTCAATTAAATCTGGAAATTTGACTAGACGTAAGGAAAAGATTATTGACTCTTGAAGTGGTAAAATAGTAACATGGTTACGGTCGGAGGCTGGTAAGTGTATATTCTTTTGGAGTTCTAAAAAAAACAGACACTGAATTGCATCATTATTTATATTTTTGTGTTATTATTTATCTCCTCATTCATTTAGGCGGAATCAGGAGATTGGTCCAGATGCTCAGCCAAGGTCCCTTCTAACTCTAGGATGCTATGATGACTTGACCAGTCTTTTACTTTTAATGAATCTATTTTATTGATACTATTAAAAAAGAACAGTCCTCATCTCTCTGCTGAAATCAATCAATTAATATACTTAATAAAAAAAATTAAGTATGTAGGGCAGTTAGGTGGCTCAATGGATAGAGCACTGAGCTTGGAATCAGGAAGGCTTATCTTCATGAGAGCAAATCTAGCCTCAGACATTTACTAACTAGGTGATCCTGAGCAGGTTACTTAACCCTGTTTGCCTCAGTTTCCTCATCTGTAAAATTCTTTGAAGAAGGAAATCTCAAACCATCCTAGTATCTTTACCAAGAAAACCGCAAATGGGTTACTAAGTCAGACGCAACTAAAATAATCAAGCAACCAGAGTCCAACATATAGAAAGGATGCTGCTCTGATAACTTTTTGACACTGTGCCTATACCACATGTTTTAACTCCAACTATGTACAAGAGAGAGGTGAGATAACTGAAGCCTAGAAAGTGAAGATATGGAGACCAGTTAGAAGGACATAGCAGTAGTCTAGGTAAAAGGGGATGAGAGCCTGAACTCTTGTGCTGACCACATGACAAAGTGGAGGAAGACATTTTCTCACCTCTTCTTTGCGGCAAGGATTGATCATAACCACTCAGTATTCCCCTTCACTTCAGTACTCCTTTTTGTTTACATGATCAAAGCCTTTGTGGATCTGGTTCTCCCATTTCTGTCCACATCCCTTCTTCCAGGGAAGCTATCTGAGATAAACAAGATGACCGCCATAATATGACTCATGAAATGACATTCACTGGCTCTCTGTAAAATCTAGAAATAAATGCATGTCCTCTTCCAAAAACTTGAGCTTCCTGCAACGTAAGCATCTACTCTTTGTAATGCTTTTTCACAGAATGCAAGATAAAAAGGAATAACAAATAGCAGCTGTAGATTATTGTGTGGGAAGTTCTAAATAGTTCAAATGCTCTGTTGGGTCCTTCTGGCGACTAAAATAATACTGTAGGGCTATAAACAACAGATGCGAGAGGTCAAGAGATACTACAAACTCATGTTCCTGTAAATTTCAACATCATGGAAACCTGCCTAAGTTTTCCCCTTCTTTAAGGATATAAGCAACAAAATAATTGATGAAAAATTCTTTCCAATAAGTTTTTGAATGAAATCATTTTAATTACTTGTGGTGGTGATTAGAATCCTAATAACAACCAAGGTTATCTGTACGTAGATCCAAGGATCCTTGCTTCAAAGGCAATTCCTATTTGCTGTCCTGTACTTGTGACTAAACGTCCCTATAAAAAAAAGGAATGATTCAGGCCTCAAATCCATTTTTTTTCCTTTGTTTAGGGTGTCTATATTCACCATCTCTCCTCACTAAAAAGATTACACAGATAGTAGTCTTAAGCAATGATAGGGATCATAGATTTAGAACTAGAAACGACCTCAGAAGTCAATTAGTCTAGTCTCTGCCTAATTGTGAGTCTCCTTAGGGGAAACTCATCTAGCAGGGGATCATCTAAGACCAAGGGTGGGGAACCTGCAACCTTGGGGCCACATGTGGCCTTCTAGGTCCTCAAGTGCAGCCTTTTGACTGAGTCCAAGTTTTATAGAACAAATACTTTTATTAAGGGGATTTGTTCTGTGAAATCTGGGTTAGTGAGAGAGGTCCTGACTGAAGCCATCCATTGCACTCTAATTGTTAGGATGCTTTTGCTTTCAACAAACCTAAATCTCCCTAAATTTTCAGCAAATTTCAGTGTTTGTGATTGTTTCCTTGTGCCTCACAAGTTGTGTGATGACCTGACAACTTCCCTCATAATGAGCCACTCTATCTCAGATTGTTAGCCATTACAAATATTTCTGATTGATTGGCTAACATGACAAAACAGGAAAATGACACATGTTGGAGAAGATGTGGGAAAATTGAAATACTAATACATGGAGTTGTGAATTGATCTAACCATTCTGGAAAGTAATTTGGAACTATGCCCAAAGGGTTATAAAACTTTGCATACCCTTTGACTCAGAAATATCACTTTGAGGTCTGTATCCCAAAGAGAAAAGGACCCACGTACACAAAAATATTTATAGCAGTTCTTTTTGTGATAGCTAAGAATTGGAAATTGAGGGGATGTGCATCAATTACAGAATGGCTGAATAAGCTGCGGCATATGAATGTAATGGAATATTATTGTTCCATAAGAAATGATGAGCAGGTAGACTTCAGAAAAACCTGAAAAGACATATATGAACTGATCCTCAGTGAAGTGAGCAGAACCAGGAGAACATTGTATACACAGTAACAGCAGCCTGGTGTGATGATCAACTTTGATAGATTTAACTCTTCTCAGCAAAACAAGGATCTGAGACAATTTGAAAAGATCATGATGGAAAATACCATTCACATCCAGAAAAAGAGTTATGGAGTCTGAATGTATATTGAAGCATACTATTCACTCTATCTCTCTCTCTTTTTTATGTTTCTTCTTTCCTGTGGATTTTTCCTTTGGTTATAACTCTTCTTTACAACATGACTAATGTGGAAATGTGTTTAATATGACTGTACATGCATAGCCTACATCAGATTGTATGCCATCTTGGGGAGGAGGGAGTTGAGGGGGGAGAAGAAAATTTAGAAATCAAAATCTTATGGAAGTGAATGGTGAAAACTCAAAACAAATAAAAAAATTAAAAAAAACAAATATTTCTCATTTTTTCCACTGTTGATTCCTCCCCACTCCCACCCCCTTTCCAAAAAATCAAAATCCATTCTGCTTTCTCTGAGTGTGATGTGCCTGAAGGAACATTGGTCCTGGAATCAGAGGACATAGCTTAAGGACCCATTCTTGTTGTTCCTCCGCACATGACCTTGGGGAAATCAACTATGTTCAATGTGATAAATATTAAATGAGCCTTTGCGATGTGCAAAACACCATACCAGGCACTGGGTTTACTGAAATAGCTTTTGTCCTCCAGGACCTTATATTCTACTTGGAATTGCCCCATGTACACAGGTAAATAAATGCAAAATATATGCAAAATAACATGAAGTCATTTCAAGAGAGAATGAGAGCAGTAGGAATCAAGGAAGACTTTGTGTGCTTTGAAGAAAGCAAAGAATTCAATATAGTGGAGGTGAGGAGTGAGTGCATTCTAGGCATGGGGGAACAAAAAGGGAACTCATCCTTTCTCTCAACTTCAGTCTCCTCACTGTAAAAGAATGGTTTGGATTCCATGATGTCTAAAGTATCTTTGAGCAGAGGACAGTAAAGGAGCACCCATTTGAGAGCAGAAAGACTTGCATTCAAATTCCATCTCTGACACTTACTTACTTACATGTTGTTGTATTATTTCAGTTGAGTTCAACTTTTCATGACTCCATTTGGAGTTTTCTTGACAAAGATGCTTAAGTGGTTTGCCATTTTCTCCTCTGGCTCATTTTGCAGATGAAGAAACTGAGACAAACAGGATGAAATTACTTACCCAGGGTCATACACCTATCTGAGGCTGGATTTGAACTCAAGAAGTCCTCCTGACTCCAGGCTAGACATTCTATTCACTGTGCCACCTACTGCCCAAACTGCTCATGTGGCCCAAGGCAGATCACTCAACTTTCCTAGAACTTCTGTTTCCTCATATGTAAAATGATGGGATCAGATTGGCTGCCCTCTGAAGTCCCTTCTGGATACCATGACCATATGTCCTTACAGATAAGTAGATAAGGTCATAGATCCATGAATTCCTTTCTCACCTAGGTCCAATAGTTTTCCCACTGATCTTCTATGCTGTCTTTGGTATTTGTGGGGTGAAAAGTCAAGAAACTGCTACAGATGATGGTGGTTCGGTCCCTTGACACCTTCCCCCACACTGTCTATGCCAGTGGAACTCACGCTGGACTGCGCTCCACTCCACTCCCAGCTGGGGGCAAAAGACCCTTCCAGTTGACCTTCCAGGCTGTGTTGAGATGGAGATTAAACCAATGGCCAGGATTGAACCAACTCAATCAGCTGTTAGATGGTCAACATTATTTTGAGGCTATTGGAGTTGGCTTGCCTGTAGATTGATGTTTTCCCCCTTATAATTTTATGTTAATTATGTGAGTCCAGTCTTCATATTGCTTCCCTCTAGCAGTGGAGGGCCAAATGGAACTTAGAGGACATTCAGATCAATCCCCTCCTTTTAGAGATGACACTGAAGCCCAGAAAATTATGCAACCCACTCAAGGTCACATAGGCAGTGGCATAGCTGAGGAGGATTCAAACCCAAGTCCTTGAACTCCAAATCCCTTCTCTTTTTCCCCTACCACACAGAGCCCCTCTGTATAGGCTGGCCATGGCTCCCATTTTGCAAGGCTCTACACTGTTTAGATGTCATGTTCATGCTGCACTATGCATGCCAGGGAGTCTTACAAATGATCTGCTTGCCTTGTTGATTGACTTGGCAAATTCCTTCCCTGACCTTTCCTAGGTACTGTCGGAACAGCAGAATCGGGGGACAATGTGCTGACCTTACTGAAAAGCAGCCTTGGACACAGTTTTCTGCCAAGTCACCAGGGACAAGTAAGCATTTCTGCTAGGGAAACAGAAATGACTGATCAGTACATTTCTTTCCAGGGTCTCTTATAAAAGCCATACAGTTCAACAGTAGATGAGTAAAATGTTTACGCCCCAGCCAGTGGTTGATAAGGGAGAAAAAAGAGTGAAAATAAGCACTATGGGAGTTCAGAAAAGGGCCAGGGACTGGAGCAATCTGGGAAGGCATCCTGGAAGAAATGGACTTATAATCGACATTTATATAGAGCTTTAGGGTATTCAGTGAGTGTCACATATATTTTCTCTTCTGATTCTGATAACTACCATGGAATATAACAAATCCGAAAATTGTTATTCATATATATGAGAGAAATGATTATTAATAATCAATGATTTGGGAAGATTCAGATTTCCCCCTTTTCACTTAATTCATTTTCATTTCATTTATTTCATTATCCTCAGTCTCTAAAGGCTGAGCTGACCTCCTCCTCTATTCCAACCCACATAGATGGAGCAGCTATTGTGTTCCACTCAGACTTGGGTGGAGATACATTCTTTGAATAGATTGCCCAAGGCTGGGGGGTAACTTAGTGATATAATCAAAGTTCAGGTCCAGCCCCTCATTGTAATATTCATCCCTTAATAAAAAATTGTTAGTTAATCAAAATTTAGAGCCTTCTCTAGACATCCTGATTTATATCTGGTCACTGGACCCCGATGGCTCCAGAGGAGAAAGTGAGGCTGGTGACTTTCTACAGTCCTGCCTCACTTAAATCCAATTCATTTTCAAGTCATGGCATCCCTTCCTGATATCAGGGTCCTCTTCTAGAATGATGGACAGACAATAACAACAAGCTAGAGTTGATGGCAACCTTCAGGAACCTTCCTCTTCTAAAAGACCACATAGCTGTTGAGCCCAACTCCATGTTGGTCTAAGAGAGAGATAGTCAAATGACCATCATTTTATTAAAACACTGGCATTATTAATAAAATAATTGAAATACCCAGAAATTACATCTCTCAGCCTTTTTTAAATGTCACATACAACAAATCCCAGTGCTGCTATCCAAATATTTACATGTACGCATATTCACAAAAACACATGCTATTACATATTACTGAGGCCCTGAGAGTTAAGGTGACTTGTCCAAGCTAGTAAATAAAAGAGCAAGAATTCAGCATCTGGTCTTCCAACACTAAAACCATAATTCCTTACAGGCAACAGGCATAGTGGGTATAGTGGGCAGCGGGATCTCAAGATCATAACTTTATAGCTGGGCGGAGCCTAAGAGTCTATTGAGTTCAAAACTACCCATTTTGCAGAAACTGACACTCAGAAAAGTCTTGCCCAAAGTTGCACAGGGAGGAAGTAACAGAAACAGAGTTTGAATCCAAGGCCTCCAAATCCAGAGGTTGTTTTTGCCCTTGCACTACAGAAAGTTACTCTTCAAACACTAGTTGTGTGACCTTTGTCTGCCTTAGTTTCCTCCCAGGGTTGTTATAGGGATCAAATGAGATAATATTTGTAAAGCACCGACTCTTTGCAACTTCCAACAGTGCTCCTGACTCTGCCATCTTCATCCTGGTGATAATAGGGAACTATTACATATAATCTATTCAGGGGAGATATACAATGAAATTGGTGTTAGTCTAAGCTTTACAAAGGATTTAGTATATGCCTGGTATATAGTAGCTTTGATATTAATGCCACTGTTATGACTAATTATTATTTATTATTATCAATATCTATTATATTCAATTTTGATTACATATATTACTTTTTTATCACTCTCAAGAAAAACTGGTTCAAATCCTACCTCTGACAGATCTTAGCTGTATGGCTAATCAGCCTCTCCGAGCCCAAATTTTCTCATTTGTAAAATGGATATTATAAAAATATTACTATACCTACTTCAAAGAGCTATGGTGAGATTCAAATGAAATAATGTATTTAAAGCATTATGCAAATTATTTCTATTACAGCAGAATCACAGCGTCCTCCACGGCCATCTGGTCCAAACCATAGCTAATGAAAGGTTCCCATAGAATGTCCCTAGGACAGCTAGGTGGCACCAAAGTGCATAGAGCACTGGGCTTGGATTCAGGAAGACTCCTCTCCGTGAGTCCAGATCTGGCCTCAGACACTTACTGGCTCTGTGACCCTGGGCAAGTCACTGGACCATCTTTGCATTAGTATCCTCATCTGTAAAATGAGCTGGAGAAAGAAATGACAAATCACTCCAGTATCTTTGCAAAGAAAACCCCCAAAGGGATCACAGAGTCAGATACTATTGAAATGACTGAACATTACATAACATGTAATAAAAGCTTTATTCTAGCAATAAGATTTAGGAACTGTCATTTCTGATTTCTCCCAATACATATCTGAAATCCAATAGCCATTGGTTAAAGAGCAAAGGTGTCAACATGCTTTCAAAGTCTCATAAAATGATGAATAAAACTTCTCTCTCATGATTTTGGTTGAGCAGAATCAACTTGTATCACTAAGACTGGAAACAGGAAGATTCATCTTTCTAAGTTCAAATCCAGCCACAGTCATTTACTAGCTGTGTGAGCCTGAGCAAGTCACTTAACCTTGTTTGCCTCAGTTTCCTCATCTGTCAAATGATCTGGAGAAGGAAATGGCAAACCGCTCCACTACCTCTGCCAAGAAAACACCAGATAGGGTCGTGGAGAGTCAGAAATGACTGCGTGACAACAGAGTCATACACACACACACACACACACACATACACATATGTATGTATGTATAAGGACATTTCTTTGAAAATTTTCAACATTGTATCTATCCCACATGTTTTAGCAACACTTAAAATACACAGGCATTTTGGGGAAGGTGCTGCTGGGCCATGGACTGACACTAAAATTCTGATCAAAGGCAAATTCTAGCCCTTAAAAACTTTGCACTAAAGGATGACTTCTTTAAACACTTTCTATTGAAGCACACTATAATGATAACTTTATGCCCTCTTCGGGCAACCCACATCACCCATCTTGCTGTTGTTTTTCAAGGTTGTGGTAGGCTGGTGAGTCATTTTTAGTCATGTATGTGATGACTTTGTGACCCCTTTCGGAATTTTCTTGGCAGAGACACTGGAATGGTTTGCCATTTCCTTCTCAGGCTCATTTGACAGATGAGGAAACTGAGGCAAACAGGGATAAGTGACTTGCCCAGGATCACATATTTAGTTAATGTCTGAAACTGGATTTGAATTCGGGTCTTTTTAACACCAGACTCATCCTTCTATCCATTGAACCACCTAGCTGCCTCTTCCTAGATGACATTCTGTCTCTTCCTCCCATGATTTTGCATAGTCTTATTTAGCTGATGAATCTTACTACCAAATGTTACTGATGTTACTGTTGTTCTTTGTCTTTGTTTTCAAAGAGAACCACAACATCAGGGAGGTGATGTCCTGACTTACAGGTGACTTGGATTTAAGGGAGGAAGAGCTGTGCAAAGATACCAGCCTCACTTTTTACTCTGGAGTCATCTAGACCCACAGTAGGTGTAAATACTTATTCCTTATTCCACCCTAACCCTTTGCCTCAGCCACAGATCCTATCTGAGTGCTAAAGTCAAGATTATAAGACTCATGTCTACTTTTAACTTCATAGATCATAGAGCCAAACCTTTCATCATAATATCTTCCAAATGTGGGTTGTTGAAATTTATTTAGATGTTCCTCTATATTCCCAAAATAACCATTCATTTTGCAATGGTAGCTTGGAAAAATCATAACTTGGAAGGGAAAACTTTGGAAATCACCACAATACAATAAATTATTGTGGATGGGAACCATGATTTAATTGATGCAAGGACCTCCCAGAAAGGATACTCTCTCTGCCAGTGAAGATAAGCAACTGTTCAGGAATTTTTATTCTTTGAAAGTTGTCTGAGT
>CM053770.1:216840960-216852036 GCA_028658325.1 Potorous gilbertii
CCCCAGCTCTTCAGCCTCCTTTTATGTATTATTTTCCCCCATTAGAACGGAAGCTAATTGAGTCAGCTAGATACTGCAGTGAATAGAGCAGGAAGACCTGAGTTCAATTCTGAGCTCAGACACTTGGTACTTACTAGTTGTGTAACCTTGGGCAAGTCACTTTTAACCCCAATTGCCTTGCCTTTCTCCCTCCAAAAAAAAGAGAATGGAAGCTCATTGAGGCCAGGGACTGCTTTCTGCTTCTGTTCATATTCCCAGCACTTAACACAATACTTAATAAGTGATTTGTCTAATCTAATCTGCAAAAGAAGAATTAAACTTAGTTCATATTTGGATTATTATAAATTCTACCTTGACAGCATCTGAATTAGTGAGGTTGGTGATGAGCAGAGACAAAAAAAATTGAAGTTTTTGTTTCAAAATTTCAGCAAGAATAATCTTTACATCATCCGTTGTCAATGGTTGACATTTTTAAAAGTCATCCTTCTGGACAATGCCAGAACCATGTAACTGGGCATAAATATGTTATATAATAATACTATTTTAAAATGTAAGGATTGCTACAAAACTGGAGGCACAAGAAAGCCAGTGTAATCAAGATGGACAGTTATTAATAAATTTTATGGAATTGGATTTTTTTGTTTGTTTTGTGATCCAGGAATTGGCTGATGCTTTTCTGACTCTATGTCTTTGCTAACACATAACATCACAGGAACAGAGCTGGAAGGGACCTTAGAGGTTATCTTATCCAAGTCCTTCATTTTACACGTAAAGAAACTGAGGCCCAAGGAAGGTAAATGACTCCTCCAAGGTCAGAGGTATTGAGCAGAACAGGTCTTTAAAGGCCATTGAATTTAACCACATCATTTTGCAAATAAGGAAACTGAGGCTCACAGAAGTTACATGACGACCAAATTCATCCAAGTCATTAGCATCAGGGGTGAGAACTGAATCCAGATCTTTCCTGATTTCAGTCAATCAGTCAGTTAATAAACATATGGTGAGTGTACTCCGTGCCATCCATTGTGATAAGGACTCAGAGTGCAGGGACATACAAAAACCTATTCCTTCCTTCAAGGAGCTCACAATCTAATAAGCGAGATGCCATGTAAAATAACCAAGTGCATACAAGGTATATTCAGAATAGGTGGAAGTTCATGGAAAAAGTTGAGGGACCATGAAAGGTCTTCAGCAGGAGGTAGGATTTGAGCTGAGTCCTCAAGAGAGCCAGGAAAGGACAGCGGAGGTGAAAAGCATGCCAGGTATGGGTAAGAGTCACTGCAAAGGCATGAGTAGAGAGGAAATGGGAGACAGAGTGGTCTCTAAAGCCAGGATTCTTTCTGCTATATCACGCCACTTTTTCTCATATGCCTGGAAGGGACTTCCTTCCCTTCTTTACCTAGGGAATTGCCAACCATCTTTAAAACCCACCTCAGATGCCATGTCCTCCATGAAGCCTTCCCTGATCTATCTCTTTGATAACAATTTTACTTCTCTGACCTCATGAAGAACTTTTGGGGGGACCTCTCTACTGTAAATGCCATGTATTGTTAACAGTCCATGTGGTTAATGTAGGGATCAGAGCATTTTCTCCTATTAGAGAAAATATTGAGAGAAAAAGAGGTCATTCCTTCTTTTTTCTCCTTTCCTCTAGATATCATGAAATCCCATGATATCAGTCACCATGCTCTCCCCTCCTTTACTCCTGCCACCAATGAAGAGACTAGAAGTTTCCTGAGGATAGGGAACCTGCCTTTCCTAAATTTTCTATCTCCTCAAGCACCTAGTGGAGTGCTCTGGACAAGAAAATGCTTCATACATGTTGGTTGTGTTGTTAAATTGGTAGAGTTAAAGGAGGAATCTATTGAGAGTTAGAGAAAATGAGTTCAAATCCTGACTATGACACAACTATCTCTGTGACCTTGACTGAGTCTCAATTTCCTCCTCTGTAAAATAAAGGGGGAGGACTAGGTGGCCTCTTAGGTCTCTTTCAGCTGTAAATCTGTGAATCTAAGACAGATAATGGACCCTAGTGACTACCCATAGACTCAGCAGAAGGTGGGTTCAGAACCTCAGAATTTTAAGCGGCACCAGAGGTCAACTCATTTAAGTGAGTTTTTATCACAGTCAAAACTCCTTTGACAACATTCTTGACAAATGGTCCTCCATCTTCCACTGAAAGATTTCTAGTGAAGTGTTCTTCTCTCCCAATTTCCCCTTTTAAGATACAAATTCTTTGAGGGAAATGACTCCTTTTTTGGCTTGTTTTCTGTATTTCTAGAATTTAGTATAATACCTAGCATGTAGGAAGGACTTAATAAATGCTTGGTAACATAGTCTAGTGAACTTTAAAAATATTTTTAAATTGAACATCTTCAAATTCAGTAAATAAGACAAATATTAAATATCTACTATATACAAGGCAAATATTAAATATCTACTATATACAATGCACATATTAAATATTATATGCAAGGCAATGCTCAAAGGTTGGATAAAGATAAAATCATACCTAGCTCCTATCCTCAAGGAGATCATAGACTAGTAGGAAGCATATATGTATGCACAGGAAATGCATATAATTACATTAATTCAACAAACATTAGACACCTACTATGTGAAAGATAAATATCTCTAATAGCATGTTAAGTCTGATCTCTTATCTGACTACATAGCTGCTAAAAAGTCACAACCTCTCAGAGTCCCAGATAACTCTCTAAGACAATGTATTGCAGGGCAAAAACCAATGAAATATGTTAAAAGGAGTTTCCTCAACAAGCCCACTGGACTTTTGACAGTTCTGGGTAAGTATATTTTCATACAGAACCTAAATCTGTAGTTTCTACATACTCAGTCAACCAATCAATGAGCAAGCATTTATTAGGTGCCTCCAAGATAACAGGTACTGTCCTAGGTGCTGACAGCATATAAACCAAAGTGAAAACAAAACAAAGCCACTGGCTTCAATGATTTTACATTCTCTGAGGGAGGTCACATGGACATATCAGGGTCAATTGTGGTCTGCAGTGTGGGAGAGGGAAACCTTGTTCATGTAAAACTCTGAGCTCATGTAGACAACGTTCACATTCTGGGGGAGCCTGACCCCTAATTTAGGGGATCAAACTCTTCACATTCCCTGGCTCATTATGCCCCAACTAGAGAAAAAACAAACTCAAGAGAAATTCTCTTTAAAAAGCTTATATTTGGTTTGTATCTAAGGTCTTCCCTAAAGCATTAAAAGATGTCCCTTCAGAAAAGTCACTCAGTACACACACAGTAATAGATATCAGATATAGAACAGCAATTTATTTCTTCTGCTGCAAAAGAAATGCTCGACATAAAAGACTCGTAAGTGCACACTGACAAGTACTTACAATATGAAGCAAAAACATATCACTACTATTATGTTCTCTCAAGAGGTAAAGATTCCCAGTATATCTGTGGCCCTGCTGAACACATATTTCACCTTTTACCTTTAAACTATACTATCTGCACTGCTCCCAGCTCCAGATCTCCTGGATGGTCTTTCATCTATATCAGTGGTTCTCAAAGTGTGGTCTAGGACCTAGGAGAGCTCCAAAGACCTTCTTCTGGGGGTCTGTGAGGTCAAGACTATCTTCATGTTAGACTAAGACATTTTAACTTCTATTATGGTCAGTATTGCTGGATAAAACCCACATAAACAAAAGCTCTTTCAGGGGTTTCCTCAGTAATTTTTAAGAGTATAAAGGGGTAATGAGACCAAAAAGTTTGAGAACAACTGATCCTTGTGGTTTCTCTTTCAAGCTGTTGTTTTATAGATAACCTTCTACTAGATCACCAAGACCAAAACATAGATAGACCCCAAACTGAGTTTATAAGGTAGCACCAAGGCTACATTTCTATTACCATTGTGCTGGAAATCTCATTTATTTCATGATAACCTTGTGAGGTAGGTGCTAATCCATCTCCGGATTAATGTTTAGTCTCCTTTCTTCATGGATAAAAACCCAAAACAGAAGAGGCAGTCAGGAACTTATGGTCCAGTATCAACCTTATCTAGGCAAATATGTGTCCTTGCCACCATATATATGCGGTTGCCATTGGTGGCATTGGAAGGAGGGAAAAGAGATTTTATTTTCCCTTCCTGCTAGCTGCAAATTTGAGGGAGAGGCTCTCTGAGTCTGAAGTGACTTGCTTTAAAAAGAAAATGAGAATTTCATTTTCCTTTGATGCATATTGAGTGGGTATCTCCTCCTGGCTTGATGGCCAATCTTCTTTGGCACAGCTCCTGCTTTGTTTCCTTCTTCCACAACCAAACCAGGAAGTAAGAGACCAGACCAGAGTACATGTGTCCCTGGAACTGACCAGTATAGTTCTAGTCCTTTTATATAAGAAGATACAAAATATATACAATATAATTGCAAACTAATTTTGTGTGAGAAGGTCCTAGCAGATTTGGGGTAGGAGGAGAAGGAAAGGCCTAGCTCTTGCCCATATGAAGCAAGGAGAACAATTTTAATTCCTTCTGCTTATGAGTCTTTCAGATATTTGAAGATTCCCCCTATCCCTTACTCCATCCACTCAGTACTACATTGTCTCAAAAATTCAAGACAAATTCTGTATCTAAGCTGTGTATTATGACATGACAGATTTAGATCTAGAAAGGACCTCAGAAGCTATCTGTTCCAACCCTCTCATTTTACAGATAGGGAAACTGTGACCCAAATAGTACAAATGACTTGCCCAAAGTCACATAGATCCTAAGTAGCATGACTGGAATTTGAACTCCATGTAAACTCAACTCCAATTCCAAAGCTTTTTCTATTGCCATTGTACTTGAAATCTCATTTGAGCCACATGACAACCTCATGAGGTAGGTGCTCTTACTATTCCCATTTTACAGTTGAGGAAACTGAGGCAGAGAACTGCCTTGAGCTGCAAATTAGTAAGTGTCTAAAGCTAGATTTGAACTCAGGTCCAACATTCCACCTATCATAACATGCAGCACCTAACTACCTGTACTACCTGTCTAACCTTGAGTCATATACTTAACCTCTGTGGGATTCAGTTTCCTCATCAATAAAAGGAGGGGCAGCTAGGTGAGAAAATGGATTGAATGCTGGACCTGGAGTCAGGAAAATCTGAGTTCAAATCCAGCCTCAGAAACATATTAGCTTTGTGACCCTGGGAAAGTCACTTAACTTCTACCTATCTCAGTTTCCACATCTGTCAGATGAAAATAACTCTTACCTCACAGAGTGGTTGTAAGCATCAAGTGAGATCATAATTATAAAGTGCATTGCAAAACTTAAAATTCCAGTTGATTGTCTACTGTTGTTAAGGTTTGCTCTTGTTTGAAATCTATGATCCTATATATAAGTTAGATCTTATATTTTGCTATTCAATCAGTGACCTCCCTGGACCACCCAATCTTCCAGCAGTTGGAATCTGTGGGAGTGCCGGTGTCTCATTGGCTGGGGTTGGCCCTTCTATTCAAGTCTCCAGTTGGCTAGGTTCCTAACACATGCAGCCAGTTCTCTCTGATGCTAGTACTTGTCTACTGGGACTTCTACTGATTGCCTGAAATTTGACTCTCTGTCAACTTTCTGCCCCACCCTGACTTAGGATGATAGGATCACATGTAGAACTGGAAAGAACATCAGAAGCCAACTTGTCCAACTCTTGGATTTTACAGATGAGAAAATTGAGCCTGAGGAAGGTATGACTTGCCCTAGGTTACCCAGATAGCGAGTGTCAGAGACAGCATCTGAATCCAGTTCTTCTGATTCCACAGCTATTATTTTTTTAAAATATGTATCTTGTTTTTAATTTATGGATTAAAATAAGCATTTCCATGACATAGTATAATAAAAAAAGAGGATTGCACATGAAACTGAAAATCTATTATGTGCAACTGGTTATTCCTTTTAAATATACAATAAAATTATCACATACATTTTTTTTCCTTCTCTTCCTCCCCACCCTTTGCTTAGGTATGAGTAAATAGTCCTCATAACCCACTTGCCCCTTCCTGTCTTACGTTTGAATGCTAGATCTGTCTTCTGCCTTCCTGTTCCCAAATATCTGTTCCCATCATGAAGTCCTAGGCTGAGCTTCCAGATGGAGACTCCAGCCTTCCTCTGACCCTGTGGCTTTCCTGGGACTTGCAGTCTTGACCTTTCTCATCCTGATGTATACCAGCTGTTCTCGAATTCTAGTCATAACAGTATGCTGAGCCTCACTACACAGGATTTTGAGTCAGAGAGATTGACTGGATCCAAATTCTGGCCCTGCTACTTACTTCCAATTTGATCCTAGGTAAATCACTTAATCTAAAGGGCAGCATGATTTTAGGGGAGAAAAGTAGTAACTCTGGAGATTTTCCCAAAACACCAGTCCAATTATATCACCCCTTTACTTGGTAAACTCCAAGCTCCCTATCACCACCTAGGTCACATACAAAATCTTCCATTTGGCATTCCCTTCATAAGCTAGAGCCCCCTCTAATGAAACTTTGTGACCTTTTTTACACATTACTCCCCAGTGTATACTTCTCATCCAGTGACATTGTCCTCCTGACTGCTTCACAAACAAGTTACTCCATCTCTCAGCTCCAGGCATTTTCTTGGCTGCCCTCTACGTCTGGAATGCTCTCTCTCTAAAACCTTACCTATTGACCTCCCTAAATTCCTTTAAGTTCCAGCTAAAATTTTATCTGTATTGGAAGTCTGGGAAAGGCTTTCTCAGCTCCCTTTAATTCTAGTACCTTCTCCATGTTACTTACTTCCTAATTATCCTGGTGTAATTTGTATGTATTTCTTTCATTGTCTCCCCAAAAAGACTGTGAGGTCCTTGAGAGCAGGGGATTATTTTTTTGCCTCTATATCCAGCAGCATTTAATACATATTGCGAGTACAGTCATTTAAATCATGTCCAACTCTTCATGACACCATTTGAGACTTTTTGGCAAAGATACTAGAATGGTTTGCCATTTCCTATTCCAGCTCATTCTACAGATGAAGAAATTGAGATAAAAAGAGTTAAGTGATTTGCCTAAGGTCACATAGCTAGAAAGTCTATGAGGTCGGATTTGAACTCAGGAAGATGAGTCTTTCTGACACCAAGTCTAGTACTCTATTCCTCATTCCATCTAGCTGCCCTTAGTACATGTAGTAAGTACTTAATAAATGCTTATAATTGAGTGAGTCAGAGGACCTGAGTTCAAACCTCTCTTTTGACACATACTCCCTTGGGCAAATAATTCAACCTCCCTGACCCTCACTTTCCTCCTCTGTAAAATAAAAAGATTGAACTGACTGGCCTCCCAGATCCCTTCTGACTCTAGGCAGCTAAGTTTCATCATCATCTTCATCTTCATCGTCATCATCACCATCCACCATCAGCAGCAGCAGCACTAGTATTTATATAACACTCTAAGGTTTGCAAAACTCTTTAAAAATATTATCTCATGTTATCTGCCAACAATCCTGGCAGGAAAGTGTTTATTTTTATCTGCATTTTGTAGATAAGAAAACTGGGGCCAGCAGAGATTGACTTTGCCAAGATCACACAGCTAGTAATTGCTAGAAGTTGGATTTGAAATCAGGTTTTCTTGATTCCACGTCCAAGGCTCTGTCCACTTCACCACCTACCTGCTCAATGGATACAGAGATGGATTTGAAATCCAGAGAAACTGAGTTCAAATACCACTTTAGATACTTAAGAGTTACATGATCAAAGGCAAATCACTTAACCTTCTTCTTTCAAATGAGGATAAAAGCACCTACCTCCCACGGTTGTGATGAGGATAAAATGAAATAATATTTGTAAAAACAAAACACAAAACAAGACTCAGCATACTGTAGACACTATATAATGCTTATCCCAACCTCCTCTCTTTCTTCCTCTTTACTTCTTCAGGTTAAACATACCCATAAGTGACTTTCTCTCTTAGAATGCCCTCCAATTGCCTGACTATTCCAATTGCCCTCTTTTGGTCACTCTCCAATTCATCAATATCTTTCCAAAAATGTAAATCTGCTCAAAGTTGTTCTTCAAACAATACTGCTGTTACTGTGTACAGCATTCTCTTCATTCTGCTCATTTTGCTGTTCATTATTTTGTGCAAGGGTGGGCATGTTCTTCTAAGATCACCAAATTCATAATTTCCTATAGCACAGTAGCATTCCACCATGATCATGTACCACAATTTGTTCATCCATTCCCCAATTGATAGGCAACCCCTCGATTTCCAGGTCTTTGCTACCACAAAGAAAGCTGCTACAAATACAAAGGACATATGAAGAAAGATGCTATCTCCATCCAGAGAAAGACTTGATAAATAGAAGTATATATAGAATGATTTTACATATACCTACATATTTGTGTCTAGGTTGGTAGTGAAGGGAAAAAAGGGGGGAAGAAAGTTACATGACAACTTTTTTATATATTTAATAGGATTAGCAAGTTGCATATAATAGATTTGAAATTTCACATGCCATCATGTTTTTTTAAATTATCCTATGCTATTGAAATACTTGTTTTATTTCATAAATTAAAATAAATAATTTTAAAAATGTAAATCTGCACTCTAAAAATCTTCTCCCTTGATAGTTTCTCTGAATACAGCTTTACTTTATAAGTCTCTGGTGATTTGGAACTTAATTCAGTTACTCTTATTAAGAAGACCCAATATTGCTCCCCAGGTCTAAGGAACTATTTACCTATTAGGCCCAAATCTCAAGAGTTCAGTGGATATGTTAGTCAAGAGATTTTTGAGTGAGACCTCAAGTTCAGCTATCTCAAGAATCATCAATACCCTAGACAGCTATAGCATCATCACCACCCAATACATAAGTGGCCAAAGAATATGAACAAAAATTTCAAAATAAGATTTGCAAACTATTATCAACTCCATGAAAACATGCTCCAGATCACTAACAGTAAAGTACAAAACAACTGTGAGGTTGTATTTTGCACCCTAACACTTTACAAAGTTGTTTAAAAGAAAAGAAAATATTGGAAAGACTATGAGAGAAAAGGTGCACTAATACACAACTGGTGGAACTGTGAATTGGTTGAAACATTCCAGAAAATTATTTGGAAGAGAAAAGCTTTTCCTACTCTTTGACCCATTGATCACACTGTAGACATCTCAACAAGGTCAAAGAAAGGTCTAATATTGAATAAAATATTCAAAATATCACTCTGTATGGTGATGAAGAACTGAAAACAAAGTAGGTAACTATTAGTAGAGGAATGACTGAACAAATTATGGCATATGAATATAATAGACTATTATGCAATAAAAAATGATAAAAATGAAGAATTCAGAGAAAATGGGAAGATTTATATGAACTGATAAACAGTGGAAAAAAAGCAGAACCACAGGAACAAGATACAACTTAACTATGATAGTGTAACAACTAAAAAGAAGTCAAGCTGAGTATTTGAACAATTAATGCTGATCCTAGAGGACGTATCTCTTCATGTTTGACTAAGAATATATTCTACAACCTAACTGATAACCAATCATCTAGATTTTTCCTGAAGAATTTAATGAAGGGAAATACAGTGCGTAAAGTTCCTTGAGAATAAAGTTTGTACTGAATCTCTTTGTATCCTGAGGACCTAATACAGAACTTTGCACATAATGGGTGTTTAAATCATAGGATTGTTTACTGTATTGCTTCCTGGAATAAAGAGTTTGGTTGTGGTTATGTTGAAATCTATAGAACTGAAATTTGAAACTAATGTAATGTTCAAAATCTCACAGAATATATGCTTTTCCTCTGTCTGAAAATGTTATGCATTGGAAATATTTGCTGAGATTTTAAATTCACATTTTAAAATAACACCTAGTAGGTCTTTGAGAATGTTCCAGTCTCCTCCAATTGCTGAGTTCTTTTTGGAGCCTCCATTCTGAGGAGGATACCAAGGCAGTCATACTTCCTCCTTCATTCCTCTCCCAACTCCACTCCTTACTCCCCAGGCTTTACCATGCCTCTGTATGGTGCTCCCATGCTCCAACTTTTCAGCTTTTTTATGTGTTGTCTCCTCCCATAAGAATGTAAGCTCCTCCAGGACAGGAACTGTAATGTTTTTGCTTCTGTCTGTATTCCCAGTTCTTTGCCATGTTCCTGGCACATAGCACTTAATAAATGTGACTTCTTCTTAAATATTTGTTGAAGAGGGATGAATGAAATTACCTTAAACATTTAAACAACAACACTTCAGACTTCAGCTTTACATCTCTCAAAGACTTCTCTAATACCGTTTCACAATTCAAATGGTAAACTTTTAGTAAGACTTTCTTTTTTCATATAACTAAGCCTGTCTTGAGACAAAGCAAATAACAGAAAGTTAATGAAAAATTGATATCACATTAAAAACAGGTGTAGTGCTTATCAACTTTAGGGATCATTAACCCAATTCCCATTCTGATAATTGAGTTGGCCTCCTAGATGGGAATAGTCACATCTTGCTTTATGGGTCACCCAGAGAGTAAGAAATCAGGTATTTAACATATAAGTCCTCAAACCCCAAACTCAAACTAAATCACTTTGCTGACTGATTACACTATGGAAACATTAGCCCAACTCCTCTTTTTTTCACTAGTATGCACATGTTAAAAGTTAAGAGGAAAGGAGAAAATTTGTTTACACCTCCATTGTGGTGGGTTTGGGGGGAGCATAGGAATCAGAGGAAGAAAAGGTCTGGAACAGACTTGTGATTTCATAGATGTGGGTAACACTTGCTTTATCACCTCTCTCTCCCATTGCAACCAGACATCTTTTGTATAACTTAAAGTCTTAGTGATTTACTGGCCCAATACTGGCCTTCTTTGTGTTTGTCCTTCATTCTCAAAGAGGACATGAAGATGATGACCTGACTTTCAGCTGACTTTGATTTGAATGAGGGTGGGCTGTTCAAGGTCACCAACCTCACCTCCTTCTCATGAGCCATCTGGGTCCAGTGGCCTGATATTCATCAAGATTACTGGAAATGACCCAGGATGCAATGAGACCCTGACCCTTTCTGGCTTGGGTCTTATCACAGTGTTACTTTCAGTGAGATACACCCATTCAATGAATA
>CM053770.1:216858108-217023718 GCA_028658325.1 Potorous gilbertii
TTTTTTTTTTTAATAAGGACATTCAAGGTACTTATCACAAAAGGAGATAACTTCCCATTTTTGCATCTTTTCAAAGTTAGGTTAGCAGTCATTTGGCTTTGAATGGGCTAGTCCAGTTCTGTCTTTGAGTAAATACAGTCACTCTCAGACCAAAAAAACCCAAAGCAAACAGCACAGACCTTCCTGTAAAAGGTGGGGTTTTATTTTCCTCCTAGAACACTAGGCCAGCAAAGCCAGAGACCTCAGAGGTCATCTAATTTAACTCAACAAATGAGGAAACTGAAGCCTAGAAGTTAAAGAACTCAATCAAGGTCATCTTACTGGAGGCACCGCATTGGTCTTTCAAGATCATGCTTTATAGTCATCTTACTTTATCCTCACAACAACCTTGTGACACAGGTGCTCTTATTATTTCCATTTTACAAATGAGGAAACTGAGGCAAGGGCAATTAAGTAACTTGCCCAGGATCGTGCAACTACTAAATATCTGAAGCCGAATTGGAACTAGGATCTTCCTGACTCCAGGTCTAGTATACTACCACCTAGGTACTCCCTAAACAATGTGATCAGAACTTGCTAGACAGTCTTTCACAAAGCAGTGTGTACCATGATAATAGGGTAGGCTGTGCAGCGTGGGGCTGGTTCAGCTTGTTATACTGTTAAACCCTATCACTACCATTCCCCTCTTCATTCACACTCCTTCCCATGTTTCTGGGGGATTTTGTGGTTTGTGGACACAACAAAATTTCCTTGTTGAAGCTGGGTACTTTCTTTCCTGTGGCCTCAGAGATAAAGTTTTTTCTTTATCCAGCGCCCTTTCACCTTCCAAATAGCCCATCATTTATAATGAAATGCTTAAATATTTACTGCCATAAAGGCATTTCTGTTTATCTTACAATGGCCACAGAACTAGATATTTACATCTTATGGCTTAGAACCCTCTTGAGTCTGTGTAATAATTACCTTTTCTCATTTTCTTACGCAAAGAATCACTTCCCCATCCTTACCATCCATATAGATAAACTCAACTTGACAAATCTAGTATATCTTAAGAGTTAACCAGGGGTGGAGAACCTGTGGCAAAATAAAAATCCTTTTATTAAGGGAAAAATTTGTTCTGTGAAGTTTGGATTCAATCAAAAGGTCACACTTGAGGACCTACAGGACCACATGCTTCCCCACCTCTGTGTTAGACCATAAAGACTTCACTTTCTAATCTCATTCAAATATTTGACATTTGTACTTCATTTGGACTTGTGATTTCAACAGCATGGGGAACTCCTAAAATGTAAATACTTTCCACAGATGCTTAACAACATTGTTGTTGCTCTGGTTCTGGCAGAGGACCAATGACATCAGGAGGGTGATGTCTTGACACACAAGTGAATCGGATTTGGATTTAAGTGAGGCAGAATTGTCACCAGCCTCACTGTCTCCTCCAGAGTCCTTTGGAGTCCAGTGGCAAGACATTGCCGATGGCTACCTTAGAAGTCTTAGAGGGAACTGGTAACCGAAACTAGTCCAGAATCTTTACCAAGAAAACTCCACAGGTTCACAAAGAGTTGGCCATGATTAAACAACTGGACAATTATTTATCACACTCTCTCTCTCTAAATGACAGAATAGAAATGTATGTTATTAATGATACAATCATTATATAATTTTGTTATATTACATATTTATGTTTGTTATTATACATTATTATTATATTAAATATTAATTAATTAAATTAATTAAATTAATTATTTTATTTAATAATATTATTAATATTTAATATTTATAATATAATATTATATATTATATATAAATATATAATAATATATAATATATATCTATATTATATATAATAATATAATAATAAAATAAAATAATAAATATTAATATTTAATAATAATAATTAATTAATTAAATTAAATTAATTAAATAAAAATTAATTAATAATAAAAATTAAATGATAATATTATAGTAATGACCACAAGTTCCTGAAGGCAGAGGCTGGTTTTACCTTTCTTTGTACTTATCATAATATCTGGCACAAAATAAACAAATTTTAAATGCTTGTTGGCTGACTTTAAGGTTTTCAAAGAACTTTACATACATTATTTTATTTGGGTTTCACAACAGCCAGATTTGGGGGGTGGTGTGGTACAAGTAATACAAGTATTATTATGTTAATTCTATAGATGAGGAAAGAGGGAGAGGGGAGAGGAAGGGAGTAAAATATGAGCTTCTTAAGTATCAGAGGCAGGATTTGAACCCAGGTTTTACTGCCTCCTAGTTCATTATCCTGTCCACAAGACTATGCTGTCCTTATTAATAGCTGATTTTTATGTTGGTTAATTATACTTTTTTGCACTTCAGGATAGTGAAACAATAAATAAAACATCATGAGTTTCCCGAAAGTATGCAATCTCATGTGCTCTTGTGACCATCATAACTCCCTTAGAAAAGATTATAATCTAAAGTCAATGCTTTATCTACCCACTCGCATTTTAGTCTGTTAATATCTTGGCATTTAAGTTCTAGAATTTGTCACAGATAAAACAGCAGAGCAGACAAACCCTATTAACTGTCAGCCAGATTTGACCTGTATGCCTGGAAGAAAGAAAAACCAGTTTCCACTAGCATACCAAGCACTAAGCTACCTTCATTTTAATTAACTGCAGTCAATGATTTGCAAATGGCATAAACCCAAGTGAACTAACTATTATACTACAGAGAAGAAAAAGAATTTACTATCCTCAAGTATCCTGAGATTGTGGGTCGTTAAATGATCCTAAGATCATGGATTTGGAAGGAACCTTAGGGTTCTTCTTGTCTAACACCCTGATATACAGATGACCTCTCTTAACTAGAGGTAGTAAGTAACTGAAAGTCCCACAGGTAAGTATATGTTTATTTGTTCAAGGCTCTTAAAAACCTGGCCATTTCTTGGAAAAGGAAAGGATGCTCCCCTTTCCACACCACTCTCTGGCTGCCATTAATTTGATTGGGAATCTTAGTAACAGGGAAGGATTTGAACAGAAGTCTAATATCTATGGCTCAATAATCTTTCCAAGAGCTTCCACTAATGTAACTTAAGTTTTCTTCATCCATCAAAAAATGTATATCTGCTATTATTTTCCACTTTTTCTCCCCTTTCTCTTTTAGAGACTGGATAAACTTAAACAGCTTTAGAAACATTAACTCATGGAATAATGTGAATAGTGAATAATGTTATCTATAGGGCAACTAGAAAAGACAAAAAAAGATTAACCAGCTGACTAAGGGCACACAGATGATTCGAGGAGGACATTGAGGTCTCTGCTCTATCCAACAGTCCCCAAAGGAAGATATTTGCCTACGGCAAATCTTGACATTTTTAAGAAAAGAGAAATCTGTTTCCATTTCTACATCTTTAGCTGGCTTCTATTCATTTCCTTTAAATCCTCACTCAGTCTAGCCAGGCAGAATAGGTAGGATAAAGAAAGACGATTCTGACTTGAGAATGCCTAACTCTTGCGACCTTGGTCATGTCACTAGGCCTTGGTTTCTTACTTGGCAAAAGGAAGAGTTTGGCCTCTAAGGAACTTTTCCATTCTAGGTTAAGTCTTGGCTGCCAATAGTTAAATCAATTAGGATCCTCCTTTATTATCATACAGGCATTGGTGGGGGAGGTCCCTGACCACAAGTGACCCAAGGGCATGTTAGATGAGATGTCACCAACATCAATGATGCCAAGTTTGATCCAAAAAAATTTTGGGATTTAATAAAACAATATTAAACTGAATTTTCAACTTTATTACTAAAAACAAACAAACAAAAAGTATGCGAGTTTAAATATATTTGGGCAAACAGGCACTTCCAAAGACTAGCTATGTAAGCTAGCCAAGTAAAACAGGAGTGAATGTTCAAAGGCTGTCAGAGAAACAATTCAAAAATAGACAGAATGCACCTAGAATACAGAAGGCAGCATTCTAAAACCTCAGCAGTCAGGAATCTGATATATCAGTGGAAATGAGCCATGTGCTTTTAAAATGTCACGAGGACTAGCATCATTTGCTTCACCTTTTATTTGTTTCAAAGGGATCATTTTCAAAAGAAATTTAAACTGTTCTTTTTTTTTAATCAGCTGAGCCAAATCACAATACATGAATTTGTGATGGAGGAGGTTGATTTTAGAGGGTAGCTATCTAACTCAAGATCTGGAAAGTAAGAGCTGGAGTGGGGAGAAACAGACATAGAGAGACAGAGAGGGAGAGGAGAAGACAGAGAGATGGGGGTGGAGAAGAAGAAGGGGGAGAGGGTGAAGAGAGGGGGAAATAGGAGTGGGAGAGAACAGGGAGAGAGGGGAGACACTGGTGCTATGTGCAGAATTCTATTCCCATTGGTTTCCCAATTCTGGAAAGAACTAGAGGGAAATGATTTCAGATTTCTTCTTAGTCCTCAGTTGTTATGATTTTGTTGTTTTATCGTTTCCTACTTTTTTTCAGTTAAGAAGCCTTTATCTTCTCCCTCCTTCCAACTCACTGAAGCATAAGGAAAATAAAACCTTTTTAAACAAACATATAAAGTCATATTGGCTATGTCCGAGAATTTATAGCTCATCCTGTATCTTGAGTCTATCAGCTTTCTGTCAGGAAGTGGGTAGCATGTTTCATCATCTGTCCTCTAGAACTATGGTTGATTACTGCATTAGTCAGAAGTCTTAAATCTTTCAAAGTTATCTGTCATTACAATATTTTTCTTGCTGTACATATTGTTCTCCTGACTTTAATCACTTCTCTATGCATCAGTTTACATAAATCTTCCCTGGTTTTTCTGAAGTTATCCTTTTTCTCATTTCTTATGACACAACAATATTCTATTACACTCACATAACATAATTGTTTAGTTATTTCCAATTGATGGGTCCTCCCATAGTTTCCAGGCCTTTGACACTATTAAAAAGGGGTCTGCTTATAGAAGTTCTTGTAAATATAAATCCTTTTTTTCTTCTTTTGACCTTTTTTGAAGGGTGTACTTTCTTAGTAGTGGTATCTCTAGTCAACAGGCATGTACATAATTCAGTGACTTTTTAGACAGTTTCAAATTGCTAGCCAGAAAGGCTGGACCTCTTTCTAGCTCTACCAACTGTTCATTAATGTACCTTTTCCCCATAGTCTCTCCAACATTTGTCATTATCACTAATCTGGTAAGTCTGAGTTAGAATATCAGAGTTGCTTTAATCTGTACATATCATTAACAGAAACACTTAAAAAATATGGTTATGCACCTAACTTTTCAGTTTTGATTGGTTTGTTTCACTTTCTATGTACATAGCATATTGCTGCAGTTGTTTTGTATGCTATTCTCCTAGTTCTTAATTCACTTTGTACATGTACATAAGTTTTCTCATGTTTCTATGTGTTCATTACATTCAGCATTTCTTTTACTGCACATTAATAATTCATTGCATTCACATGTCCCAATTTGTTCGTATTCTCCACTGAATGGTCATTTACTTTGTCTCCAGCTCCTTGTTACAAAAAAAGTTGTTCTTTAAATATTCTGCGGGATATGGGTACTTGCTTTTTTTGATATTGATCTCCTTGGAGCTTATGCCTAGCAGTGGAATCTCTGGTTCAGAGTGGATGGACAATTTATTTCCTCTCTTCTCATAATTCTAGACTGCTTTCCAGAACAGCTGGAAACCAACTAATTCGCAGCTCCCCCATCAATACATACATCTTTGAAATACAATTCCATTCCTCAACTATTGTGTATCATAACACTAGGCTAACACCTTGCTAAGTCTGTACACAGTTTAGATAAGCAGTAATGAAGGTTTACATAAGAAATGGTCCCTGACATGTACAGAAAGGTAAAGATGTATTAAAATAGAAAGAACCAAATTGGGAGTTGAAGCAGCTAGGATCAAATCCTATCTCTGATATATACAATTCATATGACTTTTGGCAAGTCCCTAAAACTCCCTGGGTCTCAATTTCCTCACTTAAATGAAGGCATTAGACTAGATAACTTCTAATGTAATTTCCACCTTTAGAACCAGGAGTCAATGAAACAGAATCAGCAGAAGTTGGCAATATATTGGCTTATGGGGAGGCAAAGTTAGGGAAAGGGAAGAGTCCAAAATGACTATGGTTTGGTACTTTGATGATCCTGAAAAGGACAGATATTTGAACAATACCCACATTTAAGAAAGCAGAGAAGAACTACAAAGGAGACTGAGAAGGATCAACCAGAGAATAAGGAAAGCTATGTCAAGGAAGCTAAGAGACTGGAGAGTTTCAAGGATGGGTTAGTCAATACAGTGTCAGAAATTAATTCTTTTGTGAAGGCAAATTAAGCCATCTTTAGCCTTATATACGGAATGGGTGTTGCCTCAGACAAACTGAGACCTGGAAAAGACCTTAGCTTAAAAAAGCCAAGGTCTTCCATTGAATCTGAGGTCATTTCCATTCATCCTGACCCATGCCTTGCCACTGGATCTCGATGACTCTGGAGGAGAGAGTGAAGCTGATGACTTTGCATAGCACTGCCTCAGTTAAATCCAATTCATTTTCAAGTCAAGACATCATCTCTTATTGTCATTGGTTCCCTTCCAAAAGAAACATGAAGTCAATAGTGCTGAATGGTGTTGAAAAGTCAAGGAGGATGTGAACTGAGAATACAGTGATTAGGGTCCTAACCTGTCAGCTGAAGTGAATTGATGCTCTTGGAGGGTTCAGTTCAATTCTCCCCTGCAAAAAAAATCAATTCTACAAACATTTTTAAGTTCAAGGCATTGTCCCAGGTGCTGAAGTTACAAAATCTGAACTAGACCCTGACCTCAAGGAGAAGATATTCTACTAGGGAAGTCTGGAATTAATAACATATATCCAACAAATAAATGAAAAGCAAGGAATCAAGCTGTAATTTTGAGACCTAGAAAGTGCTAACAAATAGGAATGAGAAAGGGAGAGGGGAGTTGATCAGAAAAGACCTCATCTGAACCTGAGTTTAAATCCAGCTTCAGATACTTACTCTTGGTGTGACTCTGGGCAAGTCACTTAACACTGATAGAAGAGAAGGGGAAAGATGAAAAAGGAGAAGGAAGAGAATGCGGAGAAGAAGAAGAAAAAGAGGAAGAAGGAGGAAACATTATTTGGAAATTGAACCAATAAAATAAATCAAGAAATTCTAAGAAGCATTTGATACAAGAGTGAGGACTACAGTCAGGTATCAGAGGATGTTAAGGGATGAATAGGTGATATCAAATGCATTCAGTGAGTGTAATCAGTTCACAGAGTTTGCCAGTAATGAGATAACACAGCTTGATCTGGCAGCAGGGTCACGGGAGAATTGTACTGTATTTTGTTTTGTTTTATTTTCTCTAGGATAAATAACACCTGGATAAGTTTCAAAACCTAGGAAGAGAAGCCCATAGAAAAACAAAGATTGAAGATAAGAAAGAGGAGAAGGTGGGGCCATCAGAGAATGAATGAAATGAAATCACCAGGACAAGCAGAACAGATCCTATCAGTACAGTGTTCATTGTTTCTAGGCCATCTGGGGGCCAGATCAGCTCATTTCAGAGGCTCACCTCCATAAGATTGGCCACTGGATGATGAAGTGTTAATGTTGTAGCAACATAAAGTGTGGAGGGGGTTACAACCTGCAGCATAGGAGGGGCAGGTCGGTACAAGGAATGTGGTTAAAGTTAAGAGATTATGATTTGATTTGATTGCCTAAGGTCACCAAGGAAAGAGGACTAGACCCCTAGTGTCCGAGTTTTAGATGAATTTTTCCCCCACTTAGTATCCCAATACAAGGATAGCCAAATTAGACAGAATGTAAAGATAAGGGACATCTATTTCACTGTGACCTGACTGTGTGCTTATCTGACCTATAGGACATTCAGACCCATAAACCCTGATCTTTCACCAAGATAGCCTCCAGATAATGGAAATGGTCTTTTCAGTCTTACTTTCTTTAATATTGCCAGGACTCAAGGCTGGGTCCAGTTGTTTTTCCACAATAATGGAAAAAGCCTCTGTGGAAGCCCATTTCAGATAAAGCTAGTGAGACTGGGCATTGAAGCCTGGGTCCATATACTTGATTCTCCTGACCAAGTCAACATGTGTTCTGCATGATGAACATGCTAGTAAAGATAAAAAAAGGGTCTTTCATTAGTGTAACTAGCTTCAGTATATACTTCAAGCACCAAAAGCCCAGGAGCCCTAAGTCATTCACTGTGTGGTCTTGGCGAATGATGAAGATGTTTTTCAAATATGACTCAAGGCTTCTAATCTACTGAATCTAAATGTTAATGCTTGGTGCTTTGTTTGACAGGTTTGTTTTTATTTTTGTTTCATGCATACTAGGCAGCAGAATTGTCAGTAGGCAGGATGGGAATACCCAGGGCATGTGACACACTCCACACTCTTTTATCCTGCATTTCCAACTTCTCCCTGGTTTTAGAGTACTGAAGGAGCCAAGAACTACAAGATTGTACTATTATAGAATCCAAAAGGATCCTTTAGAAGGGAGTTTTCAAGATGCAGTCCAAGGATCTTTTGGAGGTCTCTGAGACCTTTTTAGTCATGTTAATTTTTTCAGATCTGACTCTTTGTGACCCCATTTTGGAATTTTCTTGGCAAAGATGCTGGAGTGGTTTGTCATTCCCTTCTTCAGCTCATTTTACAGATGAGAAAACTGAGGCAGAGTGATGTGACTTGCCCAGTATTGCACAACTAGTAAGTGTCTGAGGCCGGATTTGAACTCAGGAAGATGAGCCTTCCAGACTTTAGGTCCAGCACTCTATCTACTTCACCATCCAGCCTTTTCATCATGATAATATTAAAATATAATTTTCCTTCTAAAATGATTCTCCCCCCACCCCTATATCTAGGAGAGGCCAGATTTTTTCATATACTTCAAGACAACATATCACAACAGATTGAGTTCAGAAGCAGATGAGAATCCAACTGTCTTCTAATAAGCCAGATAGTAAAAAGATTTGCAAAAATATGTAGGGCAATGTCACCCCTCTCATTAAGTTTTTTTGGAAAATAGTATTTTTTTCAGAAAATGTTTTATTTATATTAACCTACAATGGTTTTGCTATTTTTAAATGAATTTTTATAGTCAAGTCCAGACCCCCAGCTTCTGGACTCAACTCCAGCCCCCAGCTTCTGGACTCAGTGCTTTTTCCACTCACTGTCCAATGTAAGAATAGCCAAATTAGACAAAGATGGAAAGATGAGAGATATTTATTTTCCTGTGACTTGCCTATGTGACTACCTTATCCTATGGGAGATGGAGACATACAAATCCTGATCCTTCATTAAGAAGGCCTCCAGATAATAGAAATGATCCTCTTAGTTTCACTTTCATTAACCCATGGTTCTGTAGACATAGAGTAAGGGCACTAAGACAGTATAGCATCAAAAGATAGTATAGCCTCAAAAACTAGCTAATGAAAGTCAATGTGTTGCCATTCCATTGTTTCAGTCATAACTGACTGTAATCCTATTTGAAGTTTTCATGGCAAAGATACTGAACTTATTTGCTATGTCCTTCTGAAGCTCATTTCACATATGAGGAAACTGAGGCACAGGATCAAGTGACTTGCCCAGGGTCACAGTCTGAGGCTCTATTTCAACACAGATGTTCTTGACCCCAAGCCTACGGCACTATCCACCATACTACCTAGATGCAGAGAACGTTGGTGTAGAAGTCAAAGGACCTGGGTTCAAATCGCCCCACTTATTTGGATACTTATAGCCTCTATTACATTAGGTATAATATTTAAGTCACTTGGCTCTCATTTTGCCAACTGTAAAATGAGGAAGCTGGACTTAATATCTTCTGAGGTCCCCTCTTCTGCTACAACCCTAACAACTGTCCTAAATGATCTTAGGTTCACTTAATTATTCATTGTTCTCCCATTAAGGAAACCACTGATGAATGTTTCTGATACCCAGCCTTCTTTCTTCATGTCCCTCAATATTATAATACAGACCACTCAAATACAAGTATTCTGCAGAACCTTGAGTTCTCTGTTCACATCCCAGAGTTAGTGCCTCCACATCATTTCCTCTGGGATACCTGAGTTATGTAAGGATTTATTTTCATCTTCTCCCTAAACAATATTTTTGGGTCATGACAGTCAAATGTACAACAGTCCTACCAAGAATAGTGTTATACACATAGAGGTGGAAAGGACCATGGAGAGTATTTAGTCTAATGACCTAATTTTACAGATTAAGAAACTGAGGCCCAGAGAGGGTAAGAGACTTTCCCCAAAGTCACATAGGGAAAAACCAACAGAACCAGGATTAATTAGAGTCTCAGGGTTCCAAGACATTTTTTTTTTTGCAGTATCAACCTTAGTTTTCTTTCTCTAATGGAAATGTTAAAAAAGGAAAATAATTAAGTAAAATAGAACAATTAAAAGCTATCTAATTCAAGTAGTTATGAACTAAACAATATTGAATTTGAATCAAGAAGACCTAGATTTAAATCCTGGCCCTGGTCTAGGAGCACATTACAAAATGCACTGACCTTCAAATGAGAAGCCCTAGTTTGGAGACCTGGCTTTGATCCTTAAACACCAAGGCACAGTGTGGCTATTTTGTACAACTCTCCCGTTTTACAGTGGAGCAAAGCTGAGGCCCAGAGAAATTCAGTGACTTGTCTAAGGTTCTATAGGAAATAAGACACAAAGTTGAATTCCAAACCCAGGATTCTTTTTATTCTACAATGTTGGCCTCTCTCCCAGTTCAAAAGAAAATTATTAACTGTCTACACAGTGCTAGGCACTGAGGAGATGACAGATATGACACAATCTCCAATTATTATTCAGAGGAAAGAATGATGGTTTTGGAGCCAGAAGCTATAAATTGAAATCACTGCTGAAGATCTATGTGACTTTGAGCAAGGTTTTTAATAATCATGAATCTTGTTGTATTAATTTCTAATTTGGGGATGTCCTTGTCCTTAAAACAGTAAGTCATAATCATTAAAATTGAGGACTTATTCTGCATATGGCATCATACTAGGTACTATGGAAGATACAAGAGAAATGAAAGGAAATACACATAAAATTATAAGCAGCTAGGTGGAAAAATGGATAGAGTACGTGAAGTCAGGAAGACTCATCTTCATGAGTTCAAATCTGGCCTCAGACACATACTAGCTGTGTGACCCTGGGTAAGTCATTTAACCCTGTTTGCCTCAGTTTCCTCATCTCTAAAATGAGCTAGAGAAGCAAAAGGCAAAACACTCCGGTGTCTTTGCCAAGAAAACCTCAAATAGGGTCACAGAAGAGTTAGACATGACTGAAATGACTACACAGCAACACATCAAGTTACAACAGTACTAACTCACATTTCTATGGTACTTCCAGATATTGCAAAGCACTTTCCACACAACAAGCCTATGGGATAAGTAGTCTAATCTACTTATATATTATTTTTTACTTAATATTTTATTTTTCCTCAATTGTATGTAATTTGCTTAAATTTTAACAGTTTAAAAAAATTTTCAGTTCAAAATTCTCTTCCTCTTTCCCCTCCCCTCCTCATTGAGAAAGCAAGAAATTTGATATAGGTTATACATGTTAAGTCATGCAAAACATATTAGTCATGTTGTGAAATAAAACACAGACAAAAAAAGAAAAAGAAAGAAAGTAAAGAAATAGTATGGTTTGATCTGCTGAAAAGGTCTCAGAGACCTCCAAAGGTCCTTGGACCACATCTTGGGAACTCTCCTCTGAAGTATCCTTTTGGATTCTAGAACATACAATCTTGTAGTTCTTGACTACTTCTAGTACTCAAAAGACCAGGGAGAAAATGGAAATGCAAGATATAAAGTGTGGAGTGTGCCACATGCCTTGGGCATTCCCATCCCGCCTACTAGCAATTAAACAGTTACCATGTGCAAGGCACTGCCTCAGGTGCTGGGGTTCCAAAATCAAAGTAAAATAATGTCTGTCCTCAGAGGGCTTATACTCTATTGGGAAGATATTACACATACAAACAAGTGTAAATACAAGAAAATTCAAAGAGTGAGAGCTGTAACAATTGACAAGGAGGAGAGAGGCAGGTTAGGAAAGGCTTTAACAGAAGGTGTCTCCTGAGTTTGAAGGGGATTGGAAATAGTAAGGAGAAAGTGCATTCCAGGCATAGGAGTCTATTTAAAGGCATAGAGGGGAAATGTTGGGTTGAGACAAGAGCTAGTAAGTCAGTTTGACTGAACTGTGGTGTGAATGAAGAGAAATGAAAGGAAATTAATCTGGAAAAGTTAACACAACTATATTTATCCTTCTTTTACAGATAAAGAAACCAGGGCACAGAAAAATTTAAGCCACTTGAATAGTATCAGATAGCTAGTGCAGGGAGCTAGTATTTAAATCCAGGTCTCTGTAACCACAAGTCCTTGTTTCAAAACTAGATCTCCCCATCTCACCCAAACTAGAAGAACAGGGGTCTTTCAAAGGCCCACTACTAATAGACACAGAGCTTTGACTTGCTCTGTTTTCAAACTGGGTATCTCTGTAGGCAATTCAGTTCCCTTCCCCAACCTTCCCCCAGTTTCCCCATATTGAGATTGAACTTCCGTATGAGTGCTTCAATCAGAAAGTCAGTCAACAAACACGACTGGTTTGCTTCACATCTACAAACCTCAGTATCTCCCAGAAGCTAGATTATAGGCATGACCAGCATTTTCCATGATCCCCAGATTGTCATTTATTGGAGGTTTCATTCATTAAACAAATAGCTAGCTATGTAAAGCAGTACTGTGACTGAGATGGGCCAGGATGCACTGGCTCTGGGGGTCCTGGTAGAGATGGAGTTTAAGCTTACAGGTAAAAGGTAATTACAGGTAATTTGGAGTTCTATGAGTCTACAGAAGGATCTAGACAAGAAGATATTCCAGTTAGGTCAATAGCATTTTAGAACAAGGATAAATGGTAGCACATCTGAATAACAGTGAAGACACTAACCCAGGGTGGAGAGTTTGGGAAAGCCAAGGTAGGAAATGAGAATTAGCATGGGATCAGATTTTCAAGAGCACTGAACTCCAGGCTAAATTTGGATCTTTATCCTCTAGACAATGGGGATTAAGATAAACAGAGGTTAAGTGACTTGTTCAGGGTCACACAACTAATAAGTGTCAGAGGCTGGATTTGAACTCAGGTTTTCTTGACTCCAGGCCCAGTGCTCTAGCCATTGTGCCACTGAGTTATCTAGATTTAGAGCTCAGGGGTCATCTCATTCCCCTCTCCATTTTTACCAAAGGAAAAAAAATGAGACCTCAAATGGGGAAGTGATTTGACATATTTCAGGTAGTGTGTGATCATGTGAACAGTGGGTTTACAAATAAAAGCAGGTCGTATTTCACATAATTATTTTTGGTCCAACTCTTTTTACTTCAGTTCTCCCAAGCTCCCTTAGAGTCTGGTTCAGTTAGACTGGTAAAGAATCTTTCAGTGCTCAAAGGAGGAAAAATCAACTTCTGGGAGCACTTGAGACTTTGAACTGATTTGACAACTGGTAGAAAAAATATGGATGTATGTCATACAAATAACTGTCACCAAAACTAAACAATTGCCTCTCAAGGGCCTGCTGTTCAGAGTTCTAGGGAACAATTCGAGTTTTCTCCCTCATATCCTCTTAAGAGGCTGATTATAAAAGGAAAAAGGGAAAATTGTTGGAAAGCTAAAAGAAACCATTAGCTAGCTGGCAGCGTTATGGTTCATAATCATTTAAGTAGGACTGGTAATTACGGTTAGGCTTAAACACAGATGTTTTATATTAACGGGATGCGCACACCCTGCTATTTGGAAGCGGTATTCTGACAGATAATTTGCAAGCAGTGTTTCTGAGGTTCTCCTCCTCAGAACTGGGTTGCCAGGACTCAGGTTTTTCCTTAAAAATCTGTTTTGAGCCCTGCATTTTAGGAATGAGTAAACTGAGGGCAAGGGTAAGGGTGGGGGGACTTCTTCAAGATTGTAAAGTAGCCAAGGTGGAGATTGAACTCCAGAGAAGTCTACTGACTTGTAGTTCAGTTGTCTTTCTAGCAGATCAGTCACCCTCCCTTCAGAAAATTGCATTCGAGTGGTTTTTCACCAGGGAGGGTCTAAAAAAATCTCACTAACACAGCAAATGCTAACATTTTGAAACAAAGGGAAGAATCATCTATACTTGCATTCTAGCCCAAAGCCATATGGAATAGTTTGTTCTCCACTGTAATACTGGCATACCACCAATTACCACCCAGGTGGTTGGTTTACCACCAACCAAAGCCACAGTCACTGGCAATATGGTCAGAACTCAGGGAAGTTAATTATCACTTTTGGACTGCCAGGTCTACATTAGTCGTCTGGGATCCTAAATAGTTCCCAAATGACTCAAAACTCTCAAAAAATTTAAAGTAATGGTTCATTTCAGTCTGGATGACACTTCTCAGGTTACAGAGTTAACCAAGGAACAAACCACCACACTCTCCTCTAACAAGTTAAATGATATTATTTTTTAGGTAAAATACACAAAACAGGAGCATGTGCTACGTTAACTATACAATCACCCTTGGGGGTCCAGGATTTCCACAATCTTGGCTATATAACAGCACAGATGTCACTACAGCATTGTCCAACTTGAAAATAATCAAAGGAAAAAGGGAGAGAAGGAAGAAAAGAGGGAGGGAAGGGAGTATGGAAGGAAGGAAAGAAGGAAAGAGGGAAGGAGGAAGAGAGGGAGAGGCATGGAGGAAGGGAAAAAAGAGGAAAGAAAGGTAGAAGGAAGGGAGGGAAGGAAGGCAAAAAGGAGAGAGGGAGGGGGAGGGATGGAGGAAGGGAGAGAAGAGGGGAGAAAGAGAAATGAAGGAAGGAAGGAGGAAGGGAGGAAAGGAAAAAAGGTGGGGAGAGAGAGGGATGAGGAAGGGAAAAAAGGAAGGAAGAAAGGAAGGACAGAAGGAAGGAAGAAAAGGGGGGAGTGAAGAAGGAAAAGAAGGAAGGGAGGGCTAGGTATAGTTTGGGACCAACTCAGCCCTAGTGGAGATAAAGTAAGTGCTAACTGCAGGTATGGCTTGTTTTTAATGTAGTTTCAAGTAACATGATTTAGCACAAATTGTATACCAATTAAAGATTGGTTCGATAGGGATTAAGAACTACATAACCAATGCCTAACAACTGCATAGCTAATCATGGGTAAGCATCAACTCTTTCCCAGTCATGACAAGGAAAGGGTCATTATCTGACTCGGATTAAAAAGGAAAACTCCAAAACCATACAATCACAGACAGAATATCCAAGGATATATGGCTTGGTAATGCACAAAAACAATTCTGATTGGCAACAGAGAGCTTCATGGCCTCTGCCATCAAGGTCTTCTGAACCACTACAAAGTTCACTCCAAAAATGTCTATTATGGCAAATCAACAGGCTTTTTCCCGGAAAGGTGGTACTTGAAATTCTCTGGAAATGACTGCCTTGAAAGCATTTGAGGGGGGCAAGGAGGTGGGTGGGGAGCCAGCAATTGGCGCATTTTAAGTCATCCAAAGATAAAGTTTAAATTAGGACATTTTGATTCACTACTCAACAAGCATTTATCAAGCATTGACTCTTACTGTGCTAGGTGACAACAGGCTGGGGGTGGGAATGAGTGGCAAAGAATTCCAGATGAACCAAGGAATGGGCTAGAAAAGATCTTCAATGAATGCATGAGTTTACTAGAAGGAAATGACTAGCCCATGAATAGGACTAGGGCATGTGTGTTGGGTAGGGAGGAGGGGGGAAAAGAAATATTTTTTTGCTTCAGTAATTAAATAAGATGCTAAACAAACTGGAAAACATAACCATCTGCTTATGAGAATTCCTTAAAAAATGAAAACATATGCAGTAATGTCAATCACATTTCAAAGATATCTCTTCAAAACCACATTGGGAATCAGGTTTTATAAGAATTTTGCACTTTAAATATGTGAAAAAATTTTCTAAAATTTCAGACTCAAAAAATATTCCACCATCCCCCCTCCCCCATTTGTTTAAGGAAGGAAATATGGAAGACGATTCATTACTTTGTCTTCTACCTCAAAAGTGATACTTTTAAAAAATGCTATTATGTTCATGACATGGAGATATTTACAGGATAAGGCTAGAGACTAGACTTGTGATTTCATTTAGGGAGCTTCTTAGAAGGAGTTAGAGTGCAGTGGATAGAGTCAGAAAGGTCTGAACTCAAATCTGGTCTCATATCCTTACTAGCTGTATGACCCTGAACAAGTCACCTAACTTCAATTTGCCTCATTTTCCTTAGCTGTAAAATGAGAGACAAAATAATACTTACCTCTCAGGGTTTAACTGTTATGAAAATCAAATAAAATAATATCTTAGTGTCACAATTCCTAATACCTAGTTGGTTGGTTATTGGTTGGGGTGTCGTCCTTTATTCTCAAAAAGGATCAAAATGACACCACTAGGTTGGGGTCAAGGTACAGTGTGTCTGATTGTGGCTGATCAGATCACCACAACCTTGGCTCTCGCAGGTTGGGCACAAACAGTCCACATAAACATTTGGAGGAGAGATGATCTAACACACAGTAGGTGATTACAGGACAAAGCCTTCTTGGCAATTCAGAGTTGCCTTGAGCCCTATCACTGAGAGGTTATATGGCTTGCCCAGGGTCATGCAGCCAGAGGCAGGGCTATCACCCAGTCTTCCTGACTCTGAGGCTATCTCTCTATTCATTATGCCACACTGCCTACACAATGACAAATAAAGGAAGTTTGGGAAAAAACACTAGCTAAGCAAATAAATAAATAAACAAATAAATGCCAATAAATGAATGGAGGAAGGAATTTTCAAGGATGCTTTCCGTTAAATCCTGGAAATTAGTAAAACTCTCAGTCCCAGAGACTTCTACAACAGGAAATGACTCAATCCATCCCTTCTGGTAGCTGTTGTCTGGAATGAATACATACCAAGAGTTCCATCCCGGGGACATAGTTAAGAGGTATCAAATAGTCACTTGGAAGATTTGCCACCTGCAGACAGAGAGAAAAAAGGAAATACCATAAGAAAAGTCATACTCTTTACTTAATCATCTCAATTTAAATGATGTCAAGAGAAACCTGACAATGAAAAAATACTACTATGAATGTGTAGTATTATCTTCAGAATGGGATATAACATTCAACCAACAAGGATCTGAATCCCTGATTTAGTTCCATTATTTGAATTTGTACTAGGTTTCCATTGGGCTGGAACCGATGGCCATATTTTACATAATAATAACTTCAAATGGTGCCAATTTGAATATACATGCCCACTTCAGAGGATTCATTATATGTACCAGGTGCCAGGCACTGGGAGTGCAAAAGCAAAAGGGAAAAAGCCCTACCCTTAAGGGGTTTAGCAGGCGAAACATTGGGTACACACGCAATAAACACAAAGTATTGTGAAGCCAGGGAGGTACAAAGGGGTGGGGGATAGGAGGAAGTAGGGGGAGTTTCATGCAGAAAGTGGTAAATGAACTGAGCTTTAAAGGAAATTGGGATTTTCTTTTCAAACAATGGACCAAAACCCCAATAATTTAAGCTTCTGTCAATAGAAACTCAATATTGAGCATGAGTATGGTGGGCAAGAAATGAATATAAATGCCATCATTCAATTCTAGTAAAAAGAAAAGTAGACATTCATCAACATCCTACTTTTCTATTCTGTTCCTCCATTGGGGCATTAAAGTAAAACTTTCTTAAATTGATTCGATTATCTTTCTTTTTGACAAGACTTATGACTTTATCGCTATAGGTCATGGTGGGGACCTTGCGACTTCTAGGTCCTCAAGTATGGCCCTTTGACTGAGTCTCTCCCAGAAAATTCCCAGCTGTCACATGAATAAAAACAAATATTTCTCCTTCCTGGTTTCTGTATTGACAGCCTAAGTCAGAAAAAAAAATCCTGACCTGAATGAACTGATTCAGAGAAGAAAGAACAAGAAAGATGATATAACAATAATGGCAAACATTTTGGGAGCACTTTACGAACAAAGTGCTGGGTTAAATTAAATTAAATATCCTCTCATTCAATTCTCACATCAACCCTAGTAGGTAGTCACATTTTACAAATGAAGAAACTGAGGCAGATAGAAGTGAAATGATTTTCCCAGGATCACCCAGCTAGTAAGTTGTCTGAGGCAGGATATGAATTCGGGTCTTCATGACTCCAAGTCCAGTACTCTATCCATTCCTCCAGCTGGCTGCCATTAAAATGTGCAATGATAGCAACAATATAAAGAAAGGCAAGTGCACTCTGATTAAATACAATGACCCATCTTGGCCACTAAGACCAGAGAGGAAAACCTTTGCTCCTCCTTCCCTTGGTAAAGAGATGTGGGAGCTATGGATGTGGAAGGTTGTATACACCATCAGACCAGTCCACTGTGTTGGTTGATTTTGCTTAACTTCCCCCCACCTTAAGTAAAAGAGTGGAGGCTTCAGTTGAGACAGATGGCATATCAAGGACTAAATGGGATGTAAATACCAAAAGAATTTTTTACAAAGGAAAGAAAAAAGGCAGGGAGGGAGAAAGAGAAAGAAAAGAAGAAACAAAGAGAAAAAAAGAGAAAACAGGAGAAAAAAGGCAGGGAAGGAGGGAGGAAGGAAGGATGGAAGGAAGGAAAATAGGAGATACAGATAGACACTGAGTATGGGAGATCACATATTGAGAATAGCAGAGAAGATAAGGGACTTTTTCTAAGGTGGCACAAGCAGTGGATAGCAGAGATAGCATTTGAGCTCAGGTTGTCTGACTCCAAATCCTGCAGTCTTTCCTCAGAACCATGGCATTGCTGGTTTGTTTTCTGAAACTCTGATTTTATTTTCTAACAAGCTTTTGTTGCTTGCCAACTCCATACCCTTTCTGACAAACTCATTGCAAGAGCTTTGGGCATTAAGACCTGCCAAAAGGAAGGGGAGTGGGGGAGGGAGGGTTGAGGAGGAAAGAGAGAGAATAAAAACGAGATGAAGCGTCTGTTCAAGTTGAGAACTTGAAAACTTCGGCAGTTTCATATTAGCTCATTTGATCTGATGCCAGTTTAGCAAAACAAGTGGCTTTGCCCTATTAGGCCGTTGGCTTTGCCATCTTTTATTTCCTTCTTTCCTTTTTCTTTCTCACTCCTTTCTTTTTTCTTTCTCCCTCTTTCTTCTCTTTCTCTGTCTGTCTGTCTCTCTGTGATTTTCATGATAGACCCTCTCAAGTCATCTTTGCCCCTCCACCAGCCCTGTTAGGATAGATATTAAAACCTGAGTTGTTCCAAGCCAGGGCTGTCAGAGGGAGGCCTAGCTGAACAACAGCCCTGTGCCTCCTGCCAGCTGGCTGTCAAAGGGTGCTCATCTGCCACTGTCCCCATTCCACAGCTGACCTCGGACCCCTCAACCTCTTAATATCGGCCTAGATTTCTACCGTGGTCAAAGGCAGAGATGTATCGATGTCATAGGAAAAAAGTTAACCTCAGTCTCAGAAAGACTTGGATTTGAGTCCTATTTCTGACACATAATGACTGTGACAAATGACTTCACTCTCCCTCATGCCCTCTCCCAATCACTGCTGGATGTAACTCAAAATTTATAAGGGACACACAAGGGTCAATGCACTGAATTGGCAGAAGCCATTTCTTCATCCAGGCCTAGGATTTCATAGATCTAGAACCCATCCCCTTCAAAGTTTAGAAGGAATGTTCCTTATTCCACCTGGGTCAAGAGGTGTCCAGGTCAAGAACCCATCCCTTCCAACATTTAGAAGTAGTGTTCCTCATTCCATCTGGGTGAAGGAGGTTCCAAGGCTAGAACCCATAACATGTAGAAGGAGTGTTCCTCTTTCCACACAGGGGAAAGACGTACCACAAGGATTATCAGAGGGGCAGTGAACATTGCAGATTGGCTTAATACCTTAAATAATGGATTTGGATACCTTAGGAAACATCTGGGTGTGAATTCTGCCTGACATTTATTGTGTATGAGACTACAGGCAAATAGCTTTACTAAGCCTCAGTTTCCTTATATAAAAGATGCATGAGACTCAGAATAGTAGAGAGGGAACAAGTAAGATCTACGTCTGATCTCTGATACACACTGGCTGTATGACTCTGTGGAAAGACAATTCAACCTCTCAGTGTTCTAGGCTAGTGGTTCTGAAAGTGTGGTCCTGAGACCCCTCAGGGATTCTTTCAGGAGGTCCAGGAGCTATTTCATAATAATACTAAGATGTTTTAATTTCCAACACATATTGATTAAATATAACCCCCATAAGCAAAAGCTTTTGGGGATCACAATAAAATTTAAAAGTATGGAATTGGTTTTATTGGTCACTTGGTCCAATCTTCTCATTTACAGATGAGGAAACTGAGGCTCAGAAGGAAAAAAAAACATTACAAGTAAAGTTTGAATCTACTGAGATAATGAAGTGGTTTGGTATAATTTTAGACTTGACAAGATTAATTGAGAAATATAAGAAGATATTTTACCCCACCCCTTTGCTGAGATAGAGGGTCCAACAGATGTGAAAGACTACATACAATGTCACATTTTTAAAAAATTGGTTTGACTTTGCAGAATTTTCTCTCTTTTTCAAATGTTATATGGATCCAGAGTGCAGGGAGATGAAGAAAATTTAAGTGATGTAAAAACAAAATAAAGCAATAAATTTTTTAGAAAAAAAATTCAACTTTGCTGCCAAAAGTCAAAAGCAGAATGTGAATGTGGGTCTCCTCAGACTTCAGATGCAACATTCTTCCCAGCCTATTTCCTTCTCCTCTTCTGACTTCTTCCACCTTGACTTCATTTTAGCTTGGGTGAGGTTACCTACCTGTACCTATCTACAATCCTACACAGCAGTTTCTTCTTTGTCCCTGGGAACCCAGTTACCCAGCCTCCCAAGTGTAACAATGTCTGAATTGAAAAGAAGTTACTCTTACTAAATTCAATTAAACTATCATTTATTAAGTACCTACTGTGTGCCAAGAACTGGGGATCCAAGACAGAAGTAAAAACAGGATCCTGCCTTCAGAATGCTTACACTCTATTAGGTTGGTGGCTCTTAACCTTTTTTTCGATTGTGAGCCCCTTTGGAAGCCTATGGACTCCTCAGAATCATGATCTTAAATACATGAAATAAAATACATAGGATTCTGAAGGAAAACTAATTCTATAGAAATTATTTTCCAAATTTCATTTTAAGTTCACAGATTCCAGATTAAGAACCTGTATACCAAAGGAATAAAAAATGTAAAAAGATAAGTTATAAAAAGGGGCAGCTAGGCAGCAAAATGAATAGACTGCTAGCCTCAAAGTAAGGAAGACCTGAGTTCAACTGTGACCTCAGACGCTTACTAGCTATGTGACTCTGGGCCAGTCATTCAATTCTGTTTGCCTCAGTTTCCTCATTTGCAAAATGAGTTGGAGAAGAAATGGCAAACCTTTCTAGTATTTGCCAAGAAAACCCCCAAATGGTGTCAACAGAGTCAGACACAATTGAAATGACTGAACAAGAAGAATTGTACAAGACAACTTGAGCACAAAGAGAGCATTAACAGATTGGGGGAGGGGGAGGAAGAAAGCTATCATAGCATTCAATGGGAAGAGCCCTAGATTCGCAGTCAGAGTACTTGAGTTCAAATCTGTACTAAGCCATTTACAAGTTGTGTGATCTTGGAAAAATCATACGCCCTTTGGACTTTTGGTTTTCTCATCCAAAAAATGAGGGAATTGAACATGCTGGTTTCTAAAGTCCCCTCCAATCTCTGATCCTATGAAACAAGGAAGACTTTCGAGAGGATGTGACATGTGAAAGAATCTTCGAAAAGAGCTAAGGATGCCAAGAGGCAAATATGAAGAAAACATGCATCCCAAGTACTGGGGATAGTTTGCACAAATGCACTGAGATGAAATGTGAAGGCCTAGACATGCCTGGCAGCCCAGATTGGCTATGATGTAGAGAAGTCACTTAAAGTAAGCTAGAAAAGTAATCAGTCAATAAGCACCTACTATGTTCTTGGCATTGTGAGGGAGGCTAGAAAGGTGATTAACCCATCAATATGAATTTATTAAAAACCTACACAATATAATTGGTTTCTTTTGTAATTCTGAGTATTTTATGTCTTTAAAAAACATGTGCTTCACCATTTTGTCCAAGGGGTCCAGGACAACAAAAAACATCAGGAATGACTGCTTACAGGACTTATGACCCGATTGTTGGATCTGATCATTAGTTCACAGAATCTGGAGTTTAATACCAGGCAGTTTTTTTCTGGACTCAATTCATAGTCATTTAAACCCTGAAATGCTAGATATTGTGCTAAGATGTGAGGTAAGATAGAAAGGTAAGCAATCAATCCATCAATAAGCATTTATTAAGGACCTACTATATTCTGAGCACTGTATTAAATGCTAAGTAGGTTGAAACTAGACTTTAAATGTCAGACTATGGAGTAGAAGGTCTTAATCTGATAAACATGAATTTTTTAAATAATGCAATCACTATTTCAATATAATTGATTTTCTATACGATCCTATGTATTTTATTTTTGCATATAAAAACATTATTCAGAGAAGGATTCCACTGGCATCCCCAAAGTGCCAAAGGAGGGACACAACAACAAAAAATTATTAGAAGCAATAGGGAGTAAAAGAAAGTTTCCAGAAAAGGTAGTGCCATAATCAGATGGTGATAGGATTTAAGATACTTCTCCTTCCATTTTTTCACTAATATAGATACCTTGATGCTATTTTTTTACCTTTACTTGGTTACTTTTCTCCCTTGTTCCAAGTTCTCTCCATGTTTTTGTATAATCCCTTTTTTCCCTTTGGAATCCCAGTCCCCACCTTTGAAAAACAAAGGGAACTCCCTGATTTGCAGTGCTCAGGGGTAGACACGGGCAGCAGAGACACACTAGAAGCCTCTGCAGGTGTGAAAGCTGGAACTGGATATGTAGCAGATCAGCAACACTATATTCCTTTAAGAACAAGCCTTGTAAAATTAAAGTTATTCCAGATGAATAAACATGACAAGAAGTGACATGCATTCTGAACACAAGCTGTTTTACTGGTATTCCAGGCCAATCTAGACCCAACTTAACCACAATTTGAAAAATAAAAATCCACTGCATCCCAATCATCTGGTTCAGTTTTTAATAGGCACGAGGGAAAAAGAATATGATGAATAAAGCATTGTTGTAGTGAGTGGTGATGGTGATGGTGGCAGGTTTTGTTTTAGAAACAGGGTAGGGTAACAAAAATAAAGAAGAAAAAAGGCATAGAACAGGGGAATCCATTAACTGTTTTTGAAAACTCCTTTTGAAAAATAACACAATATAATTGGTTTCTTTTGGAATCGTGATTATTTTATCTCTTTAAAAATGTGTGCTTCACCATTTTGCCCAAGGGGTCCAGAGCAACAAAAATGTCCGGAATGCCTGGTACAGGACTTTTATGACCCACATATTGGATCTGATCATTAGTTCACAGAGTCTGGAGTTCGAATCCAGACAGTTTTTTTCTGGACCCAATTCATGGGCATTTAAGTCCTGAAATACCAAAAAGAAGCATCACATGCTTTAATCCAGAAGACAGTCCTGGCAAAGGGACCCTCGAAATTCTATCAGAGTGAAGATACCCCAATATCTCCCATCCCTCCCTTAGTTTCAGTAGACAGTTGTTACGTGAACCTACTTCCATTGTTTTCTTTGGTCTACCACCAAGTTATTCAGAAGAGAACTTGGGAAATCGAGTCAGGGAATGTATACTCATAGCTTAAGTTACTACTTTGAGTGTGCCAGGTGGTAAACAAAGAAAAACAATGATGACAAACATTTGCTTAGCACTTCATTAATGCCCTTTTCTGCTTGCAAAGTGTGGGTTCATAGTACATCTGCACATTCATATATGTGCACATCATGTGTGTATGTACTTGCAAGCTATGCATGTGGGCACATTATATGTATCTGTGCATGTATGTATTATGTGCACACATATGCATTTATACACCAGTCCACAGACATACATGTACATACATGTATGTGTGCACGCACACACATGTTCTTGCATGATCCTCACATCTCTGTGACATAGGCACTATTATTATTCCTGCTTTTGTGTTTCAGTCATTTTCAGTCATGCCAACTCATTGTGTTCCCATTTGGGGTTTTCTTGGCAGATACTCTGGAGTGGTTTGCCATTTCCTTCTCTAGCTCATTTTGCAAATGAGGAAACTGAGGCAAACAAGGTTAAATGACTTGTCCAGGGTCACACAGCTAGGAAGTGTCCGAGGCTGGATTTGAACTCACAACGATTTGAACTCTTGACTCCAAACCCAGCACTCTATCCATTGTGTCACCTAGCTGCCTCTCTTTATAAATGAGGGAAATGAGGCCCACAGAGGTTAAGTGACTTGTCCAGAGTTTTATAGCTGCTAAGTGTGTCTGAGGCTGGATCTGATACCCCTCCCCCTGTCTTCCTGAATCCAAGTCCAGCACTCTATCCTAGGGCCACTTAACTGCCTGGTGATATAATCTTATGATAATTAATCTAACCTTTCAGAAGTGTGTGATCAGGGAAATAGATAGGACAGAGTTGGATCTTGAAAGAAATAAAAACTGGCTAAGCAGGTCATGAACGAAATACAAATCATAAATAGTATAGGAGTAGACAAGTAGTCTAAATCTACAATTATATCAGTTTAATGACTGTAATAATGGTAGCTAGCATTGACAGAGCACTTGAAGGTTAGCTAAGCACTTTATGTCATTGCATTTGATTTTCCTAACTATCTCTGACATGGGTGCTATTATATCACTACTTTACAGATGAGGAAACTGACGCTGCATGAGGTTAACTGACTTGTCCAAAGTCACAGTGGGAGGCAAGAATGGAGAGTTAGGATAAGGACAGATTATAGAGTGTCAAGAATGATAAGTAAGAGAATTTGGATTTGATATTGTAGATGATGGAAGAATGTACATGCCTAGGTGTGTGAAAGGGTAGTCAATGACTGTTTCAGGCATAAAGATGACATGCTGGTATTATAGGAGAATCCTTCTGAAGGTATTATTTAGGATAAAATGGAATCAGGGGTCTGGAGAAAGAAAGAGGAGGCAAGCTAAAGATTCCTAAGTTAAACCCGCACAAATCGTTTTAAAAATGTTGACATCGAAATCAAAGGTCACAAAAGTTGCAAGGGTTTTCTAGAAATTTTTCCCCCCAAAGGATCCTGTCAAAAGCATTAATCAAGCAATCCATTAGGTGCAAACATTTCACAACCCATCCATTCTAGACAAATCATACTAATGAAAGAAATAGATTCTAGAGGGGAAGGAATCATCACTTAAATGCCAAATATGCCAATGCCCTTTGAATTTGAACTCTATGTTAAGCACCATGCCAAACTGCAGACAGCCTAGACAGTCAAAAACATATTCTTTAATGAAGTGTTAAGTTTGCATGACCACATGTATTTGGTTCCTACTTTGAGGATGCTTAAGGAAAGTTGCTTAAAAAAAAAAATCAAACCAACAAAATGCCTTCTCAAGAGTACAGAAGTAGAAAAATGGTATAAGACATAAAAAAAAAAGGCACCATCCAGGGCAGCCCCAGTTGAAAACATAAGAGATCCAGATATTTGGCAAGCAAAGGTCCTTTGGCTTGCTACCATACCCTGAAGCAAAATATGTTTGGACAGCAGGAATAAAAAAGCTGGGAAAGATAGAACAACATCTCCTTGAGCTCACTGGTTGGAAGCCTTAAGTTCTACCAGTCATGAAAATTGTCAAGATCCATTAAAAAAGAGGCTTCTGAGGATCCTCTGTTGTCCTGTTGTCTCAACTAGACTTTAGTACGTGATGGTGAGAAGCAGACCAGACACAAAGGCGGCAGTGGATAGCTGAATGTCCGGCTTTTACTGAACATAAGAAAGAAGACTTTCTGCCTCTGCCCTAAAAGGCCCATGTTTCCTCCACCAATGAGACACCACAAAATGGTATAAATCTCTAAAATGAAATGAACAAGATAGTACCAGAAAAAGGTGCTGTGTCAGGAACCAGGAATTCATTTCCCTGTGGATCATCCTTGCCCAGAGGCTTAGTATAAAGTTTATTGGATGCTCAACCCCTATGAATCATACAGAATATTTTTATTCCATTTCTAAAAACTTTTTAAAAGTCATTGAGGTAGCATTGTGCTTCCAGTTCTAAATCTCTGAGCCTATCAGCTCTCAATATTCCTGCCCAGAGAACCATCTGGGTCATTGGAGTACAATTTTCAAAGTTACCTAGATTGTTATTTTATGGTATCTTAATAGAGAGTTTTTAAAAAATGTACAAAGAAACTTCAAGGGAGCTTTCTGGGTCACCTTTAAATATTAAACTAAAAAGTGTGGAGTCAAAGGTATGCTTGCATAAAAGTAGACCACCATGCTTTTCTTACAGATAAAAGGCATTAAATTGAGGTTGTCTGTTTACTAAAACTAGTGCCTATGGGTGCAGATACCACGCAGTAGGTACAACAACTATAGAAGACCTTGCTCTTGTGGTACCCACAATCCAGTAAAATGCACAAATAACCATAATACAAAATGAGACTTGAAAAGTGCTTTGTAAGATCACTGAAATCCACTTTCCTAAGTGATCACTAGTATTAATTACAGGACAGTAAGTTTTCTGGTTATTTGTTTTGTTGCTTCCATAAGACGATTCCTGAAAGAAATGAAGCTGATAAAATAGGTCACCTTGTAGATCAAGGCTCTTCTTTTCTTTTTTACTTTTTTAATGTATCATGATCTCTTCTCAGAATAGCATCTTTTTAAATTTCAATTAGAAGTTAGTGAAAATGAAAGTGCATTTCTTTTCCAAACATCTAAGTTCATGGACCTCTAAACTTTCTACAGGAATCTGAGTCAAACGACCTCAGATGTAGAGGAACCACAATTCAGTGAAACTACTTGGCTTGAAGTTTATAAGTTCAAAAATGTATAATGCCAGGAAAATCATTTAACACTGCCTCAGCTTCCTCATTTGTAAAGTGAATTAAAGAAGGAAATGGCAAATCACTCCAGTATCTTTGCCAAGAAAATCCTAAACGGAGTCACAAATAGACACGACTAAATCTGTAATCAGAAGAAGTGAAATGAAAGATCTGAACTAGATGACCTGAAAAGCCCCTCCCACTAGTTCTAGAGCCAATGAATAACAAAGCTTCCCTCTTGGCATCTCATAGGAAAAGAAAATTCTGATGATCATGAAAAAATGAACATTTGGGAGTTAGGGGCTAGATTTATGGAATTTACCTCTTTTCGGAGCAGAGGTAGATAATTCTTCTGATTAGAAGCTTGGCATAAAATGTCAAACCCCTTCAGTGTCTTTGCAAGGGAAAAGTCTAACAGAACTAAGCAACATATACCAAAGTAAGCGCAAAGAAGCAGACTTTGCCATTTTAAAATGTGCATTGCTAAGTTTGGGCAATAACAAGTCCTAGAGTAAGAGGTGTAGTGGATAGACATCTAGCTTTACAGTAAGGAAGACCTGAATTCAAGTCTTGTCCTCTGGCCCATATTTGTTGTGTGACCTCTCAGTACTTCTAAGGAAGCCTCTATGATCCTAAGGGCTGGACTTAAAGTCAGAGGGTCTGGGATCAAATCTTGGTTCTGCACTTCTTACCTAGGCCAATGTAATCTTGGGCAAGTCACTTAAATTCTCTGTCAAATACTGGTGAAGAGAGGAAGTAGATTCAATGAAATCTTAGGGTTCCTACTATCTCTAAGTATCTGTTGTATTGTTTATAGTGTCACAGATTTAGAGCTAGAAATGACCTTCAAGGCCCAAGATTCCAACTCCATCACTTTAGAGATGAAGAAACTGAAAGCCTAGAGAGATTGCCCAAGCTATTAAGTAACTAAAGTAGGATTTGAACTCTGGTTTCCTTGCTCCTAGCCTAGCACTCTATCCACTGTGCATTACGTATGACCCTTTGAACTCTTGAGTTCCAAATGTGTTGCCAATCTTAGTGGAGGGAGTTTCCACACTTGGTATAACCTTTAGATAAAAATATGAATGACTCAAATCTTCAAAGAGACAATCTGAATGACATTTGACAATGTTTCCTTAAAATGAAGGTTATAAGCTAATTGCTAACTGCAAAACTAGGAAACTGGAATGTCTGAGTTCTGATCCCATCCCCAGCCACTGACTTATTGATTCACCTTACTCAAGACACTTAACCTTCTATCTCATTTCCTCCTTTGCCAGTTGGGTATGAGAACACTGACCTAACTCAACCAAATGCTTTCTTCTTCTTTTTAAAGACCATCAAACCCCTAAGACTCTTAAATACCAGTGAAAAGAAAAGGTAACAATGGCATTTTTAATTAACATGTCCCAAAGGAGAAACAAATCACCCCCACAAGTCTTATTTCCAGGGGAACAGCAAGGAGAAGAGTCACTCACACTATTCCCATGAGCGCAATCTATTACTGCTTCCATTAAGACTCTGAAAGGATAAAGAGCTGTACCATAACTATTCCACAGAGGCAAAAGTTTCGAAAGCTCGATTCATCTTTGTCCAAAATATTTGACCCTTTCTTTAGGTAGATCTGGCTTTGCCATTTAAAACAAGTCTTGCAACATTTTTAGAAACAAAGCAAAATGTTCTGTAAATAGATGAACTCTTAATGCTGAGTAAACATGCCAGAATGATTTCCAATGAAAACCATGGGGACAGTGGAGCAGTACAGGCTGTCCAAGACAAAACCCCAAAAATGAGCCTGTGCAAGTCATAAATCATGTGTTTCCATGACAGGAGAATAGTCTCGGGCAAACAGACTTCAGGCGTGGAGGGCACAGCATTGGTCACCACCTAATGCAAGGAAGGAACAAATCCAAGGTTGCAAAAGGATCCATTCAATGGAAGAAAAAATGCTGAAAGAGGACAGAAAAATTCATCACCCATGAGAGTATTCCCACCTCAGTATAAAGACTTGCATGTATCTCAGAATAATTCTATTCATGCAGCAATGTCCTTCGCTCTAAAAAGTTTGCTCTTCCAATTCTTGGGTGTTCCCAATGGCATACAATGCAAAGCCCTTGTTATTACCCAAAGGTTTAAATAGAAGTCCTGTTCTCAAATTAAAACAGAGAGTCAGAAAAAAGAGATCAGAGATTTGGAGCTAGAGGGATCTCAGAGGACAGCTTCTCCAATAATCTCATTTTATAGATGACTGCACCTAGTTGGCACAGTGGAATCAGGAAGAGTTGAGTTCAAATCCAGTCTCAGACATTTACTAGCTGTGTGACACTGGGCAAGTCACTTACCCCCGTTTGCCTCAGTTTCCTCATCTGTAAAATATGCTGGAGAAGAAAATGGTAGACCATTCCAGTATCTTTGCCAAGAAAATCTGAAATGGGGTCACAAAAAGTCAGACACAATGGAAATGACTAAACAACAAGATTGATGGTGAAACGGAGGCTCTGGCAAGTTAAATGAATTATTCAAGGTCACAAAGCTATTAGTACCGGATATAGGATTCAAATCCAGGTCTTTTAATTCCAGCCTGGTTCAAGACTCGGTTCTGCAAGTTCCTACCTATGTGACATTAGGCAAGTCATTTAGCCTCTCAGTTTCCCTCATAAATTAATCAATCAGCATATTAGTTATATGTGTCAGTTCTAGGTTCTGAGAACACCAAGACAAAAAAAGAAAAAACACCTGTCCTCAAAGAACTTATATTCTTTAAGGGGACCAGATTAACTTGCTGGTAGTTCTAACTCATGACAAGGACAGCTATGAGATCATGAGCACTTATCATTGAAATTCTATGTGCCTCTGTTTTCCTCATTAGTAAAATGGGGTAACAATTCTAGCAATCACCTCCCAGGGACATCACAAAGGTAAGAAAATATATGAAAAAATGTTTTGCTAACTTTAAACCATTAAATAAAAGTAAGTTATTAGTTCCTTGTCTACTTAAACCATTAAATAAAAGTAAGTTATTAGTTCCTTGTCTACTTAAACCATTAAATAAAAGTAAGTTATTAGGTCCTTGTCTACTTCTGTTCAACTCTTAAATACCCTACTTCTTCCTCTCAGCCTGGGAGCAAAGTGCAAGACTTGGAATCAGGAAGACCTGAGTTCAAAACCTATTTAGCCACTTACTAAGCTGTGGGCTCCTGGGCAAGTTACTCAACTTCTCCCAGACTTACTTTTCTCCATCTTTAAAATGGGAATGATAAGAATATATTGTTATTATATCATATACATCAATAGCATAACATATATCAATACATAAATAATAGCGCCTATTATTTATGAAAATCAAATGAGATAATACATGGAAGGCACTCTGTAAACATTAAGATTGCTATACAAATGTTAGACTATCATATGTGTGGATTGTTATTATTTCTATAATTGTTTATTATACTCAATATAAGAAAAGAACCAGATTAGGTAAGAGGAGGTCAGAGGGCATCGCTCTTGTTCTCCTCCAGTGATTTGACTAAAAACTCCCTGAGAGCATCACCAATCTATAAATGGAAGGGGTTTCCAATCTATCCTTTTACAGATAAGGAAACTGGGGCCCAGAGAGATTAAATGATTGGACCAAAGGTCACTGAGGGACTAAAGCATGGATGGGAAAATTGCAACCCAAGTCTTCTCACTCCATAGTCAGTCTTCTTTCCATCCCCACCCCACTATGCCTATGGATTTTGCCAGGAAAGTTTAAAAACTGAAAAAAAAAAGTTAGCATTTGTCATGCCATCAAGTACAGAAATCACATTTCAAGAATGTAGCAAATGCTACTTTTCATTTAATCACCTAAAGTAAAACCAATGGATGGAAATAATTTTTAAAATCACACACTGACACTTTAAGATCAAAAGGAATCCACTAAATTTTAAGTGTAAAAAAAGTTTTGCATCTTATTGAATGATGTCTAAGCACTATTAATATTCTTAAGGCTTAACACAGACAATGAGAAAGAGCAAATCCCTAAATAATAAAGCTAAGAATGAGATATGGAGCACTGAAAGTTTTCTAGTAAATCCATTTGCAAGGTTTTAATATTTAGCATTTCCCATCAACAAAGTGGTAAAAGATTTTTAATGGGATGAGAAAGTGGCAAGAGGTAAGGAAAGTCACCTGACTCAAAAATCAAAACCATCTTCACTGCAGCAAAACTTATTGGAAATGGGAAAAGGTCCTACATGTACAAAAATATGTATAGCAGCTTTCTTTGTCATGGCCAAGAACTGGAAATAGAGGGGATGCCCATCAACTGGGAAATGACTGAACAAGGTGTGGTATATGAATGTAGTGACATACTATTGTGCTATAAGAAATAATGAACAGTAGGACTCCAGAGAGGACTTACATGAACTAAAGCTGAAAGAAATGAGCTGAACCAGGAGAACACTGTACACAGTAACAGCTACAGGGTGGGAGGATTGTCTCTGGTAGACCTACCCCTTCACAACAATGCAAGGACCTAAAATATTCCCAAAGGACTCTTGAGGCAAAATGCCATCCACATCCAAAGAAAGAACTATGGAATCAGAATGCAGAATATTTTCTCTTGTGTTATGTTTTGCTTTGGTTTGTTTTTTCTCATGGTTTCTCCCATTCATTTTAATTCTTCCATGCAACATGACTAATGTGAAAATGTGGTTAAGAAGAATGTATGTGTAGAGCCCATGTAAGATTTCATGCTGTCTCGGGGAGGTAAAGAGAAGGGAGGGGAGAAAAAATTAAGACTTGTGGAAGTGATTGTAAAAAACTGAAAACAAATCAATTAATTAAAAAAAACCCATTGGAAATGGTTAATAATGACGATGATGACATTTGGTGTTTATATGTATGGCACTTTGCCTCTGTTTTCCCTTCTCCCTTCCCTTTTTCTTTCTTCTTCTCTCTCTCCTTCTTTCTTTCTCTTCCCCTCTCTCTCCCTCCCCTCTTCTCTCCTCCTCCTCCTCTTCTTCCTCTTCTCTCTTTCTCTATCTTTTGTTCTCTGTATCCCTGTGGCCCCCCCGACACACACTTTCCCTCAACCATTCTCAGGCACCATGAATCTGTGTTACATTTTTTTCCTTGATAAATAAAACTTACAATTAAATCTGTTTTCTGAGTTTCAGGAAACACTAGTGTTCTGTTCTTACCTAGATTTTATAGTTTCAATAAACTTTTCTCATTTTTCCCACTAGCCACCTTGAAGAAGTCTGCTCAACATCCTACAAACTCTTTTTTGTTCAATAGCAACAAATAAATGGCCCATTTTTCAAAGTTCCTCAGGCAACCGTTGAATTTCCTCTAGGAAGTAGCACTAAACATCACAGTGGATGGCATTCCTGGAAAGGAATCTCCTTCTTCATTTCTGGGACCAACCCCTATTCAGCATATGATGGACTTCTTGCAACATTAAAATTCCTAACTTGTCTAAAGGCAATATTTTCTCTACTTCTATAATGTTCATTACAGTTCTTGGTGTGGCCCATAAAATATTACAGCATTATTTGGTGAACTGAATGTTGCAGTTATGTTTCTCCATATATTGCAAGAAATCTTATATAAATCACAAAGTCCTCCATGGAACTACCATGTCTACCTATTCTTTTTTCCAGGAAAACTTTTTATTGTAGATGCAGTAGGACAGTTGGACATGGTTTAGAAGATTCCAATTTTGTTGGCAACATCCAAAGCATCATAGTCTGGAGCAAGCAGGACGTAAGCTTTTTTTCTCTCCATCAGTGTCTTGACCTTGGCCATGTTGATGTCATCAGTTTCTTTACCACCGCTTGATCTGAAGCTTGTTGGCCTTGACATCCACAATATAGACTAGGGTGGTATTGTCCTCAATCTTCTTCATAGCAGACTCAGTGGTCAAGGGAAACTTAATGATGGCATAGTGATCAAGCTTGTTTCTCCGAGGGGCACTTTTCCAAGGGTATTTGGGCTGCCTGCAAAGTCTTAGTGTCTTGGATCTCCAGAAGGTGGGGGATGTTCAGATCTTCTTTTTGTGGCTATGGACACCCTTCAACAACGTCTTCTTGGCCTTCAAGGCCTTGGACTTGGCTTCTGTCTTTAGCAGGGGCAGGGGGGGGGACGGCTTCCTTCTTTGCCTTCAGCGCCATCTTGGGGGTGAAAGTTATGTCTACCTATTCTGAATGACCCTCAGGTTGCTCAGTCTTTTCCATCTTGATAATGACTTTTCTTGGCAAATCTGTATTATCTGGTTGTTTCCCATAGTAATTATCTTGTTTCTAAAAGCTACAGCTACCTCCTTCTTCAAAGCTGCTATTTGAAATTCCTATTTCCAGAACTTCCCACATCCCAATCCAACCATTATATATGGTTTCTCTTTCAGAGGAGGCCCCAATCCAACCACTGTGGATGGATTCTCTTTTAGAGTACTGATCACTGGCATCTGTATTCTAATGTTGATCCAGAAACAAATCTACTCCTGAACTGATCTCTTCAGGAAAAATCAGATTTCTGATGAATTTGAAGTATGTGACTCAGTGTCTTTAACTGTAAAACAAGGGAGCTGGATTCAGTGGCCTCCAAATTTCCTTTGGGTTCTAAATCTATGATCACATGATCTCCATTAACTTCAGAAGCACCAGATATTCTTATCAAATATACGGACAAAAGAGCAACATGAGGTTTGATGTTTTCTGCATCCCATTCTTCATCTTCCATATTGGCCGTAAGTTTTCCCATGAATCCTGCCAGCTATTGCCTTACTAAGCAGTCCCATCTAGAGGTACTGGTGATTTTCTCATGATAATGCCCTGTTAACTGGGATGTATTCAACAATTTGACCAGAAGCATTGTTGGAAGAGCATCTTTCCACAGTACATTGCTCTAATTTACCTCCATCTTGTTTCACATGGATTTCACCTGTCTTTGCTTCTCACCTGGGAACAGCCAGCTTAGCTGACAGGTGATAGTGAGGAGAAAGGAGGGAAAAAAGCCATTGTGCTCCCCCATACTCCAACCCATGCCACATATAGAAGCCACCACACCCTGACACAGCATTTTAGACTCCTCTAATGCACTCATCTGGTCTCAGACACTGACTAGGTTTTGTGACCCTGAGCAAGTCACTTAACCCTGTTTGCCTCAGTTTCCTCATCTATAAAATGAGCTAGAGAAGGAAATGGCAAACCACTCTTGGCCCAGATGGGGTCACAACTGAAAAATGACTGAACATTACACTTAGGATATTTTAATTTGTTCTTGTTTTTTCCTTTGATTTTTTTTTAGTTCAATATGTGATTTCCTTGGCATTGGGAGCTCTTAGTGAAATACTCTCTACCAATTAGGATCATCCCTTTCTCTGTCACTAATCTCAAAAAGTTGAGTGAGTGACAAAGAAGGAAAGTACCTTACTCAGGGTCACACACCTAGCATGGGTCAGAGGTAGGACCAGCTCTTAGAAATACCTAAGCTTAATTCTAGCTCTCCATACACTATATCGGGCTTCCTCTTTGTAGTTTTTCAAAGTCCCTATCTGAGTTCCTTTATTACACTGTAAATTCCTGAGAACAAGGGCCATGGTTTAAATTATTTTTATACTCACAGGATCCAGCATAGCACATTACACCTGGTAGGTGTAGGGAAAATGATCAATCCCATTAATCATAACAGTAACAATAACCTACATTTATTTAATTCTTAAAGATTTTGGGGTGTTTTGTATATAATATCTCATTCAATCCTGGAAACAGTCCTATGAAGGAAGGTGCTACCATTATCCACAATCCACAAAGGGGAAAACTGAGGCATAGAATGGTTAAATGACTTACAAAGGTTCGTACTATGGAGTGTAAAAAAAAAAGAGAATTTGAAGTCAAGTCTTACAGGAAACTGCTTGGGCTGAGGACTGAACTCAAGTCAAAAGCCCTGGGTTCAACTTTTGGCTGGGTAACTGACAGCAAACCATTTAACCAACCCTGTGACTTTGTGTCCTCCTCTGTAAAATGAGGGAGTTGGATTTCTCAATGTCTGATGATTGATTTGAAGGTCTCATAGGTTCCTTTTAGCTCTAAGTCTACAACCCTGAGATATTTCTATTTCAACCATTTTAACTATTAATTGACACTTCCTCTCTTAATCCATGTATTAAATGAACAAATAGATTCTCAGCCCAAAGAGTTCTGGGTTATTTCTGGACTTTCCTAGGGTTTCTTCAAAAGAAGACACAGTTAATTCCATTTTTTAAAATGTTAAACTGAATTTTTTTCAAAATTCTTATTGTGATCACCTCTCAAAAAATAAAACACAAAGCATCTTGCTAATTTAAACAGAATATCAGATGGAATTTGGGAAAATTTTTAAAATGAAGCCTCTGGTATCTAAGAGCATAAGAATATTAACATTTTTGTTTATGTGTTCATAGTTGGTATTTCTGACCTAAGAAATGATAGAATGTGTTGTCCTCACCCCATAGATGACTCTTTTGATATGAAATCAGTTATCCTTGGAGATGGCCCTGGAACTGTGCCACTAACAAGTGTTGAATTTGTAACTTTTCTTTTTGTTCACCGTAAATTTCATGTGATGCTCCTCTTAGCTGTCAGACCACATTAGGGTACATTAGATGACATAGCCAACATTTTTCCTAAGTTCTGGTGATCAAACACTGATGTTAGGAGACTTTTATGTGACACAGGTAAGAATAATTAAAACATAAAAATATTTCTAATATTTTTAGATATTTCTATAAGGTTTTTGATTCAGGTGATTCAGGTCATTAAACTATTGAATTTAAGGAAGAGGTATCCCGAGATCACAGGTGAAATGTCTTCACTGGGCCCTTAGAGATATATTCTTTCACATTTTTATCAATATCTTTAATGAAGACATAGATGTTATGCTCATCGAATTTGCAGTGAATGACAGAGTTGGATTCCAAAAATGTAGAGGTAAAATCCAATAGACATAAATGCAAAATCTCCAACTTCGGTATAAGAAATCAATGTCGCAAGTACAAGGTGGGAGTAAGCACAACAATTTATCTGAAAAAGAGTTAAGATTTTTAATAGAATTCATATTCATTGAGTCAGCATTATAAAGTAGTAGGCAAAAGAGCTAATGTACCCTCAGGCTGTATTAAAAGAGGCATAGCCTCCAGGAATAAGGAAAGAGGTGACATAGTCCCACTGTACTCTGTCCTATGCAGACTTCATCTAGAATATTCTCTTTCTGGTTTTGGGAATTACAGTTTAAGAAGGGCATTGATAAAATGGTTTTGTCTATGTCATAAAAGCATCAATTAAAGAAAACTATACTAATATAGTTAAACTGTAAAAGAGAAGATTTGGGAGTAGAAAGGAAAACTATCACTATCATTAAGTATGTGAAGGGTTCTCATGTGATAGAATGATTAAACAAGAGACAATGGTTGGAAATTAGGATGAGGCAAATGAGGTTTGATGCTAGGAAAAAACTCAAACCTAATCATTAGAGCTGGTCAAGTGGAATAAGAGGTAGTTTAAGAGGTGGTAGACTTCCCCTTCCTTGGAGCCCTTCAAGCAGAAGATGGATGACCCGTTGTTGTATATGTTGCGATAGAGGATTGTTTTCTGGTTCGGTGGCTGCATTTCCTTCCAACTCTCAAACTCAACTCAACTCACAACTCCTTGGACTTCTCCAACCTTACCCCTGGCTCCTACCTCTCCCCTGCCAAATGCATCCTATCCTCAGTCTCCTGCCCTACTATTTTCAACAGAATATAAGCTTCTTGAGGGCAAGGACTGTCTTTGTGCCTGTGTTTATGTCCCTAGAGCTTGGCACCATGGCTGCACATAGCATTTAGTAAATGTTCTATCCATCTCTCTTATTCTATGATTGTATCATTCTAAGTGGCAGAAGAAGAACAAAAAGAAAAAAGGAAAACAGCATCAGCAGAATGATAGATTTCCCTCTTGGTTTGTTTGGTCTTTGCTTCGCTGTGCAACACAACTAATATGGAACTGGTTTGCATGACTGCACATGTCTAATCTGTATCAAATTACTTGCCTTCCCAAGGAGGGGGGAGGGAAAAGGGAGAGACTATGGAATGCAAAATTAAAAAAAAAAGTGTTAAAAATTTATATTTACATGTAATTGAGGGGAAAAAAATGGTTAAAGAAAATTAGACCATAAGGTGACTATGAAAAATAATGGTACAAAATGGATTTCTACTGGAGCAAAAGGAAAGAAGGAAGAAAAGGATGGTTACATTGTATAAGATCAGTGACAGGGTGAGTGTTAAATTTTAGGACCATGACTCCCCACCCTCATAGACGTTTCTATCAGCAAAAGTGAATATATATTTTTGCATTCAGGACAGAAAAATTTATCTAATTGTAAGAGGATAGGTTATTGATCTAGAACAAGGCTTTTAAATTGAATGCCTCATTTTACATTTGAGAAAAATGAGACCCAAGAAAGTTAGATAACTTTCTTAAGATCACAAAAGTAGTCACATCAGAGGCAGAATTTGAACCCAGTTCCTCCAATTGCAGAATCAGTTCCTTCTCCCCTATATCATGCTAGAGGTTACGACTGGAATAGAATACAGGAATCAGGTGCCCATGTGTTTGTGGGAGGTGGCTAACAGTACAGAAATTACGTGTGGAAGATGGATTGCTCTATTTGTGGGCCACAAATTAAGCAGTGAAGCCAGAGAACTGACCAGGGTTCTAACCTCAGTTTAGCCGTTCAGTATATAACATCTGGGAAGACACAATCTCTTTGGGACTTGGTTTCTTCACTTGTAAAATGAGAGGGTTGAATTAAATGACCTTTAAATTCTGTTCCAAATAACTTGATGAATTTATGATTCCACAGTAATGCTAGAACAAAAACACCACAAAATGTCTTTCATAATTTACAACCAACTACAGAAGAGACAAAAATTACCACTACAACACATGCTCCTTTAACACATCACCCTCAAAATAATGCTCATTGATTAGGCTGCCTGACTTCATGTTAGAACTTCCAGACACAAGTTCAGAAACATGAATATGAGCCTTTAGGAAACAGCAAAGATAAAGAAGCAAATGCTATCCCTGCTGGACAGTATGCCAGGGTCGCCTTGGCATGGGGCCTGGACTCGTTGGCAACTTTCTTGTTGCCAAGATGTCGAGTCATTTGTCCTTGAGGGTCTTTGTTGCATAGTTCATGTAGCAAGTGATTACCAGTGAAACTCCCCACCAGTGGCTTAGGATAGAAGCCAGAATCAAAATCAAGTCATCATTTCAATCTTTAAAGAAAGCATCATCTCAAATTATTCATTGTTCTATCATGTGTAGCAATTTTGGCACCCCAACTGAACTATAAGCTCCTTAAGAGTACAGATTCTATTTTTTAGACTTTTTACCCTCCACAACCACTAGATTTATTGAATGAAAGAACAAAAACATAAAAAAGGAAATATACTATGAGAACTTAAGACTTTTTAAAAAGTCTTCTTCAACTTAATCTATTCTCAAACCCAGTTTAGAAGGCTATACTTTGTCTACATTTCTAGAAATTTACCAAAATAACAATTACAAAGATTCATAGAATTACAACATGGAATGAACCTCAGTGGTTAAATCCAACCTATACCTATTTTACCTCGGTCTAGAAAATATCCCTAAAGTAGGACACTAGCTAACCAATCATTTCCAGAAGACCTGTCAATGTAGTTAGTAGTGTGACCTACAAAATGGCTGTAGTGAAACTCCAACCAAAAAAAACAAGAATGAATAAAAACAATTCACACTCACAGAGCTTTTTAAGTTTTGCGAAGCATGATAAGAAATGAGTAATGGAATGTTGAGAGATCTAGCCATAAAACTGGGCATTTTCTAATTAGGATCTAAAAATGAAGGGAAAAAATTAAGTAATGATGATTTGCAGGAATTATTGTTTGCTCATGATTCCATGGAGAAATGACTTAGTTTAGTTCAAGAAAGCAAATACTTACTATGGTACGTTAAGAGAATATTCTCTAGGGATATATGGAGATAAAGCAAAAGAGCACCCAGTCTCTGTATAAGTATGTTTAACCACCCTGAGGAAGCAAGGTGGCTTTGGAGGATAGAGAGCTGAACATGGAGTCAGGAAGACCTAGTTCAAATGCAGCCTCAGACATTCCCTAACTGTGTGACCATGGACAAGTCACTTAAGCTCTGTATGCCTCAATCTACTGGTGAAGAAAATAGCAAACCTCCCCAGCATCTCTGCCAAGAAAACCCCATGAGCACTAGCGTGGTATGGTCTATGGGGTCATGAAAAGCCAGACATAACTCAACAATAACAACAAATTAATCACATGTGCTCATTATCCACTGGGCACTGAATCTAAGAGACAGGATAAGAACAATTAACATGAAGAATTTTTAAAAGAGATATAGTACTGGGAAAGGAGGAAAATGTCTAAAAACAATTGTGATAATACTGTGAAAAAAATAAATATCTCACTCCCCATGAAAATTGTGCAATTAATAAGCTACAGCAGGAGCAGCTAGGTGGTGGAGTGGATGGAGCCCTGGCCCTGGAATCAGAAGGACCTGAATTCAAATCCAGCCTAAGACACTTGATGCTTACTAGTTGTGTTACCCTGGGCAAGTCACTTAACCCTGATTGCCTTGCAAAAAAAATAAGATGCAGAGAAATGTTTTTCTTCCTATCAGCAAATCAGAGAGACAATTTGATTTGATTTGACATTTACTCTGAATTAGCATGCATTAATGGAATCACAGATTTAGAGCTGGAGGGTTCCTAAGAGGCCAGCTAATGCAAACTCTTTTGCTTGAAAGAAGAAACTGAAGTCGAAAGTCAAGGAACTTATCCAAGGTCACACAGAAGAAAAGCTAGAATTTTAATCCAGTTCCTCTTTTGGGGGATATTTTTTTTAAAAATCCAAATTATTAGGAATCATTGTAATGTATTTGAACATTTTTTTAAGTTTTGTTTTCCCACTACAAACATATACAGATTACTCCTATTTCATGAGGTCTCTTGTAACAAAAGAAGACACTGACCACATCTGAAAGCATGTGCAACAAACATTTCCCATGTGTAGTTCCACCTTCTATCTTTAGCAGAAATCTATTTTCTTCACCTTCCCACCCCACACCCCACTAAAAAAAATGCAGTTTAGTAAAACACATTGCCTCAGTAGAAATGGACAAAAATGTGGGCCTCATTCTGAACCCTACATCCATCGTCTCCTGGTAATGGCTAGCACTATTTCATCTTCAGGGCTCTGGAATTAGGAATACTCATTGTACTGATTATAGTTCTTACATCTTCCATAATTTTATAGTGTTGTGGTTTTTGTATGAATTGTTCTCCTGAATCTGCACAGCTTATAACAGTCCTCAAAATTTTGGTTTTCTGCTTTTGGCATTCTTTGAAAGCCTATTAGAGGAGAGAAACTTGGGGGGAAAGAAAAGACAAAGAGATGAAGAAGAGTGATTGCATGTTGCTTCTCAGTCTTTTCAGTCATGTCTGACTCTTCGTGACCCGTTTGGGATCTTCTTGGTAAAGGTACTGGAGTGGTTTGCCATTTCCTTCTCCAGTTCTTATTATCGATAAGGAAACTGAGGCAGACAGGGTTAAGTGACTCGTCCAGGGTCACACAGCTAGTAAGTGTCTGAGGTCAGATTTAAAGTTAGATCTTCCTGACTTCAGGCCCAGAACAATATCCCCTGTACTGCCTCGCTGTCCTTATGCATGGTTTACTGACTCTAATTTCTACTTGAGTTTGGCATTAATGAAATATAATAATACTAATATAGCTATATCATCTTTATACCTAGTGGTTTGTATCTTGTCTCTCCCATTAGACAGTGAGCGCTTTGAGGACAGGTCTTTCTTCATATCTCTGGGACTTGGTGGTGGCCTACACACAGTAAGCATTTAATAAAGCTTGTTGATTTGATGTTACTTGGTTATACATAGTAGAGTCCAATTATCTCACTTTATTGATGATGATGAAAGAGCTTTTTCCTGAGTATATCTGGGTGAATCCTCCTTGCTACCAACAAAATGGAAAGATGCTTCCTGGTTTCTGTCTTTTTTAAGAAAGGCAGATCCACTTCATTTATATGGGGCATGAAGTTCAGTGCAGAAGAACTTGTTGATCTGATGTCATGTTTTACCTACATATGTGAGCCTCACAGCAACCCTGTGAGTTAAGCACAGAGGCACTGTTATCCTCACTTTACAGATGAGAAAGCTGAGGCCCAAGAAGGATAAACAACTTGCCAATATCAAAACTGGGAATTTGAACCCAGGTCTTCCTAACTCTGGGGGCAGTTAGGTGATGCAACAGATAGAGTGGAATCAGGAAAATCTGATTTCAAATCCAGTCGCAGACTTGAACTAGATGGATAACCCTCCACAAGTCACTTAACCCTGTTTGCCTCAGTTTCTTCATCTGTCAAATGAGCCAGAGAAGGAAATGGCCAATTACTTCAGTAAAAACCCCAAATGGGATCACAAGAGTTGGACATGACTTAACAACTTCCTGACTCTAAGTGCCACACAGTAGTGAAGTGACAATAAAGGGTCATCTAAAGAGATAATGAGGAATAATATCTGAATGTAGCCCTCCCCATGCAAGGCATCTGAAGGCGTATGGACAAAAAGGGGCAAGAAAAGGGCAGCCTCCAGGAAACAAGCAAAGTAATCTTGTTAGACACTAAGGAACTAAACAAATCTGACTCACCAATTACCTGCCATCTCACTGGTTGAGAATTCCATCAATAAAATCTTCAGAATTTCCTGACAATGCCTTCACTTACCTCCATGAACTTTGGAAGAAAGTGATTAATATCTTCTTTTTCTCCCAACCAGCCAGTATATTTTTCTTTCCCCGCAATTCATCTAAGTAAAATGTCCCCCATTTAAAAAATGTATCTTTTTCTTTTTTTAAAAAAAAAATATTTTTTTAAATCAATTCTTTTCTTACCAATGTTGTAATCTCTTTCACATCATCGGTCACAGGATTCCCACAGATCCCTTTGGTTCTGACGAGAGAGTTGAATAGGAGCAGCTGAAGATAAATGCAAGTGATAATCCAAGTCTAAATAAAAACAGAACCGTAATTCAGTGACCAGCAGCGTTCAACTCCAATAATTCGTCATTTACCATTTTATGCTTTCATATGAGCATATGAGGAAGAGGACTTCTTAAGAAACCCATTGGCTTCTATAACTATAGAAAAGTGTCACTTAAATGTCAAGCATCCAACCTGTGCCCCTAATGAATGAATGAATGAAGAGTAATCTGAATTCAATTAAAATTGGAATTGCTGGTCCTAATATTTCTTTAAAGAGTATTATTGTTAACTTTTGTTAAAGGCTCCTTGGGGCCAATTTCCCAACGGCAAATATATCAAAATGACAGCACCTGTACCGACTTGCATTGGATTCATCATTGGAGACTTCTTCCCCAACTCAGGGAATGAATAAAATTCACCCCCTAAAGGCACCAAGAAGAACTCTTTCTTTCTTTTCACTGTACAATACTTGGCAAAGACAGGAGAAACTGGAACAGGATTTCAATGGAAGCAAAAATAGCATTAAGATAAAATGTTGCAAAAAAAGGACTTCTCCAAATCCAGTAAAACTCCGAAGGAGAAAATAATCATTGTGTTTGATCAGAATAATGGAGACCATTCTAATGTGCTTTATTCTAACCTCCTCTTGATGTTACTGGGGAAAGAACTAAAATGTAAGCTTCCTCATGGCGGGGGCTGTTTGCAGGGCAGTCCCCACACTGGCACTTAGGACTGTACCTGACATACAATAGTTTCTCACTTAACTAAACGGTTGTTGAATTATCTGTCTACATGTTGCTTCTCCAGAGTGGAATGGAAACTGTCTGCAGACAGCAAATAAAGAGAATCAAACATGGATGTCCAATGATTGAGAATGGATAACCAGATTTTGGAACAGGAATATAATGAAACATCACTAATTTGCCTCTGTCCTAGCATCAACTCATCACTCTGCCTTGCACATAGTAGCTACTTCAAGTTGAATGGAACTGAATTATAAGTCTACATGTTGTTTCCTCCAATGGAATGTATTTTCCTTGAAAGCAAAGGCTGTTTTGAGTGTTTTGTTTGGAGTGAGGGAAGGGGGGTAGCCCCAGCTCCTAACACAGCCCCTCACACACATTAGGTGTTCAATAAACATTTGTTGAATGAATGTTAATGGATTAAAAGATTTTCTTGAGTACAACAAGAGTCTGATACTTATAGATCTAGAGTTTTTTTTTTTTCTGAAAATGAAAATCTGAACTGGGCATTTTTAAAGTATTTCATAATTATACCTGGCTAGAAATATTTTCTATTAATGCTAACAGTCATGCCTAATTACAGAGTCTATTTTTTTTTTCAATTAAAATGCACAACCTAGGTCAAGGATGAGGAACCTGAGTCCTTGAGGCCACAAGTGGCCCTCTTGACCCTCAAGTGCGGCCCTCTGGTTGAATCCAAACTGCAAAGAAAAAGTCCCCTTAATAAAAGGATTTGTTCTTTGAAATTTAGATTCAGTCAGAGGGTTGCACTTGAGGACCTAGAGAGCCACATGTGGTCTTGAGGCCACAGTTTCCCCACCCCTGACCAAGGCTATTTTAACATAAGCAGGAGGACAAGGGTGATTTCCACAGCTTCTTAGAATAAAGATTCTTTTTGACAGAAGTGGAGGTTTATTTCCAATCATGTGTCCTGAAATTATCGAAAGCAATTCACCTTTCTTTACCATTTAACTGACTTTCAGCAACAATCTTACTAAAAATCAGGAGAGGAACACCTTAGAGAACACTGTGCAGTTTTTTTTTTTTATTTCTAGATTTTAGTTGTATTTCTCACTTATTAAGCACTCACTGTATGTAGAGTGCAGGGCAAAGTGTATATGATACTGAGGGCTGAGGATAGAGGAAGATACAATGACACAAAAGTCTGTTATGTAGGAAGAGGGCATAGATGTGTTCTGTTTGACCTTGGAAGGCAGAATTAAGGACAACGGGTAGACACTGCAAAGAGGCAATTGTAGACTGGAAGGGAAAACTGCCTAATAATTGGAGCTCTCCAAATGTTGACAGAGATCCCTTAGAAGGTAGAGGATTCAGTCTTATTGCAAAGTTTTAAACCAAACCTGGAGGACCACTAATTAGTAACTCGATGGAGAGGATTCTTGTTCATATTGAGAGATCTTTTCCAACTCCAAGACTCTGGGATCCCCGATAAATTAAAACATGGTCCCTGAGCTTGTCAACGATGAAGGGGTACGCAACACATGCAAATAGAATTGGAATGCAAAATTGAACATAAATGCAAATGAGGGGTACAAAGTAAATCTAGCTGCATGAGGTACAATGTTAAGCAATTAAATTATTTATTCATTTATCATCAGTAAATAATTTTCATCCCTCATCCCACCCCACTCCTCATTCCCACCTCAGAAATAGCTTTATCTTAGTTCTACCAGAAACCTCTGTGAACAATGATGAGAACTTTCCCAGCATGCCTCTGATACTTGACTGTCTTAGTGTTTGTATAAATACCTAGAGTCCTGGATACACGCTTGCCTTCTGCATTATGTTACAAAGGAATGCCTAGCTTTCATCCTAATGCTGGTGTTCTTATGTCTGATGTGAATGTATATGTTCGTTCACAAGAACATTTTGTAGAAGCATTTTTGTAGGAGCAAAGAACCACGAACAAAGTAGATGCCCAAGGACTGGGGAATGGCTAAGTAAATAGTGAAACAAGAATGTAATGGAATATTACCATGCCGTAAGAAATAGTGAATATGAAGGACAGTGAGAAGCATGGGAAGTTTGATAAAAATTTCATGCAGTTAAATAAACAGAACCAGGAAAACAATAGACACAATGACTGCAATAGTAAAATGGTAAAAGGAAGGAAGGGAGAGAGCTTGAGGGAGGAATGAAGGGGAGGAAGAAAGAGAGAAAGGAAGGAAAGAGAGAAGGAAGGAAAGAAGGGGAAAAGGAAGGAGGGAGGGAGAAGGAAGGAAGGAAGGCAGAGAAAATAAAGCCATGATGACAAAGCTCAAGCTTGGCCCCAGACAGATATGAGAATGTACCACACCACCCCCCTTCTTTGCTGAGGTAGAGGACAAGGGGTATGGACCATTGAATATCATGCTGGGCATTGTTGATGTATTGTTTAGGAGGCTTAATACTTTTCTCTCTTTTTAATTTTTGTTATAACCAATAGCTCTATATGTGAAGAAAGGAGGGATGGTTAATGAAGGTGTGTAAAAACAAAGGCTATCTATCTATATATTTTTAAACTAGACAGAGGCAGTGATTTCATTTCCTAAGTTCAAATCTAGGCTTTGACACTTAACTGTATGACCCCGAGCAAGTCATGTAATCCTGTTTGCCTCAGTTTCCTCAATCTGTAAGATGAACTCGAGAAGGAAATGGCAAGCTTCCTCAGTATTTTTGCCAATAAAACCTCAAATGAGGTCATGTAGAGTGGAACACAACTGAACAACAAAAAAAATTCCCAATAAGGAAGCTCCTTCTACCAACACAAATACAACTTAATTACCTGGGAAAATGAGATGTCAATGACTTGTCCAAGGTCACAGAATGTATCAAAGGCTGGACTCAGCCCAAGTTTCCAAAGTAGAATCACATTTTTACTAAATCCCATAAAGTACTTTGATATAAACGAAGTATTTTGATGTCGAGTCTAAATACGGAAATATATTTGGAATTATGCACCACATCTCCACTTTGCAGCTAATGCCTCTTTTATCTGTCATCATGGCAAAGCTGCTCCTCCCCATTCTCCCATGCCTGGAATGCCCTCGCTCCTCACCTCTGCCTGTCTTCCCTTAAAAAGCAGCTCAGGCACCATCGTCTACAGAAAACCTTTCCTACTCCGCCTTTCCAGCAGCTACAATTCTTCCTCCCAAGCTACCAAGCTACCTTGTATTTAATAACAGTGTGTACATTTGTATTCATTCAGTTTCTATTTATGCTACATATGCTTAAAATACATGTACTTCCTTGATGTGCTGAGATGTAAGTTCATTTCAAGGACACATTCTTTGCACTGAATCCCCAAGATTTACCAAGCCTGTGGTACATAGTAAGTGCATAATAAATAAATGCTTGTTGACTGAAAAATAAGTGAGGCTTACTCACTTTTAAATATCCAAAGGTTATTGATTACATTTGGTTAAACTTAAAAATTTGGTTAAAATAGGTTTTTGGTTAAATACAATTTTATTTTGATGGTTAAAATGAATTAAATGCACTTGCCTGCCTTCTAAAAGAGCATTAATGGAATATACAAGGGTTCCAAAAGTCAGTACACTTTTAAACTTTAACAATTTAAATTGTACTAAGACTTATGAATGACTTTGTAGTTTTAACCTTCTCTTTGATGGTTTGCACTCTACATTATGCACCAAGTATTATAAGTGTTACCCTTAATGGCACAGCAAAATGGTTGGCATGTGTGTCCCTACATTATATGACTTCAGGATTCTGTGGTCTATAAATTATTCTGTCTATAGGTAATTTTTTTCACCCTCCCGTCTCCCTATAAAGCCAACAGTTATCACATCTAGGAGCCTATCCCTACCCCACCCCCATCCTCACCTCTTTAATTTGCTGTTCCTAATCTATCCATTTTCAGTGGACTAGAAAACCAGATAATCCAAGCTTATTAAAATTGTGCATAAAGTGAGAATAAAAAGCTTCTGAATGACAGCCCAAGAAATTTTCCTATAAATTCAGTGTATAAATTTGGCAATTCAGTGGATTTTTTCTTCTTTTTTGTCTGTTTTGTGGATCCACAGTTGGGGAACTAATGTTGAAGATAATGAGTCTTCAGATAAGTAAGCTCTTTTTCCTTTCCTTGGCTTGTGTTCCTTCTACTCATTCTGTGTCTATCCCTTCCTTTTTGAAATATAGTTTGAAATAATTTCCCAATAATTTTGCCCTTTGTGCATCCAAAAAAAGTGATTTTCAACATAGGTGATCATTTCATCTAAAAGAATATTATTTTCTTGAGTACTGCTTTCCCCCATCATGGCACATCACATTTGGTTGCTTTGTTTTAACTTTCTCACCCTCATTAGCAAGATAATCTTTAATTTCATGATAGCCTTTTACCGTGTAGACACTGGTCAAACTACTGTTCTAATTGGCAGTCCCGGATCTTCAAAAACAAAAACAAAAGATGTTTTGTATGGTTATTAATTTATTAATTAATCATATGATTAATAAATGATGTATTACAATCAATTAATTTTGCATGGAAAACAATATATATAATGGTCACAACAGAGAAAGGACGATTACACACTCACCTTAAAAAAAAAGAATCTGGAAACTGAAATACAATTAGACAATTCTAATGGCTATCAGAGAAGAGATGGAAAAATGCCCCTCCCTCCCTTCTTTGTAGACATAGGAGTTCATTACAGGCATCTGGTGATGCAGTTGATACAGTACTGGGCCTAAAATCAAGAAGATCTGAGTTCAAATTTTGTCTCAGACATTTATTAGTTCTGTGACCTTGGGCATCTAATCACCAGCAGCCTCCATTTCCTCAACTATAAAATGGGGCTGATAATAGCATCTACCTTGCAAGGCTGCTGTGAGCATCACATGAGTTAATAATATTTGTAACAAGCACTCTACTGTGTCTGGCACATATTTAAATGTCCATATAAATGTATAATGTGTTTATTCAATTCCTATAAGCATAGAAAAGCACATATGAGTTTGTTAGATTCAACTGATATTTTGATTAGTTTCACTGGACTTTAAAAAAAAATGATTACAAGGGATAGGGAAGGAGGAACATATTTGGAAATGAAGGTGATGACACCTTCAATAAACACATCAATAAAAGCAATTTAAAAAAAAAAGAAATACATTGTATAAGTCAAACATATTCCAGGAAATATTAAATTTTAGACTAATGTATAAACAACTAATATGGGTTGCTTCTCTAAGAGAAGCAAGGGAACATCTGTTCAAAAGGTCAAACAAGGCTCCTTGGACATGGTGGGGCAAGAGAACAGATAAAGGGATAAAGAGAACTTCTAGCTCTACTTGACCTTTCTATCTAGTAGGACAAGTCCTAACTAATACGTATGATATTTTTTTAAAAATCAGTCATCCCAATGGAAAACAAGGAGTTCACAGAAAATGAAAAGCCAGAGACCAAAAGAAGGAAATTTACAATATCCACAAAGAAAACTATTTGATAGGTACTAGACTCATGGTACATATGCCATATTTTTTTTCTTCTATACAAATCAACATGGATGTGGATCAGAGAGTAGGAATTATCAGATAGAATACTTCAAAAGATTCCCATTTCAAATGCTGCTCAAAACTCCTCTGTGATGAGGGTTGGAAGCGGGGTGTGAGACCCCACAAACACCAGAGTACCAGGGGCAGGTCATCTGGAGAAGAATTCATGAACTCAAGCATTGCTGAAGTCAAGGTAAAGATTCATTACCTTTTTTAGAGGGCAAGAGTTCTTAGGGAACCCACAACCTTAGAGGGGTACAGGGAAAGTTTATAGTATATTCTATAGTATTACTTGTGCCAAATATACTAACTAGGTGTTTTGGGATGGGATTAGTGAATGGTTAAGGAGTGGTCAGTTCTTAAAGTAACATGCACTTTTGATATCTACTGCACAGGTATTTTACCCATAATTAATCAGGAAAAAGCCCAAGGCAGGGCTACCTGGAGGTCTGGTTTTAGACCTGAAAAGTCACTAAGTCAACCAAAGGTCAGGGCTGACCAGGAAAAAAATCAAGCTTCTCTCACCAATGTCTTATTAGACAAGATTAATTTAAGGGAGTATAGGTATGTCCAAGTCTAGGATACATATGAGTAGTAAATGTCGTTATGACCCAGGACACAGCCCATTAAGACAGTACGCAGCTGGCTAAGCCTGATGAGTTCTATAGGTGCATCTGGCTACTATAGCAGGAAGGGAGATAAAGGTTGTTGCTAGGGCAGCCTGTGTCTTTGGGCTGGGGAGAAATTGCCTGAGATAATATTTTGAAGCTTGAGAGAAGTACATGCAACCAAGCATCCCATCATCTCCACCTTATCAAATGGTTTTTATTGAGTGGTCACGGTCAAAAAAGTCACCACGTATCAAAACTCAGCAAAGCTGGGCACAGTCAATGGATGCACAATTCATTACCAGGTTTATAATGGAAGTCTTTTAGTATAGATTTTTAGAACCCAGAACATCTCTATACAATTGTTCTGTCGTCGTTCTGGTCATCTCGGTCCTGTCTGTTTCTTCATGACCCTTTTGGGGTTTTCTTGACAAAGATACTGGAGTGTTTTGTCATTTCCTTCTCCAGTTCATTTTACAGATGAGGAAATTGAGTCATAGAGGGTGAAACAACTTGCACTGGGACACACAGGTAGTAAGTGTCTGAGGCCAGATTTGAATTTGTGAAGATGAGTTTTCCTGACTCCAGGCCAAGTACTCTATCCACGGAACCACTGAGCTGTATAGTAAAGCTAATCAGTAGTCCTTGAATTTAAATATAAATGTGTGCGTACACACACACACACACACACATACACACACACACACACACACACCTATAAATATATCCATATCTATATGAATAATATAATAATATATTCATATTTATATGAATATGTATATATGTATACAGAATATATAGATAAATGCATTTCAATAACTTGGCTTATAAAGAAGGGGGTCCATATGCTTTACCATTCTAAGTGGCCTATGACAAAATAAGGCAAAAACCCCTTTCTAAAGCTTAATGCTGAGTTAGACCTGTTAAGCCTTCCAAAAGACATCACAATACGAGTTTGATGGGCTGCCTCAAGCAAGTATTTTTCATCCAATAAGCTAAATGTACTTTTGTCAAGTCAGATTTTCTAAACCTCAGAAGATACGGCACTCCTTCCCCAACATAACCTAATCAAGGCCTAGAGAACACAGAATGGTAGGGCAGAAAAGGACCTTAGAGGTCATCTCTTCCAACCCTACCATTTTACAGATAAGGAACAGGAGATGTGAGATTAAAATCAAAAAACCAGTTCATGGCAGAGCTGAGACCAGAGAACCCAAGTCTGGTGTTACCCAGATTGAAGAAATGAAAAGTTCCTTGTGACATACAAGTCCATGTTAAAAGGTAAGCAAGAGTCCACATGATTTATTTGGTGGCTTTATTAATTTTATTTACCCATTAAAAAAAAAAGGATGAGGCCTGCGTTGGACAAAGAGGCACCTGTTGCCAAAACCAATATTCATCTTCTCTTTAATCGCACAAACCATCCAGTAAAGTGCCCAGTTCCCTAGCAGCCTAAATGTGCTTTGGAAGAAAGCCAACCAGATTGCTTTGTAAAACAGGTTACCAAGAAGCAGGTAGAGTAATTCAGCCTGAATTCAGGTCACTTGAGGTCAGGCTACCCATATTCCTCTTATGTATTTATTTAATCTAGTCGTGATTCAGAGAGGAAAGATAGGATTCTAGTTCCATGAAAAACCTAGCTTAATTTTTTTGGAATCAACCTAAAATATTTTTGATGTGAATAATTGAGCCACAACATATTTGTATGGTCCTATAAACTACTTTGTAGCCATGTGTTCTCTCATGTGACTTTTCTCAAGGACCCACTGAAACAGGCACAAGAGTTATTCTCATTTTACCATGAGGGAGAGAATTGGGAGGGAATCAATCAGAGGTCATTTGTTCAACCAGTCAAATTGCATTTATGACGTGCCTACTGGATACAGCTACAAAAGGGAGACAGTTCCTGCCCTCAAGGGACTGTTTAATGGAGGACACAACATATAGCCATGGTCAAGAAAGGGAGTTATGGTCCCAAGAAGTGGCAAATTTGCTGAGTAAAACAAGAGAGAAATCCATTAACATATCCTTTCCAAAGTCAACAGTAAAGGTGATTTGCTTACGGTTCTCAAAGGAAGGAGGTTGGGAGGAGGAGGAATTAGTGGCCAGGTGCCCAGGAGGACTCTAGACCCCAGGGAGTGCAGAACTGAGTGACTTAATTTCTTGCAAACATAGCTTCTAGTGACCTGGTTTATAATCTAGACATGGGAAACAACATGTACTGTATACAAAATAACTAAAAAATAATTTTAAGAGAAAGGTGCCAAAAGATGGAGCAATCAGAAAAGTCTACCATAGAAGATGATGTTTCAGCTGAGCCTCAGAAGGAAACTAGGTATTCTAAGAAGGGGACATGGGGAGGGAGTGCATCCTAAATATGAGGGAGGGCGAGGAGAGCCAGAAGAAAACCATGGAGTGTTGGGTATGAAGACCAGTGTAGATGGACAGTTGTGTGCTTACAGGGAGTAATATATAACAAGTCTAGAAAGGTCAGTTAGGGCTGAAAGAGACTTCAGATCCTTCTAGTAAAATCCTTCCATTTTACAGATGGGGAAACTGAGACTCAAAGAGGATAAGTGACTTGACCAAAGTTACACACAGCGAGGATCTGAATGGGCTTTACTTTCTTTCCATCACATCCCTGTCTCACTGTTAAAAAGATGCACATAAAATACATGGAATAATCTTGAACTTACTCAAAATCTTGCCCCACTCTAATTTTAAAATGGCAATCAGAACAGGAAAAAAGACTTTCGAGCTATTTTTTTTTAAATCTGTACGAGAGGCTCTTCAGAACAGTTATAAACTGGAAATCAAACCAAATCAATGTTTGGGCTCTGAAATGACATCGAAGATTTTTAAATAAGGGAAGATAATGAATCACAACAGCCAAATTGTACATTAATCACTGGATCATAATGAAGGTGGAAGAAACCTTTGAGATGAGATAATCCAATTTCCTTATTTTACAGAAGAGGAAACAAATTCATCCCAGTTGTAGAGTAGGGTCCCCAAACCTCTCTTTCTTCATCTGTTAAATAAAAGTTGATCTCAGTGGCCTCTTAGGTTTACTCCAACTCTAAATCTATGCTTCCAACCCCTGCACTCTTCCCATATGTATCATCATACCAGAGGAAGGTATGCCTATCCAACCGAAAACAAAGGAAGGAATTATGTCATAGAGAGATGTACCCATGTCATGGAGGTGTACCCACTGGCGGCTTCAAAGTAAAAACAGAATCCATTCAGATTCACCACAATATTTGTTTCAAAAAAGGGGTCTGGTCATATCATAATTCTTGTAGACTAAAAAAAAAATCACCCTGTCATGAGTTTTCAGAGTTTTCAAAACTGAAGCAAAATCCTTGAACCTAGTGTAACCAAATCATTTTAAATCTCTGTTCACAACTCTCTTTAATCTGTGTTCAGATATTCTGGTGTTTTGTAGGGGATACTTCAAAACTTTGCCTAAGTATTCTCTCTGAGTGTGTGTGTGTGTGTGTGTGTGGGTGTATACTACATATACACCCACACACATAATATTCTATCTATATGAGTACTTTCCCCATGGGAATCATGATCCAACCATCCTCATCCAATTCTTGTCTATTTCTTTTCCATATACCCTCCATAGAAGATACACTTTTCCTCTAAGTTTATGGATATTGGTATAACATTGGGGCTATTTATTTTTTCTTTTACTCTTCCACAAGACTAGCTGGTCTCATTTTTAGGTCATCTTCTGCAACAGGTGTTGGCATCTGATCTGTAGTTATGTCCATCAATCAATCAGTAAGAATTTATTAAGTATTTACTTTGGGTCAAGCACTGTGATGAGTGCTGGGGACCAGAGATTGGATCTGTGACTTCCTTGTTATAAAGAATTCTCTTTACCATTACAACCTCTGCAATTTATAGTTTAAGAAAATTTCCTGAGGGTACCACAGTTAGGTGGAGCAGTGGATAGAGCACTGGGCTTGGAATCAGGAAGACTCATCACCTTGAGTTCAAACCTGACCTCAAATTTGAACTTATTGTGACCCTGGGCCAGTCACTTAACCTTGTTTGCCTCAGTTTTCCCGTCTATAAAATGAACTGGAGAAGGAAATAGCAAACTGCATCAGTATCTTTGCCACAAAAACCCTAAACAGGGTCACAAAGAGACATGACTGAAAAATGATTGAACAACGATTGAAAAGTAAATGACTTGTCCAAGGTCACACAATCAGTCTGTGCCAAAGGAGGACTTTGAACTCAGTTTTTACAGTTGTCAAGGCCAGCTCACTATCCAGGAAGCCATGCTGCTTCTTAGGCATTGAAAAGAAAAAGCAAAAAGAAAAACAATTCTTGACTTTCATTCTAATGGTTACATGGAGGATTCGTAAAGAAAGATCTATCTAGCAGCTGGGAGGGCTAAAAGTTTACACATATGTTCATCCTTGCACTGAAAGACAACACGACCAAATGTCCCACAAAATGATGATCTATCCTGGCTTTCATGACACAACAAAAACAAAACTCCTTTACTCATCTCTCTCCAAAAAATATGAAAGACTTTCTTCCATTAAGTGGCAACTGCTTCATGCCTGCTGACTTTAGTAATGGTAGCAATGTCCATATGGGTGTGTGGTTCAGTTCTCCTAATGGTATAACCATTCACAAATAATTATAAAAGCTAACTTTTTATAGAGCTTAAGGTTTACAGAACGCTTTACATTTATTAGGTCATTTGACCTTTACAATAAATCACGGTTTGAGAAAGGTGATATAATCATCCCCATTTTACAGATGAGGAAACAGACCCAAAAAGGTTAGGTGTTACCTAGTCATCTAACTGCAAAGTATCTGGGGCAGAATTTAAGCTCAGGTCTTTCTGACTCCAAGTACAGTATTTTTTCCACTGTTCCACCTGGATGCCTAAGCGTTCTGTCATTGCACCAATGACGCTTGAGCATCCCCCTCTATGGCTAGATCCTATGGAACAAAGGGGCCTTTCCATTTAACTTGTAGCTAAAACCTTCTATGTATGTTGCATCCCCAAGCTGAGAGTAAAAATCCCTTTGAAAAGCTAGGACTGTCTTATTTTCTAATTTAACATTCCTAGTACTCAACATGGTGTTTTGCACATAGTAAATGTTTAATCCATTCATTCCCTTAATAGCACCATACCATACTACCATGTAGTCTGTGTCCTTTTTTCTGTCTTTATCTGTGTCTGTCTGTCTCCCCATCCACCCACCCATCCCCCTGAAGAGAATCATGAACTCTGACTAGAGGGAGGTAGTAGAAATGAACTAAGTCTTACCCTATTACAAGTTCAGCTTGATTAAAAATCAACTTGATAAAAAAAATTAAAAATTGATACATTTGTCTGTTGATGCTTGGGTATGCATAATCTCAGGCATTATTACACCCCAGCTACAATTGGCAGCTCAGTGACATTGGATAGAGCACTGGGCTAGGAGTCAGGAATACTCATCCTTCTAAGTTTAAAACCACAGTCACAACAGAAGAAAGCCTATTTGGGTGAAGGGAACTAAATGGTGACCTTAGTTGAAAAATTGAGAGTTAAAATGGAAATATGACCTCTTTCAACACAGACCTCAGATACCTGAGAAATATATGGACAAACACTAAGTGTCCATTCCCTGGTTCCCCAGCTCCTTCGGACTTGACTGCTACTGGTGGCTGGGAAATGAGGGAGGAAGACTTTGGTCATGAGAGAAGTTTTCGTTTGCTTTTTTAAAAGGAATTTTTGGTTTTTGTTCATATGAACTTGACAAGCACTAACAAGGGACTTAGTAATTGTGTGACCCTACGCAAGTCACTTCACCCTGTTTGCCTCAGTTTCCTCATCTGTAAAATGGTTTGGAGAAGAAAATGGTCAACCATTCTATTATCTTTGCCAAGAAAACCCCAATCATGAAAAATAAAGACACAGTTGAATAACAACTATTATCTTTTCCTTGCACAAAATTAAGGATTTGTGAGTAAAGGACTGAATTATAAAATTCATTTATGTTTTTATTGAACTTTTCAAAGTTTATCAATTTTGTTTTCAACTCTATCAATAAGTAGTTACTTACCTTTTCAGTAAATAAGCAGACAGTTTGTGGTTTTGAATCTGTGGTGAATGGAACAAGGTGCTACCAGGTGAATTACAGGAAAAGTATTCACCTTGTAGTTTGAACCACAAGACTGAAAATCTACCCTTTGGGTACAATAGGGTACATTCCAAGATCAGGATTTTTTTACCCTAGCAACTCTACCAATTCAATAAAACTTTTTTATAAATAAGTGGTCAATTCAACAAACATTTGTTAAGCATCTGTCGAATTTTAGATAAGTATGGCCTATATCATTATGGACCATACAGTCTAGTAGGGGAAATGAGTCAAATAACAATACAATACATCAAATTTTCAGCTTTAAGGGACCTCAGAGGCCACCTCACTTAATGTCTTTAATTTACAGATGAGGAAAGTAAGGCCAACAGAAGTTGTGACTTGCCCCAGGTCATACGTACAGAATAGGATTTGAATTCATGGCCTCTGATTCCAGAGCTGCTGATCATAGAGCCATGAAATATGAGAAGAAAAAGGGCATTACTAACTAGGTGAGAAGTGATCATTTTAATTGGATTTAAGGATGGAATTTTACCAAGTGGGCATTACAGGCAAAGAAAAATGTGAGAATAAAATCTTAGGATCTTTTTGGGGAACAGTGAATAGTTCAGGTTGGCTGGAATGAAGAGTCCCTGGAGGGGAGAGAAGACTGGAGAAGGTCCTGAGTTCTAAGCCAAGAAGTCTGAAATTTATCAACTGCATGTTTAAAATGATTGCAGAGGCTCAAGAGACCTTGTATAAAGCACACAGATGCAGCAAATACTTGAGAAAAAAATATTAAAATGTGTAGAAATGTTGGCTCTCTCCCTTCGCTCTCCTCACCCTCAATTTCCATAAATCCTAAAGGACAGATAGAAATCACAGATTTAGAATTTCCCAGCGGGGACCTTTAGTCACCAAGTCTGATCTCTCAGCTTTACAGGTGAAGAAATTGAGACCCGGAGGGTTTAAGTTACTTGTCCAAGGTCAATAAGAATCTGAGGCAGAATTCAAACCCAAGTGGCAAGAACAGTACTCTATCTTCTGCCAGGAATTCATTCAAAGGGCCACACTTGAGGACCCAGAGGCTACATGTATACAGGTTCCCCATCCTTGCTACCACACTGTCTCTCTTACAAATAAAGATTTCTACCCAAGCACCTACAGGAATAAATGTTCTAAACACTCAGTTCTATCATATGCCATGTAGCAAAAGTATGTTTCTAAGGTTCAGGGTCTTGTCCAATTTTTTCCTCTTAAGGGTCTGATTTCACTAGGATAGGAAACTGATGGTGCACAAAGTCCCTCTCCCTTTTCAGATCTGAAATTTGTCTGCAGCTTTATCTTCTTAAGAGAATTCTCTGGGACATATAGACTGACTTGGTCATAGTCCCAGCCAAAGGCAACACTCAGAGGCTGGTTCACTCTGGGGTGAACCTTCTACCCTGAAAATTCTCTGTCTTTTTTGTGTCCTTGACTCTTTCCAGAGTCTGGTGAAGTCGATGAACCCCTTCTCAGAAAGCTTTTAAATTAAAAAAAAAAAAGCTTTTAAATACATAAAATAGGAATAACAAAGGAAACCAATTGTACCAAAATACAGTATACACATATACATGTACATATACTATATACATATAACATATACAATAATGTGTACAGTATAACATAATGTATACAATGTAATGTATACAACATATGCAATCTATACGATACAATGTAATATATGCAATGTATACAATACAATGTAATGTACACAAGTATATGACACAATGTAATGTACACAAGTATACAATATAATTTAATGGATATAGGGTATACAATACAATGTAATGTATACAATGCATACAATGTAATACAGACAAAAATAAATGCATGTCTACATAATACGATATGTGTGTGCAATGTATATATAATGTACATATATGCATATTATATTGCTGGCATATATAAAATCAGATTCACCTGCAAGTCAAGACACCACCCTCCTGATAGCATTACTTTTTCAAGAATGAATGACGAACAACATGTGTGTGTGTATGTAATACATATAACATGTATATATTTAATATATGTATATAATATGTACATGTGTATAATGTACGTGTATGCATATGTCATAGTGTTGGTATATTATGTGTATATTCTATATATTACACATACACATATATACATACACACACACATTTCCAGTTCCCAGATTAAGAACCAATCTCTGCTCTGTTCCCTAAGACTTTTTGCTAAGCCTTTCTCCTTGCACATAGTAGATTCTTAAAATAAAAATTAATTTTTTGTTGCATTAAATTGAAGGTATGTGTAAAGACTGAATCTATCTTCTTCCCTGGGGAGTATAATCTTCTTGTAATGATATCATTTAAAAGTACTAGGAAAACACACTGTTTTGTGTCCTCCAATAGAAGATAATACATGTTATCTCTAATTCTTTTGGTCAGAATGAATGAGGTTATTGTACCTTTACTAGTTGAAGCAAAATTTTAAAAGCCAGAAAGCAGTTCTAAGTTCTTAACCCAAATCATTTTGGGCAAAGATGATAGCAAATCAATGAAATAAAAGGAACTGGGGGGAGGAGGGGTTGAAGAGTACTCCATGACTGTTTTCATAAGCTGTTACCTTGTTGAACAGTCTAAATACAAGGAGAATAATATATAAACATAGAGATTAGCTTCTATGGCAGAGGAACCATTTTCTCATATGGGGGAGAATGAGGATCTGCTTCCTCAGGAAATGAAGGGCCAGTGCTTAGCAGTTTATCCACTTAGATGAAATTTAAAAGATATGTTTCAGCTGTCTTGGTGAACTGTGCCAAATCTTTCCAGAGGAGTTTTACATCTTTATTTCCTTGTTCAGTGCAACAATCTATTTATCTTCTCTGCACCTAAACTTTAATTTCTGCTTATAAGGGGTAGCACTCAGTGAAAATAGTCATTGTTGAAAAAGAGGAGCCTTTCAAAATAATTTTTAAAAGCAGAGAAAAAAAGTAGAATTTCACTAATAACATTGCAGCTTCTGTAGAAATGTAAATTTCACTAATGTGTCAGTGTAGCTTTTGGCTAGGCAGCTGAAACCAATACTGTGAAACCAATTTTGAAGACATTTCCACACATTATAACTCATATTATGAAACCATGGTAATGGCAAGAATGCTTGATTTAGGGCCAGAAATCTGCCTTTGAACAATTATACTTACTAGTAATCTGTATGACCCTAAACAAGTCACTTTATTTCTCTTGGTCTCTGGGTTCCTCATCTGCAAAAATGAAGGTTTGGACAAGTAGCTCTCAGAGGTTTCTTCCAGGTCTAGATACTATGCTTTAACTCAATGTATTTTACAGACTTAAGAGCTTTTGAAAATTGACTTTGTGAATAAAGTATTGTATAAATTCCCATAACAATCTTACTCTCTGTGCATAGTGCACACTAAGCCCTTAATAAATGTTTTTCTATTCTATTCCTGACTTTGGGCAACTCATTTCACCTGTGTGATGGTCTCTGAGGTCACCACTGAGATCTATGATACTCTGATCATAAACAAAGTATTTCTTATTTCCTCTTCCATTTCAGATCAAATTTTAATCACATCTGGCATTAAAACATCTGCATATTTGTCAAATGGGGGAGAATGAGAATGCAAAGACATTGCATTCAGCTGGTACTTAATAAATGTTTGCTGAATAGGTCAATACAGCAATGTTTACTCACACATTCTCACATCTTACTTCATCTATACCTAAGTCAACCCCGTCTACTTAAACATTCTCTGGTAAACTCCTTCATCTCATTTACCTTTACTTTAGTCAAGTCAGAATGACTCACCTCAAACAGTACTCCTCACCTATGTTAAACATCTGGCTTATTTCCCATTGCTTTCTGGATGGCATTTAGAGATTCCCAACTTTGAAAAAGCTCTTTGATTTTACTGAACCTAAAAATCAGACTCAAGAGACCACTGAGCAGGTCATGGAGTAGGGCTTAATCCAGTTTGTGTTCTGGACCTCTTAGAAAGCTAACAGAAGCTCTTCTCAGAATGTTTTCAACAGCATAACATGAAGCATGTAATGTTACAAAGGAAATCAATTATGTCGATACACAGTTTTCAAAACATATTTTGAGCAGCTCTCAGACCTAAGCTAAGAACCTCTGGCAATGATTTAGAGCTAAAAGCTATTTTATCCAACCTCTCATTTTATAGTTGAGGGAAACTGAGCCCCAGAAAGTTGGCATGATATGCCCCACAAGTAATCCACATTAAAATCATGTGCTCTGACTCCAAATCCAGACTTGGATTTGAAATCCTACCTCTCAGGTTCTATGGTACAGTGTTTTAGACAATTTCTTTTTTTTTCCCCCCTTTCGGTTTTTAAAAAGTTAGTGAGTGGAGAGCTGACCCTGCAGTCTTAAATTCAATCAGCTCTGTTACTGACACCCTATCTACACTGAGAATTTCTCTAGGACTCAGAGCAGGGTTAGATCAGGGAATGCAAGATCCCACCTTCAATTTAAGAAAAGGTATTCCAAAGATATTGTCTAAACATCTTTGCTCAGGGGAACACAAGTAGTTAAAGTTAAATGGCACAGCTGAGATGTGAACCCAGCTCCTCTGACTCCAATGGAAACTACCCACAGATAATAAAAGACATAAGTAATATTTATGTATACTCTAAGAAATAAAAAGCTCATTTTTCCCATGATCTCTGAGTATACCTTTTTCATTGGTCAACCTCCATGTCTGGAATATACTCCTCCCCCCCCCCAAATAATAACAAATTCTTATAACTAGCATTTATATAACACCTCCTATGTGCCAGGCAATGGATTAAGTGCTTTTACAAATATCTCATTTGATCCTTGCAATCACCCTAGGAGGTAAATCCTGCTACTATCCCCTTTTTTACAATTGAGGAAACTGAGGCAAACAGTGACTTGTGCAAGGTCATGCACCTGATAAGTGTCAGAGGCCACATCTGAACTCCAGTCTTCCTGACCCAAGAAATACCTCTATTCACTGTGCCATGAAGTACCTACCCCTAGCTACGCTTTCCCACTATCTCAAAGGAGGCCTTTTCTGATCCCCATAGTTGCAAGCACACATACAACCACCATCTTGTTTTGATATTGTATATATTTATCCCAATTATACTGTGTCTCCCAATAGAATAAAAGTTTCTTAAGGGCAGGCTCTGTTTTATTTCTATTTTTGCAACTCTTGCACCTAACCCAAAGTCTTGAACTTAGTGGTAGATCAATAATTCCTTGTTGACTGATAGATTGAGTGACATGTAACCATTCTGGGCACTGGGGATAGAAAAAATAGTTTCTTGACTTCTGAGGGCTTCTATTCTATTAACAGGGAATGTAGTATGAATACCAAGAAGTATAATAAAGGAAAGGAAATTAAAAAGAGGTCAAAAGGCTCCAGGAATATTTGAGGAAAGAAAAAGTATGGACAACTGAGGGGATCTAGGGAGGGTTCAGAGAGGGCTTAGTCTACCTAAGTTGTATCCCAAAGAGGGAGGATTCTGAAAATTAGACAGGGATGAGCAGAGGGCATTCTAGCCATGGGTACAGCTTGTATAAGTACAAAGACAGATGAAAGAAGATTAAGTTTGTAAGGAGTCAGTAAGTAATTTTGTTTGTGAGGAGTCAGAAAGACTCCTTTCTGAGTTCAAATCAGGCCTCCGACACTTATTAGTTGTGTGACACTGGGCAAGTCACTTAACCTTGCTTGCCTCAGTTTCCTCATTTGTAAAATGAGCTGGAAAAGGAAATGGCAAACCATTTCAGGATCTCTGCCAAGAAAACCCCAAATGGGGTCACAAAGAATCAGACACCACTGAAACAATTCAACAATACCCTGACTCTAAATAGACACTGTGCCTTGATTCTAGACCCCTTGGATCTGTTTGAGGTCCATTCCAGCTTAGAGATCCACAATAACCCTTTTATTCATTTCCACTGCTCCCTTTGGCCCACTCAGACCCACCTCTTTTCTCCTCTTTCCCACTAGAGCATTTTATCTGTTTGGTTCAAAGGTGGTTCTGAGGGAAGCTTACGTATTGCTCTCCCCTAAAATGGGCATCCCAGAAGTCTTAGACCCTGGATGGCAGTGCTAATTGCAGCCTTAGCTATGTTTATACATTCAGAAATGTCTCTTTTAAGCACTTACACAGAGGAAAGTACCAGTGTGACTCAGCAAGAACTATGTGGTACATTCCCTTTTTATGAATCCTACAGAAACTATTCCCTTCTCTTGGAGAACACAGATTAACTTACCTTTTTGTACTTCAAGAACTAGTGTTTCAGTCATCATGTCTTCCTCCCAACAAGGTAGATTGAGTAAGTACTGAGTGAATAGAAGGCAAATTCATTTGGAAAGTAGGGATTTTTTAAGGCTAATTAAAAGTATTAGCTTAATTTCCCTTCTTCTTTGCTAAATCTGAATCTTTACAAGGCTTGAGAACTGATTATTTTTTGTGAAACTTTTAAAATTCCCAAGAATGCTGAATAAAGGAGACTTTTAAATTATATTTTATTTTCAATTATCAGATAATTCATTTTGACTCCTTCCTACCTTTCCCTCCCCCAAACAAAAAGAAAACAAAATCCTTATAACAAACTTGTATAGGCAAATAAAACAAATTCCAAAATAAATAAATAATGAAAAATAAAAGAAGAAATTCCCATATTGGCCTACCCAAAAATGGATGCCTCATTATGCAACTTGAGCTCACCTCTCTGTCAGAAGATGGATAACATTTTTCATCATCTGTAGACTAGAATCATTCATTACTAGCTGATTTCATAGTTCTTAAGAAAGAAACTTCTTCATGAAATGGACTGTATTAATGATTCTTTATCTTCCATGTTTCAGAGAATCACAGAATTCTGGCATTTGGGGGCACCTGATCATCTGAGGAAAGAATCATCCAGTGGAAAGAATGCTCAATTTGTGTTACCAGAAGAACTGAGTGCGAATCTCAACTCTGCCAATTACTACCTAGCTAACTTTGAGCAAAACCATTTCATTTTTATGTTCCTTAGCTTCTCATCTATAAAAAGAGGGGGTTGACTGCTAAGGTCCCTTTAATCTCTAAGCCCATAGTCCACTCACGCTACAAATGAAGTAACTGAGGGTCAGAAAAGTTAAGTGAAGAGACTTGCATATGATCACATTGTAAGTTAGCAGCAGGACCAAATTCCAGTTTCCTGACTCTCCTCCATGCTTCTTGACAAAATATTGGCCTGCTGACCTTTGGCTAGGTAGTGTAGTGGATAGGCACCAGACCTGCAGTCGGGAAGACCTGAATCTAAATCCAGCATCTGACACTTACTAGCTGCATGATCTTGGATAAGTCACTTACCCCTATTTTCTTCAGTTTCCTTATCTACAAAATGAACTAGAAAAGCTGGAGCAAACCACTCCAATATCTTTGACCCCAAAAGGGGTCATAAAGAATTGGACACAACTAAATAACACTGATCTTTAAGAAATGGTACAAAAATAATCAATTTAGCTTACTAGTTGACTGTCAGAACTGTTTTCACTATTTTACTTAATCATGCCATATATTTTAATATTCCTACCCTTAAGAATGTTGCAAAATAAGAGGCTTGTTTTTTTTTTATTTCAGCAGCATTCTTAATTATCATACACACTTATATAATGCTCTAAGGTTTAAAAAAGGTGGTCCTCCTATAAACACTATGAGGTAGGAAGTATAACTACTGTTCCCATTTTACAGATGAAGAAACTGGAGCTCAGAAAATCAGGTAAAGTGATTATAACTCTTTTTCATACTACTCATGTGATGTTAGGCAAGAAACTTAACCTGCTTGGCCTTCCTTTAGCTTCCTCATATATAAAATGAGGAGGCTGGATCTTATGGCTTCTGTCATTTTCCTATGGCTCTAAATGTAGGATTCTGGGACTTGTATGTAATCACACAAACGCTCTCACTCTCAGACCAATGTTCTTTCCATTAAGATAGATCATCTGTCTCCACAGAAGGCAACCTCATTTATTTTCATTTTAATTCAAATTTTTTTGATTAATCTTCAATTCCCTGCTCAAAATCAAACTGGAAATATTACATCTGAATCAATTATTACACCTGAATTATACGCCAAATCAAACCATTATTTTTAAATGAACAAAATTGGGATTAATAGAGAAATTCAGGTTTTCTTATGTCAGAAGATTTAAAACTGGAAGAGATGAGGTCCCTTAGACCTAGCTCCCCATTTTACAAGTGATACTTGCTCAAGGTCACACAAGGAGAAATTGCCAAAGGTAGGATTTGAACCCAAGACTTTCAGCTGATGGGGTGGCTCCCTTACTTACACACACTTTCCTAGAATACAAAATGGAGGTAATTTGTTTAAAGGTGCCTTTTGTCTTCTCTACAAAGCACTTGCATAATCAATAAGCAATCAAAATTACAATCAGTTTAATGTCCTGTCAAAAAACAGAATGTTTGTGTACCCGAAGTAATGGACAGATTAAAAAGGTACTTATCTGTTTCTTAACTGACACAGAACCCAGGTTTTAAAATCAAGACAAAATCTTCATATCTTGGGGGATAAAACAAACCTGAATTCACACTGGAAAAACTTCCAGTTGGGGAACTAATAGTCACTAAATGACCTCGTACAACCAAAAATGACCAAAACTGTGGGTGGATTTTCCTTCCTAGGACTCTCCGGTCTATGATACTGTTTCATATTAGAAGGACATTGCTTAAGACTTCATGTTTCATAATCATTTAATCTTGACAATGGCGATTTCATCAGCATCAATAGACAAGGTGCCTCCTGGGTCCCAGTTGCTATGGGATCTTGCCTTCAAGGAGCTTACATTCCAGTAATAGGGTCATTGCTATTATATTGCCATAACTGATGCCCACTTACCACATAGTGAAATGGATACTGGCTCTGAGGTCAGAGGGCCCGAGATCAAATATCCCATCTGACACTTAGAATCTTCTCAGTCTGATTCTGACCTATATTTTTTAACTGTTGACAGCTTTTAACTGCACCAAAATTTTTGGGACCCCCCCTTTTTGTTACTTGCATGCATGCATTCTACGATCCAGCTACACTGACCTCCTTGCTATTCTTTTACATGCAAGACACCTATTTCCCATCTCTGTGACTTTGCATTGGCTGTCCTACTTCTGGAATGTTCTCCCTCCTCACTCCCCGCATTTCTTCAAATTTTGTTTCCATCAAAACTCAGCTCAAACGTTACCTTCTTCATGAAGCCTGACTTCTCCAGTCGCTACTGTCCTTATCCCTCACCAATTACTTTGTATCTATTTTGCACATATGTACATGTTGTCTCTCCCTACATCATCCCCCGTAAAATGTAAACTCTTGGAAGGCAAATGCTGTGTTTTTTACCTTTGGATCCTAAGCACTTAGTACACTGTGCCTGTTGAAACTGCATTGTCAAAAATGACCAACCTTGAAAGAGCTAAGAACATTGATTAGTGGAACAATGGGCCATGATTCCAAAGGCCCATGAATAAGATGCTACTCACTTCCTGAAAGAGAAGTCATAAAGCAAATATGAAGGATGAGAGACATGTTTTGGACATGGGCAAGATGGAAATTTGTTTTCCTGGTTCAAGGTTTAGAGGGTTTTTTCTTTTTTTCCCCAAAAATGTGGAGAGAGAATATGTGTTTCCTAACTGAAAAAAATTATTTTTTAAAAAACATGCATTTGATTGATTAATTGGCTGTTATTACTTGTTTGACCTTGAATATGTTATCCTACCCTCTGAGCCTCATTTGGAAAATGAAGAGGTTGAATTCAATGATTCCTAAGGTCCCTTCTAACTCTACACTTTGATTCTAGGAAGATGCAGCTGTGATCCAGTAGATAGAGCACTGGGCCTGGAGTCAGGATGATCTGAGTTCAAATCTAGCCTCAGACACTTCCTTGCGTGACCCTGGGGGAGGTCATGTTATTAATCTCTGATAGCCTGACAGAAAGATCCACTGGAAAAGGAAATAGCAAACCACTCCAGTATCTTTGCCAAGGAAACCCCACAGGGACCCATATTCCCGAAGAGTTGAACACAACTAACCCAACAACATGAGTCTACGAACTAACGAAATACTTGTTAGTTCACTGGTTAAAATCAGAATCACACAATATAAAAGCTACAAGTTAATGAGTCCGACCCATTACACTCCAAGAATTCCTTTTCCAACATCTCCAACAATTGGATGCCTAGTCTCTGCTCAGAGACCTCCTGTGAGGGAGAATGTGGCCAAGGATGATGTTAGGAAATTATTCCTTACTTCAAGTATGAATCTGTCTCTCAAGTTTTGGCTGAGATAATAGAAATATTCCCCAGGTCTCTCACCAGTCTGCTACCTGTTTCTGCCTATGTCCTTGCTTAGATGCCACAAACTGAGTACATGACTCCAGAGGACCAGGGCAGAGAACAATGAAGAGTGTTATCACTATTGAGATGGACATTGCCACTCTTATGTGTCCATGGTTTATACCTTGGACAGTGGAGGCGCCAGAACTCCTAGGGGAGTTTGCCTGACTGTTCTTCATATCTCTTTTTCCTAATATCCTAGATTAGGGGAGATCCCATCCAGAGCTGGCTACCCAGATGTCAAAAAAGACAAAGGAAGGAAGCTCCTTCTGCCCACTCTGGATTTGGCTCTAATTCCTGCCTTGGCCATTAGCCACTGGCCATAGTCCCTTCTCACCAGCTCCTGAATCTAAAACTATCATAATGAATCAGCTAAAAGGCTGATTACAGTGAACTGGGGGAATCTTTAATTGGAGCATGTTCTCAAAGTCTTTTCTATGAAAACTCCTATTCCCTAGCCCTTTCCCATAACTACCACATGCCCAATCATCTTAATACAACTCAAGGATTTGGGTCTTCCCAGGGAAATCTGAGGCACAGTCTTTCCACGTGGATGGCTGGAGAGCTCAGAACATGTCAGGGTTTGGAATATGATGGTGGGTTCTTTTTCTTGAATTATACTGAGGCACTGTGTGTGTGTGTGAGTGTGTGTGTGTGTTATCCCTTTCACATCACAGCTTTCCCTCTTGCAGTTTCGATATATCACTGGCTAACATAAGAAATTAAATGGGAATCTTGGATTTGCAGAAGCCACAGATGACACACAAAGGTCAGCAAACATTACAGAAAAAAATTTAGAAACTTGGAAATGCATAATATATAGGTATAGTATTGTACAATATCAATCCAAATTTTACAATAAGGCACTGTAAATACCCCATAAAAGAAAAAGAAAGAAGTCAGACTTCTTGATACAAAGGGAAAGATAAAACATATTCAGATGATACTGGGGGTGCCATACTGCTAACCCCTATGATGTGAAAGGGATAACTGTATATGTATATATGTGTATATACATACATATATAGTACACCTACAATTTATATATATATATATATATATATATATATATATCTGCATTGGATGTACATGTATCATATATGTGTATAGTTAATCAGATTTGCACAACAATCAACAAACATTTATTAAGCACCTATCATGTAGGGCAGGAAAGATTTTAAAGGCACTAAAGATTTTAAAAAAGATTAAACAAGTTCTTCCTTTTATATTCTATGTACCATATGAGTACATGCAGCATAAATAGCAAATGAATAAATACAAATATATAAAAAGTAGTTATACATAAGACAGTTTTGGATAAAGGGAACCAGCAGCTGCGGGGATCAAAAAAGGCTTCTTTTACACAGAAGAGAGTGCTTAAGTTGCATCTTTAAAGAAAAAGAACTCAAAAGAGGCAATGGTAAGGAGTGAGAGAATTCTAGGCATGTGGGACAGCCAGTGGGACAGACAGGCACAGGAGAGGACTATGGGAAGGCAAGTTTGGCTGCATCTTAGGAAGCAAAATCTATTCAGAGGCATCTCCTACTTTTTATAATGTGTTCATCAGTCTTGCTGAATTTCCCCCTCCCCCCCTTTTTTATTTATTATAAACTACAGATCTCAGTGACAGGGACTGGGGAAGTAGATATTCACTATACTCTCGGGCTCCTGAGAATCACAAAACAACACTGAATTGGGAATTAGAATGTCTATTTACTTGTCTGGGTACATGTGGTATGGGAAATATATCCTCTCTAGCTGCACTCCTGTGAACTTTCCCTATAGTGCTTGAGAAATGTCTTCATCTTGGAAGCTCACTCAAGCTGGGAGTTCACTCACTGGAAGTACCCTTCAACCTGCTGACCTTTCTGTTTGATTCTCCCAGAATTTCCATTTAAAGAGAGATCCCAGGTCAACTGGTGCCACTAGGTGGCTCAGGGGATAGAGCCCTGGGACTGGAGTCAGAAGATTAATCTTCCCGAGTTCAAATCTAGCCTCAGACACTTACTAGTTATGTGACCCTGGATAAGTCATGTAACCCTCTTTGCCTCAGTTTCGTCTCTGTAAACTGAGCTGGAGAAGGAAATGGCTATCTTTGCTAAAAAAAAAAAAAAAAAAAACCAAAACAAAACAAAGGAGGTCATGAAGAGTCAGATTGAATCCAGGCCAACTATGTCTAGTTCCTCTACAGGCAATACTCCTGACCCTGTCCAATCTTTTGAGATCCTTCTTACATGTAGTTTTCCCCCATTAGAATGTAAAATCCTTAAGGTACATATTTCTTTCTTTTTACTTGTATTTGTATCCCCAGGGCTTAGAACGGTACTTGACACGTAGTAAGGGCTTTATGGATCTTGTTGATTGATTGACCAAAATGTAGGTGATGTTAAAAAAAAAAGGTATCAATAAAAATAATTATTTTAACAACAGGCCTTGTGCTTGCTTCATCTCCATACTTCAGACGATACTCTGACTCAGAGAAGTGACTGAGGTCTGCTAAAAGCATTGGTTATGGATTCGAATGCTGCCTCTGACAGTGATTAGTTGTGTGAACCTGGACAAATCTATTAAACTTCTCTTTGACTCAGTTTCCTTATTTATAAAATTAAGAGATAGGGCAAAATGGACTGCCTACTAGCTCTAAATCAATGATTACTTGGAGGGTGGAGGGTAGGCCCAGGATGGGCCCTTTTCTGAGGGGTCTAACTTTATTTCCAGATTCAACTCTTCATTTTGCACCAAATTCCTTTGTCTATGTTTGCCTTAGAATACTTTCAGACCACAGGCCCCCTGAAGGAATGCATCATCCTCCCTCTAATGTATATCACAGATCACACTGTAAGTACTAGGTTGACTCTTATAATAATAAAGCTAATAACATTTACACTTAGTTCTCAGTCTGAGTGTGTATGCAGAAAAATAACTTTCTAAAGACTATTTTTAGACTATCATGTATATATATATTTCTGAAAATGAAGTACAAATAAATGGATTTAATAAGTTCTTAAAATAAGAAGGAATGTAAACTGTTAGAATTATTAATCTAATAGGACCTTTTCCCAAAATAATATTCCATGAATATGGACCAGCCCTAAGAAATCTTAGAGAGAAGCCACTTTTGTGTGTCATCAAGGACTTCATAGAACCACAGCATGGTAGAGCTTACAGTGTCCCTAAGTCTAACCAACTGAAGCCTAGAAGGGGATGAGGCCTATCTGGAAGCATTTCCTGAGCATCCTTTTTCACTAATGGATCCCCTTTGGCAGTCTTGTAAAGATTACAGAATTCTCCAAATAATGTTTTTAGATGCATAAAAGAAAATACGTAAGATTATAAAGAAATCTAACTATACTAAAATGAAGGCTAGAATAGATAGATTTTGGATAGAATTTGGAACTCAAAACTTAAAAAAATGTTAACAATTGTTTTAACATTATATTTAGAGGAAAAATAGAATATTATTTTTAAAAACTTATGGGGTTTGGGTTAAAAACCCTGGACCTAGAGGGAGGAGAACCTAGTTTTCAGCATATGGAGTGGAGGGCAGTAGATATCTGTGAAATTCTAAGAAACTTGCATCAAAGAAAGAATATTGCATTGGGAAGCTGGAAAAGTATCTGTATACATGGAGTGCACAAAAGATTGAGTGACCTGCTCAGGGTCACTAAGTATCAAGAGGGAAGATTTAAATATAGATATTCCTCATTCCCAAACCAGCCACTCTATCCACTGCACCAAGAGGAATCTAAATTATGTATTATAATCTTAAAATAGATTTCAAATCCAGTCTCACCTCTGACACGTAATAACTCTCAGGGCTCCAGGCGACAGTCATTAATTAATGATTGCTGACAGTCATTAATAAAGGGAGTTTCCTATATCAATGAAATTCCAAGGCTGTCCCCATAGTTCAATAATAGAGAACCACATAAGACAAAGAAGATGAAAACAAATCGACAAGAGTGGGCGGGAGAAAAATATGAAATCATTTGTTTAGAGCTGAAAAGGACATTAGAGGTTAATGCCATCATTTTACAGATGGAAAAATTGAGGCACAGGTTAAGTGGCTGGCCCAGGGTCATACAGCTGTTGTTCAGTTGTTTTGGTCATGTCTGTTTTCTTTGTGACACCATTTGGGGCATTCTTGGCAAAGATACTGGAATGGTTTGCTATTGCCTTCTCCAGCTCATTTTATAGATGAGGAAACTGAGGCAAACAGAGTTAAGTGACATGCCCAGGGTCATATAGCTAGTTAAATGTCTCAGGCAGGAGCTGAACCCAGGACTCCCCAGCTCCAAGTCCATTGACCTCTCTACCATTCCATGAGGATTCCACTGAATTCTTTCCAACTTTAAAATTCTTGTTACTGTTCAGTTGTCTCACTCATGACCAACTCTTCTTGTCCCCTTTTCTATATCATAAGACAGTCACTATGATTCCTTCCAACTTTGATATTCTTTTATTGTGTAAAAGTTCCACTTTAAATAAATATAATCTCAAAGACTAGTTGTTTTTCTATACAAACTTACAAGAGTTGTGTTTCTATTGAATGTGTGTATGAATATTTCTCCTAAGGATCATTAATATTATGGATGTGAAGACTCCGGATCCCAGATCCCAAGCTTACTCACATCTCGTGGTTCTGGTCCCTATCTCTCCGTGAAAGACCTACCTGGCATGCTAGAGATTTTCCTCATGCTCACTACTATTTCATGGATGCCAATGTCTTCAATTGGCCATCCACCTTCCACGCTTTGTTACCAACCTCATTTTCTAGTCATACAAATCCATTATAGAATACAGTTGACTCTTACTACATGACCTCTGAGGTCTCTTTCACCTTGAGATCTATGATCCTATGGACTCCAATAGGAATCCTGGAAAATTTTAGGTTATATCCATATGCCCAGTGGAAAGACCATTTCAAGACTTCATTCTTCACTCAACCTCCTAACATTCACCATTCATCTTTTCCTTCAAAACACCTAGCTGTTTGGGATTTCTTTTGGTATCATCATATTCCATAATTTTCAGCCATAAAGAATAACTGGAAGAAAATTGGTGTTAAAGAGAGAAAAAGGAGATAGTAGCAGCACAAGGCTTTGGGGGGAGGGTTGGTACAGTCAGTCCCACAAAATTTTCCAAATGACAGCCAGTTAAACATCTGCTGGAGACAGGCAAGGCAGTACAATGGGAGGAACTCTAAATCTGGAATCTGAGGACAAGGGTTTGAATCCTGGCTGTGTTAGTTACTAGCTAGTTACTAGACAAATTACTAGGCAAATTACTATTTCTTTGGCCTATTTTCTCATCTGCAGAAAAGGAGATAGTACTATATATCAAGGGGTTCTTACCTTTTCTTTTCCCATCCTAGACTCCTCTTGGTAAAACCTATTGCCCCTTCTAAGACAGTTTTGAAGTGCCTAAAATAGGATTACGAATCAAAACACAGTTATCTATATACACACACATGCATATACATATACATGATACAGATCATATGCATGTATGTCTATGTATGTTCATATACTGTATATGTATACATACAAACACATGTGTGTGTAAGTGACAAATGTATGGACCCCAAATTAAAAATCCCTGTGTCTAAATTATCTCAGAGATCTTTTCCCACTCTGAATGTTTAATATTATACCCTCTTTCTATTCAATTCTAGACCAGATCATTTTTCAAACTGTAACATCTCTTCCAGATAAAGATATTGATGAAGTAACTCATTGGACTACCCATGCAACTGCATTTCATGATCTGGACAATATTCATCTTTCATCCATTTTGTTTTTCACTATGGATGGCTTAGATGACTTTCACACGATCTCACTGAGGAAGCCTTTCTATTCTCTTGGCTTCAACATGATGACATCTACCAAAGAAGAGCTACTGATGACCTTTCTCTCAATAGGGGAGCCAATTTCTATTTGTCATTGGCACAGGATGTCCTCCATGACAGCAACATGGTACAGTGGAGAGAGCTAGCCTGAAGGTTTGGGAGACCAGAATTCAAGTCCCCCTGCCAATGCATGCTGGTTGCATGAGCCTGGATAAAGGCAGAGAAGATGCTCCATTTGCATCTGTAGAAATCTTCCTTACCAAAGAGCTGCCTACACCATTGCAATCACAGATCTGGTTCTTATCGCTATCCACCATGACTCTGGCAAGTCACCATTGGTGACCACACTTCCTTGTTTTATACTTGGTTGGACATCCATCCTTAGCAGACACTGGGTTATGCATCGTGTGAGTATCTAAGAGTGACTGTGGGTATAAAATTAACTGGATACCCTGCTGTGTCCCTTCTAGCATTTGTTTTATGACCCTGTGACCTATATACACACAAAAATCATTCATTACATGTAATATACACATATAATACATATTCAGATATAATAAATTACCTATTATAAGCATATGGTTAAAATGCAATTCTTTTACTCCTTATTTCATGTATCTTCTTCAGTTACCACCAACAATTCCATCCTTGCACATGCCCTACAATCGAATACCTTTCAATTGACATTTTCATTGCCTCTTAATTACCAGTAATCAACAACAAGATTGAGAAATTTCACAGTCCAGTGTCTTTTATGGCACATAATTAACTTAGCTCTCACAAAATTCAGGTGATGAAGAGTTAGAAGAAAGAAAGGTGGATGACCTAATATCTATAAAACACAGAAGGGAAGTGGTATTATTAGGGCACCTATGTGGCACAGTGAATAGAACACTGGGCCTGGAGTCAGGAAGACTCATCTTTTTGAGTTCAGTCTAGCCTCAGACTCTTATTAGCTGAGTGACCCTGAGCAAGTCACTTCACCCTGTTTGCCTCAGTTTCCTCATATGTAAAATGAGGTGGAGAAGAAAATGGCAAACCACTCCAGAATCTTTGCCAAGAAAACCACAAATGGTGTCATGGAGAGCTGGACACAACTCAACAATAACAAAATAGTATTACTATCAAAAACAATTAAGCATTTTAGTAAACTAGGCAGAGTTTTCCCCAAATAGCATGTAGCGTGATCCCCAAATGGAGGAATATTTGACATAATATGCTTTAAAATAAGTAAAATATTTTCAAATGTTTAGATAGGAGCCTAGATCTAGAGACAAAAAATACCTGAGTCCAACCCCTTCATTTTATAGATGAGTAAACTGGAGAAGCTAGGTGGCGCCATAAGGATAGAGTGCCAGGGCTGGGGTCAGACTTCTCTTTTTGAGTTCAAACATTTACTAGCTGTGTGACCCTGTGCAAGTCAATTAACTATTTGCCTCAGTTTCTTCATCTGTAAAATTATCTTTTTCCAAGAAAGCTGCCAAATGGGGATCATGAAGAGTCACACGTGATTGGAAATAATCAGATAACAACAAACTGAGACCCAGGGAGGTAATGTAACTAGCCCAAGGTCACATAATTAGTAAACGGGAGAGGCAGGATCTGAAACCAGGACTTCTGACTCCAGAGTCGGATCTCTTTTTCCTGAAGATTCCTATAAGATGCCAACTAAACTCTTGAAAAGAGACCAACTGTTCTGTAGCAAGTTACAATTTTTTTTTAAAGAATTAAGGAAGCATCATATTCAACACTCTCCCACGGTAAAAGAAGCACTGATCTGGGTATTTAGTATGTGACTTAGAGAAATTCACATAACCTCTAGACCCCAATTTCCACAGCTATAGTCAAGAATGGACTAGATGACCTCTGAGGTCTCTTTCACCTTGAGATCTATAATCTTATGAACCCCATCAAGAATCCTGGAAAATGTATGACTGACTGAATAAATACATACATAAATGCATATATGCACACATACATATATGTGTATATACATATCTATATGTAAACACATGTGAGATATATGCATATATACATGAGGTGTGTATATGCATATGATATATGTATATATGTAAGATAAGTGGATATGATCAATGATATATAATGTCTATATATCTATACCTATATTCATCTCATATCTCTATCTATCTATCTATCTATCTATGACAAGTGAAAGGACCAAGTCAGGGCTCTTTCCTCTATACTACATTGTGGTTTATGGAATCTTTCTTTAATATTAAATATCATTGTAGTATAACTCCAACACAGCAAAAAGCTCTAAGAAAAAAAAAAACAAGTCCTGGATCACATATACAATTTGAAAATTATCTAATTCATCTTTTCCACTCTGTTCTCTCCAGACATCATTCTATTGGCTCTCTAACTTCCATTCCTTCAGCTCTGAAAGAGAAAGGGGAAAAATAAATAGCTGGATACAAGAGGAAAGTGATTTTTCCACTGAGTTAAATGCTCTTGAGTATCATTTGGCATAAAAAAGAGTAGAATTGGTTGGCAAAGCAATGACGTGGGTAGTGGGAAAAACTAATAGACCTGCAATTGGTTATGGTCATGCATGCTGATGTGGGATTGTGGGTAGTCCACTGAGCTGCTCTGAGCTTCCCTTTTCTCACCTGCAAAGGAAGATCAACAGTTAAAAAATCTAGGACTAGGAGTGTCCTCAGAGGGCATCTAAGTCTTCCTTCCTCGCTTTCCAGCTGAGGAAACTGAGGCTCAGAGAGGTAAAAGGACATAGGATCTGATGGTTTCAGAGCAAATGCAGTCACTCTCAAAGTACGGTCCTGGGATCCCTAGGAAACCCAAGACCCTTTCAAGGTATACAAGGTCAAAACAATTTTCATAACATTGAAAATATTTTCATTTCTAATATGTTAATTGTGGACAGATTTAGTCTACATAAAAGATCTTGGGGAAGGGTGCTCAATACTTTTGAAGAGTATAAAGGGCTACAGTGACTGCTGTTCTGTACCATGCATCTTGACCAAGTGAGATTCATAAAAATAAATTGGATATTAGCACCCATATAAAAAACAACATTCAAAGGAGAATATGTTATGTAAAGTGCTTCATCAACCTTAAAAAATGCTATATAAATGATCAGGTTGGTTGTTGTCTTTCACCTTCAAAGACCAACATGACATCACCATGATAAAAGTGAAATTTCAGTGTGTCCAACTGTGGCTGATCAGACCAATACAAGCTTGGAATGCTCTACCACAGGTTGGGTACAGATAGTCCGTGTGAATATTTGAGGTGGCTATCCTAACTTTTCATATCCTGCATTTATTTTGTGCTGTCTTCATTCTGCTTTGCTCAATGAACTCAGTACCCTTTCTGATGTGGGTACACCATGCTGAGCAGTCGATACTGTGCCAGTGTCTCCTGTGTTGCACAGCAAAATCCAAAGTTCTTGAGAGAGACCTTGACACTGTTCTTGTATCTCTTCTTCTGGCCACCATGTGATCGCCAGCCCCATCCGAGTTCTAATGATCAGGATATAATATCATTATGGGTTAAAATTAGACTTCGGAATTCTCTGGAGTCCATTTATCCATATTATTCTCTTGGAAGCTGTAACCATGGATGCTTGAAGAAGTAGGAGCTCATTTCCCAGCATGTAAATATGTACCAACACCCTTCCCAGATTATCTGGAGATTGCTTCTGTTGTACTTAAATGAATGAGTTCAAATCTCAGCTCTCCATTTATTTCTCACGTGATTTGAATAGTCATGTAAACTCTCTGGGCCTCAGTTTCCTCATCTATAAAATGGAAAGATTAGATTAGATGGCCTAAAGTTCCTTCCAGCTCTAAAATGGTGATCCTATGAAAAGATGTCAAATTTTTAATGATATTTTTCTTTAAAAAAATTTGTTCTGTACCAGGCATTTCTTAGAGAAATCCCCCCACAGACACAGTCTAGTTATATAATTCATAGTCTTAGAGTGTTGCCTGGAGTACTAGGAATAAATTGACTTGTCCATGGTCACATTGTTAGTACAGTGTGTTTCTGACTCCAAAGCTGGTCCTCTATATGTTATACTGACCTGTGGAGGCAAAAAAATAAATTCTTTGCTAGGTCACATGTTTTGGAATTTTGTTTTGGAAATCCTGGCCACTTTACCCATAATTCTATCTACCTTCTCTTTTATTCTGTTATCAATTAGCAACTGATGCAGTCTACTTATTTAAAAAAATGGCAGGTGAAAGCAATTCTAAAAGTTATCATCTAAAGTATTTCTGAACATATATATAATTCATTTACAATTTACATTGTTCTTTAAAAAAGGTTTGAAATATTATTACTTGGGGCAGCTAGGTGGCGCAGTGGATAGAACACTGCACGGAGGGAAGGACAATGTGAGTTCAAATCCTTTCTTGGACACTTAGCCCCAATTGCCTCCAAGAAAGAAAGAATACTTAACAACGTAATATATTAAGCATTTGCATAGGGCATTTAGGTTTACAAAGAACTTTGTAAATATCATCATTTAATCCTTACAACTGCTCTGGGATATTAGCATTCTTAGTACCCTCATTTTACAGGTGAGGAAACTGAGTTAAACAGATTAAATGACATAACTAATGAGTATCTAAGGCTGAATTTAAACTCAGTTTTTAATTCAGGTCCAAAACTCTGCCCACTGCACAACGGGATAATTTCAAGCTTTCAACACCTTTTTGGTTTTGACTACCCTACAAGATAAGCAGTTAAAATTACTAACCTCATTTTACAGATGAGGAAACTGAGGCTCAGGAAATAACTGACTTATCCACCAAAGAGCTAGTATATAAACAGCTCTGGGATCTGAATCCAAGACTTTTCGTACCAGATTCAACACTCTCCATTATACTCATATATGGCATCCCCCTTGCCCATAACGACCTTTGTTCAAATCCCAATGTATGTCACTTACTTTTCTATGTGACTTTGGGCACATCATTAACTTTCCTGGGATTCAATTTCCTCATCCCAAAATGGGGGTTGTGGGATAAACTTAATGGCCTCTGTGAGAATTGACTGGGGAATTGGGAGACTGAATGGCTTAACATATTGCTTGTATGTGTCAGATATGGGTCTTCCTGACTCGGAGGCCAGATCCTTTATTCCCTTCTACCTCAGCAAGCCCAGCCCTTCCTCTGTCTCTCACAGCACAATACAAACATAAATAAGCATTCTTTCCTAACAAGTTGACTTTCTGAGTTAAGGATCAAGTATTTTGACTGTCTAATCTTGCTAGTGACCACCTACTTTGATGTCTAGCCTGAATTTATTTTTAATGCAATTTGATTGTGAGGAGAATGTGTGTATCTTCACACCATAAAATAAACAACACTAATTCATTGTAGTTGCTGCCAGCTAAAATGTCTTCTGGTGTTAATCTTGGCAAGAGAAACCTGAGTTTGGCATAAGGGAGGTCCTTATCTTAGTTTCCTCATCTGTGAAATGGGATTAAAAAAATATACATGTATATGGTGACCTACCTCACAGAGGAGAATGAATTCATTAATGGTGCAAGGGTTCCTAGTGGGTGCAGTTTTGGCATGATTTATAGCCATGTAAGGCTCTATAGTCAAATGCAATGAGTGATAGGAAGTATTCTGAGAAGTTATTACCTAAGCACCTATCACAAAGAGTGGTTTCCATTTCTACTGGTAGAAATTACTGTGTGAATGTGGACAGCAAAAAACAGGCCATTTCCAGAAGCCTCATTTCATTCTGTTTGATTAGCTAAGTCAACAAAAGCCAGGCTTCAAAGCAAAAAGAAAGTTCACCTTTCCTAGGTGCTAATTGTTTGTTCAGGAGCAGATAATTGTGACTATGGACTCTATAATTGTGGAAACAGCAATCTCTTATCCATATGAAAAAATGCATGAAAAAAAGGTGTCACCAAGGCTGAATGATTATTCTCTAGGCAGGGATTTTGTTTTGTTCTTTTTTTGGTAGGACCTGTAATTTTATATGGTAAAAATAACAAAAAATCTTATCAGCTCTCACATACAGTGTTTTGAGACTACATACTTTGTTATCTTGTTTGGTTCTCGTGACAACTCTGGGCTACCTGTATTTTACAGAAGAGGAAATTGAGGCTTAGAAGTTATTTTTCTGGGACCACTGAGCTAAGAGGCAGAATCTGAACCCAAGTCTTCCTGATTCCAAGTCCAGGCCTTCATTCACAAATCTATATTGCTTCTAGGGAATTCTGGGTATAGAAATTCTCTCCACTAAGGGAGACCAACTATTTCATGGATGACTTCTGGAATTAGATGACTGGAGCACTGGGAAGTTCAGTGACTTACCTAGGTACATAAACCTCATAACTGTAAAAGGCAGGAAATGATGCTGGATCTTTCTGACTCCAAGAATGACCCTCCCCCCTAAAATGGGGGCTTTAACTTGGGGTCCATAATCTTGTTTTCAGTAACTTTATTTCAACATAGTTGGTTTCCGTGGTAATCCTATGTACTTTATTCATATGATTTTAAAAATATTCTTTGAAGAAAGGGTCCATAGGCATCATTAGAATGCTAAAAGGATCCTGACACACAAAAAAATTAAGAGTTCCTGCTCTCTTCCTGTTCTTAAGCTGACTTTCAAGTAGGGGGTTAATGGAGAGTGGAGAGGGGAGGGAACAGGCTTGAGATTACTATAAACTGTTACAAAAACAAAAGATCTTGGCTTCACTAAAACTAAATCCCTTTAAACCTTGCTTTCTTTTCCATTTTCCTTTCTTTCTTTCTCACACATGCAGCTCTAGGATCACTCTGAGACCACTTGGTAGAAGAAAGTCCTGGCTATTTTCTTGTATGATAATGACATTGGCAGTTCTCACCAATAGCTAAGTGTCATCAGAATCAGGGCCAACTCCCTGCCTAGGAGTGGATTTTGATCATACTGGAGTGGCTCAACGTTTGACTCATCTGGTGTGCCATAGGGTATGAACAGATTTCTGAAGGAGCCAAAACTGCAGATTAAAACATCAATGGAGCTTCTCATTGATAAAAAACAAAAACTGAGACAAAAGAGAAAGTAAGAAATAGCACCTACTATAGAAAAATATCAAATCGTAGCTCAGCACAGAACTGTAAATGGCAATGTGTTTGTGTTGAAATTTTTTGTTCTAGGGTTCTTTTTTTTTAACCCAAGTAAGGTACTTTTAATGGAAAACATCTTTCTCAGGAATAGGGGAGCCTGGCATTATGTAAATGCAAAGTGCTATTACGTTCATATAGCTACCACATCCCCATAGGGTGGCATGGAGCCCTTTATGTTAGAAAACACTTTCTTTGTTAAGACTATTCATGGGAGCCAAGGAAACTGCATGTTTTCACAAGGCACTTGTTGTAGCAGGGTGTTTCCCGTAGTTCCTCCACTGAACAGAGGCTACTTTAGTATAAAAATCTTGAGGTTACCTCAACATACAGGCAGTTATTATTAACGGGGTTTTTGGAGAAGACTTGGTTTAATACCAGTGTGTCTGACGCTGTTAAAGTGGAAAGTAATAAGTCAATTACGAGGCATCATTCAGTCCCCTGAACTTTACTAAACTGCAACTGTCTCTCCTTTTGGAGGATTTGCCTCAAAGCAAAAGAAAAAAAAAGCCCAACATCTTAGGCTCAGAAAAATGAAATAGATGATTCTGATTTAAGCACAATTTTTAAAGATTTTATACAAACAAAAAAAAATGCAAGTAGGATAAGAAAAGAAGCTGGAGATTGGGAAAATTTGTTTTACTTCTAAAATCTTACTTGGCTCCATACTTTAACACAACTCCTATTGTTGACTTGAAAAGCTGACACAGTAAATGTGTGCTAGACAAACACAGACTTGAATACTCTTTGCTCTGGGGTCTGCAGTTCATACTTGAAATATAATAATTGACTGTCATTTATGTAAGAAGGTGAGTTCAACTAATATTCTACCGTTAGTATTGGTTAAGGAGTTGCTCTCTTCCATCTACACTGTCCTAGCTGGTCTCCCCTAAAAGTGATTAGAGACATGGGTGCTGTATGGAATGCAGTCTGTGAACCAGCAGAGGTAGGACGGTATATTGAAAAGGGTGGCTGAATCTGCTGACCGAAAGACCTTTCCATGAACACCGACTACCACCTGCTGTTAGTCACTATCTTTGTGACTTTGAGCAAGTCACTTAAACTCTCTGGGCCTCAGTTTCTTCATGCCTTAGGGGCAGGTAGGTGGCACAATGTCCAGAGTACTGGTCTTGGAATCAGGAAGACTCCTCTTCTTGAGTTCGAATCTGGCCTCAGACACTTAATAGCTATGACTCTAGACAAGTCACTTAACCCTGTCTCCCTCATGCTCCTCATCTGTAAAATAAGCTGGAGAAGGAAATGGCAAATCACTATGCCATCTTTGTCAAGAAAATCCCAAATGAGGTCGGAGAGTTGGCTACAACTGAATACAACTGAACAACAAAAAATGAGGAGGATGGCCTTTGAGAACTCTTAACAGATTTAAATCTCCAGTAAGATACAGTAGAAATAAACTTGAGTTCTTGAGTCAGAGGTCCTGGGTTCAAACCCTACCTCTGAGCTGGGCATGTCACTTAACCTTCCTCAGCATCAGTTTCCTTATCTGTAAAAGATTAGAACAGATCACCTCTAAGATCCTTTCAAATTCTAGGTCTGGATCCCTTCCTCTCAAAGCTATGGTCACCACCACCATCTCCTCACACTTGCTACCTGGGCTATCTTAGTTAAGTCACCTGAGATCCCTTGTGGCTCTAAACCTAGCATCCTAAACTGTGACCCTGCCACTTTCATTAGGAATATCCTCTGAACTGTGGAACTAAATGACCTCAACTACTAAGGCCAGGTCAAATGCCATAAAGAATCCAGGTAATTCTCTGGGAAAATGAATACTAAACATCATTCTTATTAGTGAGTATTTTTGTCTGTTCATTTTCTTACATTATCAGTCTTAATTCCTAACTTTGCCCTGGTAGGTCACTTCATGTTTCCAGTATCTTTGTTTCCAGGAGGTAAGGGTTCTTAGTCCTGGGTTTGCAAATTTATTTTAATAATTTGGTAACTGTATTTCAATAGAATCCATTTCCTTTGTAATCCTATGAAATCCCTTTCTGAGGTGATCCATAGGCTTTCCTGGACATATACAAATAAGGATTAAGAACCTAGAAGGAGAAAGAAATGTTCTAGTTTTTGAAGTTTTTTGTGATGTTGGAACCAGCCTGTTCACTTTCAACTCAGGGAAAAATCTTGGGATGTTTGATTCCTGTAAACACTGAAAAAAGGATTGCTGAGGCTTCTGACTTCTAAGCAGAAACTGTCAGCAGCTACAGGCATGGCCCAGCTCCTACAGCTGGGGCCTCCTGGGGCCTCAGGAAGGGAGTCAGCCAGGAGAGAATTATTTCAAAGAGGGCAGGAGGTCTCCTCTCAGAAGGGGCAACAGTAACACCACAAAGAATCAGATTTTTCCCTCAACGGGTGCAGACATTTTCTTTGTTCTCCTGTAGGTCCTAGGTTCCTCTCCACCCACCAACTCTTTGCAATTTATCATTTTACCCAGGAGAAGTCCTGTAAAATTGCAAAGATGCTGTTTGCAGCCAGGTTTCTGGTGCCCAGTCATAATACAGGTCCATCTGCCTTTATTCATTTCAGACCACACAGATACCAAAAAAGCAGATGGGGAAAGAAAGAGCATCGTAAGAATTACATTACCCTTGGTTACAAGGCTTCCTTGGGCTGCTTGTCCTCGGAAGGACTTACCAAGGGGCAGCCTAGGCATTGGGGGAAGTGCTTCTCAGAGAACTGGGGCTGGAGGCAGGAAGGCCAAAGTTCAAATACATATATCAAAACATGGGAAGCTTGGCGGTGTCTGAGATAGAATGCCAAATTTGGAGTAAGACAGACTGGAATTTGAATACTGACTCTACTTAGTAGTTCCATGACCACTTAAACTTTCAGGGTCTCAGTTTCTGTTAATAACACCTATCTCACAAGGTTGTTGTGAGAATCAAATAATATATGTAAAGGTTGTAAATGTTGCCTATTCAAATACTACTATTTCAAATATAAGAACAAGTCACTTAACCCAAGCATTCCTGACCTTTTTCACCACCATACTTCTTGACTTTAAGCAAATTCCCCCATGCCCCCTATTCAAAGTGAAAGGAAATAAATTCTAGAATTTACCATGTAGCACATTAGAAACAAAAACTAAAAGATTAACTATGATAGCAGGGCAGGTAGGTGGCCTGGTGAATAAAATGTTAGACTTGGAGTCAGGAAGACCTGAATTCAAATCTGGCCTTGGACACTAGCTGTGTGACCCTGGACAAGTTTCTATTTGCTTCAGTTTCCTCATCTGTAAAATGAGCTGGAGAATGAAATGGCAGACCACTCTTTGCTAATTAAAACCAATAAAGCTAGTCTTTGCCAATAAAACCCCATATGCAGTCACAAAAAATTTCAATAGTACAATATAGTTATTTACCAAATAGTCACCATCTCCACTTGACAATCTCTTCATACCCCTAGTAATCCCTGACTTAACGTCTTTGAGACTCAAATGCTCAATAAGACTATAAAGTTATAAACATTGTGAATTCCCGCAGTGAATTTTTACAACATGAAATCAGCAGCTCCTTATATAATTAATAGAGCACCAAACTTAGACCTGGATTTCAGCCCCACTGCAGCTTACTTACTAGTGTATTGACCATGAGGGAAACAAAGCAAAAAACAACAGCACTCTGCCTCAGTTTCTAACCTGTAAAATTGGACATAATAAAACATTAATGCCCCGTCCCCAGGACTGTTTTAAGGCTCAAAGGAGATCATAAGATTTAAAATCAAAAAAGAAAAGATCAAAAAAAGGTCTCATAGTCCAACCTTATTTTTGCAGAAAAGGAAACTGAGGTCTAGTTAATTAACTAACCTAAGATCATGCAGGTAATAAGTGATATAGCATGTTAGAGCATGTCATTTTGTCATGTTATACTGCATTACATTACATATGTTGGGATGGGAAGGATGAAATGATATGACAATGGATGGGATGTCATTACATTGTGTTGCGACAAATGTTATATTATATTACACTGTATTACATTAGGTTAGGTTACATTCAATGTTGGAATGGGATGGCATAGGATGAGATGAGATGGGAATGGATAGGATGTTTTGTTACCTCGTGCTGCATCAAATGTTATACAATGTTATGTTACTAAATCTTTGTTTCTATAAAGCACAATTTAAGTTCTTTCTTTCTCCCTTCTTAGCATAAGGTTCAAAGGTCAGAAGTAAGACCTGGAAAAGGCAACTCAGAGAGGAATGAGATCATAAATTTAAAAGTCCAAGTGTGATGACAGCATTAGTTTATGCATTCACTAGAAGCAGTAGAAATTAATTTTAGTCTCATTTTTCAACTTTCACATGAGGAAGCATGTCATAATAGAGTTGGCTTGGAGCCAAGAAGACTTCAAGCTCTGCCTCTGACACATACTGGCTGTGTGACCCTAGCCAAGTCCCTTAACTTCCCAGTGTTCTAACTAAGACAATAACACAAACAGTCCAATGAAATAGGAGGTCCAGAACAGTCTCTATTTTCTTATTTCTGTGTATCACTTAAAACAATGAAGTGTCATATCTATGATTTACTTCCCTTTATTTTATTTTAGGTCAGTGATTTGATCAAACCTTCATATTCTTAGTACCAAGACACAAAATTTCTCAGACAAGGAAACAGAAGACCAGAAAGGTTAAATAACTTCTCATGGCTACACAGCAAATTACTGGCAGAATCAGAATTAGAACCCAGGTTTCCAGACTCTACTACCTAAAATTCTCATCATAGCAAATACTTTGCGTAGAATATTAACCAAAAGCTACTGGGCATCCTTTCTTGCTGTCAGAATTGCCATAGTTTTGAATGTTTCACAAATTTCAAAACATTGGTCACTTATCAAAGAAGGTTTTTCATTCATATTGCCTATTTATTATAAATGATTCATCAAGATCAAGTTTATATATTAATTTCAGTTGAAGTTAGTTGTGGGTAAGGATTATTTCATTCTTTGTATTGGTAGCACAGCACCTACTACAATGCTTGGCACACAAAATATGTAATAAATGCTTGTTGAATGATTTGTTTATTTGGAATCCAGAAGACCTGAGTTCAAATCCTAGTTCTTTCATTTAATACTAGTGTGACTTTGGGCAAGTCACTTCATTTCTATTATTCCTTCTGTAAAATGAAGGATTATAGACTGTGTGACCTCCAAGATCCCTTCCATCTTCATTCTGATAAAAATGGTTCAGTAACTTACATGATCTGATGCAGACAGAACTAGGAAAACAACAATACACAACAGTAACACAAATGGAAAGAACAGCTATCACAAAATAATCAAAACTGAATGTTGAAAAAGATTAAGAATAAGCTTGCCCCTAGAGAGAGATATGAGAAGAAACCTTCTTTGCAGAGATGGGGAAGGGGGGTTCCATCGGTGTGTAACAGTGTAAGTAACATCAAGATACTTTTCAGTGTGTTGATCAGTTTTGAATAAACTGTTTTTTTTCTTCCACCTCCTTGTAAAAATGTTAGAAGCGATTACTGGCGTGGGATAAGGTAGGAGAGGGATTCTGGGGGAAATCCAGGCTATATCAAAAGAAAAAAATATCACGAAATAATAGTTCAGTGAAAACTGACTTTAAATAAATTAGAAATTAATTTTTAAGCTTACCTAATTCATTTTATAGATGAAAAAACTGAGACATAAGAGTTAAAATAATCTCACCATCATCACAGCATTAGTGTCAGTAGTTGAATTTGAACCCAGGTATATGACATAGCTAGGTGGCACAATGGAGAGTACAAGCCTAGAGACCTAAGTTCAAATCTGGCCTTAGACACTACTAGTTGTATGACTGAACAAGTCACTTAACCCTCTTTGTGCCAGTTGCCTCATCTGGAAAACCATCGATCTGGAGAAGGAAATGACTGAAAATAACTGAACAACAATACAACTTTATAATGCCAAATCCACCAATCATTCAACAACTAACAATATTTGTTTGAAACATGTTACCAGTGAAGGGCTTACCACAACTGTTAGGTTAACATGTGAAATAATTCTGAGAATCATTTTTATAAAAACAAAACAATCCTTACTTATCCCAGGCTAGACAACTGGGAGGGTGAAATCCAGAAAACTAGCACAGGGAAGTCAAAAGCTTGATTTCAAAGTCCATCCCATCTCCTCTTACCACACCCCACTCTCTCCTCCAAGAAGAGTCCAGTGAAGTCAGAAAGTTAGACCTTTGTGTTGCTGCATTAGTCATAGTAGCTGCTGTGGTGTAAAATACCAGAGTATGAATTATAAAGCATGCCAAGCGTTTCTTCCATTTGCTCTCTAAACTGAACCAGCTACAAGGGAGAGTGGAGACTGGGGCCAAGAAAGTCAAAGGCTTATGATTCCTATCTTTAAAGGGGAGTGGGGAATGATAAGAGAACCTTTGAGGGGTAGTCTAGCATGAACAGCTAGAGAACCTGAGGAGAAAACCCTTCCACACACCCAGACCCCCCAAAAAGGAAAATTTGAACAATATTAATAAGTTACCGCATGTCATTCTGTAAAGAGACAAAACATAGCAGAGGAAATGTCTTCCGTTACATTTAAGATTAAGAAAAATCAAGTGAGTACCAAGAAAGCAGCTGACCAACTCAATGTCATTCATTGAGAACAAAAGATGTGCACTTCTTCTCTTCGTAGGAATGTGGGGGACACAGCACTGAATCATAAAAATTGACTAAAGATGTCTTTTCTCCTTGATGCTTTTGTCTAACTTTTCATTTCTCTATATCTATTTGTGTCTCCGTCTCTCTCTCTCTCTCCCTCCCACCCTTTGCCCCCATATTTGTATCTGTCTGTCTGTCTCTCCTTCCCTCCCTTCCTCTCCATCTGTCTGTCTCTGTGTCTCTGTCTCTCTCCCTCCTACAATTCCCGGTCCTCTTCCTCGCATCTATGCATCTGTCTGTCTCTATCTTTCACTCTTTTCTTCCTTCTCCATTTCTGTCCATTTCTCCCTCTCTCTCTCTCTCTCTCTCTCTCTCTCTCTCTCTCTCTCATCCTCATCTATCTCTGTCTCTTTCCCTCCTTCCTTCTCCATTTCTATCTGTCTTTGTCTGTCTCCCACCCTCCCTCCATCTTTTCCCATGTCTCTCTGTCTCTCAAGAACAAGAGCAGAGGTTTAGAGCTGGAAGGGACCTTAGAGATCATCCAGTCTAACCTTTCTGTTTTGTAAGAACACTAAGAGACAGGTTCAGAGAGCCATGATTCAAATCCAGACCTTTAAAAAACAAACAAACAAAAAAACCCTTTTGTTGATGAACTGATAGTTTGTTCTAAAGTCTCAACTTCATTTCAAAGACTTTTCTGGGATTAATCCAGGTGAGACAGTGTGGTGAGACAGAAGGAGAGCTAGCCTGAAGACCTGGATTCAAATCCTGCTTCTGACATAACTGGTTGTGTAACTCCAGGGAGCTGAGCAGTCTAGAAGGTAACTACTTAAGACTATTCATTGCAAAGAAACTGGTGACCTGTAATTAGAGTTTCCTCACTTGGCATTTCCTTATCTATGGGTAAATGTTTAACAATGGAAAAAATGTTTGACACTTAAATTTAATCTGCATTGTAAATATTTTCTCTATCACTTTCTTAAGCCTAGACAATCAGCAAAACAATAAATCCCCAAGATTTGTTGTGTTTGCCAGTTTCTGAGGTGTAAATGAACACACAGAAAATTTAACAATCAGGCTCCAATTCAGTGGGTTCCAGCACACTCATGCTGACCAATGAGATCAGAGGTCTGATCATTTATTCCCTAGAGTACAGATGGGACAAAGAGCTAAAGGAAAAGAAATTGACTCTCGGTAGTGAAGTGCCCAGCACAGAAACCATTCTATGGGATACCATAGTGTTTGAGGGTTCCTAGGCCATGGGGTATCCGTGGTGGGGAGGGTGGGCTGGGTGAGGGGGGCATTACACTGTCCACTGCACACTGCCAAAAGTAGTCAAGTTTGAATGATCCAAATGTCCTCTTTGGTTTCAGGATGCTTTTCTATTGGAAACAGTTTCGTTTATCACTCATCTCCAGGTAGATGCTTGACTGTGATGGAAAATAATGAATAAGCCAATGTGTATAAAACATGAAGCTCTGTGGATCCTTACACTCTATCAAATACCTAATACCACACAGCATAGTATGTGTTTTAGTTGGTTGGAGGGTGGGGTAGGGGGTGGGAAAAGAGAGCAATGTTAAATATTAGCAGGCACTGTATTCTTATGTTATGACCAAAATGCAGGGAGGAGAGGGAGATAGTTTTGGCAGAAAATATCCTATTTCTTCTGAAGAGTCTGTGCAATGGGAATGAGAATATGGTAGAGACATTCAAAGCTGAAATATAGAAACACTGTCTCTTTGGGAATGTACATTCTTTGGGAAGTCATTTAGGGTGATGGAAAGATTTTCAAGTAACCATATTTTATGAAAAAAGTTGGATTACAACTTAGCCAGCCCCCTCAATTCAATAAAACAAATACATTTTTAGCAACTTAATTGGGTTGGACCAGACTTGCCTCTTACCATATGGTTGTTTTCCTTGTTCTCTATGGCATTTAGTACACTGTCAGCATGGAGATTTCAAAATCCTAGATGGACCTAACCAGCTTTAAGCCATTATAAGTCAGCATTACTAAGGGCTATGTCCTGTTTCAACCAAACTGGGCTACTAGTTGATAACCCTCCTCCTCCCTCCCTAGTCCCCCTTCTCCAGCCTTCTGTCTCCTCTGCAGAAGGTCCTCCACATCCAGAACACAACAGTTCCTGGATTACCACAGGTACTTAATAAATACTCGTTGACTGTTAGGCTGAATGTTCTCTTGCATCAAAGATCAGCTCAGGTGACCCCTTCCTGATATAAAGTTTCCTCTCATCCTGACTGATTTTCTCTCTGTTCCTTCTCAAATACTTCTAAATTATTTTGTCTAGACTTTTCCATTGTCCTCATCACCTTTTACATTTTTGCAAATGCCCTCTATTAGATAGAAACTCTCTAAGGGTTGGAATTACAGTTATGCATTCCACATCCCAAAGGTTAGGGGCATGGCATTCCAGTGATCCAGAAAATCATGTAAAAATTTTTGACCCTCTCTTTGTACCAGAAGAAGTTGGAATTTTTTATATTTCTTTTATGGGTGTTCACAGTACTTTATTATTGTAAAATCTAGGTTAAGCATTTTGTTATCTGCTGGCCTGCAACTCCCATCAAATTCCTCCCCCCCCAAATTTCCATTTAATTTCTTATGCCAATCCATGATATATGGAAACCAATATATGGAAACTGATGGGGAAAGTGGTGATGTAGAAGGTCATTGCGTATCTCTATACCACTAGCAACTAGTCCAGGTTCAGTAGATAATTGACAGAAGATTGGAACCAGAGTCATGATAAGGGATAAGGAAACACCCTCCACCACTAAAGGTCTGCATATTCTTTGTAATGTAGAATCTTAGCATTGCTTAGGTCACTAAGAGATGATGTAATTTGCCCAGGGTCACATAGCTACTTTGTGTCAGAGGTTACACTTGAACCCAGATCTTCCTGGCTCCTTTTATATTTGGCTCTATTATTTGGGACTTAGACCAAATATAAAATCCTACTTGGATTTTAAGCCTTCACAACTTGGTTCTTTCCTATCTTTCTAATCTTCTTATACTTCATTCCATTCATCCATTCTCTTCTCCAGTGACACTGACCATATTTCTGTTCCTTGAGCAAGACATTCCATGACCTAATTCTGCCTTTTCATTGGTCATCCCCATAGCTGGAATGTTCTCCCTTCTCACCTGAGTCTTGCCTTCCCTGGATTCCTTCAAGACCCACTTTAACAGGATGCTCTCAGAAAAACCTAGAAAGACTAACATGAACTGATGCAAAGTGAGATGAGAGAACTAGAAGAACATTGTACACAGTAACAGCAATATTGTAGGATGATCAATTACAAATGACTTAGCTGTTCTCAGCACCCTGATGATCTAAGACAATTCTGAAGGACTTATGATGAAAAATGCTATCTAACCCCAGAGAAAGAACTAATGGCATCTGAACATAGATCAAAACATTTTTTTTACTTTATTTTTCTTATAAGTGTTTTTTGTGGGGAGGGGGACATGTTTTCTTTTACATGTCTAACATGGAAATGCTTTGCATGACTATATATGCATAACCTACATCAAATTGCTTGCCTTCTCCATGGAGGTAGAGGAAGGAGGGATAGAATTTGGAATTCAAAATTAAAAAAGAAAAGAATGGGAAAAATTGTATTTATATGTAATTGGGGGAAAATAAAATACTAAACAAAAAAAAAAGACCCACCTCAAATCCTACTTTCTATAGGATGCCTTTTTCTTTATAACTTTTATATACACAGTTTTTAATATGTTGTCACCTCCATTAGAATGAGAGATTCTTGAGGACAAGGACTCCTGGCTGATCCAGAAACAAGACATTCCACTTCTTGGCTCCCAGCATTCTCTCTGGCTGTCCCCATGCCCGGAGTGCTCTCCATTCTCTGACCCAGCTTACTGATTTCCCTAGCTTCCTTTGAGTCACAACTAAATTCCTATCTTCTCTAAGAAGCCTTCCATAACACATCTTAATTCTAGTGCCTTCCCTCTGTTAATAATGTCCTATTTATCCTGTATGTAGCTTGCATTATAAATATTTGTTTACATGTGGTTTCCCTCATTAGATTGTAAGTTCTTTAAGAATAGGGACTGTCCTTTGCCACTTTTTGCATCCCCAGTACTTAGTACATTGCTGGGCACTTGGTAGGCACTTAATCAATTTTATTGGTTGATTGATGATTTTTGCCTTTCTTTATAACCTCAGAGCTCACCACAGAGCCAGATATATAAATGTCTGAGTTTAAACTTTTTTTGATAAATGTATTAAATTTAATTTGGAAAAATAAATTTCCTTCACTATGTAAGCAACTTAAGACTGCTACTGTTACTACTACTACTACTACTACAACACACACACACATACACACACGCACACACACACACACACACACATACACACACACACTGCACAAAGGGATTTTCCTTATAATGTTTTCAGCAGATCTTTTGTTCAGATTTTCTTCTAACCCTTTTCCAGGAAATAAAAAGCCCTTTTCTAATATTTCTATAGGAAAATTTCTTACCTTTCCAATAATAATAATTCACATTAGGCAAAGTGGTTTATACATCACATCTCATTTGCGTCTTTCAAGAACCTATAGTAAGCAGGGGAGATAGTACTATGCCCATTTTATAGCTGAGGCAATTGAGTTTCATAAAAGGTCAAAAGACTTTTCCAAGATCAGATAACAAGCACTTTTGACACCAAGGGCACTTTTGACACCCTCAAGTGATTTCTGGTAAATAAAAGTTTTTTGTTTGATTGGTTGTTTTTTTTGCCTGAAACCTCTCAGAAACATCCTCCCAATTAGAAATAAAAGTACAGTCTTAACTCTAGTTAAGAGTAAATGGAATCACTAGGTTTGCGACCTTGGGTGAATACCTTAAATATCTCTGAGCCTTAGTTTCTTCTATTAAGTGGAAACAGGAATGGTCAAATTACCCACTTCATCGGATTGTTGCAAGGATCTCAAAACACACTGTGTATAAAGTCAGGAGGTGCCAAATGGCAAATGGCTAAGATTGAGCTTCTTCTAAAGGAGTTCCCCAAATCTCTAAAAACAGAAGTATAGTCACTGACCCCATACAAGCATCAAAGCTTTTAACTAAGTTTTAATAGTCATGATTTAAATTGAGTCCCTTCCAATCCAAGATAGATTGATAGAAAGACAGATTAAAGACTCGCAACATGTACAGTCTATATATTTATACCCAACTCCCTATAAATACCACAACCACATAAATACCATGATTGTGTGTTGTTGTTCAGTTGTTTCAGTTGTGTCGAACTCTCTGTGACCCCATTTGAGGTTTTCTTGGCAAAGATACAGAGTGCTTTGGCATTTCCCTCTCTATCTTATTTTTTAGATGAGGAAACTGAGGCAAATAGGGTTAGGTAACTTGCCCAAGGTGACACAGCTAATAAGTGTCAGAGGCCAGATTTGAACTAAGGAAGATGAGTTTTCCTAACTCCAGGCTACTGCGCCATGTAGATGCCCTATGTTACACACACATACACACACACACACACCCAGCACAAAAGGATTTGCCTTGAAATGTTTTATATACATATACATGTGTGTATAATATACATACATGAGTGTATAATACATACATACATATTCACAATCATATAGAATGCCTTAAAAGTCTTAATGTTATAAAGCTAAAAAGCTTTAAACTACATTAACACCTTTGGGACATCCTGTATATGCTCTTACCCTATGCATTCCATACTACATACACATGCACACACATACATATTATATATAAACACATTTTATGTATATATACATACATATATATGAGCAATGTCTAATACTTATTAATATTTAGCATTTACCTAACTTCTACAGGAGAGGCAGTATAAATCATGGAAAGAAAGTCTCAAAATCAGAACGACCTGAGTTTAAAGTTCAGTTTCTGCTACAGACTGACTGATTGACTCTGAGCAAATCACTGAACTTTCAAAAAACTCTAAGCCTAAAACCATAAATTATAGAGCAGGTGCCTACCTGCACTAGTAAATAGAGTTTCCTCATCTGGGACTCCCCTGGGTCAAGGAAATCACCAAAACCCCAATTTGATAACTAAGAATACGTTCTCTGAAATATATAAAAAAAATTTAAGCCATAATTGTGCTCTATTAATAAATGTTTAAAAATAGAAAGAAAAAATACCCAACTCAAAATATTTACATTTCTTCAAGCCAAATTGTAGCAATTATTCCAAGTGTCATTATTTATAGTGTAATTATTTGACACTGTACCAGGAAGTCTAAAGGCAGTGGGGTATATTGGGCAGAAGGCTAGGACTGAACTCTATAATTTGCTGTTCAGTCATTTTTCAGTATTGGAGTGGTTTGCCATTTCCTTCTCCAGCTCATTTTATAGATGAGAAAACTGAGGTAAACAGAGTTAAGTGACTTGCTCAGAGCCACACAGCTAGTAAGTGTCTGAGGTCAGATTCTGAACTCGGGAAGCTGAGTCTTCCTGACTTCACATGAGGTGGAGTACCTGTGACCTAGAGGCCACATGTGGCCCTCTAGGTCCTCAAGCACCACCCTTTGTGGAATTTCACAGAACAAAATGAGGACGAATCCTTCCTCCCTCTCCCTCCTGCCTTTTGCTTCCATCCTCTTTCTTTCTTTCCTCTCCCTACTATGTCCTGCCTCTTCCCTCTATCCTCCTCCCTCCCGTGTCCTCCTTTCTGTCTCCTCCTTCCACACACCAATAGAGCAAGTGCCTTAATCCCCATGACCACTCTTCAGAATTTGTCCCCTGAGGCACAGATTGGTTGTGATCTGCCTTAGTGGATGTAGTCCCCACACAAGGGAGTTCCCCCACCATGGTGAAAGCAAAGATCTAGGTCCAGGAAAGCTATAAGGCATAGAGTGGAAATACTGGGGAAGGAACTTGGGAATCAGAGACCTGAGCTCAGTTGCTGAGTTACAACCCTGGGTTTCTTGCTCACTGGTTGTTTGACATTTTCCAAATCATCTCTCTTCTCTGGAAACCTAGGTTTCTTTTTCATAAAGGGATTTACATTAAGATGATCTCAGTAGCCCCTGTCAATACTGAATCTAGCAATTGTAAACTCTTCTCATAAGAATTTCATCAAATGCACTAAATGGATACTGTGTCACTCATTAAAACACACATGTGGATATTAAGTATATAGGCTGAATTAGATTGAAGATCAATAAGCATATATTTATGTATTAAGTGCTCACTACTAACGGCACTGTTAAACCCTGAGGATACAAAGAAAGGTTAAAAAGTTTGCCCTCAAGAAGCTTATATTTTAATTGGTAAATATGCAAATAACTAAGTAATAATAATATAGTACTTTGAACTTTACAAAAATATTATCTAATTTTATCCTCCCAACAAACTTTCCCCATTTACAGATGAGGAAACTGAGGCAGACAAAAATTAAGTGACTTGCCCAGGGTCAAAAAGCTATTAAATGTCCGAGTTCACATTTGAACTCAGGTCATTCTGACTCCAAATTCAAGGTACATGAAAGCCTAGAGGGGTGAGTTCAAATTATAATAGTATAAATCAAAGAAGCATTGTGTTCTTTGTTTTATAAAGCATTTTGGGGGAAAGGAAGAGCAAGGATTTTGATTGCTTGAATGAGCATTCTGATACTACCTACTATGGCTCTGTGACCTTCATGGACAAGTCACTTAACTGCTGCCTGCCTGAGGTTCCTCATCGGTACAATGGAGTTCCTTGCAACCCCCAATTCACAAGCTTCTAGTCTGGAACTTAATGCAGAGAGTTTACTTATAAATACTGGACTTGTGATTTCATTCATTCATTAAGTCCTTCACTGACCATAGAGATAAAAGATCTTCTAAATCCAGGGTACTCAACCCTTTTCACTCATCATGGATATCTCTAGGAATATGGTGAAACTTTTCTCAGAATACCGTTTTGTCAAAAGACTTCAAAAAATGCTAAATTAGTAAAATGAAAATAAAGATGTAAAACTTCCTTCCACATCTCAATTCACTTTCAGATCTATCAGATTTTAAATGAAGAATATTTGATTTAAACTAACAATATAAACTTAGAGGGAAAATTATCAAAGATAAGACTGTATTTGTGGGAGCAACCAAACCCAAACCTCAGTTTCTGAAGCTTGCAACTAAACCGTGTTGACCATTTATGCAATATTACAGAGGGACGTTATTTAAAACAAAAAAACCAACACCCTTCTGGCTTGGAGAACTTGCCACTGAAAAGGAGAAGACAATTTTTCCTCTCCCCCTCTTTCTTCTTTGCAGACGTTCCACTTTATCTCATGCTAATTTCCACAGTGTTCCCTCTCTCAGTGGCAGGAATGTGCTAGTACTAGGAGGGACCCAAAAGGAAACTTTGAAGGTCACTTATTTGCTGGAGATGAATGCATCCATTCACCAAGGGCACTCCTCAGATTGGGCCACAAGTCCTTTACCACACAAGGCAATTCCCCCAAGAGGCCACAAGCTTTTAACTTGTTTCTACAGGTCACATTTCTAAAATATTTAGCTGTCTCCAGTGTCCCGAGCCAGCAGCATCCTGAGGCATTAACACCATGGAGCTTTTCAGGGTAGACTGACCTCTTTCTAGTTCCTAATGGAATCATTCTATTTAATCCTACACCCATAAAGGAGATTAGAGATCTCATATTATCCACTAAGCCAGGATATAATCATGTGGTATAGTGTCTGTCAGTAAGTCAGTCAACTAGTATTAGTTAAACCTCTGCCATGGGCCAAGTACTGTGCTAAGTGCATTCAAAGAAAAAGAGAAAAACAGAAAAAAAAGTAACTGGATTCAGAGGACCTAGTTTCAGATCCTGACTTTGTGTGACCTTGGGCAAGTCATTTGACTTCATTGGGCCTCAATTTCTTCACCTATAAAATGAGGAAGAGGGGTGGACTAGGGAGCCTCTGAAGGTTTCTTTCAGTTCTAAAGCTAGTTCCTGAGGATATAGGGCTGGGTGTCAGCTTTGGAAATGAAGTATGATACTTCGGGAAAGTGGGAAGCCAGTTGATGAAGTGGATAGAATGCTTAGCCTGGAGTCAAGAAGACTCCTCTTCCTTAGTTCATATCTGCCCTTGGAGACTTATTGACCATGTGACTCAGGGCAAGTCATCTAACCCTGTTTGCCTTAGTTTCCTCATCCATAAAATGAGCTTGAAAGGGAAATGGCAAAAACACTCCAGTATCTTTGTCAAGAAAACCCCAAATGGGGACATGAATAGTCAGCCATGACTGCACAACAAAAATGGAGGAGGGTAGAGTGTGGATTAAGCAGATTGTCTCCAGAGTTCTATGTATGATCTCCAAACTGTTTCGTTTAAATATGAACATTTTGACCATTTTACCTTTATCAGAAGCATCTTGATCTACCAGTCTGTGTAATACATTATTCTCATTCATAAGAGGTTCTTCTACTCTGGGAAGGAATTTCTCTGACTCACCCTCCCCATCCAGTTTGAGAATAAACGTATTTTAAAACCTCTTCTGTGTAAGCAACTCTTCAGAGCCTATTTCTTCTCCTAACATTTACATTTTAATAACACTTCCCAAAGATGAGCCAGTAGACTATTTAATACTTTTCCTTTAAAGAAAGAGAATATTAAAAGTTAAGCTTCCTACATCTCTATTTAAAAAAAAACCCAACAGATTCTGTTGTCTGTGGGCTACTCCCCTCAGAAGTACTTTTCTCTTTAGATAATATAGAATGCCAGTCTAGACTGCCTCTAGATGGATTAATGGATGGACTGAGTATTGTCCCTAGACTGAGAATTAGCAGATTTTGAAGTCACCAAACTGTTTAAAGGCAAATCTCTTTCCAAGTGTAACTTAAACATGAGGAATTGTTTTTGTAGATTTCACGGACTATTACAACTCTCACTTTTAAAATGATTTTTTTTTTGAAAACAGGAAAGAAACCTCGTTGCTTCCATCCTCCTCCCCCTTCAGTTCAGAAATTATAAGCGTCTGTTTTACCCCTGGAGATAAAAAGGGGGCAGTTATAGAACATACAGCCAATATATCAGTTCTTTCACTTGGGGGTGAAACAGTAAGAGTACAAAGTGGTTCAAACGGTCTCTAGCCATTCAAAATACCGGCTCAGATGACTCCCTTTTAAGCACTTACCAAATTAAAAAAAAAAAAAAAGCCAACCTGGCTTTAGAGCTCAACAGTGCTATACGCAGACGAAATCAACACGAACGTCCTACTATGTATCAGGCATTGTGCTAGGTGATGAGTATACAGTTACTCAATGTTACTTCAAATTAACAATCTAATAGTCCTTTTAGACCGCGGAGAAACGGCATAGCAATATAACAAAGCTGGTAGCGGGTTGGCCTTGGCACCTGGAAGTCTCAGGTTCAAGTCCGCATCCTGATACGCATTAGCTCCCTGACCAGGGGTAAATCACTTAATCTTTCTCTGAGGCTATAAATTACACAAGGGCCTAGATAGGTGGAGGCAGTTTCCTAACATACAATTACAGCTCCGACTAAAAATAAATAGCATTTTGCAGCGTAATCTCAGGAACTCTGAGCTTTAAGGAACACTTCCTTGGCTTCCTTCTCCTCCCCCCACTCCATTTCCCTCTGCCCGCTGTAGTAAGGTGGGGTGGGAATTCTTGGGGTGGTAACAAAAAAGTAATGCCTGCCTTCCTGGGCAACGCGACATAGTCGCGCACATACCACTCACGTCTCATACACATCACACACACACACACACACACACACACACACACACACACACACACACACACCTATAGGTCACCAAAACTTCTCTAGGAGCAATCAACTCTTTCCAGGGGTTATTTCGCCACTGGGTCCGATTTTCAGGTCTACGGCAGAGCTGGGTGGTGGTCCTACGCCGCAGCTAGGTGGTGGTCCTATGCCGCAAAAGGCTAACCTATTTCAAAAGTCTGAGAAACGGAATTTGGGGCGCTACATGCAGTCTTTGCAGGCAGACTGCTTTAGGAAGCCTCTGACCTGCTCGGACTTAGGGAATGTGCAAAGAAAGGTGTGTGTGTGTGTGTGTGTGTGTTTGTGTGTGTGTATGTGTGTGTGTGCGCGCGCGCGCGCGTGTGTATGCGTGTGCGTGTGCGTGTGCATGTGTTTGTTTGGGGTGCGGGGATTTCGTTTCATAACCTGCTGGGATCCATGTGGAGATTTCCCTCTAGAAAATCAACGTCTTCCCTAGCCAACTTTTAACGCCGCTTTGGAAAGATCAGAGACCGGAGTTCCCCGATCTTTCAGAAAAAGATCTTTTGTGATAACCAGGCTCCCGTTCTTTTTCCAAACTTAAAAAAGGGACTTGGCTCTCCAATCAAGCAATCGATCTGTCAACAGGCACGCATTCATTAAGTGCCTACTACGCGCCAGAGACCGAGAAAATTCCTGGGGAGGCGGATGCAAAGAATGCAACCATCTCAGCTTTCTGGGAGCTTGGGTTCTCCATGCACTGTGCACATTCCAAGTCTCCCGCCTTGGGGTTCCTGAACTCGGCACCTCCATCCTTCTCCTGCTCCTTCGTTTTCTCACCACCAACACTTGCCCCTGGGTGGTGGAAGGGAGGAAGGGTTCCAAATCCCAGCCGAGGCTGACTCGGGGCTCAGAGTCCCCCCACCCTGGGGCACGCACACGCCCCGGCCTCTCCCTCCAGCCCGGTCCCCAGCCCAAGGGGGTACGAGGCGCGGGGCGCGTCCTCTGTACTTACTTGTGTCTTCTTCATAAGGAACGACAGCGCTGCAATCCAGCCCAGGCAGCGGCGGGGAAACTCCGTTTAGCTGTTCTGTGGCTCCAGCATATTGCTCCGGGCGCGGCGCAGGCGGCGGCAGCTGCAGCGGAGGCAGCGGCGGCTGCGGAGAAGCGGAGGGGGCAGCGGCGGCGGCGGCAGCAGCAGATTGTGCACGCATTGGGCAGCCCCGAGCGCTGCTCCCTCAGCTCCGGCCAGGTTCGCCGCCCGCCCCCGCCCGCGGCGCTCGCTCGCTCCCTCTCTCGCTCCCGGCCAGTCGCCGCGCGAGGCAGTAAGTGAAGCCGGAGCCGGCGCGGGGCCAGCGCTTTTATAGCTCTAGTCAGCCTGCTCCTCCAGCAGCGGCGGCGGGAGCTGCAGGACGGGCTGGCGGGCGGGCGGGCCGGCAGGACACGCCTTCTTCCCTCTGGGAGCTTTGGAAAGGCGAGCGCAGCGGCTGAGAGCAGGAGGCTGGATGGTAGGGGAGGGTGGATGGGTGGGGGAGGCCCCTGGGAGGGGGGGAAAAGGGAGGTAGGAAAGGGGGGGAGGGCTGTAAGAACTCCAGTCAGTGAGAGAGAAGTTGGATAAATTAGGCCAAGCTCATCCCATTGCCAGCCAAGGTAACCCGATCCCATCTTTCTTGGGCACGCACTGGCAAGGCGGCTACCCGCGAGCAGGCTGCGGGAAGGGGACCCGGAGCTGGTGCCAGCTGCTACTGCTGCTGGGGCTGCCCCCCGGGACAGCCGCGGAGCCGAGAAGGAGCTGTCCTTGCCCTCGGCCCTCCGTGCCCTCCCCCGGGCTTCAGGAGGCTCCCAGGCTCACCTGTCACCTCTTGGGGACAGAGAAGACTCCGAGGAACGCCACTGTTCACAGCTCGCCCACTCCTGGAACCTGCTCTCTTCTCCACGGAGCGTTAAAGCTTTCCATCTCTGCATCGAAAACCAGCAAAAGATCCTCTCGGCCTTTTACTAATAATAAGCTTTAAGAAGTAAAAGTTAAGTGGGCCCCGAGGACAGCCATAGTACCAGGATTACTAACACTGTAGGAAATGAATTTTACCAGAGTGAAACAGACTTCCCAAGTCTTTCCAACTTGTCCCTTTTCTAGACTGCTGTTATCGGGATTTTAGTTTATTGTCAGGATGGTTTACGTATTAAATTTAGGTTTGTTTTTTTTGTGTTTTTTTTTTAAGAACGTGGAAAAAATGGTGTATTAAAGTTCTCTTACAGAAAATAACCTACCTCAATTTGGAAAGAAATTACATAGCCAGAAAGGTTGAAAATAGAAAAAAAAAATAACCCACCTACTTTAGATACACTTGTATGGATGAGAACAGGGCTCCCCTGTGGCATGTAAGAGCCTTGAGAACAGTCTCTTTCATTGGTCTTTCTATCACAAACACTTTAAGTCAGTCAACAGACATTTTGATGGTAAGCCAAGGATACAGAAAAAGGTCCCTGAACCACGCTGAATTCACAGTTGGGGGAGGCCACGGGGGAGATGACCAGAAAACAATTATGTATACATACAAGAGATATACGGGTTAAATTGGAGGTGTCCCCAGAGGGAAGGCTGGCATTGAAGGGTACCTGAAAAGATTTCTTGTAGAGAGGGAGATTTTAGCAGAGACTTGAACGAAGCCAGGAGGGGGAGATAAGAGGCAGAGGACCCCAGGTCTGGGGGATTCCAGTGGAACATCGGGAGACGCAAATGTATTTTGATGGGAACAGCAAAAAGGCCATTTTCAATGGACCAGGAATGCATAGACGGGGTAGAAGGGTATAAAAAGTCTGGAAAAGTAGGAGAGGTCAGCTTATAAAGAGTTTTCAAACACGGTGTTTTTATATCACAGTTCCTGGCTCACACGTTCATCGCTCAGAATATCTGACTTCCTTCAAAACTCAGCTCAAAAAAGCCCCTTTCCTGCCAAAACCACCCCAACATTCCCCCCCTTCCTCGGTTGCTAAAGCCTTTTCATTAAGGTTACCTGCGATCTGCTCTGCATGTACCTCACAGGTACCAACGTATTCAAAAGTCTATCCTTTTAGGAAGTTCGCTCCCTGAGGGGACTGTTGACCACGTTTCTGTGTTTCCCCAACCCCAAGACCTTGAGCAATGCCTGTTAGCTTGATAACTGGTTTATGATCAATTGATTGGGCTGACCTTTCTTTTCACAATCTTGGGAGCATGAAAAAAAAAGTGCAAATGTATCATGCATGGGACATTAACTTTGGGGAATCAGGAAAAGTCCCCTGAAGAAAGTGACCAGGGAAGCTGAGGCCAGGGGTTCTTAATCTGGGTTTCCTGACCTTTTTTTGGTAATATATGTTGATAACTTTTCCATTATAATTGGTTCCCTTTATAACTCTATGTATTTTATTTTATACATATAAAAACATAATTATGAGAACAGTTCCTTAGATTTCACCAGGTTGACAAAAGGATCCATGATATTCAACATGAATTTATTAATTACCTACTATATGACAGACATTGTGCTAAGTGCAAAAAAAAAAGGTTTTTGAGAGTTCACTACCTTCATTTTTCAAAGGGATTAAATTAAACCCCTAGAGGTTAAGTGATTTGCCCAAGGTCATCCAGGTGATGATTTTTGAGCTGAGAATAAACCCAGGTCCTCTGATTTCCAACCTGCCTCTCATTCTACTGTGGCATGCTGCTGCTTCTATCCCTTCATACATGGTCAATTTAGAAAAATCTGGTTAATATTTTGTTTACTCAGAATGAATTTAGGGAACACCTGCTAGGACCAGACAAGAAGAAACCAAGGAAATCTCAAAGGCCCCGTAAAGAGGTTAAAGGAGGAATTGAATTCTCAGCTCTGCTATTATGGGTTCTTCATCCAATTATTTTTCTACGCCTTTGTTGCCCCAGCTGGAAGGATGCCTCCCGCTCTGCAGTTAGGAAAATTAATGTTTGCAAAAAGAATTCTTCCAGGAAAAAGGGAAGAGTATTAAATGATTACTCTAACTTTTAGTTTAAAAGATACATATAGTCAAGCAATTTAAAAATAGATCAGAAGGCTGATTGAGATAAGCTTTATTACTGAATTCAAATGGATGTCTTTCTTCTCTGTGTTTCTCTGTCTTTATTTCTGTCTCTTTGTCTCTGCCCGACTCTGTCTCTCAATATGTATCTGATTCTCTCTCATTGTATTTGTAAATCTATCTCTGCCTTTCTGTTCCTTCTGTGTTGCTTTCTGTCTTTGTTTCTGTCTCATTCTGTCTGTCTCTGTATATTTCTGTCTATCTGCCTCTCCCTCTCTATCTCCCTCTTTCTCTCTTTGTCTCTGCCTCTCCATCTGTCTCTGTCCCTGTCTCTTTCTCTCCCCTGCTTCTTCTTTACCTCCCTCCAAATCCCTATTTTTATCAGACATTATGGATTTTATAGATATTTGGGAATATGTACTTCAACCCATTTAAAAATTGGAGGAAAAGGTGCCTCTGGATATTGTGAATTGAGGAGTAGAATGGTAAAATGAACGGGGCACTGGATTTGCAATCAGGAAGTTTTGGATTTTAGAGACCTCACCTCAATCCTTTACCAGCTGTGAGACCCAGGACAAGCTTCTTAATATCTCTTAGCCCCAGACAACTCCCTAGGATTTATCTTCTAAAATCAGAGAGTAGAGGGAATTCCCCAGAATGATGAGGGGGTTTTTGTGTGGATCTGGGTGACGCTAGCCAACTAATCACAACCTTAATGCAGTCATTCTCCCCAGGTACCATATATTTAAAGTTTACATTGCTAGAATACTCCTATCAGCTTCATTCCAAAAACAGTGCCATGTCTGAGTCCATCACTATGGTCATTAGAAAATGGAAAGACATTAAAAAATGTGTCTATTTTTCTGAGTCCTCCAATCTAACCTTTGAGAATGAACCCCTCCCTCTCCCTTCCTCCATCTCTCCTTCCCTCAGTCTTCTCCTCTCTTCTTTCCTTTCTCTGTCTTTATCTCGCCTCCTCTTTCTCTGTCTCTTTTCTTTCTCTTTCTCCTCCCCTTCCCTCTCTCTCTATCTTTTTCCTTCCTCTTCCTTCTTCTTTCTCTCCTCTGTGTCTTTCTCCCCCCTTTCCCATCTCTTCTCTTCTCTTCTTCTTCCCTTCCCTTCCCTTCTCTGTCTGTCTCTCTGTCTCTCTCTCTCTCTCTTTCTCTCCCCTCGCCACTCTACTCTGTTCATAAAGGTATCTGTGGCCCTCCATTGTCCTGAGGGTAAGATACAAATTCTTCATTTGGATATTTAAAGCTCTTACCAATCCTACAAAGGCTTTCATTTTACCTCTCCAAGTATTTGTACAACCTGTATCTGATATATAGAATGCCTTCCCCACTCACTTCTTCAAATCCAAGGCTCCCTTCAAGGTTTTACTCAAGTGACATTTCCTTTAAGAGGTCTTTTCTGATTCTTCCAGTTGTTAATGACCTTCCAATCACTGTGCATTTATTTCATATATAACCTATCCTGTATTTACCTATCTGTCAGCATGTTACCTTCCTCCCCAGAATGTAAGGTTGTTGCTGACTAACTTTTGTGACCCCCATTTGGGATTTTTCTTGGCAGAGATACTGGAGTGCTTTGCCATTTCTTTCTCCAGTTCATTTTACACATGAGGAAACTGAGGCAAAGAGGATTAAGTCACTTGCCTAGGGTCACATAGCTAGTAAATGAGGCTGCATTTGAACACAAATCTTCCTGACTCTGAGCCCAACACTATCCACCGCACCACCAAGCTGACCCAGAAGATAAAATACTTGAGGGCAAAGATTATTTTGCTTTTATCTTTATATTACATATCTAGAACAGTGTCTGGAACATAGTAGGTGCTTCATGAATGCTTGTTGATTGATTGATTACATAGAATAAATTTTATCTCTTTTTCCCACAAGACAACTATTCCTATTCTGTTGCACAGTCTTTAAACAGCCCCTGGTCATATACATTCATTCACATACCACCCCAAGCCATTGATTCTGCAAACTATATTTCCCCAGCTTCTTTAACTATTTCAAATTTTACATATCTGCTAATTTCTCTCTCCATCTAAATTACCCTTATCTGATCATGATCTAGTTAATAACCTTCCTGAAGTGTGATTCCTCAAACAACACAGTACAGCATGTGTGGCCTGAGTAATGCAGGGTAGGGTGGAACTAATATCTTCCTGTCTTGGACCCCACAATTCTATGAACACAGATTTATATTCCATTAGCTTTTTTGGCACTTGGGTCCTTTTGGCTCCTATGGAGCCTCAGTTAATGAAAACTTGACAGTCTTCTCTCTTGTGAATAATAATAAGGGCTGACATCTCTATACCACTTTGCGTTTACAAAGTGTTTTGGGGCAGTGGAAAGAAAACTAGATCAGAGAATCATTGGTATCATAGAAGGAATGCTGAATTTGCAGTCAAAAGACATGGGTTTTAACCTGAGATCTGCAATTCTACCTCTGTGATCTTGGTCAATCAAATCATTTCTCTGGTCCTTAATTTTATCATGTAGCAAATGAAGAGTCTGGAGGTGACTACCTTTAAGGCATTTTCCTCTTCTAAGTCTCAAATCCCATTAACTGAGTTTGAATCTCAGCTCCACGACTATGTGTTCCCTGTGTGATCTAGAATGGTTATGATCATAGCTCACACATCAGTAGACCTTTCCTTGCAACAACCCAGTAAGTGGTGGCAAAGAACTGGAAATGGAGGAGATGCCCATCCATTGGGGAATGGCTAAATAAGTTGTAGTGAATGATAGGGATGGAATTCTGCTGTGCTGTAAGAAATGATGAGCTGAACAACTTTAGATAAACATGGGAAGACTTGCATGAAATGATGAAGAGTAAAATGAGTCAAACCAAGAGAACATTGTATATAATAACAGCAATATTGTTCAAAGAAGAACTGTGAGCAACTAAGTTGTTCTAAATATTATAAATACTCAAATTGGGGGAGGAGAGGCAAGATGGCCAAGGAATGGCATAGACTTGCTAGGGCTCTCCCCCCAAACTTAGCTAAATACTTATAAAAAATGACTCTAAACAAAATCTGGAGCTGCAGAACTCACAGAATGATGGAATGAAGCAAATCTCCAGCCCAAGACAGCCTGGAAGGTCACTTGGAAATATCTATTGGGCTGTTCTAGGAACAGAGCACTGTCCAGTATGGGCCACGTCTGCACGGACAGGACCTGAGCAGGCCCTGGGGGGGACTGCATCTTGGGCAGCTGTGGCAGTTTCCAGACTTCAAGACCTCAAAACACCAAGGATGGTCAGTGGAAAAAATCTGTGGGACCTGTGTGAGATATTAGAGTGGTTGGGTCTCTGCCCCAGGGCAATAGAGGGGGTAGAGGAGCCTGGGGAGGAGGAACCCATGGCAGCAACAGCAGGGGCAGGGGCAGGGGCAGCAGTAGCAACTGTTTCTGGAGCTCTAGGCCCACAGATTGTGGGAGGATCAATCAGTTGACAGTATGCCCCTCAACCGTGCTGGAAGTAGAGAACTACCTAAACAAAGATCTCAAAAGTCAAAGAAATGGCTGGGAAAATGAGCAAAAACTGGAAGAAGAATCAGACTATAGAATCTTACTTTGATGACATGGAAGATCAAAGTATACAAACAGAAGACAAAAAAGTCAAAATTCCTACATCCAAAGACTCCAAGAAAAATATGAATTGGTCTCAGGCCATAGAAGAGTTCAAAAAGGATTTTGAAAATCAAATAAGAGAAGTAGAGCAAAACTTGGGAAGAGAAATGAAAGTGATGCAAGAAAATCATGAAAAAGAGTCAGCTACTAGCTAAAGGAGACCCCCCAAAAATGCTGAAGAAAATAAAACTTTAAAAAATAGACCAGCCCAAATGGCAAAAGAGATCTAAAAAATCAATGAGGAAAAGAATTCACTAAAAAGCAAAATTGGCCATATGGAAAAGGAGGTTCAAAAGCTTACTGAAGAAAATAATTCCTTAAAATTAGAATGGGACAGATGGAAACTAATGACTTTATGAAAAATCAATAAATTATAAAACAAAGCCAAAGGAATGAAAGAAATAGCAGACAATGTGAAATATCTAATTGGAAAAACAACTGACCTGAAAAATAGATCCAGGACAGACAATTTAAAAATTATTGGACTACCTGAAAGCCATGATCAAAAAAAGAGTGTAGACATCATCTTTCATGAAATTATCAAAGAAAACTGCCCTGATATTCTAGAACCAAAGGGTAAAATAGATATTGAAAGAATCCACTGATCACCTCCTAAAAGAGATCCCAAAAGGAAAACTCCTTGTAATACTGTAGTCAAATTCCAGAGCTCCTAGATCAAGGAGAAAATATCGCAAGCAGTCAGAAAGAAACAATTCATGTATTGTGGAAATACAATCAGAATAACACAAGATCTAGCAGCTTCTACATTAAGGGATCACAGGACTTGGAACATAATATTCCAAGAACCACTACTCAGAAAAATTGAGTATAATACTTCAGGAAAAAAATGACCATTCAATGAAATAGAGGACTGGTCTTGATGAAAAGTCCAGAGCTGAATAGAAAATTTGACTTTCAAACACAAGAATCAAGAGAAACATGAAAAGGTAAACAGGAAAGAGAACTCATAAGGGAGTGACTAAAATTGAAATGTTTACATTCCTACATGGAAAGATCATATTTGTAACTCTTGAGATTTTTCTCAGTGTTAGGACAGTTGTAGGGATTATGTACATATAGACAGAGGCCACAGGGTGAGTTAAATAGGTAGGGATGATGTCTAAAAAAATAAAATGAAGGGTTGAGAGGGAATATATTGGGAGGAGAAAGGGAGAAATAGAATGAGGCAAATTTTCACACAGGAAAGAGTCAAAGAAAAGCCTTTTCAATGGAGGTGAAGAGGGGGGAAGTGAGGGGGAAAGAGTGAACCTTACTCTCATCAATTTGGCTTAAGGAGGGAATAACATGCACACTCAGTTTGATATGAAAATCCATCTTACACTACAGGAAAGTAGCAGGGAAGGGGATAACTGAGGGGTTGGGAGGATGAGAGAAGGGAAGGCAAATGGGAGAAGGGAGTAATTAGAAGTAAACCCTTTTGGGGACAGACAAGGTCAAAAGAGAGAATAGAATAAATGGTGGGAGCAGGATAAGAAAGAGGGAAATATAGTTAGTCTTTCACAATATGACTGTTACGAAAGTGTTTTGCATAACTACACATGTATAACCTATATAGAATTGCTTGCCTTCTCCGTGAGGATGAGTGGGAAGGGAGGAGGGGAAGGAAGTTGAAACTCAAAGTTTTAAAAATAAATGTTAAAAATTGTTTTTACATGCAACTGGAAAATAAGATATACAGGTAATGGGGTATAGAAATCTGTCTTGCCCTACAAGAAAATAGAGGAGATGGGGATAAGGGAAGGGAGGGATGTGATAAAAGAGAGGGAAGATTAGGGGAAGGGGTAATCAGAATGCATGGTGTCTTGGTGTGGGGAGAGGGAAGGGGGGTGAGAAAATTTGGAACTCAAAATCTTGTGGAAATGAATGTTGAAAACTAAAAATAAATAAAGTTAAAAAAAACTGGGAAATAAGATGTACAAGCAATGGGGTATAGAAATCTATCTTGCCTTACAAGAAAATAGAGAGGATGAGGATAAGAGAAGGGAAGGGTATGATAGAAGGGAGGACAGATTGGGGAAAGTGGTAATCAGAATGTACATTGTCTGGGGATGGGTGGAGGGGAGAGATGGGAAGAAAATTTTGTGGAAGTGTCTGTTGAAAACTAAAAATAAATAAATAAAATTTTAAAATAAATACTCAAATGAAGTGCAAAGGACCCATCTCCAAAGAAAAGAACTGATACATGGAAGCATGTATAGTATGGTGTGTGTGTGTGTGTGTGTGTATGTCTATGTGTATATGTATATGTATATGTGTATATGTATGTGTATATAGATATGTGTATATCTATGTGTATATAGATATATACATAAATAACATATGGAAGCATTATAGTATAATATGTGTATGAATACCACATAGAAGTATGTACAATACGATATGTATATATGTATAAATATGTGTATATATGTATATGTACCATATGGAAACATGTATAGTATGATGTATATGTATGACTTATGTGTATATCTGCGTGTGCATACATATATACTATATGTAGAGGTATGTGTAGCATGATATATGTATGTATGTATACACATACATATGTACTGTATAGGAGTACCACATGCTAAACATGCTTCTGTTTATCAGTTCTTTCTTTGGAAATGGATAACATCTTCCTTCCTGAGTCCTTTGTAATTGATTTGAGTATTTATAATACTCATAAGAACAGTCATTCACAGTTGTTCTTTAATAATATTGCTCTCATTGAATACAACATTCTTTTGGCTCCATTCTGTTCTCTCTTCATTATTTCATATATATTTATATCTCAAATGGTGGACTTCTCTAGTGAGAGATGGGGAAGAAAGGAATGAGACAGTTTAAAATTTAACATGTAATCCCCCAAAATGAAAAGAAACAGCCCGGTGAATGAGTGGTTCAAACTAACGAGCACTCTTGGTCCAGCACAGTGCTAGCTGTGGTAACCTCCTTGTACCTCTTCTGATAGATGAAGGGTTGGTCTAGGCATTCTCTGAAGTCTGTCCCAGCAGTAAATCAACTCTGTCAGCTGATCTCAGCTGACGTCACTTGGTCAGGGTTCATTACCGTGCCCATCTTCAGTTTGACGTTTAAGACTTTTCACAGTCCTACAGGACATGTCATCTCACACCATTAAACTTTAGTAAACCTGTTTTTAATATCTGGAATGTTGTCTCTGCTCATTCTAGGAATCCAGGGCTCCTCTCAAAGTTTAACCATGAAACTATTAAACTGTTGTTTGAAATGTGGCTCTTTCTAGATTCTATTCTTTCCTTTCTATGGATGGGCTTTTAGGGTAGGCCTGCCTCAGGCTTTTCCAGCCATTCAGGTTTAGACCTGGAATGAAATGAAACATTTGTAGCCCATTGAATATGGAGCCAAAAGGAAGTTTACTTAACAGTATTGTGGAAAGGAAACTCAGCAAAGATATAGCAGGAGTTCAGATAGATGGAACCCCTTGGACTCTGTATAGAAAGGTATCTGTTCAGAAGGATGTGTCTGAAGGGTTTCTGTTGTTGTTCAGTCATTTCAGTCATGTCTAATTCTTCATGACCCCATTTGAGGTTTTCTTGGCAAAGATACTGGAGTGGTTTTCCAATTCATTTTACAGATGAGGAAACTGAGACAAACAGGGTTAAGTGACTTGCCCAGGGTCACACAACTAGTAAGTGTCTGAGGCTGGATTTGAACTCAGGCCCCCTTGACTCCCAGTCCAAAGCTATATCCGTTAGATCTCTTAGCTACCCTTGTCTACAGGGTAGCTCCTTTTTAAACTCCTTTTTAAAGCCTTAACCTACCCAGAAGTCAAGTCAAAGGCTAAAACCCTAGTCTCCTAAACCAATTAAGACTCAAACGCCTTTTAAGAGAAAACTAGCCCAGCTTACATGGCAAAGACCCTAGTAGATTTCACTTCTGTTACAAATGTGCCTTGATACTCAGCTTGGCTGGTTCTTCTCTACTGCTTTTTCTAGAAAACCAAACTATAACTCTGTGTAAGAGGCAACCAAGTTAGGGTATTTTTTCTTCCCCTCCCCCCAAAAAACTATAGTTCACTATGGGGGAAAGTACATGGGACTTATGACTACAATGAAAGGGAGTGTTACAAAATTGTGAAGGTCAAAGGTCATGCCAGTCAACCCCCCCCATCTATGCATGCTCACAGGAAACTAAGCCGAGTACTTTTTTAGTTCTCTCTTTCTCATCTGACTCAGCTTTTTCTTAAACCTTATTCCCACAGTCAGTTACCCTATAACTATAGGCAATATTTCAGTTTCTCCATTATTCACCAGTGGATTTGCTCAGTTTGTCAAAACTCTAGGTATCTTAACCCCTTTGGAAACAAGCGCCCAAACTTTTAGTCCTGAGTCCTGAAAACTCCCTGACATTGACAGCCTCAAGCTTTTTGGTCTTTTTCTTTTCATTTTTTCAGGCTGGCCATCCCTCCTCTCCAGCCATGAACATGAGTTGGAATCTTAACTTGTACCCTCCAGTTCTTTAGATAGGAAAGCTTCTTGCCTCCCTTACTACACCAAGAATTTCTCCCCCTCCACCTCCACCCCAGGATTCAACCAGTGGTGAAGAACCTGGGGCCTCAAGCCTATATGTGGCTCTCTAGGTCCTCAAGTGCCTAGTGAAGTTTGGATTCAGTCAAAAAGCTGCACTTGAGGACCTAGAGTGCTACATGTGCTAAGGATTTGCTCTGTGAGGTTTGTATTCATCCAAAGGGCTTCACTTGAAGACCTAGAGGGCCACATGTGACCTTGAGACTGCAGATTCCTCATCCCTGCTTCAGACTATCTGCCCAACTTGACATGCCTATCATACTCCTGCCTTGGAGACTAGATCTCCAACCTTTCAGAATTTTTTGGACTCTCTTATTCCTCACTATTCTATCTTGGTTTATTTGCTGGATTTTCAGTTTCTGAGCAAGGATTCTTAACCTTTTCTGTGTCAGCACATGGTGGCAGTCTGGTAAATCCTATTAACTTCTCAGAATAATGTTTTTAAATGTGTAATATAAAATTAGGAAAATAATGATGTTGAAATAAAGTTATCTATATATCACACATACATACATACATACATTTGTAGACCCCAGGTTAATAAGAACTTTGCTCTAGCTGCTTAGACAGATAGCACTACATAGTCTGAAGTTGAATTCTGCTCTGTGGCCCTAGAGAGACCTCTGGCTTTCTCCTTGTCCTACCCCCTTATGTTCCAGGGACCTCAAGATCGGGCTATGACACCCCTCCCAGAACTGACTCCTTCAAGTTAGCACAGGGCTCTCAGTCAGCCTGAGTTTTTCTTCTTGTTCACAACTCTCACCTCTGTTCATCTTTCCTCAATGTTGCTGTTTCCGTCCTCTCATTCCACCTTCCCCTTCCCCATTCTCTGGGTGCTGAGTCATAGCTCAGGCTTTCTAAGAAAGGCAATTTGCTGAAGAATAATCTTGGGAGTCAGAATGGGTTTAAGTTCTGTCTCTGAGGCAAACTGCGTGACTATGCCCAAGTTCCTTAAATTAAATGACATATTTCTACATTATTTAGAGCAGTGCTTGGCATATAGTAGGCGCTTAATAATTGCTTATTCCTTCCCCCTCCCCCTTCCTTAATATCTCTGAGTTTTAGGTTGCCTTTTGGTAAAATGGGAATAACATTTGCAGCATCAACTTCACAAGGTTGTTGTAAGGAAATTCCACCTTGTGTATACAGAATGCTATACATAGAGGAAATTGCAAAATATAACCAAAACAAATTATCTGCTTCTATTATGGACTTGCAGTGTAGGAGGGAAACTTTATACAGTTTTTAAATGTTTATTTTTTTCCCAATTAACAAGAATTTATCATTTCTCTTCTGTACTCTTGCTGCCCTGACGAAAAAAAAAAGAAAAAGCAAAATCCTTATAACATATTTATAGTCAAGCAAGATAAATTCTTACATCAGCCATATCCCAAAATATACATCTCATTCTTCATCATGATGTCATTAACACTCTGAGAAGAGCTAGGTAGCCTGATTCGTCATTACTGGTCCTCTGGAAATGTGGTTTGTTGTGTCATTGTTCAGAGGTCTAAAGAGACTTTATAAATCTCAAAGAACTCTATCAGTTGGGGAGTAGATCAAAAATATTAGCCGAGTGGTTTCCTAAGGGTATTTAAATACCTCGTGGTATTTAAAAGTGGGACTTTTTCCCTGCAGAAACAGGATTCCATTAGGATAGGCTAGTCCCAGCATGAAAACTCCCTCCAGTAATGAATCTGTAACTGACAACTTTAGATAGTTGCCTGAAGCATTGAGAAATTAAGTGACTTGAGCCCATTGTCATAGAGCTAATTTTTGTTTTTTGTTTTTTTGTCAGAGCTGAGCCTTGAATCTGGGTCTTCCTGACTCTAAGGTCAACTCTCTATCCTCTGTGCCATGTTTTATATAGTATAATACATATATATAAATTATAATTCCTTCCTCAACCCTCCAATTATCAGCAGGATCGTTTGGCCTTAGTAAGAGTATGAGTTAGTGTAATACCCATTTATGGATGATGAAACTAAGACTAAATAATCTGATGTCTTGAATATTAAGCTCTTCCGTGACTATTATCCTTTTCAAGTGGAAAAAAACGAAGCCTCAAGGTTACATTCAAAACCAAAATCTAATTATCCTAATCTACGACTAACAGCCATTATCTCTAACAATCTGATCAGCTCAGGCACAGAGTTCTTCAGAGTCGGTCTCCCAGTCCCCACCCTTCTAGCAACATGAAGACAGAAGGGGAGAGTTCGAAGAGCATTGGACATGGGGATGGAAGTCCTGGTCTGGAGTCCCAACTTTACCATTTACCAAAGTGACCTTGAATAAATCACTCTCCTTCTCTGTAAAGAACAGAGATGAAGAATCAGTGTGGAGTGGATACAGAGTAGATCTGAGGCAGGAAGACATGTATGAGCCCCATCTCTGAGATATACATATGTGTATATATGTATATATGCGTGCATATATACATACACACTCAGATGGTCTGTTCCTAGGCATGTCACTTCATTTCAGAGTCCTAGCCTCTGAGTTGTAAAGCAGGTATTGGTATGTATCAGTAGAGGGAATTTTCTACATAGTTGAAATCACTGATTTTTTAAAAGAATAATTGTACCACATAGAATCACTGTGAAGATTGAATGAATTATGTATGCAAAGCATTATGTTTTAAACCTTAAAGTTTTCCACATGAACCAATAGAGATAATAGCTCCCTTAAAAGCATCCTAAATGGACTAAGCATAGGGTGGCAGGCAAACTAACAGAGAAAGTCAGCTGAAGGCAAAGAAGTGCTGCTAAATGTTTAGCAACCAGTTCTCTGGGTGGTGGTGGGGGGAAGTTCCCAGGACATAGATTTAAGTTTAATGTGCATGGGTAACATTTTCTTCATCTCTTACATAAGTCTAAACCATCAACAGCACAATAAATTGAATCTTAGTTCATATCATTTGCAGATTTCTGAAGTGTAAATGTTCACACTGTAAATTTAACAATCAGCTCTCTGACCAGGTTCCAGTACATTCTTCATATGAGGTCTCCTACATAAAATAGATGGAGTCTCGTGGATTCCATGATTTCCATATACATATCCTGCCTATGAAAGAACCTCTCTACAAAACTGAGTAAGATGGCCTTTGAGGTAACTATCATCTGAGGATTTCCTGATGACAGCCAATTTTAATCTGTCTTCAAGGGGCAAGTCAACTAATGAGAACATGGGAAGAGCTATGTCACTGTGCAGCAATTCTCCCCCTCTGTCATGTGCTTGTTATCCAGCTCTCTTGCACTCTCTCCAGAGCATCAGCTGCAACCTCTATGATTCTGATTGCCTATTTGTCTTGTCCCACAGTAAGAAGTAAAGATGATTAGTCAGAGAAGAAAATTATTGGCACTGGGAAATGAGATAAATGTTTTAATTTGATTTGAATGAGACAAATATAAAGTTTGGAAATGATTATTCTTGCTTCTCATCCTTCACTTTTCCAGAAGACCAAGTACATCACAGGATGATGTCTTGACTCAGGTGTGAATTGGGTTTGAGTGAGGAAGAGTTGCTTCACTCTCTCTTCCAGAGTCATCAAAGTCCAGTGGCAGGACAAAAGTTCAAAATGACTGGTGATGGCCTGGGATGCAGTGAATCACCTTGGTGCCTTCCATGTCTGACCAAGCTCCAAACCCTCCACAGAGTCTGTTTCCATTGCCTTCATGACCATTGGAACAAATTGTTCCCATTCACCCATTCCCTCTGGAGGAAGTCTTTACATGCTTGGTGCAGATAGCCCCCTAGCTCATCCATGGCTTGTTGGTTACCCTCAATCTAGTTTAGCCCATCCGTGGAGACAATTTTATTGTATGAACATCACACATGCTATAGCTTCTTGGAGTCACAGGTGAGAGTTAAGTTTCAAGTGGCCACCAATGGTGAATGAGCAGCCCTGAAAAGGACTCAGGAAGCCTTCACACTGGAAGTGCTAGTTCTTGATGAATACACCATACATGCCCTTGGAGTTGGTATAATGACAGCATATCTACCAATCGGCAATGGGAGGTATCATGGAGCAATAGTGATAGTTTTGAATCTGACTAATGACTTCAGCAGAGTACAAATTTGGATGACACCAACCTCCCACCAATGCATATTAGGAGGAGCTCTGCAATTTAGAGACTTAGAGAATTACCTAAAACCCTAAGATTGAGTGACGTTGAAGAGGAAGAACTTGAACCCAAGACTTCCTGATTCTAGAATGACTCACTATTCATTATGTTATATGCCCTCACAAGAGAATAATAGTTTACATTTATACCCCTTTAAGATTTGCAATTCATTTTATGCCTACTATCTCATTTAAATCCCAGTGAAGTAGATACTATTATCCTGGGGATGATAAGGACACTGAAATTCAAAGTTGTGACTTGCCCAAGGTCATGAAGCTAGTGAGTGTCTAAGGCAGGATATAACCAACTTGAATTCTTCAGGAAGGAAAGTCCAGTGCTCTATCCCAACATGCCATGCTATTTCTCCCTATTACTCACCCCTCCACATTTGGGGAGAGTCCAAGTTTCAAGCTGGCTCATCCACCCAGGAGATAGAAAGATAAAAGACTGGTACTAAAAAGTAATCATAGGCAGTATGTGAATGGAGTTTTTGCCCAGGAGGGAACAAATAATATCTAGGTAAAATACAATTAGAGACTGTGGACTCAGTCAGAAATCAGATTCCAGGAAAGCAAATTGAACTGGGATGGGAATAAATGGAAGAGATCCAAGGAGTAAGTCTGCCAAGTTGTACTGTTTGGTCGACTTAGCAGCAATGTCAGAGAAGCAAAGAATCTCTGTTGGGAAGAACTTAGACATCATTTAGTGTAAGTAGTTTTGGAAGACACATTCACTCTCCCATGTCCCCAAACAAGTGTTTGTTTAGCTGCCTTTTGAAGACCTTCAATGACGGGAAACTCCCTATCTATCTGTGTCTGTTTTTATTTACCAAGAATGAATCAGCCATATATATGTACACCCTAACCACCGCTGTAGATGTGTAGCAGAAAAATGACCAACCACAGAGTTAGAATCCCTGGGTTCAAAACCTTGCTCTGCCACCTGGGGCAAGTTGCTTCATTTCTTTAGTTTTCATTTTCCTTCTCCACAAAATCAGGGAGATGAACTGTATGGTCTCCAAGCTTTCTTCCAGCTCTAAATCTACGATCCTAAGATCCTTCTCTCCCCAAGTTGCGGCCTTTGCAGGGCCTGGGGGTTGAGTGTGGTAGGATTAGTGTCAGTAAAAATGGTCCTACTAACTATGCCCAGAGGGTGATCACACTGTGCATATACTTAGATCTAGCCATACCACTACTAGATCTGTATCCTAAAGAGATCATTAAAAAGGGAAATGGACCTACATGTACAAAAATATTCAAAGCTTCTTTTTTTTTTGTGGTGGCAAAGAATTGGAAATTGAGGGGATGCCCAGCAATTGAAGAATAGTGGAACAAGTTGTAGCACATCATTGTGATAGGATACTTTTGTGCGATAAGAAATGATGAGCAGGATGATTTCAGAAAGACCTAGAAAGACTTACATGAACTGATACAAAGTAAAGTAAGCAGAATCAGCAGAACATTATACACAGTAAGTAGCATCAATCTCATACAATGATCAGCTGTGACTGACTTAGTTATTCTCATCAGTACAATGATGCAAGACAATTCTGAAGGACTTATGATAGAAATTGCTATCCACATCCAGAGAAAGAACTGATGGAGTCTGAATGCAGATCAAAGCTTACGAGTTTCACTTTATTTTTTCATGGTTTTTTCTTGTGCAGACTAATTTTTTTTTTTTTGCAAATAGTTTCATTTTTCACAACATGACTAATATGGAAATAGGTTTTATATGATTGCACAAAGGTAACTTATATCATATTGTTAGCCATCTTAGTGAGGGGTAGGGAAGGAGAAAATCTGGAACTTAAAATTTTATAAAAAAAAGAATGTTAAAAATTACCATTACATGTAATCGGAAAAAAATAAAATACTATTACTAATGTTTCTAATTATTGGGGTATGTGAATGATAGATGTGTTCTTAGATGAAGAAAAGGCTGGGCAGATTCAGTCACAGCTGACAGGTGTGAAGATTTAATTTCCTTGCTACCCACTTGGCACCAGTATCTGTTTATAAGGATGTTACCTCCTTCCAGCTTAGTGGGCTGGAGTTGGGCTATGTTTTGGACATCACATCGATGGGTCTGGCTTGTTTACTTCCTACCAAAAGCCTGCTTCTCGGATTTGCAGGGTATTTCCCTTTGGCAGACACAAGAAACTCAAACTGCTGACCCTATCTCAAAAGGAGGCCAACATCTGGTGCCTCAAGGCATAAGACCCTATAGCACAAGGCACATTTTTTTAAGTGCAATGAAAAAGATGGGACCCCATTCTGGATCCATGCCTGTAGATGTAGAGTCCTGAGTATTCAGTGGAGGTAAGGTGGGTAGGAATTGATAGGCGCCTGGCCCTGAAACAGCCTTAGAATTATCTCAAAGATATGGTATTCTATAGACATACCTTCTCCCCTCAGAGATTCCATTGGAGAAGAAAGGTAGTGGGATGGAACTGAGTCAGTTTAAATTTTTACATTTCAAGTTTATAACTCTATTAATTACTAACTATATGACACTGGACAAATCAATTAACATTTCTGGGTTTCTTCACTTGTAAGTTAAGGAAGTTGAATTGCATGATTTTTAGGGTCCCTTTAAGCTAGGGGCTCTTAATCTGGGGTCTGTGCACATTTTCCTTTTTTTTTTTTTTGATATTCTGAGAATTATTTCAATATAATTGATTTCCTTGGTAATCCTTTGTATTTTAGTGTATTGATTTTTATAACATTATTCTAAGAAAAGATCCATAGGTTTACTCAATCTGCCAAGGTGGTCTATGATATAAAGATGTTAAGAACCTTTGCAGTAAGGTAAACCTATATTCCAGAAGCCTTTGAGGAAGTTGAAACACTGAGGTAATAGAAACTGAGCCCCTGAACAGGAGGGGGCAGTCTTCAAGGTCACTATTCCCCTAGCCCATTAAAAACTAGGCTACTAGAAGGTCCTGAGACAAGTAACTGGAGTGCCCAGCCCCGCCTCTCACCTGTTGACCTAAACTTTTGATTAACCTATAGTTAACCTATTTTTTTAAGCCTGATTCAAATGCCAACTCCTCAGGTAAGTCTTTTTTACTCCACCCATTTGATCATAACCTTTTTCCCCCTCTCAGAGCTCATTTGGTTTATATTTTTCTAATATACTTTGCAAGAATTTTATGTTATAGCTAGCTAATAGTAAATAGGAATGGCTGAGATGGGAAAAGACTATCCAAATCTAAATTCTGTGACCTCTAAGTGCTTTTCCCAGGATACCTGAGCCCAGAGCAAAAATGCTCATTGGAAAAGAACAAGAACTACATTTCCTACAGGGCTGTGTGCCTGTGGGGAAGTCGTGGTTTGGTGAAAAGAGACTCCCATGAATATGAAACAAGAAAGGAAGTGGCTTCCCAGTTTGGGACCTTGCAAAGAGGTTCCAAGAGTGAGCAGCTGACAAAAGTAAAATCTGTAGTTGGCCTTGACATAGACAATCTTGCCTGGGGCAGAACTTAAGAGACATCATAGTTGAGGGGGGAAATGGTGAATTGCAATTTCGACAAGAAGTCAGAAATAGTCACTGAAGCAAGACAAGTCATCAGCTGCATAGAGGCAGCAACAATTAGGAAATATGCAGGCTAGACTCAGACTTTGCTCTTAACCGAGGCAAGTACAAACCAGGACCTGTGCTGAGCATACTTGGGCAGTTGAAACTGTGTCTCCCTATTGGATCCATAAATTTAGAAAGCTTGAGTCCCAAATTATTCAGGAGATGAGGGGATGGAGGAAAGAAAGAAAGATGTTGGAACTATATGCAATGCTTTCTATTGCTGTATTATTCGTTTCTGCCCCAGTGGGTTGGAGATGAGCTTTCTGTAAGTAGAGAAAGAGCTGCTGCACATGGTTGTATGAGTTTCTAGACAATATAGTCTCAGATAGACCGTGGTGGGGAGGCTATTCCAAGTAAGGAGGCTTTCCAAAAAGGAGGCTATTTACACTATTTCACAAGTTTTAAAGGAGACATGGATGGTGTCATTCAATTGAAAGTTGAGTAACAGAGCAAAAGAGGGGATAGACCGAAATCTGGAGAAATTGAACTAGAGATAGTGGGAGTGATGACCAGCATGGATAATGTTGAGTATGACTGTGTTCCACAATGGCCACTGCTCCCCTTTGCCCACAGTGGCCAGAGCAGAAACTCTGAGGGTCTTTTCCTCCCAGATGGACGCATTTGTGATGGTAAACTAGGCCATCTTTTGTCTCAGTTCTTACTTAGAGTTTATTCACTGAATGGGCCTTGCCTCAGCCAAATTGAGACCTGGGAAAGACCTAAATTTGAAAAAGGCCAAGGTCATCCACTGAATCCTGGGCTATCACTGCTTACATTGATTTTTGTTTTGCCGCTGGACTCCAATGACTCTGGAGAAGATAGTGAGGCTGATGATTTTTTGGAGCTCTGCCTCACTTAAATCCAATTTACTTACAAGTCAAGACATCACCTTCATGATGTCATTGATCCTCTGGAAAAATGAAGGAGGAACATCAATCATAGCCAGAGGGAATTGAGGCATACCTGAAGTCAATCAACATGCATTTTATTAAGTACCTACCATGTGCCAGGCACCTCTTAAGAAGCTTACAGTCTACACGGGGAGAAAACATCTCTAAAAAGTCTTTTCCAATCCTCTAAATCTTAGGGCCTTCTCTATGACATTACCCCACATTTATGCTATATGTTGTTTGTATATTTTGTTTTTCCCTCCCAGGAGTCATTCCTTATAACAAAGAATATAAAAAAGAAAAAGATTAGTAAAACTAACCAAAAATGGCATTATCTTCAATGTTCCTGGACTACCCCACTTTTGCAGAGAAAGGAGGGAGGTGCCTTCTCATTTCTTTTCTATAACCATGAGCTTGATTATCATTCCATTGAAGCCCACTTCTGTAGGATCATGTTGCTATCACTGATCAGTGTTGCTCCATCAGCACTGAGTAGTTGAGATGCACTCAATGTCTTTGGCCCATAAATATCTTTCAGGTCATCATAAAAGCATTTTGGATTCTTACTATCAAGAAAAACTATCTCATTTGCCTTCTTATTAAACCAAGAATCCTGTATCTCTCTAAGTTTTGCTTGTACTTTACTTCTGATGGAGGGAGTTAAACACTGCTTTTTTAGAGATGGTTAACCTATCCTGTTGGACTTAGTTTTTCATTTAGTAGCTTCTAAATTTCCTTATAATTTTCATTAAGCCAGTCCTGATGTTTGCAAGCATTTTGATCCAAGTGAGTAAATGTGGTGCTGCATACCAAATATCTGAAAGCTGCCCACTGTTTTTCTGCTCCACTGTTACCAACCACGTGTTGGCTCAACTTTCCCTCCAAGTCAGCAACAAACTTCACACATGGAGAAGTACTCTCATCTATTGAAGCTGAGTCTTCTGATAGTTGTCAAACGTTGGGGCCACTGCTTTTGTTAAATCCAAATATTTAGTTTGAAGAGAATAAGTCCACAACTGGTCCAGCCCTCTGTGCCACACATCACCTTCATCATCCTCAGCAACCTCACTTCCTGTCTGTCCCTTTTTCTTACAATGACATAGTCTAAATGCTAATGTTGGTTGCAAGAGTGCATCTATAAACTATTATTGTGCTTAGATAAATGGAAGACATTGTTGATGATGAGAAGGTCAAGATGTCCCAGTCTTTAATAGTAAGCAGTTGTTTAAAGGATATAAACAGGCAGTTTTCAAACAAATCAAAGCTATCTACCGTTACATAAAAATGTTCTAAATCACTATTGATTAGAGAAATGCAAATTAAGACAACTCTGAGGTACTCCCTCACACCTATTAGATTGATTAATATGACAGAAATAGAAAATGAGGGATATCGGAGGTGATATAGGGAAAGTGGGACACTAATGCACTGTTGGAGTTGTGAATGGATTCAACCTTTCTGGAGAGCAATTTTGAACTATGCCCAAAGAGGTTTAAAACTGTTCATACCTTTTGATCCAGCAATGCCTCTGCTAGATCTACATCCCAAAGACACCAAAAATTAGGGGGAAGGAGAAGGACTTATTTGTGCAAGAATATTTATATAGCTCTTTTTTGTAGTGGCTAAGAATTAGAAATCAAAAGGATACCTCTGTTGGGGTAAACAAGATGAAGTATCTGATTTTGATGGAATATTATTGTGCTATAAGAAATGATAAGCAGGATGATTTCAGAAAAACCTGGAAAGACTTACATGAACTGATGCAAAATGAAGTGAACAGAACCAGGAGAACATCATACACAGTAATAGCAATATTGTTTGATGAAGAATTGTGAATGACTTAGTGAGTCTCACCAGTATGATGATCCAAGAAAATCTCAAAAGACTAATGATGAAGTATACTGCTCACCTCCAGAGAAAGAACTGATGTTTGAATACAAACTGAAGCATGCTATTTTTCACTTTTTTTCATTCTTTTTCTTTTATTCAGGTCTTCTTATACAAAATGACTAATATGGAAATGTTTTACATGATTGCATATGTATAACTTATACCCTGGAAGAGGAGGAGAGAAAGGAATAAAATTTAGAACTCAAAACTTTAAAAAAATGTTAAAAATTTGTTTCTAACATGTGAGGAAAGATATTTAATGTGTTAAAATATTTTTAAAATATATTAATAACTTAAGTATAATAAATATTAATTTAAAGTTATTAAAAATATATTTTAAAAATAGTGACCATTGCTGTTGCCATTTTCAACTCCATTTGTACCAAGGACTCTCTGCTATGTCTGATGGTCTATGCCTAGTCTGGCACCAGTCACCCAGAATTAAGTTTGTCCTCTTTCAGCACATTCATGATAAAAGTCTCAAATTCTTCTTAAAATTTTTCTTTGACCTTGTCAGTGTGTGCAATGGTGAGAGCATGTGCACTGTTGATGGTGGCATAGCACTTTCCTATAAGTGGCAATTGCATTGTCATGAACCTGTCATTCACTCCTTTTGGGAGGCATACAAGCTTGTTGACTAGATTAGTTTGGACTGTGAAACTTAACAGTGTAATTACTGTAGCTGCTACAGAATCACCTGGATCCAGTTCCAACTTTGGTAAACTAGCCTTCATTTGTCAGCCTTGTTCTGCTCAAGGCTTCTATCTGAATGTGATACCTGCTGAGTTCTCTTGCAATGAGAGCTACTTGTCTTTCAGCAAGCATGGATTTCTTATTCTCCATAAGCAAGCATACATTCCATGTACCCATGGTGAGTGAGATCATCTGTATATAAGTTTTGTCTACTTTTTTAGGGTTTTGAGCACAGGGTAGGATCCCCACCTGCTGGGGTAAGCAGGTTAGGGTTAGGTAAAGCACACAATCTTTAGGGCACCTTTTCTAGCCCCTTCCTCACACCAGGAAGTGATCAATATGGTCCTTTTAAAACACTGCTCAGATATCCAGTGGTCTGCTGAATCCCACTGTTTCTTGAGTCCAGTGAGAAGATGACCCTATGGTCTGGGCCACCTGCGTTCTCAGTTGTAACTACAACTCCCAGTGTATTGGTATCTGTTGCTTCCTTACTAGCCCATTGCCACAGGACTTTGAAGTAGGTAAAATAGTGACATAGTAAAATAATAAAAATAAAATAGTTGAACAGAAAAAAATAAAATGGTAAAATTAAGTAGTAAAATGATCAAATGACAAAACAGTAAAATAATTTGAGTAATGTCCATTGACTCACATGTAAATTGGATTTAAGTGAGACAGAATTGTTCAAAAACATCACCCTCATGCTCTCATTGTAATCTAATAGCAAGACGAAAATCAAGATAACTGGTGATGGCTCTGGATTCAGTGGATGACCTTGCCATCTTCCATATCTGACCAAATTCCAAGGGTTCTACAGCCTCTGCTTCCACCACCTACATGTCCCATTGAAATTAAATCTTCACATCTGCCTATTCTGCTGGGAAATTCTTTACATGCATGAGGTAGACACCCCTAACACAGCATCTTGGAGCCACAAGTGAGAATTGGGTGAAGGTAGACATCAAAGGTGGATGAGCAGCCCTGAAAGGGGCCCGGTAAGCCCTCACACCAGAGGTGTTAGTCCTCCCTGAACACCCCATACACAATTGTAAACAGAGGGTGAAGAGGACATTACTTGTTGGAGACATTTTGTATAAGGTTTGGGTTTGGGGAGAATGGGATTACAGAACACATGACTTTTACAGTTGTGATTTCCATCATCTAAATCCAATACTTCAGTAACTATTTGCAAAGTTTGAAGCCATTTTCAGAGCTAAGAAGTGGATTTTTCTACTTCTTTTTCTCCCTTCAACAGTCATTAGACCACTCAGACCACATACAGACCTAGTGTGTGTTCATCCTTCATTGCCAAAGAAGACCATGCCATTAGAGAAATAATGACATGACTTGTACTTGATTTTGTTTTGAGTGAGGGAGGACTGTGCAGGTCACCAGCCTCACTTCTCCTCCAGAGCCATCTGAATCCAGTGACCAGATATTCATCAGGATGACTGGAAATGACCCAAGATGAGGCAATTGGGTTTGTGACTTGCCCAAGGTCACACAGTTATTGAGTGTCAAGTGTCTGAGGTGAGATCACAGTGCTTGAGTGGAAATAGGGATATAAATAACATTTCTCTTACAGGGTTTTTGTGAGGATCAAATTCAAGAGTATATGTAAAGTGCTTTGAAAATCCTAAAGCACTATGACTGGCTGGTTTAATTAACTTTATATTTCAGCTGCACGTATATAAGTATTTATGTTTCATATGTTCTCTTTATTCCCCCCAAAAGAATGCAAACCTCTTACAGTTGTTTTATTCTTTCTTCTTATATTTCCAGTACCAAGCATAGTATCTGTCACTATTAAGTTTTTGTGTGTTTTGTCCTTCATTCTCAAAGAGGACCATGACATCAAGAAGATGACATGACTTGCAGCTCATTTTGATTTGAGTGAGGAGAGCTGTGCAAGGTCACCAACCTCACTTCCTTCTCCTGAGCCATCTGGGTCCAGTGGTCAGTTATTCATCAGGAAGACTGGAGATGGCCCAGGATGCAATGGGAGATCCTGGCCCTTTCAGGCTAAGGTCTTATCACATTCTTACTCTTGAGTGAGATACACCTACTCAACGAATAGACTTCTTTAAGTTACTCAAGGGATGGCCCACCTGTAACAAAAAAAAAAGCAAACTGGGAGGGAAAGACTCTCAGTGTTCCTAGGTAAAAGATAAACAAGTGCTATTTAGTTATTATATTCACTCTGTGCTAGGTGGGTGGGGACTTGTTGTCCAGTCTATGAGCTCCAGAGTAAATTGGATTTAAGGCTTGATCTTTGAGCAAGAAACGCAGTCAGTAAACCCAAAGGAAGAAGTTTTTGGCCATGGAGTGTAGGCACTATTAAGTAGGTGCTTAATAAATATTGGTTGACTGGTTGAAAATATTGAAATTTGGTCATAGACATTTTTTGGTCACAGACTTGTTTTTCTGAAGGGTAGGTAAGCCAAACTCCTTTGAATAACCCTAGATTTCTTCTAAGAGGCTCTGAAATATTTTACAAATTAATGTAAATATTACAATATCATCCATTAACACAAGCATATCTGGAGGACCTCATCATCCACAAGGAATCACATTTGACCTGTATATCATTCATCAGAATGGTGAATATTAGTGGGAGTATATATTTCCCTCTTTTATGCCTCATCTGATGGTTATTATCAGAGAATCATGGAACAGTGTAATTTCCATTTTTATATCATCTTGAGGAAGCTTGAATGATCTTGATACATAAATGGGAGATAACTTGGCAGGATTTAGTTCTCACAAATCAGATGCTTTGTTTCATTTAAATCCACAAACAATAACCTCAATGGATCTTCTATTTTTTATGTCTTCAATCAATTTGGAAATGCTAAAGATGTGTCCAGTATTCCTTGCCCAGATTTCAAAATTCATTTGTATGAACATGCTACAAAGCTTTCCCACTATTATGCACATCCAGGACAGGCATGTCTTGGACATGACAGACAATAGACAGACAACAAACCGGGCTCAGAGTTACACAAGACTCTTTTACAAACACTTAAGATTCCAGTAAAAACAAAGGCCCAGCTTTTAAATTCTAACAGATTAGTTATGTTGAGAGATGGGAAACACTGCTGCCTCTGAAGACCCTGTGATAGATTTGATCAGGCTACAATATATATTCAACAAGGAAACCTGAAAAATAGGCATAGAGATATTAAGGATTTGTACAAATGAATGAATAAATGAATAGATGAAAAAGCATTTAAAGTGCTTACTCTGTGCCCATCTAGGTAGTCAGTACACAAATACAAGTAAGAAAGCTTTTTCCTTCCCTCAAGATTACATTTCAATAGAGAAAGACAAAATATAAAGGGGGAATCAGCTGGAAAGGGAGATGAGATTGATAGTGTGGGAGGGTACAAGTCTTTGACATAGTATGGACATTTTTGAAAAGTAGAATGATTGCTTGGTTCTGAGCAAAATAATCCAAAGCTGACTTATCAGAAACCTAAGGGTCTTTAATTCTAGTTCCAGGGTGAAGAGAAATGCCAGAATGCAAGCTGAATGGTTGGATAGGATGAGAAGAATGGGTAAAAACAGATGAACAGCAATCTCTGTTGTTAGAAGGAGCTGCCAAATCAATAAGATCCCAAATCCATTTAAATACATGAGTTGAAAAATGGGGTCAATGTTCATCAGTTCATAGGGGATTCAGGACAACTACTAAGTTTCCAGGTCATTTGTCTGATTTAAAAATGAGGAAAGGTCTTCATTGAACTTTAACTTGAGTGGCTAATTTTTTTGTAATAAGAAATAATTTCTAACATACAATTGTTAAGTTTAGCCTCTTTGTGCAGCATAAGATTTTTCTTCTTTGCTTTGTTTTTTTCTAAAGTAGATCTGTTGATCATTTTGGTTATTAAAGAAGCTTTGGGCAGCTTTCTTGTATTGTGGTCTTTAGAATTTTTGAAATCTCATATTCTTCTGGGAAACGTATGATTCATAAGTTGTCTCTATACAATCTGCCTTCAAGATCAAGCTGTTTTTCTTGTATAGCCAGCAAGTATTATTTTATATCATGGCTCTTTGCTTTACTTCATCCAGATTGTCTTTTATTTCAATATACTTGTATCTTTGATCACCTTTTCTCTCTTCTACTTCTTTGAAGAGACTCACCATCATGAAGTCAAGTTTTTCTGTCCTACTAAATATTTCTATTGTGCAGGACATAAATTATGCCAGGGGTTCCATTTTAACTTCTTTCAAGATTCTTATTTCTTTTTTGAACCAACTGACAGCATCCTATTGTTGTAGCATGTTTCCTGGAAATCTATAGAGATTTGTTGTTGTTTTTTTTTAATTAGGTATTGGTTCAATTTCTTTTGTTTTGTATTATTTATTTAGAGATATTTGTAGTTGTTTAAATGTCTTGGCAGTCACTTTCCGTTCTATTTTTATTATCTTCTGCATGGATTTATCTTCTAGTGTTATAAGTTTTTGACTGAATTTTCTTTTGTTGTTTTTGTCTTTTCCCCTAATATTTCCATATTTCTCACTTTCTGACTCTTTCCCTTCTAGTGGCATATATATTCTCCATGGACCTTGAAACTGTCTTAAATTCTGCTTATGTTAGGGAAGTCTCTTTTCAATGACCACAGAAACTACTTCAAGTGGCATTTTGGGAAAATAGGACGTGTCCAAAGGATCCCAGTCTCCTTTCTTTCCTTTCAGACCATGCAGCTGCAGAGCTGGCACCTTGCCCAGTTTCCTCTCTTTTTAGGTTTGGTTCTGACTGAGCATAACTTCCCCAAGCAGAAGACAATTTCATCATTCTATATATCCCATTCTTCATAAATGGCTGCAGGGAGTTGAGGTCTGCTACTGGTCTCACAGACTGGATGATGGAGAAAGGGGATGCTTGTAAAGACTGGAATAGCAGCAGGGAAATTGCTTTGGTGAGATCCAGAGCATAAGCCTGTGGGTCAGGTTGTACAACTTACTTGGTCATGCATGCTAGTAGGGGGCTGAGTGAGAGTATTTGGGATTAGTATTGTCCTCTATTAATTCATAAACTATTAACTTGTTAGACTTCTTGGTTTCTTGACCTGTAGAGAGTTATGATTGCTCTACCTCTGGCACATAATTCTGTTTTGTTTTTGAAATTTGTGGGACCTGGAGAAAATATCTGGTGCTCCTTGGTGGTCATGTAACCTGGAACTCTATTCCTAACATGGAACATAGTTCTTCTATATAGAGGAAGGGATCTTACTAGAGTAACATTAGAAATTTAGGGTTAGGGTCTGGCTCCAATATCACCCATTTGATTTCCAGGGATTGCTTGTTTGTTTTTGTTTTGTATTATGTTGAAGTCTCCCTCTCTTCCCTAGGTTGAGATATAATATTCACTCAGGCTCAATTCCACACTTGATTCAAATGTAAATTCTGATCTATTCTATCCTTATATAGCTGGATGGCCTCCTACTCTGAGTTTCACTTCTGAGTTTCAGAACTTGTTCTGTGTTGTCTGTGGCTTCTGCAAGTATCCCTACAAATTCGCATTCAGTTTCTCATGCCAATCTTCAAGGTATGGAAACCAATATGGGGAAAGTTACAATGTGGATGGGATAACTGTACTTCCGAAAGGAAAAATGAATTACTTTTTTCCTATTGAATTATATTTTCTGGGAGCTGAGTAATGAGATCCATGTATTTTAGGTACCTTTGGAGAGGCCCAAGACAGCACATTTGTGCAAGGGTGATTTGTACAGGTACAGTCTCATTGAGAAGCAGTCTTCTCCAATACTGATCATTCGCTGCCTCTTCTTTGCCCTTTCTGTCAGTATCACAGAGCTGCAGGCCCAGTTGTCCTTGATATTACTCCTGGGAGCTTACCAGATTAGTGTTAGACTTAGAACAAATATCCATTGGGTTTTAGCCCTATTGCAGTTAAGGACTCTTGAACCCTAATGATACACTAACCTCAGCCATTCTTACTAGCAGAAAGACAATCATGTAGAACCACACCTGGTCATTTGACTTCCAGTTAACCGACCTTAGTTTAATAAATTCAAAGTTATCAGAAAAGGTATGAAATCCTTAAGAACATGGACTGTCTCACTTTTGTCTTTGTAGTCTACTGTTTGGCATAGTACCTGGCACACAACAGGAGCTTAATAAAAGGTTATTGACTAATCTATGTAGTCTTTATTGCTGATGCTATATTTAAAAGAATACTAGACTTTGAGTGAGAAGAGTCTTGAGTTTGAAATGTGCCTCTGACATTAGCTCTGTGGCCCTAGTCAAAGTCATGTACCTTTCAGAGCTTCACTTTCCTCATTTTTATCTACCTCACAGTGATAAAAGTAGATAATTTTCATAGAATGTGTTATGAATACCAGCTGTTCTTATTATGCCTCATTGCGATCAGTTTGAGTGACATGAGTTCAGTAAAGACATTGAAAAAGGAATTGTGTCCAAAGGAGGCATACCAAGATGAGGAGGGAAGTAAAAGAATGCCATGTGAGGATGGCTTGAAGAAACTGGGCTATTTCTGGAAGAAACAATAGCTAATAATAGCTAGCACTTATATAATGCTTTAAGGTTTGCAAATATATATACACACATATCAATACATATATGTACATATATGTATATATATTATTTAATTTGATCCTTACAACAACTCTATGAGATAGGTGTTATTGCCATCCCATTTTTGCAGATGAGCAAACTGATGCTGAGGGAAGGTTACCAGCAAATATCTGAGGTAGAATGTGAACCCACATCTTATTGATTTCAAACCCAGTACTCTGTAAATACCCTGCATCATTTTTTATTTTGTCACTTAAGCATTAGGTGGAAGATTGTACATAAAATTTCAGCTCAGTGTAAGGAAAAATTTACTATGAATAGAAATGTCCCAAAGTAGAATTGGTGGCATCAGGTAGTCAGTTCCCTATCACTAGATTTTTTTGAGTGGAGGCTGGTTGACCTCTTACCAGGAAGGTAGCAAAGGAATGGCCTAGACTGAGCAACCTCTGAGTTCTCTTCCAAATTTGAAATAATGTGATTCTGCACAAAGAATGCTGATACTTTTCATCTGGTTTCCTGTGGTATGAACTAGGAAAGAAAACCAATAACAAAAGTTTTCATTGAGCAGTAGGAAATGACAGTGAACTAGGTGCTGACAGGCAACCTAAAGAAAAGGTTTGTTACAGAGAAGGCTTCCTACGGAGACATTTCTCTAAAACATGTCCTAAACTAGAGGAACCTGGGAGGACAAAAGAAGTTGGCTGAAACTGTGCTTATATAGATTGGAACAAAGTATTACTATTATGTGAACCTAAATAAAGACTTTTGTAAATTCATCTGCCCTCTGAAACTATCCACCTGAATCTAATATATCAAAGAGTTGGCATTGTGCAGGAAGATAATCCTTAAACCCTTAAAAATACCAGCAGTGCAGGTTGAAAAAAAAGGCAAATAGAATGCACTGTGAACATCCTTTAGTGCTGGGACATCAGTTGTACCAGGGCTGGGGGGCTCAAGTGGGGTTCAGGGCTAGCTAACTAAGGAGAAAATAGAAAGGAAAGCAGTAAAACTTCAAATGATTTCTTTGATGAGAATGAATGAAATGAAGGCAGGAAATTTCATGACACCCCACTGGACTTTGGGCAGTGCAAACAATCCCCCAAGCATGGGGATAGTATCGCCATGCTCTGTGGGATCCTCCAGAGTAGGAAATGAGCAACCACAGCAGAGAATTGTTCATCACCACATGATGTCTAATGATTACGCTGCCCCCTAGTTCCTTGCTGGCATTCCCAACCTTATGTGCTGCTAAGACTTTAGAAGGATTAACTGGAAAAAGAGACTAGGCTTGCTTTCCTCTGTCAACCCAAAGATTTATTATCATTTTATAAGATTGTTTCAATTGTCAAAATGTAGGAGTCTAAGCAAACAGCAAGCCTTTGTAGCATTTAGAGAAGGGAGCACACTTGGCCAAGATGAGTTGACTCATGCCTTTATCAGTTTTGAACTTAATTATTAGATGTTGGACTGAAAAATATAACATTGTCAAAATAGGTCTTCCAATAGTTTAGGAAAAATGGTAAAATTCTGTGGTTTAATGGTTCTCAATAATGCTTGTAAGAAAATCTTTTGATCAAGAATGCAAATAGAAGATCATAATATGACCTCAATGACTTTGGATATGCATTTGGATTTGTAAAGAATTGGCTAAACCAAGTACAAGTTATTCTTCCTAAATTTAACATTTACTTTTATCTGTTTTAGTATCTCAGCATCTGGGAAAGAATGCAATTTATATAAACCACTATATCTTCCATGTGCAATTCAGGGATCTTATATGTGTGAATATACATGTATGCATATATGAGTATACACATATACAACCACTCAATAAACATTTATTAGTGTTTACTATGTGCTATAACTGTGCTAAGCACTGGCCATACAAATACAAAGAAATAGAGTCCCAGCCCTCAAGAAACTTATAATCTAATAGAAGGCAAAGCCTAAAGGGAGCTGAAAAGGGAGGAGACACACATATTTATGTTTCATGAGACCAGTGATTTCACTGGTGTAGGAAACTAACTCTACCAGTACAGGTTGGAATCTTCTGGGGTGTTTTATAATTTCAGAGTTGCCTGGGGCACCTAGAAGTTAAATAACTTCCCCAGAGGCATAAAGCCAGTCTTAAGACCAAGACCACATACAAACATGGGATGGATGGGGTGTTCAGGAGGACTAGCACCTCTGGCATGAGGGCTTGCCAAGTTCTTTTCAGCAATGCTCATCTATATTTGGTGTCCACCTCATTCATTCAACTCTCATTGGTGGCTCCAAGAAATTGTAGCATGCTCAGTGGCTACACCCTGGTAACCATCTCAGCAAACTGGCTTAATCAGGTTGAAGGTAACCGAAAGACTTAAACCTGTTGCTCAGTTAGTCTACCCTAAGTATGTGAAGACTTCCCCTAGCAGAATGGGTGGGTGAGAATAATTTGTTCTAGTGGTCATAAAGGCAGCTAAAGCAAGAGCTTTGGAGTGCTAAAAGCTTGGTCCGACGTTGACGTCATTGCCAGTCATCTTGACTTTTGTCTTGCCTCTTGGATTTCGATGACTCAGGAAGGGAGTGAAACTGATGACTTTGGGCAACTCTGCCTCACTTAAATCCAATTCACACTCAAGTCAATATATCACCCGTGATGCCATTGGTTCGCTTTGAAAATGAAAAACCAACAAAAGCTGCAAACTATGCTCATATATTGGATTGGACTTGTGATTTAATTGGTATAGGGAATTCTATAAGGCAACCTAGCAATGCAGACCTGCAAGTGTCCTGCACCTTCTATTCTTAGGGAACTGCCTGGGCAGTCACTGACAGGTTAAGTGAGTTGTCCTGGGTCACACAACCAGAATTTGTTCAAGGTAGGCAATGGCTTTGATGACTTTTAGATATGGTAAATCAATGTCTGGAAGCAAAGGAATCTAAGTTAAAAGAGAACTGATTTTAGAAGTCAGGGGTGCCCTGGGTTCAAGTGCTTCCCATGACACTAACAGTGTGACCTTACTGATACTTCCTAAGACTTTGAACTTGCAAAATTGACTTCTTCATCTCTTTGGGCTTCTGTTCCAAGCTCTGTGAAATGTAGTGATATTGACCCTGCTTCCATTACTCACTTGTTGGTTATGATGAACAAAATGTGTTTGTCAATTCCAAAAGTGCTGTATAAAAAGTGAATTGTTATTATTGGGTCAAAGGTATACACACTTTCTGATAGGCAAAAAAATATACATACTCTTTGAACCGAGACATTTTTAAATTACAGAATTTTATAGGTGGAAAGGACTCAAGATATTATCTGGTCTAACTCCCTCCTCCTTCAAGATGAGAAAACTGAGATGCAGAGAAATCAAGGCATAAGTTCAAAGTTGTCCAGCGTGTTAGTGGTAGAGCAAGGAGTAGAAAACCAAGTGGTAAACTGGCTTCCCACTAGGCTGCTTGGTCTCTGTAACAACAGATAGCAAACTATTTCTTTTCTTCAGGCAAGTGAAACAAAATTTCTTTCTGCAGTGTTATCCATATTTTGGTGATCATTGGTCAGCAGCAGCATCTTTGTATAAGAAGGACGGCACATTTACTCCCATACAAAGTTACCAAATACTTCATAGCTATAAATGGTAAAATGAGCCAGTGGTGAAAGATACTGACGATTTTTCTGTCTGAGATAAGCTTTAAACAAATGGATACATGAATCTGTAGAACTTTGGGTTCTAAGATTGTGTGTGTGTGTGTGTGTGTGTGTGTGTGTGTGTGTGTGTATGTGTGTGTTGCTTAGAAACTTTGCATAACAAGATGCTCTTTAATATTGCTTAGCATAATACTTTCCTAAATGTTATTTTGTGTCCACAGCTCAGAGATCTTAGAGATGAAATAGACCTTAAGGGTCTATTCTAATTTTAGAGGAATTGTAAACTATGGAAACTGAGACTCAAGGAATTTAAGGGGCTTGCTCAAGATCACAGTGTTAGAAGTGTCAGGGAGTCACACTTAAGTACTCAGACTCAAAATTCAAGTTTCTTTTCATTATATTACATAGAGGCAAGTTTTGAACTCAGGTGTCCTGACTCTAGAATAAGGATTCTAAATTTTATTTTGTATCATTCAGTCTAGTGACTCTTCAAAAAAAAAAGTTGTTTTTTTTAAATCCTGAGTGATTTTTTAAAAATTTATTTTAGTTTTCAATATTCACTTTTACATGATTTTGAGTTCCAAATTTTTCTCCCTCTCTCCCCAAGACAGCATGCAATTTGATATAGGCTATATATGTACAATCATATTAAACATGTTTTTAACCTTAGTCATATTTTGAAAGAAGAATCAGAACAAAAGGGAAAACCCATGAGAAAGAAAAACAAGACAACAGTGTACTTTGATCTGCGTTTAGACTCCATAGTTCTTTGTCTGGATGTGGATGGCATTTTCCATCATGAATGAATCTTTCGGAATTGTCTTAGATCAGTACATTGCAAGGAAGAGCTAAGTCTATTGTAATTTTCATTGCACAATGTTGCTGTTACTGTGTACAATGTTTTCTTGGCTCTGCTTGCTTCACTCAGCATTAGTTCATGTAAGTCTTTCCAGGTTTTTCCTAATCCGCCTGCTCATCATTCCTTATAATGCACAATAGTATTCTGTTACATTCATATATCACAACTTGTTCAGTCATTCCTTAATTGATGGGCTTCCCCTACATTTCCAATTCTTTGCCATCACAAAGAACTGTTATCAAAATTTTTGTACACGTAGGTCCTTTTCCCTTTCAAAAAATGCTTTTAAAAGTGAAAATAAAATACATGGGATCAAAGATAAAGGAAGCAAATTGTATTGAAATGGAATTATCAAAACATATACATTTTAAAAGTCTACAGACTCCTGGTTAAAAAAGTTCATTAGAGTCATTTCTCCCTCACTATACTACACTGCACTTTAAGGGTAATTAGGTATAAAATAAACAAACATAAGAGCCAAGGAAATTCATGGCCATTTGACTTTATTCAAACATCACTTATCGTATCTCTTAGGAGATTCAAGGTTAATTTCTAGGTTGACGGTTTTTCAAGGCTTATTGCCTATTTCCTGAGTTCCTGAATGATCTATTATGTTAATTCACAGCTAGTCCTAATTTTTGAAAATTATGTTTTGACAGAAACTCACTAGGGGATGTACTTTTGTTATCATTCAAGGAGAGTGTGTGTGTGTGTGTGTGATATTATGATGCTGGCCTTATCAGGCATATTAATTCAGTTAGATTCAGCAAAAATTTATTAAGTGCCTATTATGTGCATTACAATATGCTAGACCCTGGGGATACAGAAATGAGCAATGACACAGTCATTGCTTTCATTGAAAGATTGGAGACATAGAACCATATCAAGATTGTTATTAGAACCCTAAGCTACAAAGAATAAACTGCCTACAAAGGGCAGTTTAGTTGGTATAGGGAATAGAGGCCTGGAATTAGAAAGCTCCTGGTTCAAATCCGGTCTCAGATAGTTACTAGGTAGATGACTCTAGGTAGTTCACTTACCCCTGTTTGCCTCAGTTTCCTTACCTGCAAAATGAGCTGGAGAAAGAAATGGCAAACCACTCCAGTGTCTTTGCCAAGAAAACCCCAAATGGAGCCGTGAAGAGTTTGATGCTACCAAAAAACGGCAGAAACAAGAAGCTACAAAGAAATTGCGGCTCCTGGAAGGATGGGTTACAAGTTTTCCTTTTTTTTTTTTTAATTTTTATTTTATTTATTTATAAATGCTCTACAATCACTTCCTTAAAATTAAGATTTTATACCCCCACGCCTTCCCCCCCTACCCCCCCTCCCTCCCCATGACAGCATACAATTCTGTATAGGTTCGACATATACTTTCCTATTGAGCATATTTTCACCATAGTGATGTTACGTAGAAAATAAAAAATTGTAGAGGTGGAAGGGAGCTCAAGGGCTATCTACTCCAACCCAAACTAGACAAGGAATCATCACTGTAACATACCAAACAAATGATTGCCCAGCATATTCTTGAAGACCTCTAAGGAGTAGTAATTCACCAACTCTCAAAGCAGTCCATGACATCAAGCCTAAGTGGGCTCTTTGTAACTTGTATTCATTGCTCCTGGCTCTTCGTTCTAGGCTAAATGCTACACATTTAGTTCCTCCTTCAAAAGGCAGTCCTTCAAATACTTGAAGAGGGCTATCATATGCCCTCCCTCCACTCCCCCAGGCTCTTCCTTTCCAGTTCAAATATGAACTTCCTTCAATGAATACTAATGACAGGAACTCAAGATACTTTACCATATTGCTTACCATTCTCTGGAAATTCTCCAGCTTATCAGTTTTCTTTGTTCTTAAACTGTGTTGACCAGAATTGAACACAATATTTCAAGTGTGATCTTACAAGGGCACAGTTTAGACTTTTACCTCCTCATTTCTAAAAGTGATATTTCTTCTAATGGGACCCAAAATTCACATTTTTGGTTGCTTCATCTTAATATTGATTCATGTTGTTTGTTATCAATTAAAATCCTCAGACTTTTTAAAAACTTCTGTCTAACCATGACCCTCCACCATATTTTATTGATGAAATTGATTTTATGTACCTAAATAAAAGACCATATGGAGAAGCTACATGGCACAGTGGATAGAATGCCAGGCCTGGAGTCAGAAAGACTCATCTTTGTGAGTTCAAATCTGGCCTCAGACACTAGCTGTGTGACCCTGGGCAAAGCACTTAACCTTGTTTTGACTCAGTTTTCTCATCTGTAAGTGAGTTGGAGAAGGAAATGGCAAACTACTCGTGTATTTGCAAAAAAAAAAAATCCCAAATGAAGTTATGGACAGCGAGACATAACTGAAAAAACTCAACAATAATTACAGCAAAAAGACCATATATTGAATATATTATATTAAATTTAGCCCAGTGCTCAAATATGTCCTGATCTTTTTGGATTCTGTTATCTACCATGTTACTTACCCATTCCATTTTTATGTCATCTTCACAGTTGATATGCATGCAATTTATAGCTTTATTCAAGTCATTGATAAACATGTTAAATAGAACAGAGTCTAACTCAAATCTCTGAGGCGTTCCAATGCTAAGTTGATACTGAACCATCAATAACTATGCTTTGAGACCAGTTTTCAACCAGTTCCAAATCTACCTATTACCATCATCTTGTTGCTGTTTAGTTGTTTTCAGTCACATCTGACTCTTCATGACCCCATTTTCATGGCAAAGATACTGGAGTGGTTTTCCATTTTTTTCTTCAGCTTATTTTACAGATGAGGAAACTGAGGTGAGCAGAGTTAAGAGACTTGCCCAGGGTTCCACAGCTAGTAAATGTCTGAAACCAGATTTGAACACACAGAGATGAAACTTTCTGACTTCAGGCCCAGCATTCTATTTACTGCATCACCGCTATCATCTAGGCCACATATATTAGTCTTTTTTATTGTAATAGTATATGATATTTAATGAAATGCGTTGTTCTGATCTAGATAAGTTATATTTATAGCATTCCTCTGAGCTATATAAGTTGAAGAATCCTATGAAAAAAGGAAATAGGAATAATAGGGCAATGACATCTTCTTGATGAAGCCATGCTGACTTTATAGGATCACCACTTTCTTCTAGAAGTTCATTAACCATTTCTTTAGTGATTTATTCTAGGATTTCTTGGAGATCAAAGTCAAGTTCATTGGCCTCTACTTGACAGACCTTATGCTCTTTATTTCTTTGGAAATCAGGATAATGTATGCCCTTCTTTATTTCTTTGAGTCTTTTCCCTTTTTGATCATCTTTCAGATATCTCTGTCAATGTCTCAGTAATCACATCAACCAGTTCTTTCAGAACTCAAAAATATAATTCATCTAGGCCATTTGACCTGGATTTTTCCAAGGGAAGCTAGGTGCTCTCTTATTCTTTTATTGCTTATCTTTATCTCATCCCCATTAGTCGTTTTAATTAGGTCATTTCCAAAGCAGAGGTCATTGTCCTTGGTAGATATAATGGAAGGAAAAAGAATCAAGCAGCTCTACATTCTCTATTCATCCTTTCTTGGATCCCCCTCTTTCTAACATAGCTGAAACCCCCATGTTCCTTTTATATCTTGGATTAGTGTCGTCTCTTCTTGTGCTTTACCACTTCTGACAATATCCTTCTAAGTCCATGCCCTGATAGACATCTCTTGTCATTTGCTTTATATATGTATATATATATATATATATATACACACACATACATATGTATGTATACATACATATATGTATATACACACATGTATGCATGTATATCTTTTAAATATTTAATGATTACCAATGAGTATCTTGTGCTTCCATATCAGTCTCTTAAAATGAATCTTTTTTTCCTCCTTGTTAAAATAGTTCCCTTATGTGTCTTTGGTATTTCATTCATGAGAATTTTCTATCCCTTGTGGATTGATTTCCTTTGTACGAATTTAATGAATGGGATCCTTCTTGTCTCTTCTCTGGGCCCTTGAAATCTACTTTACCCAAATCTAGAATGTATTTCAGAGGTGACCATCTTTCCTCTCTTTCTCAGTCACAAACTTTATGTGGGAGTGATTATTTTTGTTGTGGTTGTTGAGTCATCCCAGTGATGTCTGACTCTGTGACCCCTTTTGGGGTTTTCTTAGTGATAGAGTCGTTTGCCATTTCTTTCTCCAGCTTATTTTATAAATGAGGAAACTGAGGTAAACTGGGATTAAGTCACTTGATCAGCATCACATGGTTAGTTAACTGAGTCCAAATTTGAGCATGATTACTTTCTTCCTAAGTTCCCAGAAACCAGTATTTCCCTAACAGCATAGAAATTATCTTTGCAGATCTCTCCATCTTCTGAAAGATGAAATTCTCATGAAGACAGTCCTGAAGATGTTCTTCTTTTGGCAAAGTGAGCTCCACAGTAAAAAAGATGGAGGATGATTTTAGAAAATGTCATTCCAGAAAACACAGTAATCTCACAGAGCAACACTCATGATAAGCACAAGGTGTGTGTGTGTGTGGTGCAGGGGTGGTTGGGGATCAAACTGACGATAATTAGTTGCAGTTTATACACTGACCTCTGACAATCTTTTTGAAGGAAGTATTTGTGATATGCAGGCATGAAGCTTTTGTATGATAGAAAAAAAAAACAAAAAACAAATGCAAAACCTAAACACCTTTGACGATTTTCTCCCTTTGCTCCTGAGTCATGCTCTCAAATACATTTTTCATTGCCCTCCCTGTTGTCCAATATGCAATGAAGTAAACAAGTATTCATTTAAAAATGATTTTAATCCAGGACTTGATTAGTTTTTCATAGTTTTTTTCTCTGCTGCCTCATTATCTGGACCAGATGTTCGTAGAAACTTCTTAATAGACATTCATGTTTGTATGAAAGTCCATGTGCTTTCAAATATTTTTTCAACATCCTTTTCTCCAGCAAGATTATCCTTTGTGTTTTCTGAGTGAGGTTCTACCCTACCTCGGAATTGTTTTCCTCAATCCTTTTCCATATCAGTATTCCCCCCCTAATTTTATTGCCATTTTTCATTTTTTGTTGTCGTTCAGTTGTTTTGGTCATATTCAACTCTCTATGACCCCATTTTGGGTCTTGGCAAAGATACTGGAGTGGTTTGTATTTCCTTTTCCAACTCAGGGTTAAGTTACTTGTCCAGGGTCACATAGCTAGTAAGTGTCTAAGGCCAGATTTGAACTGACTCTATCCATTACATCACCTACTTGTCCATCTTTCATTTTTTACCTTTCCTTCATTTATAAATAGATGCCTCTCCTTCTCCTATCTAGAAAGCCATCCATTATAATAATAGCAAAAAAAATTGAAAAGAAAAATGGAAAAACATTTCAGCAAAATTAGACAACACGTTAGCTTGGTAAAAACTGAAAGACGATTTTTGATACTCTTAATTCCCCAATTCTGCAAAGCGTGGAGGAAGGTTGATTTTCTCTTCTCTTCACTGGGTTCTTGCTTGGCCATTATAACTATGGACTAGTATTGTTAACAGAGATTGTAACCTGAGGAGTGGAGCCATTTTCAAATCCCCAAAGCAGAGTTATGACAGAGGATGATGAGTTCCATGGTGTGACTGGGATGACAACCATTGCTCCTGTTTATACAATGCTTGCTGTTTTTCAGAACATTTTCTTCACAGCCATTCTGTGAAGCAATATAAATATGATCATCCCCATTTTACAGAGAAATAAACTGAGGCTCAGGTTGACTGTATCATATAACTCAAATTTACAGGATCATAGAATTAGAGCTAGAATAGCTCTTAGAAATGATCCAGGTCAACTCCATTTTAGAGATAAGAAAACTGAGGCTTAGAGGAGTTGTGACTTTATTGAAGTTACCTGGGTGGGGAAATTAAATTGGAACATGGCAAGGCCAGGATTCAAATTCTGGCCTCCTCACCCCAGATCTCATGGTTTTCCATATAAGTCAATAGAGATTAAAGTCCTCAATGAGAGGAAGGAACTCTGACATCAGAGTGGCAAATGTGTCACATACATGGCTTCTGAGGTCAGTCAGGACCAAACAAGGAACATTTATTAAGTGTCTACTATTGTGCCACACATTGTGATAAGCAGTGGGGATACAAACAAAAGTGAAAGCTCCTGCCCTCAAGGAGTTTATAATCTAATGGGGAAGACAACATACAAAATTAAGAAGAGAAGAGAGTAGGAAGGTCCTAGTTTAGGGCATGAGGAAGTCCAGAGGAGTATAGCCAGACTGGAAATAAAGAAGTAACTCATTAATGAAGGTTCTGGGAGATTTGTTTGTCTACCAATTAGAGGGAGGAAAGGACTCAAAGGAAAGAGGGTCTGGAGATGGTGTGAATTACAATGCCAATGTGATCTTATAGGATGAAGCCACAGATGCTTAGCTTAGCTTATATATTAACAAGAGATGATAAATGGAAATAAAAATAGTTGATATGAATGTTTTATAACTCTAGCTAAATAGATTTCAGCACAAAACAATTCTAACAAATTATTAGAAATAAGACTGGAGGAAGAGCTGACATGTGGGTACTTTAAACAGACTCATTTCATTTGAGTATCCAGACATTTTGCTAGAGATATTGTCAAGAGATGGATAAAGAAAACGAAAATCTCAGTTGGATGTTGAATCACTGAGATTATGGGGATATGGATTTGAATTCAATCTCTGATGCTTACTATTCAAATGAAGGCAAATAAGTTACTTAATCTCTCTAAGTCTCAATTTCCTGATCTGTAACAACAAAAAAAAAGATCACAGGATCACTGGGATGATCAAATGAGAGAATGCATAAAAAGTGTTTTGCAAACCATGAAGTGCTATAGCAATGTTAGCTATTATTTACTTTATCATCATTATTGTTTGGGAACTGTGATATAGTTTCTCATCTCACAGTATGGAAGCAGTAAGGAAAAAAGAAATGATAATGAAGGAAAGATCATAACTGAATAGAATTTCAGCAACCTGAATGATTTTTGAAAATTGTTTCTGAGACTAACATAGCATAAACTGGATAAGTCGTAGCACAGACAATGGAGAGATTGAATAGTTTTAAGAATTTCACCAAGAGACAGTGTTGAGACCTGAGCTTAAATCTGTAAAGTAGTAAAAAGAGCACTGGATTTGGACTTAGGAGAGCTGGGTTCGAATACCACAGTCCTACCCTTTATTAATCTTTGTGAGCCTGGTCACATCACTTCTTTTCTCTGGACATTGGTTTCTTCGTATATAAAATGAGAAGGTCTGACAAGATAATCCCTAAGGTCTCTTGCAGTCATAAGCAATGATCTTATGATTGGATATTTTTTAGTTGTGTGATAGTGGACAAGTATCTTAACCTCTCTGCACTCAGTTTTCTAATCTGTAAAATAGGGGCAGTAATACTTGTAGTACATTATCGGAAAGCTCCAATGAAATAATGTACTTGAAGTAACCTATGTGTCAGCTGTTTCTCTAGCCTTGTAACTCACATTCCAATACCTTATTTTGTACTGTAATCTATTTAGCTAGAGCTATAAAATATTATTTTCAATTATTTTTATTTGCTTTAGCCAGTTACTTTTAATTGTGTTTACCAGGGAAACATTTTATTTTTTCTATGCACCATTTCATTCAGAACCACATTGGTTTTTTTTGTTTTTTAATGCAGACTTGTTCAATAAATGTTGGTTTATTTGTGGGATACCAACATCTGCTTCTAAGCACTGTAAATTACCACCATCTGTTCTCATTCTTGGTCACTGGTACAAAATCTTAAAGTAAATCTTGAATCTTCCAGCTATCAGGTCAAACCACAGGGTAAATCAGCTCAATGATGGAAAGAGTGATAGCCAAGAGTTATGAAATCTCAGCTGAGTTTGCAGTTCTTTCATTAGCTAGCTGTGTAACCTTGGGGAAGTCATTTCAAGTCTTTCGGACTAGGTTTCGTAAACTTAAAAAAAAAAGAAAAAAGAGTCCTTCCATTTTCCCCTTATAGAAGGGACTAGGTAATCTCTAAGGACTTTTCCAGATTGAAAATTTCTATGATATTCTACCATCAATTAATTATTAGGCACTTCCTATATTGTAAAAACTGCAAAGACAAGAGTAAAAATAGTACCTTCCCACAAGTTGAGACCAAGGGATTCTTTTACTATCACTCTCCCTCCAATCTTTCCCCCATCTCCAATCCATCCTACATTCAGGTAAAGGAAGACCTGCCACCACCATAGACACAACTGGGGCTTCCCATTTTCTTTCCCAGATCAATCTGGCCTCCAGTCTCCTAAGGTTCTCTGGTTCTTGTCATCTGCCCAGCTGCTACTCTCTTCAGACCCTTAAGGACTCCTAGCCTTGCCATTTGCCCCATCACTGAAACTTTAGGACTTCCAGGTCTTTCCTTTTGTCTACAACTAAATTTTCTTCAGAGCAGCTAAATGACATGGTGGATGGAGTGTCAGACCTAGAGTCAGGAAGACTCATTTTCATGAATTCAAATCTAGCTTCATACACTTGCTATCTTTATGACCCTGAGCAAGTCACTTAATTCAATTTGTCTCAATTTCCTCATCTGTAAAATAAACTGGAGAAGAAAATGGCAAACCATTTCAGTATCTTTGACAAGAAAATCCTAAATGGGGTCATGAAGAGTGAGACATCACTGAAATACTGAACACGACAACAAAATCTTTCTTTTATGTGAATTCACTCTCCCTCAGAGAGTCAACTCTTTGAAAGCAAGGACTGTTTGTACAAGCTCATCATCTGAAATCTCATTGACATGACTCAGCTTTTTCATAACTCAGCTTTTGTACTCAATACCTTCTTAGCACCCTTAGTTGTCTCTCTCCATCTGATTAGAATGTTAGAGGGTGAAGCAAAAAACTCCTCCCTAAGCCTTCTTTTGTAGAAGGTTTCGAACTTTCCAGCCAACTCCTCATTTTATACCAGCAACTTTGCTTGGTCTCTACTCCACAATTGCTGACCAGGTACCATTTAACAGTTTCCTCCCACCAGTGCCCCCTCTCCTTCTAGTTTCCTTTCCTTGTGTTGTCTCTCCTTCTCCCCCTCTCTCCCCCCAGCTTTATTCAAGGGGCCATCAATATAAAAACACAAAAAGTCCCTCAGCTTAACAACAATAAAAAGTCTCCAAACAGAAACTCAAGGGGGACCAGGGAGAAAGGCTCCAAAGAGGGACTTGAAGCTCCCTTGGGGAGCACTAGACTCAGGCAGCAGTAACCCCCATCAAATATTGCTATTACTCTGAGGTCTTGGGGGGAGTAGGGTGGGAGGTCACTCTCAAGGAGTTGCTGGTTGATGGTTTGAAACCTACCAAGGCCTCCATCTTCACTCTGCTAGACAAGATTCAAGGGATGCCAAAGTTGAGCACACCCTAGAGGAAGAGAGGCTCCATTCCCCCTATATTAACCCTTTCCATTGAGGTGAGAGGTGAGGGCTACCCACCAGGATAATTTTTGATAATATTCAAGCAGCAAATGGCAAATCACATTTCCAGGATTCAGTAGACAAGATTCTTGTTCAAGTACGGTAATTGTACTGAAAAGAAACAAAACAAAACCCAAACACCTCACAATTCTGTGGTTCTAAAATGTGAAAAAATTTCCAATCCCATACTTTTTAAATATCATTTTTATCTCTAGTTTTATGTACACATATTGTCAAGTTTTCTCATTTGCTCAGGATTCTTAAACGGTAAAATCTAAGTTTACATTTACAAAACTACTTCTCTCCTATTACACATGTAAAAACATCCAGTCACAATTAACCAGAACTAGGGGATAGGGAAGGATTTATTTGGTTTTTCAGTAAGCAACTTATATGTAATATTTCACATAGGAAGTCTTAATATCTATCAAATTCTATTTAATTCAACCTACTATGTGTAAGATCACTTAATCACAAAGTGCTGATGACAGATGTCTAAAGGTATAAATTCCTAAAGTAGATTTGATTTTCATTTGATCTTACTGATGGATAGCAATAAAATCACCATTCAATATTATTTTTTGTCTCAGTCAACTCTTTGAGACGGAAACATGTGTTCAAGGCACTGCAGATATAAATGAGTGTATATTTGTGTGGGAGAGACAGAGTGTTAACAGAGCAAGAAGAGAGGAGACAATTTAAAGCATTTAACAGACGCTGTGCCAAGCTGGGTATAACAAGTACAAGCAATCTAAATGGTCTGCCCTCAATGAGCTTATATTCTAATGCGGAAAGACAATACCTATGTAAAGGAATGGAGGGGAGGGAGTGGCAGATCTGAACATAGATCCTCTGACTCCAGGGCTGCTGTTCCAGTCTAATTTTGGTTTCTATTTAAATGTCTTGATATCCCATTAAGTGGTGGGAACCTGTATATTTTCAAATGTTCCCCTGTATCCAATCAGCAGTTCTGTCATAGAGAAAAAGCAAACAAGCACACATCCATCAAACAACTAAGACTGTGGGATGTGTCTTCAAGCCTGGAGATGCAAGACATCTGCAGAGATATATTTTCCCTTATAATAAACATGCATAATTAAAAGAGGAAAATAATACCTTATTGGCTGTATCCAAAAATGTATGTCTTATATTTTACCTTGAGACTATCAACCTCTCTGTCAAGAGGTGGATAATATGTTTTACCTTCAGTCCTACAGAATCCCAGTTGGTCATTGTGTTGATCAGAAATCTTGAGATTTCAAGATTATTTTTATTTCTGGGGTTGCACAAATTGTCATGATTTGTGCTTCATTCTACATCGGTTTATAGAGGTCTTACCAGGTTTCTTTGAAATCATCAGTTTCAGTATTTTTAACAGCACCATCGTGATGGAAGACATTCATATTTGCACAGCTACTCTCCAATTTTTGTGGTTTTGCAGTCATTTTCCAGTCATGTCTGACTGTGTTACCCCATTTGGGTTTTCTTGGCACAGATACTGGAGTGGTTTGTCATTTCTTTCTCCAGCTCACTTTATAGGTGAAAAAACTGAGACCTAGAGAGATACAATGACTCACCAAAGGCTAGAGAGTAATTGATCAAGCTGAAAATTCAAGTCAAGTGCTCTGGCTCCCAATATTCTATCATTTTACCATACTGACTATATCTATCAAAGTCATCTTGTTCCAAAAATATTTTAGAGTTTTACAGCATTATCCAGTAATATGGTAATAATTGTATTGTTGTTTAGTCATTTCAGTTATTTTCAAATCTCCATAACTCTATTTGGGAGTGTCTTGGCATAGATAGTGGAGTGATATGCCATTTCTTTCTTCAGTTCATTTTACAAATAAGGAAACTGAGGCAAATAGCATTAAGTGACTTGTCCAAGGTCACAGAGCTAGCGAGTGTCTGAGACTAGATTTGAACTTAGAAAGAGGCATCTTCTTGACTCAAGGTGGTATGAGTGAGAGTGTGTTCTCAGATGTTAGGAGGAAATGTTTATACTTCTGTCCTTACTATACCTTCAAAAAATATTCCTTGAGAGAATGAATTCATGTTAATTGGTTAAATTAGAATTGGGGCACAAATCACTGGGGGTTAACGGTAGAGAAACACACCAGATTGGGGATTTGATCCAATATCATTTGAGAAAGTCATCTCTGTATTCAGGATACTCTTAGAATCCTGAGGGAAGCATGTACCCAAGCTCATTCTGGGAGAGTGATTCCAGAGCACAGCTACATATAGATGTGGGAATAGAGGTTGAAGAAGTGTAATAATTTACCCGAAATCACACAGAGAATGACAGAGGTCGGCATTGAACTAAGTCCTACCAACCTCCAAGTTACTGTTCTTTTCATAGCCTCTCACTGAAGTGGGACTTAAGGCTAGCCCCAGAGCCCTCTGCTCCATGTAAGGATTTTCTTCCATACATAAAGTTTTGATTTTTGAGCCCAACACATTTGGTGCAGTCTTAGTTTTTGCATGCATGCATGTGTGTGTGTGTGTGTGACTTTGTGTGTGTGTGTGAATTTAGACAGAGAAAGAAATGACAGGAAAGGTTACATTATAATTGGTACTATCATTCCACTATTGTTATTGTCACTTACATGCCTTCCAATAACTATCTACTCCCAATAGTCTCTATCTGTGGGGTGCCATATCTCCCATATTCTAGTCTAAGTGATTGATGAAAGGATTTCCCCTTGGGCTTCTAATTAGAGCCACCATCTGTGGAAGAACAGTATCCATAGCCTCACAGGATCACAGATCTGAGGCTTCCAGCCTCCCATTTTACAGAGGAGGAAACTAAGGAAGGGGGTAAAGTAGGTTTGCAATAAAGGACTAGCAGGGGCGCGGAACCTGTATCCTCAAGGCCACATGTGGCCCTTTGATTGAATCCAAACTTCACAGAACAAATCTCCTTAATGAAGGGATTTGTTCTATAAAATTTGGACTCAGTCAAATTTTTGGCTGCACCCAAAGACCTAGAAGGCCACATGTGGCTTCAACTCGGCAGGTATGCAAAAGACAAGCCTTGCTATGTGACTTTGGGCAAATCATTGTACCTCTCTGATCTTTAGTGTTCTCATCTTTCAAATGAGGAATTTAGACAAGAATTGGGGCAGCTAGGTGGTGCGGTGGCTAGAGCACCAGTGCAAGAGTCAGGAGGACCTGAGTTCAAATCTCATCTCAGACACTTGACCCTTGCTAGCTGTGTGACCTTGGGCAAGTCACTTAACCCCAATTGCCTTATCCTGGGTCATCTCCAGTCATCCTGATGAATATCTGGTCACTGGACCCAGATGGTTCAGGAGGAGAAGTGAGGTTGGTGACTTGCACAGCCCTCCCTCACTCAAAACAAAGTCAAGTGAAGTCATGTCATCATTTCTCTGATGGCATGGTCTTCTTCGGCAACAAAGGACAAACACACTTAGACTAGAATACTTAGGACTGTAACTGCCTAGCTCAAAGAAAACAAAACAAAACTCTGTGGTTTTATGAAAGATTAAGAACAGCAGGCTCATTTCCCCATATTTTCTACATAATTGCATTTTTATGCATGCACCATATACACTCACCCCTCCTTCCTCCCCAAGCAGCTTTTTCTCACTCAGCTGTAGCTTGCTTAGCTTAATCATTTGTTAAAAGAAGGTTTTCTAATGGCGTTTGAAGAATTCTACCATTTTACTGTTACTAAACCTTTCTCTTTCTTTTGCATCCTCATAGATGATGGATTTATAGCTAGAAGGCACTTGGGTGGTCTTCTGAGCTAGCTCCCTTATTTTTCAGACAAGGAAACTGAGGCTGAGAAGTTAGGTGATTTATTTGCCCAAGGTCACACATGTAACAAATACCAGAGCCAGGGCTGAAACAAATAGAGTGTTTTTCCCATTACATCACATTGCTTTTCAGATGTTCTGTAAATGTGACAAACTCCATACACTCTTGGAACTGGCAGGGACCTGAGAGGACATCTGGTTCCACCAGGATCTTAACAATTTTTTTTTACAAAATCTACAGCAAATTGTCATTCATTCAGCCTCTGTCACTGTTCAAAATTCACTTGAAGAGGAGAGATCTGAAAAAATTCCGTCATTACTGGGAAAAGGACAGTGGGCAAAGGGCAGAACTCATAGACCTGGTCATTATTCTCGAGATCTGTCTTGCAGTTTGATGGCACTGCTATGTTGGGCACAGTCTCTGCTGCCACTCACATGATGAGGCAGTGTCCTATTTCCTTTCTCAAAGTAGAACTCTTTTCATTCAGTGTATTAGGTCGTCTGTTAATGGGAGAAAAAATAAAAAAAGAATGTGATTACAAGGAGGAAATAGAGGTTAATCAAGTTTTCCTTATGAAAACTACCTTTTTGAGAAAAGCAAAATTGCTTCTCTTGTCAGGCCTGACATGGGGTGATGGGATTGGGGGGAGGGGAAGGAGAAAATCTTTTCTTGCATTTTTTTTTCTTTATGGAGTAGCCTATCTGTTACTTTATATTGTGCTGGGAAGAAGGCATTTCATCTCCAGTAGGAGATTCTTTGTCCAATGCACCAAGGTCCTTAAGACACAGAGCAGAGGCCTTCCGGGTAGCTAACATTTTCAGCTTTAATCTTTTCTGTAAGACACCTGGTCATTAGGCTTGGTGTCTCCATAAGTGCCCTACCATCTAGCCTATAGTGAGCATACCTCCTGCTCTTAATCTACATTATATCATATAACTGGCCATTATCAATGTCCAATAACTGCCCAGTACCTCCTTCAGGACCCAGCTTAATAGTCTTCATGAGACTTTTCCTGCATCTGTCTCAACCCCAGATGCCAACATACCTGGTTCCCCAAATTACCATGTATTTATTTTGTATCTATTCAGCATGCTCATATGTGTACATATTGTCTCCTCTTTTACAACAGGGGTAAAGATTGCTTCATTTCTGTCTTTGTATTTTCAGGATCAAGAACAGAGACTAGACCGTGGGCAACATTTAGCAAATGGATCATAGATTTAGATCTGTAAGGGTCCTTGAAGGTTATCTAATCATCTAGTCTAAGCTCATTTCCCAAATGAGGAAACTGAGGCCTATAAGTGACTCGTTCAGAATTACAGTTAATAAATGGAAAAGTTGGGATCCAAGGCCAGGTCTTTTCTTTCAACTACATCATGCTGATTGATGATCTGTACATATGGCCTGCAAGGGATACCATTGACATTGCATCCTCAATCATTTCCTAAAAGCAAGTCAACTAAAGTCAGCAAGCATTTATTAAACATTTACTATGTGCTAAGTGCTAAGGATACGAAGAAAAGCAGGCTGGCTCTGATAACAGAACTGCTTTTGAGGAACTTAAAAGAGCTCCTTTGGTTGGTAGTTCTTGTCTCAGTGGTCATGCTCTTTCCTCCTCTTCTTTCTCCCCATTCCTCCAGTCAAACTTCCTTTCCCCCTCGATACATAATTACTCAGTTCCGATTCCCAGCCTGTCTCTTTTGCCATTCCCTGTGCCTGAAATACCTTTCCTCCTTCTGTTCCTTTTATAATTTCACCTTTCCTTTAAAGTCTAGTCCCTAACTTCTCAATATTTTTCAGCACATTGCCTGGTGCAGTGTAGGTGATTAATAAATACTTGGCAACTGATCCTTCAATCAGTAATGGTTCTTCTCTTTTTAAACTTTATAGAACACTTCCCTTGTCCTTCTTTTGTACATGAATTATGTATTTTTATCAACAAAGTGATCTACATGTGTTGATACTTCCCACTCCCATCTTACTCCCTATTCTCTATGCCTACTAATAGGTGGTCAGTGCCATGTAGATGAGGGAATTTGAACTTAAAGAGTCATGGAGCTTGAGAAGACTTGGATGAGTGGAATTCTGTTGGGTAGTAAGGAGGATTTAGTCATAGATCCATTGAAGTATGAATAACAAAGGTGTTAACGTCGTTACCTCAATGGTGCTAGAGTCAGGAAAACCTGAATTCATATCTGGCTGTAGACACTTACCAGCTGTGTGACTCTAGGCAAGTCACTTAACCCTATTTACTTTAGTTTCATCATCTGTAAAATGAGCTGGAAAAGAAAAAGGCAAACCATTCCAGTGTCTTTCCCAAGAAAACCCAAAGTGGAGTAATGAAAAGTCAGACATGACGGAAATGAATGAACAGTGAATGAATGATAATTTTCATTAATGAGATCTTTAATATTTGCAAAGCAATTTACATGCATTATCTCATTCGAGCCTCAAAGTAACTTCATGACATAGGTCACATTATTATATGGCAATTGAGATTCAGAGAGTCCTATAGCTATTAAGTAACTGGCATAAGATTTCTAACTAGGTTTAAGATCAGGGACTCTACTACTCCATGTTGTAGCTTGTTAACTACTACTATAGTGCTCTGTACATAATAAGTCTTTAATAAATCAGTGTTATTACTTCCCTAGACCCTATAAATTTCTTCAATGCCAATTTACAGCTCCTTGGATTATTTACTTTCCCCTCTCCTGTTCTCCCTTACCACCCACCATACACTAGTGAATATTATTAATGTCCAACAATAGCTAGGCTGAAATTTCACCATGTGGTACATTGGAAAGAGTAGTTGGTTTGAAGTTAGAGCCCCTGAGTTTGACTGTAAGTTTCTTGAGGGTAAAGACTGTCTTTTGCCTCTTTTTGTATCCCCTGTGGTTAGCATAGTGACCTGGAGCATAGCATAGTAAGCACTTAATAAATATTCATCAATTGATTGATCCCAAATCTACTATGTATACTACTGGTGTAACTATGGGCAAATCACTTGAACTGTCTACATTCCTCATCTCTAAAATGAAGGGGTTGGACTCATTGGCTTTTGAGTTTCCTTTTAGCCCCAAATCGATGAATCAGGTAGAGCTGTATAACATATGATATATTCAAGTGTAAAGATCCATGAAATTTAAGATTTCATGTTCTCTGAAGAAATGAATTCATATCTGTGATTGAAACTATAAGTTAAAAATTCTATTAAATGAGGGAATCTCTGCCCAAGATATAAAGACCAGAAAATCAGTGGCGGTGTGAGGGTTAATGCACTAACTTTTATTGAGACTTATAGGTCATAGACTTCAAGACTGGAAGGGGTCTTGGAGTTCATCTGCCTCATCTACATTCTTCTGCAGGATGAAGAAACCGAGAGAAGTGATTTGCCTGTGACTACATAGGCAGTTGAGTAACGGAGTTTGGATAAGAACTCAGCCCTCTGATTCTACATACAGGATGCTTTGATCCATGTGTGGGTCAAATTGGATTGCTAAACCATAGAGCTGTGGGTTTTGGAAGCTCAAATCATCTCATCCTATGGCCACTGGACTGTTCTGAGTCATCCTGGGTCTCTGCCAAAGACGCAATGCCTGCTTTGCATCTTGTGTTTCCTTTTGGCCCCATTTCTCCAAATTTCTCTTAGATGAAGAAATACAAAGGCAACATTCCCATAGTAATGGTGATTCATCAACACAAAACCAAGGATCCAACATTCATCTAAAGGTCTGATTGCCCTTTGCATCCTTTGGGCCATTCAGTTTAATAAGAGACCTTAGAGACTAAAGCATCAGAAGAAACTGCTGAGAGTACTCTAGTCATTTTCATTTTCATTAAATTTAAAAACATACCTTCATCCATTCATTCACTCATCTTTCTTGTCCTTCATTAGGAATCTCATGGGTCATCTGTAACCAAAGTACATTCGGCAAAATGAGGTGATTGGACTAGCTAATCTCTGAGGTCCCTCTAATTATGCCTTAGAAAAAAATCACCTAATATCCATAAGTCTCAATTTCCTCATCTGTAAAATAGGGAGGGAGACGGGGAGGGAGTTGGATCAGCTGGTCTGCCTCTGAAGTCTCTTCTAGCCCTAGATCTATGATTCAAGGTAGCTTTACATCTTTGGACCTCAGTTTCCTCATCTGTAAAATGAAAGAACTGAATAAAGTGAATGGATAAATTAAGGAACTCTGAGGTCCCTTTCAGTTCTTAAGTCTATGATCCTATTTTTCTTTTTAGTTTTGGACAACACAGCTCAATTACAGTGAGTTCTCTGATGCTAATATAAATGGCCTGTTTTTTCAGATTAGGGATTTCTTTGTAACCCCACCAACCATTCCATTCCTCCACGAGATATAATTCCAGCCTAGGTCTTCCCTCCCCCATCCCTCTGGTTCCCTAGAGAGATAGAGCTTTCAAGGAGGAAAGGAGGGGGATATATTGGTGCCATGGGGCCTGGCGCCTTTGTCTGTGACAGATCTACAGCTGTCTGAGTGATTTCTGAATCTGGAGACCTACAGCACCTCTTTGGCCCTACAATGCAATGAGGAATTTTCATTTCAGAATTTATCACCTCATTCCCTGACTGTTTTTCTCCTTTCCTCAACCCTTCCTTCTCTCGTTCTCTTTCTTTCCATCTTTCCCTTGTTTTTTTTTCTTCCCTCTATCCTTTCCTCAACAGAAGAAGACAGTAAGACTTAAGGAAAATAAAACTGTAAACCTTGTCACTAAGAATGTTTGTCAGATTAGGAAGAAAGAAGGTGGCAAAGCATAGGAGACAAGAATGAGAGCTAAAGAGAAAGCTTCAGGAAAGAGGAAAACTCAATAGAGGAGAGAGTTCTAAACCTAGGAAAGAGAAACTTGACTGTAAGTGAGAAGTGCTGGTAGGAGAAAGGAAATCCTCCATAGAGGCCAGCAAACAGAAAAACCACAGACAATATGGCTCATGGCTCAGCTGGCATTAGCAAGAATTAGCAGAAATAAGCAGCAGAAGTGATTAAAGGAAGAGAGAAAAAGAGGGAAAGCAATGGGAGGGAGCTGGGTGGAGAGGAAAAACAGACAATTTTTCTAGATAGGATGTAAGTTTCTTGAGGATCAAATGGTTTCATTTCTGTTTTTGTATCTTCAGGACCTAGTAGAGAGTTGGCCAATAGCAGGTCCTTGAGAAAAGCTTATTGATTCAGTGATAGGGATTGGGAGAAATGAGAAATTGAGAGTTTTACCATGGGGAAATAAAGAGAATTATAAAGTGAAGAGAATTTTTTAAGGAGAAATTATGTATTGGATTAATATTTTTTTTTATTCCAATCAGTCTGCCAAACAAACCAAACCAAGCCCCAGACCATAAATTCCCAAGAAATACCTACAGTATATCTGTGTAAACTGCTTTTGATAATTCAATAAAGAAAATTCATGCATTAGAAATAAAAATGCACTCCCTTTTGTTATTTTTCTATTTGAAGGACAGACGTAGAGAAAAATAGGTAAAGAAAGACACACAGAGATACATGGAGACAGATTCTCTCAGGAGAGAAAGGGGGAGAGGGAGACAGAAAGAGAGAGAGAGAGAGAGAGAGAGAGGGAATCTATTAAGCATTACCATTCCAGACACTATGCTAAGTACTACTTACAGAAATACAAGCAAGACAGTCCCTGACCTCAAGAAGCTAATATTCTAGTCGGAAAGGCAATGTAAAAACTGGATGTTGAAAGAGGGAGAGGACACTTTTTGATTATATATTTACTCAATAGACACTAACATTTCAATATACAAAAAAAGGAATTGTAGATGTATGAACCTTGGTTACAACAACAACAACAAAGTTTTTATGGGTATTACATTTAATAAAATAGTTCTTTTTCTTTATCCCCTTCTCCCCAGGCAGTGATCAGAGTTCATTGTAACTGACAGAACTTAATTTCACACAGGCTTTCAGATAAATCATGTTTTCTGAAAAGATATCCTGATTCTCAATCTTCTGGCAATTGCAAGCTTAAGTTGGGGAAGGAAATGGACCAGAGTGGAGCAAAGGGTGGCCCAGCTTCCTTGAAGAGAACGAAACCAAGTTTTTCACAGCAAAGGAAAGGATGAGTTAGTGCTTCCTGGTTCTCCTGTCATCTGTTCATTTAGGGTATGGGGTAAAGGTAACTGAAAACAAAACTATAAAAGCAAATTCACAATTATTGGCATGATAGTTTATTACAACTATAAGATTATTGATTTAATCTTGGGGAAGGAGTCATTTAATCCAATCCCTTCCTTTTGTAAATGAAGAAACTGAGGCAGGGGGCAGTTGATTTGCCCCAAGTTCATAGCAAGTAAGTATAATAGGGTTGAGCAGACCCTGATTTGCTTACTAGGGTATTTCTCAGGGAACTGAGCTTGTCATCTCTGACTCCCTGGGTAGAGATGTGCATTCTGAGTCAGTGCTGAAAGACTTACACTTTGGGACAGTACCTTTTCAATTCCCATGACTGTGGGATTATATTGAAGCTTGAAGAGCCCACTCCACAGAGAAACAGCCATGTCTCCCTTCCACTCTTTTTGGAATATGTTGCTTGGGATTCAGGTATCCTTTGGAATTCCAGCATGATAGCAAGATGGAATTTCTCTCCCCTCCCTTCTCAGTTATGGCAGCAAGAAAATGAGAGTCCAACAAGAACCAGAGCTCAAGTCTGTGACTATTTCTTCAGTTTTGTGGTTTTTCTTGCTTTCCATGTTGTGTTTACTCAGAGCAGTGATCCTGAGATGGATATTTCTAGTCTTGGTGGGTCATTTATGAACTTGAGGGTGCTTTTTGTCAGTGGGAAGTGATTCATGCAACTGTAACATTCCTCAGAGATGAAAAAAACACCACAAGATGATTCTACAGTTGAAGCCCTGAAGTCCAAGTCATGCCTTGGCTTACTTGGAAATAGAGTGGTGAGATATACAGGGAGCATAGTTCAGAGAGGTAAATTAAATATCTGTTCAACAGTCCCTCATGTCTTCTGGGAGTTTTTATCCCTCAGAATAGCAGGGATGGGTTGCTGTTTAATATTTCAAGTATTTGCCATCATGTGCTTATGAGTTTGTATATATGTGTGTGTTAAGTATTTCTTTTGTGAGAAATAAATAGCTGTCCTATACCTGCTATTTACTTCCTTGAGTATTGAAAATCTTTCCAGAAGGTATCTATGTTAACTCACTTTTTGGAAGACCCTAGACATAGGCCATATAAATGAGAAATTTTCTTGGAGAGAACTCAGGCAGGGAAATGAGCAAGACGGTATGACAAAAGCTTGATTTCTCTTTGAAGTCATGCTCCTCTAGGATTCAACTCAGTCCCTTTGACTCCAGAACAGGAGTTCAGTGTTGTAGGGGGCATTCTCTAAGATATAGGGGACAGAAGTATTTGAACCCAGGTCCTTTAACTCCTTCTACTATATAACATGCTGATGTACCCCTCTCTGAATGAATGAAGCCCATAGGCAGGGGCCTAGTGCAAGCCATGTCATCATTTCTCTGATGGCATGGTCTTCTTCGGCAATGAAGGATGAACACAATAATCTGTGAGTAGATTCTGTGAGCAGACTCAGCTATCTGGGTAACTCAGCTCCTCCTCTCCTGTCTATCTCCCCCTCCCCTTCCTTTTCCTCTCCAAAGGAAGGTAAATTTGGATGGCCGGAAGATGCCCAATTAACTTGGGTTTTATTGGCTAGATTTCTTTCCTCTCCTCCCCTCCCCTCTCCTTCCCTTCCCTCCCCTTCCCAAAACCTTAAACCTACTCCACTCTGTGGAGGACACTAGGCCCCTGCCTAAGTTTCTCCTCTGGACCCTCCTGGCTTAAGGGTGATTATCAATAGTAACTGTTAGTTTCCCTCTCAGCCTGAAGTCTTTCTTTTCTTTGCCTCATTAAAGGGGGCCATCCCCTGACTACTTCTTAAACAGGCCTAAATGCTGAGTTTACAAGTACAAAAGCAAAGTTTGAATAATCAATTATATTTTAGGGATATTTTCTCCCATTACTTAGCTGAAGTACTATCAAGAAAAGTCTGCTTTGATAAAAAAAAATAAATCACATGAATATATTCCCTGGATAAAATTGCACAGCCAATGGAATTTCACAATAGAAATAAGATAAAAGACAATATGGTGGCATGAATAGAGTTGACCTCAAAGTTATAAAGATGTGTGTTCAAATCCCTTATCTGACACACTCTGCCTTTGTGACCCTGGGTAAGTCATAATGTCTTCATGCTCTTGGCCCCAATGATGGATTGAAATATAATGTTGTTTCTGTGGAGCTGGCTGTGGTTTTACCCACAAAACTGTAGAGAGAAAACTAATCTGCACTGGTCAAGGGAGTTTCCTCACCTGGAAGTTTTCTTAAATAAATGAAATTGCCAATCTAGTATCTGTCCCTATCCTTAGCCAAGTCTTAACCAGCCAAGTCTCCTAGTAAGTCTCTAAGAGAGAGCACTGGACCTGGAATCAGGAAGGCCTGAGTTCAAATATAGCTTCAAATATTTACTAACTGTGCAAACCTGGACAAATCACTTAATCCCTGTCTGCCTCAGTTTCCTTATCTGCAAAATGGGGATAGTAACTAGTACCCACCTCCTAATGTTGTTGTAAAAATCAAATGAGATGATATTTGTAAAGTGATTTGCAAAACCTTAAGGCACTGTATAAATACTAGTTCTTAATATGAATAATATATTATAATTCAGTCCTACAAGTAATGAAACAACTAGTAAAATTGTACAATTACCCATTTTAAAACTACCTTTACCTCTGAAATGGCAACTTGTTTATAACTTCTACCCTCAAATTATCATACCCATGAAATCCCAAGTCCAGACCTCCCTCACCCCCTAAAAAAATCTTGTTCATTGGATCCTCTTCATGGACCTAGAAGGGACTCCCTATTTTATAGCTGAATAAATTGAGGCCCAAACAGGTTAAATGACTTGTCCAAGATGAAATATTTATGATTAGAAAAAGAGGTGGTCCAGTATTATAGGAAGAACAAGAAATAACCAACATAGAATTAGAATACTGCTCTAGACTCCAGTTGGGTCAATTGTGATATAGTAGAGAGAGCCCTAGTTCTGAAGTCAAAGAACCTGGGTTGAAATCCCACCTTGGATTCCACCAACCTTAGATAGGTGGCATATCCTTTGTAGGTCTCTGTTATCTCATCTGTAAATGATAGGGCTTAGACTCAATGCTCCCAAGGGTACTCTCCTGCTCTAAATTAGTCAACCTATGATTTTATGGTTTACAGAAAGGTACAGCCAAGAATTACACAGGATTAAAAATAATGGTGTGTTTGCCATGGGCACCAGTAGAGGGAGTCCTCATATGAAATCCCAGATCTGTTGATGGTTTGAGATACGATATAATTTCTGTTGAACTAATGGACACTGAAATGTTATTTTGCCTAGAATGACATTTTCATGGAAGCAATTAGCAACATTACAAGGTCTATTTCTGCTATATTCTCTGAAGTCAAACATAATGATGGTTGGGGTCATGCATCACTTGAGATCATCTGTGGCAGGACTCTTGTGTGTCACCATGATGAATTGGGAGCTGGTCATATTTTTTTCTAATATATCCTTAGATGAACCAAGTTACAAATATATGCCAAAAGAAGAAATGAGCAAGTATATTGCATGAAAAGTCAAATGATGTTACAGTATCCCTAACCTTGCTTAATGCTTTATTATTTCAATTTGTGTATGATCTCCCCCAAAGTGTGTGACCTTATACCAGTGTAGATTGCGACCCATCTATGCCTCCATCCTGTGTAATTTTTGCTCAGATTATCCCATAGATCTCTATAGAAATTTTGCCTGATATGTTAGGGTCTTTCCTTTAGGTCTTTTAAAAATTTTGTGGATACCAATGTAAACCTTGGTCTGTTCATCCCTTGTTCTAGTGTTTGCTTCTTTCCTTTTCTTTTTCTGACCATTTATTTCTTTAAGTGAAATACAAATGGAATTCTAAAATTGGAAAATCAAGAGATGTGTCTCTTCGTTCTTTAGAATACTTCTCATTTTCTTGCTACTGTGACATGGGAGATCAAAAAATGATAAACTTATTTTTGCAAAAGTTAACTCCTGCCAAGATTAACATTGTGCAAACCTCTAATCCATCCCAATGATCTCAGATACAAGACTGAAACAAACAGAGCCAAAACAGCAATTTCCAAAAGGCATTGTCAGCAAGGCACTGAAAACTACTTTTTAATTGACATTAGGTGGTAGCCCACTCTTCAGGAAAAGAAAATATTTTCATTGCCTGAACTGCAATAACAATGAAATTATAATTCATTCTTTCATATTAATTGACTTTGGGACTAGCCAGAGGGAACAGTGAAATATATTGCTCCTTTCTGAGTACTGTATCATTTAAAAATTAATTCTTAATCATGTATCTAAAAATATTGCAATATATTAGAGAAGAAAAAAATCTACCTGTATAGTGCTCATCAAAAGGGGGTATTTGTGCAAGTGAATCCCAACACCCTGAATTCTTTGATATTGATTACTGGTTGGTGGTTGTCCTTCATGCTCAAAGAGGACCAAAATGACATCACCATGTTGGGGTTAAGTTACAGTGTGTCTGACTGTGACTGATCAGACCACTATGAGGCTGGAAGGCTCTACCATAGATTGGCCACCAATAGTCCATATGAATATTTGGAATGGAGTCTCATCTCAGGTTTCTTTGGAGCTACTGCAATTCTGCTTTGCCTTCTTTGGTACGGTCGGGCCATGCTGGTTAGTCGTGCGCTAGGCTCCCCCATGTCTCCCAAATGATTCCAAAGTTTCTTTGATATAGATATGATATGAACAAGAGGGTCTTGGACAATTAGTAAGAGTTCCTGTGGTACACTGGAATGAACAATGACTCTGGAATTAGAGGAACTAGATTCAGATCTTCTAGATATTGATCATCTGTATGACCACAGGAAGGTTATTTAACTTCCAAAGGCTTCATTTTCCTCACCAATAAAATAAGGGGACTGAGTTAGCTGACTTATAAGGTCCCTTCCAGATCTAAATCTGTAACCAATTAATCAACAAATAATTATTAAGTGCCTAAGGCACTTCATTAGGTACTGGGGATCCAAGTACAAAGGATGAAACAGTTCCTACCTTCAAGGAAACTTACATTCTATTGTCAGTGCATATAAAAATATGTATAGCATAAAGTTAATAAATACAAATCATCAATCTTTAACTTCATATATATTTACTAACCATTTATTTATCTATTTATTTATTTGCTTATTCATTCATTCTTCCACTTACTATTTACTTATTTGTTTATTTATTCATTCATTAATCTATTAGTTTTATATATCTTAGAGTAGTTTAGGGAGGGTGGCATCAGCAGTTGAGAGAATCAGAAAAGGCTTCATACAGACAGTGATATACTCCAACACACTTTCCCACCCTCTTCACTCATTAATGCTCCCCAACTTTGTCCCTTCCCACCATTTTCCTGGGGCAGCTAGGTGGCTCAGTGGACAGAGCACTGGGCCTGGAGTCAGGAAGATCTGAGTTCATATATGGCCTTAGACACTTACTAGCTGGGTGGCTCTGGCAAGTTATTTAATTCTGTTTGCCTCATTTTCCTCATCTGTAAAATGAACTGGAGAAGGAAATGATAAAGCATTCCAGTATCTTTGCCAAAAAAAAACCAAATGAAGTCACAAAGAGTTGGAGATGACTGAACAACAGTAGAGATAGAGAAAGATGTTCTTGGAAATAGGAAGACCTGGGCTTAAATCCTGCCTCTGGACACATACGGACTGTATGATTCTGAGCAAGTCACTTTAAATCAATGCCTCAGGTATCTCTCTAAAACAATCATTTACTAAGCAATTCTTGATATCCATTAGTAGAGGAAATTCCTACATTCAGAATGCCTCATACTCCACAGTGCTTGCTCTTGGCCAGACATCAAAGACACCAAGGTCATCTGCTGCATGCCGGGCTATCCTCAGTCATGTTGGCTTTTGTCCTGCCACTGGACTTCAGTGACTCAGGAAGAGAGAGTGGGGCTGATAACCTTGTGCAGTTCTGCCTCACATAAATCCCATTCAACTCTTGGCTCAACACATCACCTGCAACATTGCTGGTCCTTTTTGAAACAGTAAGGATAAACATGCCTCCCACCAAGTAAAACCATAGGCTCAGGACCCCTAGTGTCTACCTCCAAATAGAAAAGAATTAATAGCAATATATTATTTTTCTAATCAAGTAAATAATAATAGAATGAATATTTTTCCCAATATTCTATAATGGTTGACTATTTAAAAATGATTAAAAGTTGCAAATGAATTTTTTTGATATGCAAGAATAAAGACAAAAATTATATGGGGTCTTTTTTTTGTTCTTATCACTTTACAATTTAAATAAGCATGTTGTAATTGAAGATAAAAAATTTAAAAAGAAAGTGCCATTTCAATCTAAATAAATGTTTGAGCAGAATATCCAAGGCTTCTGATTCGGCAATGTCTTCTGAATTTTTTTTTTTTTAAATCTAAGACATGAAATTGCTCACTAGTATCTTAATGGAAGAGACACAGCTGTGTGCCTTAGGCTTCTGGGTTGAAAATTTAGACATCAATTAAAAAAAAACAATCCAAAAAGTATTTATGCTTTCTGTTTTGTATGGTAGTTCTCTTTTTCACAGAAACCTTCTTTCTTTTCTTACTCCCAGTCTGTGGTCTGCTGTCCAGTGTACCAAGCTCCTTGACATATATTATCCCTTATCTTATTTAACCACTCAGGAGATGAATCACTGCTCTCTATAAAAAACAGAATTACCACTTCTGGCTACGATTAGATTTGATTTATGACTGGTGCTCCCAGAGTTAGTCCTGTGAACATACCGTCTACTAAGGGTCACTTGGGAAGGAATTTGTTTTTAATTGTAAAGGATCATTTTAATCTTTCTTTGCTGGAGCCAAAACTTTAGACTTGTACTGAATTGTCCACTAGTGAACAAAGAGAATTCAGCATTCTTGGTGTCTAAGTATTAGCTCATCATATGCATTTTCAAGTGTGTTTATGGAGACATTTTTTATGCATATGTATGTGTGTATACATATATATGTATACAAATTATATGTGTGGGCCCTAAGTGCAATGGGAGAGCATCCTTATAATATGAACTGTCCCAAGGTAGAAGAGGCTTTCTTAAGATCAGTAAGTTTCTCATTCCCTTCTGATAGGCTCTGTGTGACTTCTTGTCTGGGATGGACAGATCATAAAAGAGAGGGATCTTACTCAAGTTGGAATTGAATCAGAAGCCTTCAAAAATCCTCTTATAACTCTAGGATTTTATGATGAACACCTTCCAAAAAGGAATTATATCCCATTAAAAATCTAAGCTTAAGTTATTTCCATCAGAATAAATAAAAATAATGTTTCTGGTAGGAAGTCTTTGGAAGTTAGAGCATTGTTATGAAACCCCTGAAAAGCAGTAGAAGCAAGATTTCTACCCTGGCAGAATTTATTGTCTCTGTTTATCTCAAGTCAGAAACTAATAGTTATATTCTATCTACTTATCTGTGGGCTATGGCAGATTTTCTTTCCTTATCCCAAACATTCTATACAAATGTTTCTAGACCACAGGTTCTTAACCATGATGGAAGTCTTACCATGGAATTTTTTGGCAATCTGGCAAAGCCCATGGACAGACTCTTCTCATAATAATGTTTTAAAAATATAAACTGCAAAGGATTACAAAATAAATCAACTGTATTGAAACAAAGATATATATATTTTTCTCATCCAAGTTCATTGACCCCTTGAAACCTATCTCTGAACCCCATGGAGAACCCTTGCCCCGACCACAAACTTCAATTGTAAATTTCCTGAAAGCAGCGAACTTTTGGTTTATTTCTCTTCTCTACCATCAGCGCTTAGCCCAGGGTATGGCTAATAGTAAATACTTAATAAATGTCTGTGAATTGATTGCTTTGCTTCCTCAGTGCGAAGCATAGTGCCTTGTAGATAGAAGGCACTTAAAAAATGATGAATCAAATTCCAGAATGATACCTTTGAATTCCTCTTAATGGTTTGCTATGTTTAGGCAGAGCAGATCTGCTCATGAACAGACAGATTATCTATAAATGGACTGGCCATGTGTACACAATTTGCAATGCATGTGCTGTCCAACATATTCTAAAGCTCAAATTCTGAGATGTCCGGGATCTTTTTTTGCTTGCAGCCTATGGCACCACGTGAGTAAATAATCTCCACTCACTACTTCCCCAAATAAAAATAACAATGCATCGCTTCCATGCAATACGAGGATATATTAGGAAATATAAATTACCATGTATCATGCCCCCAATTAACCTGCAGTCTAATGTACTTTACCTATTTTATTATAGATAATTAATTATAATACACTGAACTATCTCTTTGGTGATATGGATTTTAAAAATTGTTTCCTATGATTAATTTTTGCCCAGGAGATAAATAATGGGAATTTAATTTTTAGGTAGAGTTTTATCAAGATAGATGCAATACTAATTAGAGGCCAAGGCTCTTGAGTCTCTGTCATGTTCTATGGGAGCTGAAAGAGACCTCAGAAGTCACCTGGTCCAACTTCCTCACTTTATAGATAAGGAAACTGAGGCCCTGAGAGATAAAGTTTGCCTGAGAGATAAACTTGCCTAAGATCACTCAGGAAGTACTACAGGCAGGGTTAAGAGTCATTTCTGACTCCATTGTATTATACCACCTCTCCACATGTCATCACCCGAATGGACCTCCCAATCACTAAAGTTAACAAGACACCATTAATTCAAACTAGTGATTCCAGTTCAATAGATATGCAATTGATCCTATTTTATTCCACTACATTACAATTTTTATCTCAAGTTTGGTTATCTTGAGTCTTTATGAAAGTTTTAAATCACATTTTAATTTGCATGGATCTTCAGGTTCAAAGGTTAGTGGTCCCTTCGGCTCATAGACCTTTCACCTCAGCCAGGTGTTTCCAATTACCTACTCAGCATGGAATGACCTTCACAAGATTCAGAAATATCCTGTAACTCTGAGTGGTGCCAGGAAAACAGCCTCAATTATTAATGTCTTTCTTTGTTTCTTATGCCTTGCATCTGTCTGCTTCTGTCTCTTGGATAACTCCAAGAGTCTCCCGACTGCTTTCTTTTCCTCCAGTTTTTTTGCTTCTCTGTCATCCTTCTCAAAGGTGCCAAAATAGTCTTTTTTCTTGCATGGGCTAATTATTCTTTGCTCAAAATCATTCTGTCACTCCTTACAGCTTATAGAATAATATACAGATTCCTGCACATTTCCCCTATAAATCTGGGGTGCATTCTCCCACAAATGCACATGGAATACTTGGGAAAAGCAGGGATAAATTTGGAATACAATGGTAATGGGACATATGTAAAGGAAGTTAATGCATAAGATAACTGTATACTACAAGGCTTGCACGTCTTTCTTTCCTGATAGATTGCCTATGCATCTCCACCCTTGACATGAAGAGTCTCTCCTGGGAGGATTGCTCAGCTGGACTCCCAGGGACTACTCTCATTAGTACATCTCTCAATTGCAAAGGCTAACTGTATCTTCAGTGTATACACATCAGGGTTCTTTCTTGGTTGGCAAAAGTCCTGTTCATGAAAGGCGCTTTCTCTCATGAGTGACTACTTCTCTGTATGTGTGTGTGTGTGTGTGTGTGTGTGTGTGTGTGTGTGTGTGTTATGTGTGTGTGTTCTTCACTTGATGCAATGTCTTCTACTGCTCAAATAACCTTGGAAGGTACAAGGCTGATGAGGGGTGGAAGTAGAGATGAAAAGAGAGAAATATTATTGGCCCCTTCAGGAGAAGCTCCTAGGGGGCAACCAGGTGGCTCAGTGGATAGAGTGCTAGGCACAAAGTCAGGAAGACATGAGTTTAAATATGGCCTCAGACACTTACTAGCTATGTGACTCTAAACAAGTCACTTAGTCTTTGTTTGCATTAATCTCCTGGAGAAGAAAATGGCAAATCACTCCAGTTTCTTTTACAAGAAAACCCCCCAAAATACAAGCCAGACTTGTCTAGAATATAGCTTATTTAAAGCCCTAATTTTTTTCATCCAACGTCTCATTTTTGCTTACAAACATAGACATTTCATAAAGCAATCTTTGGGTCTTAACATCTTGTCATCATATTAATGCCTTGTTACCTTTCTTGCCAATTATTTGATTTCTGTGACTACAGTAGCTAGGGGGAAGTGGGAACCAAATCTCCCCATCCCTTTATACTGGAAGGGCTTTCTGATGACCAGCTTAACCATCTACAGAGAAATTTGTCGTGAGTGGGTTGTCTGCTTGTGGATGGATCCATTAACCATGGGCAATTCTTGAAACAAAGAAAACTACAAATGGTCCTCAGTTCTGTTAAACCTACGTTATTTTTTCACTTATGATGTCAGAGTTTGGAAAAGAGGACGGGTTACTAAGAATCACAGTTTTTAGACTGTTTCTACAATTTAACTTGACTGTTGGTCCTCTAAATGGGAGCCCTTTAAGTGGACACACTCCCAAAGAAACCAAGGTTCTTGTTATTCTTGCTATAAATGGAACCATAAGATGGATGGGAGTTGCAGTTAAATGGGAGGCTAATTCACAGGTTCCCCTTAAAAGGGGGAAATAAAGAAGGAGAGTTGTTGCTTTTATTAAGTGCCCAGTGGTAACAAAAGGCATCGATCATTTCATGGGACATCGAGTCATCTCCTATTGCAGTCCTTAAAAGGAGCATTTGTAAAAAGGCCACAATGACAATAATTGCAGTTTAAGTACCAACATCTTTTGCAGAGGATAAAGTGGTAAAGAAATTCTTTGAAGACACTGTTAAGGTCTTTCAAAATATACCAGCATGCAGTAACTCCGATACCAAGTGACTTCAGTTCAATGGTAGAAATGCATTAGAGAAGAAATGTAGTAGATGTATTAGAAAACATACCTCAAGAATAAAGAATGAGAAGCCAATAAATCAATAAATATTTATGAAACATTTAGGCACTAGGGATACAAAGAAGAAAAGGGCAGGCTCTACCCTTACATTTTAAAGGAGGAGACAATGTATACATATGTAAATATACATATATTATACACAGATAGGTATGTACAAAATATATTCAAGGAATTTTAGTGGGAGATGTTAGCAGCCTCACACAGCAGTCTGGGTTTTGAAAAACTCTAGTGATTCTAAGGGGGATTGCCTTTCAGACATGAGGGTCAGCCTGAGTATAGACATGGAGATAGAACATAGGCATATGTGAGCAAAGAACAGAAAGTAGACCATTTGGCTGAACTATAGACTATGTAAATTAATTTGTAATAAGACTGAAAAGTTTGGTTAGGGTCAGGTTATGAAAACTTTTAAAAGCCAAACAAAGAAATTTTGTATTTCTTCCTAGACATAGCAAGCTACTAGAATTTTTTGAAGAGGAGAATCATATGGTTAGAGTTGTGCCTTAGGAATTTAAATTTAAAACATATATGGAGGATGGATTGGAGAGGGATAGAAAGATGCTTGAAGCCGAAAGACAAATTAGGAGACTTTTGAAATAGTCCAGGCAAGAGGGCATGCAAGGTTGAGTGGGCTGGTAGCTGTGTGAATGGAGGGAAAGAAGCAGTTGTCAGAGATGTAGACAAGGTCTGGAAACTGATTTACTCTTTGGGTCAAGAGAGAGTGAGAATTCAAGGATGACACTGAAGTTGTGAACCCAGTTACTGGAAAGATGGCTGTACCCTCACAATAATGAGTTTCACAGGAGAAGTGGATTTGGGGGGAAAGATTAGTAAGTTCTGTTTTGGGCATGATGACATTCAGATGGGTATTTCGATAGGCATTCAGTAATGTACATGAAATGGCAGAGTTAGATGAAGAACTTGGAGAGACATCTGTATAGAAATGATAATTGAACTCATGGAAGCTGATGAGGTCAGAGAGAGAGAGAGAGAGAGAGAGAGAGGGAGGGAGGGAGGGAGAGACAGACAGAGTCAGAGAGACAGAGAAACAAAGACAAAGACAGATATATATATATATATGTCTCACTATAGCCATATATATATATATGGCTATAGTGAGAGAGATAAAGACAAATAGAGAGACAGAAAGAGTCAGAGACAGAAAGAGAAACAGAGAAAAAGAGACAGAGAGACAGAGACTGACAGAGAGAGACAGATAAAGAGACAAAGACAGACAGAGAAACAAAGACAGAGACAGAGAGACAGAGACACACACAGAGAAACAAAGAAACAAAGACAGAGACAGACAGGAGGAGAAAGACACAAAGAGAGAGAAAAGAGAAACAGAGAGAGAGACAGATGGAGAGAGTCAGACAGAGACAGAAAGAGAAACAGAAAGAGACAGAAGGACAGAGACAGAGAGAGAAACAAAGACAGATACACATATAGAGATAGAGACAGTGAGAAAGAGAGATAGAGACAGAGAGAGACAGAGAAACAGACAGATGGAGAAACCAATAGACAGAGTCAGAGACAGAAAGATATAGAGAAACAGAGAGGAAAACAGAGACAGTGACAGAGAGATAGACACAGAGAGAAACAAAAACAGAGAGAGAGAGAGACAGTGAGAGAGAGACAGAGGTAAACAAAAAGAATCAGACACAGACAGAGATAGTCAGAGAGATAGACAAAGAAATTGAGACAGAGAGACTGACAGACAGAGAGACAGATAAAGAGACAAAGACAGACAGAAACAAAGACAGAGACAGTCAGAGAGACAGAGACACACATAGAGACAGAAAAAGAGACAGAGAGAGACAAAGAAATAAAGACAGAGACAGACAGGAGGGGAGAGAGAGAGAGAGAGAGAGAGAGAGAGAGAGAGAGAGAGAGAGAGAGAGAGAGAGAGCAGAGAGAGAGAGTGCACGCCCCCAGGACACACAGTTAGTGGCATGGTGATTTTATGGAAGAATGTAGACTAACATTGCATGAGGTGGTCAGAAATAGATAGGTCTGGATCTGTGTCATTTAAGGCACCATGTATCTTGAATAAAAGCAGATTCATTTGAGCATTTCATTTCAATACACAAATAACTTGTCTCTTCCTACTTATTTGATTGTAAGCAACTTGAGATCAGGGACTGTTTCAATTTTACGACCCTGAGGTCCAGTAAAGATGCTTAATAAGTCTTTCTTGACTGGAATTGCCATCTGTTGCTGTCTTCCTTTAGTTTCTATAGATTGCCCAATTCTTACTGGACTTTTTGGACTGTGTGCCTTTCTTTGTCTTTCAGGATTTGTGCCCTGGTTCTGGTCTAGCCACCCAGCTTTTGATCCACTCCTTGTCCTGACCTTTTTAGGTCCACACTGAATTTAATAGACCCAATTCTGGCCTCTGATCTACTCTCAATTCATTGTTTGGTCCTTGGCAGCTTTGCCTCAGGCTCCTTGCTTCTGATTTCTTTCATAGCAGTTAAGTATCACCTGTGTTTAAGCATAGTAATTTCAATTTTTAGATATATTTAGATATATTCCCAAGACTTCTTTTTTGTCAGTAAGGGGAAGGGAAAAGAATAGGGCAAGGAAAATGGAAACAAAAGATGACATATCTACCATTTGCTCTCTTTTTTTTACCTGAGGAAAACAAGCCCACATAATGTATAGAATAACTTGGCAGAAACAAACAGTAGTGTAAAAAGGTAAAGTAAGTTATTGGTAAGAAAGTTATTGGTAGCAAGATCCAGAGCTTTTGTCAAATCAAAGTTAAATTTAGTTTATAATGACTTGCAAAAATTTAATAGACGATTTGGGACAGCCAGGTGGTACAGGGATAAATCTCAGGTCTGGGAACCAGGAAAACTCATCTTCCTAAGGTCAAATCCAGACTCAGATACTTACTAACACTTTGTGACTTTGGGTCAGTCATATAACCATGGTTTGTCTCAGTTTCCTCATCTGTAAAATGAACAGGAGAAGAAAATGGCAAACCATTCCAGTATTGTCGCCAAAAAAAATCCCAAATGAGGTCATGGAGAGTCAGATAAGAATGAACAAAAAAACCCCAGATTATGACTTGGACAATCCATTTATAAAAAAAACTCCTTAAATATCAATTTTTTTATACTCACTGACCTACTTGTTTTGATGGTTGGTATCAATTATGGAGAGATCTAAAAATAATGCATAGGATGGGGTATGACCAGGGTCAACCACTACATAATGATGTAGCTTTGATCTTTTCATGTTTTAGCTTTCATTTAAAGTATTATATATTTTTTGTGCAGGATTTCTGAAATGTGCAGGAATTCTTTTCCCCCCTCCCGGGAAGAAAAAAGTTTCAAAGACAAGTTCCTATGGGAGATATGCCTTTGGAGATCAGTTGGCAACAAATATAACCGTCTTTCAATAGGCTCCCACTGTTGCTGCTGCTGCCACCTTCCAGACTGAAGCTATTTAATGGGCAAGAGACTGACCTGAAAAAATGGAAGTACTCTAATGATGCAGCAGGAGACTAGAAAGGTTACTCCCTAAAATGAGACTTTGAATTCCCTCATATAATCCAGAGAGAAAGGTGTTCTTTATGCATTCGGATTTTTTGTTGTTGTTGTTAATAAATGGTGACCCGATTGTCAACTCATGTGGGAGCAAGATTCAAAATTCTCTATAATCTGTTTACAACCTACATTCCTGGGCTTTACCTCCAATTCCCTACAAAGTTGTATGTAGGGAAATGCATACTCCGGAGATTCTAATCTATTCAGGAAATGTGGCATAGTAGAAAGAATGAAGGCCCTGGAGTCAGAGAACCTGAGTTCAAAATCTATCTCTGATATGTAGCACCTTTAAGAATTTGGGCAAATTGCTTCTACTCGCTAAGTTCAATTTTCCTCAGTTATAAAATGAGAGAACAGAACACGCCTGTAATTCATACTATCAAGGAGATTGAGACTGATGGATCTCTTGAGTTCTGGAGTCCTAAGCTGCATTAGGACTATAGCTGATTGATGCCTGCATTATGTCCAGCACCATTATGATGAGCCCCCACTAGTGGGAGACAAAAAAACCCCCCCAAAACTCCTCAATTGTCCCTTCTGGCAAAAATCAATACAAGGAATTTTTGTTAGGGGGATAATTATTGTATGTTTCTAGACCTTCCCAAGGTCCCTTTCCATTCAAACATAAGAAAATAATAACTCTAAACATAAATGACCATTTAGCTCATAGCATTTGCAAAACAAAGACAGAATAGACTCTGGATGTTGAGGTGGTAAGAGGAGAGAAACAGAGTGAGTAGATTGGTTGCTGCTGTACAGGGTAAAAGGACCATCAAGGTCAGAGAATGAGATTAAAGAGAGATAAAAAGAATTGCTCCATCCATGAACTTTCATGGACCTTTGATGGCAAATACCCAAATGGGGTAATGGAGAGTCAGATATCACTGAAATGAATGAACAACAGCAATCTTCACTGACAATTTTCTGGAGTTTTAAAGTGGACAGTGTTGTAAATTGGCAAGCATGAGGGATTTGGAGTCAGAGGACCTAAGTTCAAATCTTAGAAAATCACTTACTCTCCTTGTAATCTTGGAGAAGTCACTTCTCATCTCTGAGACTCAGTTTCCTTCATTTGTAAAATGACGTAAGTGGACAAGAGAGATTCTCAGGTTCCTTCTAGTTATAAATGTATGATGTGATAAACCAGTTCTGCCTGTGAAGGGAATTCATGAAACTTATGTACTAGAGATGCATGCTGGTGAACTCTATCTCCTTCACATCATATTTCTTTTTTTCCATCTCTTCCTCCATCAGATTACTGGATAATGTGAAGGTTTCATGCTGGGTTACCTTAAAATGCTACCATGGTCTCTGTTACCTCTAACTCCCAGTTCAATGTTTCAGAAATATTCCTGCTTTCTCTGAACTGATGCAATCTGAATACACATCGAAGTATACTATTTTCACTTTATTCTTTTTGATTTTTTTCCTTTCTTTTTTTAAATATCAATTTATTTATTTAACTTTTTACATTCATTTTCAGAAGATTTGGGGTTCCAAAATTTTCTCCCCATTTGTCCCCTCCCCCACCCCAGTACACTGAGCATTCTAATTTCCCCTATCACTAATCTGCCCTCTCTTCTAGCATCCCTCCCT
>CM053770.1:217024218-217042642 GCA_028658325.1 Potorous gilbertii
AATAAGACCTAGGTTTTTACTTCCATAATTTTTGTGTTGTGATAAATATGTATTGGGCAGCAGTTATCCTCTACATGAACTCGGAGAGAAGATATTTCTTCGATAACATTGTCAACATGGGGGAGGAGGTGACAGTGGACCAAGGAGTATATATCCTCCCTATGGCAGCCACCTTCCTATGCCTCACCTTCTGGACCTCTGCTGGTCAGCACAAGAGTCGCTACTACTCATGACTGTCCTCTGTATCCTGCATCTCCATCTCTAACTCTTGGCTACTACCTTCAAGTCCCAGCTGAAATCTCACCTTCTATAGGAAGCCTTTCCCAATCTCCCTTAATTCTGGGGTAAGAATTTGAGAAGGAAGGATGGAAAATAGAATTCTAGGGATTTCCCTCTATAGATTGTCTCCAGTTTATCCCGTGTGTAGCTTCTTGGTACATAATTATATATAGTTTCCCCTATTAGATAGTGAACTTGAGGGCATGAGACTGTCTTTCACTTTTCTTTATATCCCCAGTACTTAGCATAGTACCTGGTACATAGTAAGTACTTTAATAAATATTTGTTGACTGACAAGATTCTGTATATTCACAACTTTACAGTTACCTAACTATCTACAGTTACACTATGGAAAATAAACATTCAGAATCCAAAACAAACTCCCTTGTGTCACCCTTCAACAAACATCAGAGCCATATTGCAGTCTGTTTCAGCTTTCTTCCACCAAAGTCTCCTTATCCCTTTGTATTTCTTCCTCTTGGTCATCACAAAGATAATGTCTTCCTAAATCCACTCATCAGCTATCTCTATTTCAGAACTGCAAATCCAGTTAAACCATATTATCAGTGATTGTAAAGGTCCCCCTGAAAAGTGTTCATGGTCTTTGAAAGCAATAAGATCTAATTAGAGTTGGAAATAAGAGGGACTTAGCCTATTGTTTCTATTAAGGTAAGGTAATTAAACTTAATAGCAAATAACTGAGAGAGCCAGTCCTCCAGCCAGAGTGTACCAGTTGATTTCCTTACCCATGTTATTCCCACAACCAGAACCATCTACTCTAGACCATTTTGAGCAATGACTAAATTAGAAAGAACACTGAATTTGGATTCAGAGACCTGGTTTAGAATTCCTGCTTGGCTGCTTACCTCCTACCAGATCACAGGCAAAGTCATTAGCTTCTCTGGGCCTTGATTTCCTAATCTTTAAAAGCAGGACATTAGATGAGATGATCTCCATAGTTTTAACTCTAAATTCTATAATGCTATGTATTTGTTTTTATTTTTAAAATTTTATGCTTATCTTCAGATCCAAGTTTTCTCCCTCTTTCCACCCCCTTCTGTACCCTTTGAGAAGGTAAGAAATATAATACCCATTATATGTAAGAAGTCAAGCAAAACATACTTCCACATAAAATGCTACATAAAATGTGTAGTAGAAAATAAAAATTTTTCTGTGTCTGTGATTTTATTGGCTTAGGAAAGTCCTGGGTGAAGAAATTCACTCTATCCATGATGATTAGGGCAAGTCAAACTACTATTTGAATTATTGTGTCATAGAGTTGCCTGGGGCACTGAGAGATTAAGAAATTTGAACTGGCCCACCCAATCAAAATATGTCCAAAGATAGGACTTAAACCCGGGTCTTTCTGATTCCTAGAAGATCTCTCTATTCACTGCACCAACTATATTTTAAATATCCTCCTAAAAGCCTCAGTTTCTCTAAGCTGTAAACATTGCCTCCATGGAAAGATTTCAATTAAATTAGCCATGTTAGAGCATGTTGACCCTGCCAAAAATCTCATACAAATGACTTAGAAAGATGACAAAAGGAAAATTCTTTAAATATCTCTGACCATCCATTTTGCATGATTCTTTACCAGCCAGACAAGGTTTGGCAAATGAGCATTTGTACTGGAAGAGTTTTATATGTTGTGTGGTGGTTAGGTTTTTGGACATTTGGGTTTTGGGGGTAGGACTGGGGGAGAAGGGGTGAAAAGGGAAGAGTGGTCATATAATTGCTTATATTCTCACAATCTGAAGACAATATAAATTGTATTTTCTGACGGCAAGGTGACATCATCTGTAACTTTACCTAGATAATGTTTTCATACTTTTGCATTCTATCTATTTGCTGTGCTCTCTTGAAAGGACAAAGATACAAACATCTAAATTTAGATGTGTAATACCCCTTCCCCAGAGTACTACCTCAACTTACACTCACAGGTTGGGGTCCCTAGAGTCTGACTGCTAGCTTGGTCTCCAGAGGTAATCACGCTGGTGGCTACTTCTGCTACTGCAGTTCCTGAGTCCCCACTGGTATGCTTCCCAGTGACAATCAGACTTAGTGAACTTCTAACAAGGGCATTTACTGAGTTGGTATAGTAAAAGTTGTATAAAACATTCCCCCTCAAAAGCCTGGGGCTCACTTTTCCATAAATATGAGCAGATTCATGGGAAGAGTGAACCCAAACCTAGAGTGCAATGGCAGTGAGACATACATGTAGGGAACATATGTGGAAAGGAACAATTCACATTTCCTTGTATCAGAAATCCTTTCTTGGAGTTATAGACAGCATTCCTCTCTATCTTAAGGGATCATTCTCTCCCTGAAGCTTCTCCTGTGAGTGATTATCTCTCCTTATCCAAGTCTATCCTTGATGTGTCCCTTTGCTCCTAACTAGATAAGCTGTCTCCCAATAGTTTAACATCTCTAGTGACATAGTCAATGAAAGCAGCATGGGCAAGGAAAGAAATTTTTTCTTCTTTCCCTGAATAGTGATTCCTTCTCAGGGATTTGATTTTTCTTCCACTTATGGCTCCAATTTTTAAACTGGTAAACTGCTAAACTTCCTCCAGCTATTTACAACCCCAAAACGTATGGTAAGCCCACCTACACATGTAATTTCCTTCTTAACCCAATCAAACAGGTTCATACCTCGTAAAGGGATTTCAAAGCAAAGGAGGAACTTAAACCCAGATTCTTTGACTACAGCTTCAGTGACTTCTCCTTCTAACTGCCCTGCTTGTTGGCTTACAGTGTGTCAAAATATCTAGTACCTTTAGGGATTATCTAGTTCAAATTCCTTCATTGCACAGGTAAGGAAACTGAGTCTCAGGGAAGGGAAAGTACTTGACTTGGTCCACACATAGAGATAATGGAAGAACCAAGACTCACTATGATGTCCAAAGGCAAGGGATCTTCCTATTAAGGCATGATTCATCTCTCCCCTGATACAGCGCCTACAGACATATAATCTCAGACAACACTCTCTCCCAAGGCAAATGGATTGCTCAAAATCACAAGTGGACTGAAACAGAAACATGCACTCAACAGCACTGAAAAAAACAAAACAACACTGCCAGAGGCTGGAGCCATATTATTTGCAAGCTGTTTCTGAAAAGTCTGTGGGATACAGCTGATCTTAGGAGAGGCTGTCAAAAGAAGTTTCCCTTCAGGTTCTTGGGTAATGGACAATTCCTTTCTGGGGCCTATAAGTCATGGAAAGTTTCCTTTCTTATTTATTTATTTTAATTAACTAGTGTTTATTGTTCTCTCTCTCCTTCCTCCCCTTCTAAAAAATATGAAAAAAATAAAATCTTTGTAACATATATATCTATATACTTATATTTCTATATATGTAGATATATACAGTTAAACAAAGCAAATTTTGAGAAATTTCCAAAAATATATGTCTCCTTCTCTATCTTGACTCCATCATCTCTCTGTGAGAAGGTGGGTTGAATACTTCACTGTTCCTCTGGAATCGTGGTTGGTCAATATATTGATAAGTTCCTGAGTCTTCCAAAGTTATTTGGCATATATTACATGCTGAATAAGTGCTCATTTCCTTCCTTCCTTCCTTTCTTCTTTTCTTCCTTCCTTCCTCCTCTTCCTTGTTTTCCTTTCTTTCTTTCCTTTCCTTTCTTTTCCTTTCCTTTCCTCCTCCCTCCCTTATTTCCCTCCTTCTTCTCTTCCTTTCTTTTTCCCCTCCCTCCCTTCCCTCCTTCCTCCCTTTCCTCCTTCCTTCCTTCCTTCCCTCCTTCCTTCCTTCATTCCTTCGTTCCTTCCTTCCTTCCTTTCTTCCTTCTAGAATCTTGTTATTATATAGCTTATTCTCCTGGTTTTGCTCATTTTACAATGCATAACTTCATACATCTTCCTTGGTTTCTCTAAAAACATCCCTTTTATAATTTTTTATGGCACAACCACAGTCTTTTAGGTAGAGTTTCTGCAATAGAGCTGTACAACTAAGGTAGCCCTTGAAGTTCTGGATATGAAGTGTTTGTAGTTTCAGAGTTTCTATTCAGTTTTGGGGTTTTTTTTTTTGCCTTTTTGAAGGATCCACAAGTTTATCAACATAGAGACTTTTAAGTCACTGTTGTTTTTCTTGCCCTGAACACCAGATCATATAACATTGTCATTTTAGAGCAAAAAGGTTACCTAGTCCAACTCTTGCATTTAAAAAATGAGAAAACTGAGGCCCAGAGAGGGAAAGATGTGCCTAAGATCATACATGTACTAAGTGGGAGAGCCTGAATTCTGACAGAGATCCTCTGATTTGCCAAATCCAGAGTTTTTTCCACTGAATGATAGATTTCTACCCTGAATAGTAATTTCTCTCCCTCTTGCTCTTGTTCTGGCTGCTGGGTGGTGAGTTGGGTCCTTATTGATAAGATTTCAAGTGATACCTGAATAGCAGAGGTAGCTGGGCCCCCAGTATGCTAATTAAAAATGTTTGGCATCTTCAAGATCTCTAACTGCTCACCTCCAATATTCAGTGAAAATAAAGTCCTCTCCAACTTGGAGACAACAGTAAGATAACTGGAAACCCAGGCTATTGGACTTCCTTTAGGAATAGATTCCATTATTTTCAAATTTTCACTTTCCCATATCATATTATGACAGGATAGTCAAGGTCACTCAGAACTAAGATCCAAACTTGGGTCTTCTAAGTCCAAAATCATGGTCCTTATTTCCACTACAAATTAGGAGGGACCTTAAAATAATCTAGTCCAATCCACCGAATTTTGTAGAGGAGATAACTAAGGGTTCAGAAAGGGTGATATCTAAGGTTACTGAGACAATACATGGATTATTTGATACTGACTCCAAATCAAGAGCTCTCCAATGAATCGCCTACCTCCTACCTCCATTAGAACTTAGTGGGAAAGGGACAGACTCAGCACCTCTATTCCACAAGACCTGGACATTCTATGAGCTCTAGTTCTTATAATCCAGGCAAATAGCTTTTGGACTGAAGTTGAGTTTCCAGGCACAACTCTGGAGTCCTTACAATATAGGCATTCCATAAGACTTCAACACCTATCTGACAGGGAAGCTAGATCCTGGTCCTATTAGGGTCATATGCTGTGGACCAGGATGGGGTTGAGTACAGATCTAACTGCCCAGCTGGGACTTTATGAGTAAAAGGGAGGGGATACAATCTGGCTCCTCAAGATGGAACTAGAATTTCCATAGTCCAAGACCAAGGATCCAAAGGCTGTTGTAACTGGGGTATACCTTTGAACATAGAGAAGCAGCAGAGACTCTGGACTACCTTGGTGCAAATAGATGAGCTCCCTGTGACATCCAGGGCTTCCAAGGTTCTAGAAGAATTTCATAAGGAGACTGAGACCAAAGGGAGATGTCAGGGCTGGACCATAGGGACCTTAGGGGTCTGGTCAGGCTTAACTCCACCTTGGGGTTAGGGAGTACCCTTCTTTTTGGAAGGGGAGACCTTGGCTATATTAATTACTTCTGAGGGAGGAACTGCCACCAGAGATACTTTGCCCATTGGTTCTTAAATCCTAACTTCCCTAGGACTTTGTCAGGTTGATCTTGCTGTCCTCGTCTTCCTCCATACGTCATGGTCTTGGCAGAAAGAGTTTTCAAGATATGAAGTTGGATATGGTCCACTCATTGCTTCAGGGTATGCCTTAGGACCTGGGAGATGACTGATTTAAGTGGGAGCTCCAAGATGGGGCCAGACAAGGACAGTACTTTGATCCAATTAATGGGGGTTGGGAGGGAAGGGTGGCTTGAGGTAAAAGAACATCTTGCTTCTGTGACCAGAGACTCAGTCCCCAGGTTGTGCTGGCCAGGGATCCTGGAGGCAAGACAGCTGAGCTTTGGGATGCTGCTACCAATAAGGCCTTGGGAATTTTAAGCCTTCTGTGAGTAATGTCACGCCAACCTGGCCTGGATCCCTGGACCCTAATCCTGGCAAAGGCTGTTTTTCTCTCTCCCTGGAACCAAAGGGTAACATCGGGGAGAGGAGTTAGCAAGGAAGGAACAGGCTATTCCCAAAGTTTTCCCCTCCCCTTATATGGACCTGGAAATTAGGGTTGATGGAGGTAGGTGGGGGGGAGGCAGGAGGAGTAAAGAAGAGGGACTGTGGTAATGAGAGGAGGAGAGGACTGTGCCTGGGACTATAGTATCTAATTTCTAACCCATCCCTCTCTCTCCTTGATGCCTTCTATCTATTTTATCAATAAATAAATATCTAGGTGGCACATTAGACAGGGTGATTTGAGTGTGAATCTTGCCTCAGATACTTACTAGCTTGTATGACCCCAAGTAAGTCATTTAACCTCTGTCTACCTCAGTTTCCTCATCTGTAAAATTAGAATAATAACAGAATTGACTTTATGGAGTTGCTGTGAGGAGTAAATGAGATACGTAAAGCACTTTACAAATGCTATTAAATGCTAGCTGTCATCATTGCTATCACAAAAGGACTGCCATTTTCCTGCTTGGAAAATCTGCTTTTTCCCCATCCATTCCTACCTCCATTGTTCTATTGCAATGTTAATCAAGTTATAGATTATTGTGATGGTTTCCCAACTGGTCTCTCCGACCCTCTAGTATCCATATCTCTGTCCTCTAAGTATCCTACTTAGCAAGGACAATCACAAGTCCTATCAATGATTTCCCCATTGCCTATCAAAGCAAGTCCAAATTTCTTATCTGGGCACTTGGCCCCACCCAATCTGCTCACTTTATCTCCGACTTTCTGTTCACTCAAACCCTTTAGTGATTTCTCCTCTGTTCCTTGACCGTGGCTTGTTATATCCATGCCCTTTAATTCCTTATTCATGCTATTACCCTGCTGAGACCACCCATATCCCACCTTTGCTCCCATAAACAGACATAGAGCATAATACTGGCATAGTTTGGCACACTCTCCCGTATTTTGTGCCCACCCATGCATCTTACGATCCAAATTTGACTCAACCTTCCAGAAAACCTACTTTAATTAACTTAAAAGTCCATTAATGGAAGGAATCTAGACTAGAGACATTCTCCTGCAGAGGTGAGTCCTGTTCTCTTTGGTCCTTTACATGGATGCCAAGGAAAGAGGGGAGAAGGGGGAAACAGTTATATTAGATTGTTGTGTTCATCCTTGGTTTTCGAAGAAGACCATAACATCAGACAAATGTTGACATGACTTGTACTTGACTTTGTTTTGAGTGATGGAAGACTGTGCAAGGGCATCAGTCTCACTTTCTTCTCCTGAGCCATGTGGATCCAGTGACCAGATATTCATAAGGATGACTGGAGATGGCGCAGGAGGCCACGGGAGAACTTGACCTTTTTCAGGCTCAGGTCTTGTCAGGAGTCACTTAAAAGGAGATAACACCCATTCAGTGAATAGGCCTCTTTAAGACTGACTACTATATTGGATTAATCTCTTCTAAAAAGCATCGGTTTCCTTTATACGAAAGAATACTGTGTGTGGGTAAAGGTGGAGGAAGCACTGACTTAGAAGTCAATAGACCTGGGTTCAAACTCTATAACTTCTTAACTAGGTTTGCTGTTGTTCTATTATTTCAGTCATGTCCAACTCTTCATGACATCTTTTGGGATTTTCTTGGCAAAGATACTGGAGTGGTTTGCCACTTCCTTCTCCAGCTCAATTTGCAGATGAGGAAACAGGGGCAGACAAGGTTAAATGACTTGTCCAGGGTCACATAGTAAGTGTTTTGGAAAGATGAGTCTTCTTGACTCCAATCCACTGCACCACCTAGCTGCCTCTCCCCAAGTCATAAAACCCATCTACAATGTCCTTGACAAGTGGTCATCTCTTTTTAAAGACATCCAGCGTTAAGACAGTTCCTTCAATAGAAGCAAACAGTTTCTCCTATCTTGGGGGTAAGATGAACTATTGGTAAATTCATTCATATGTTTAGCCAAAATCTGACTCCCTCTAACTCCTACCTACTTTTGTCCTTGAGGGCCAAGCAGAGAAAATCTGATCATTTTCCCACATGACAACTCTTTAAATATTTTGAAATGTCTGTCATACGCCCACTACATCTTGTCTTTTCTCCACGCTAATCCTTACTGATTTCTTGGGACAGTTATCAGAAGCACTTCCTTCTCTCTCTGCTTCCCAGAATCCCTAGCTTCCTTCAAAACTTAGCTCAAAAGTCCTCTCCTGGAGGAGGCTTTTCATGATTTTCCCTCTCACCTCCTCACATTTATTTTTGTCTCTTTGCTACCTGAAAAAACTTAGTGTATAATGTGTATTTACATCTTTGTATGCAAGAAAGTAAATACAAATTTACCTTCCCTTCTCCAGCCCCCTCCAAATAATCTAAGTTTGCTGAGGGCAAGGACTTTTATCTTTGCCTTGTGGCATGAGAGTATATTGCTTGTCCTTCACTTTTGAAGAGGACCGATGATATCTTAACTCCTTTGTGAATTGAATTTAGGTGAAATAAACTTAAGTCTTAATTGGATATAAGTGAGGAAGACTCTCTTCCAGAGTCATCAAAGTTCAGTGACAGGACAAAAGCCCTGGGGACGGCCCAGAATGCAGTGGATAACCTTGGCATCTCTGATGTTTGACCTAAGTGCTCCTGCTTTAGCTTCCTTCCTGGCCATTGGAATAAATTTTTCTCATCCACTCATCCAACTGGGGGAAGTCTTCACATGCTTAGGGTGGTTTAACCCATCTACCAAGATAGTTTCCTGGGGTATGGATGTTTCATATGCTACAACTTCTTGGAGCTACAGGTGAGAGGTGGGTGACAGGTGGACACCAAAGGTGGATGAGCAGCCCTGAAAAAGGCTCAGCAGCCCCCACACTAGAGCGCTAGTCCTCTTTGAACACCCATACACCCAAATAGGAGAGTATAATGCAATGCTAGTTCACCATTGCTGCTTAATAAATGTTTCTTGAATTGAATTGAGCAAGACAAGGTCCCCAGTTTTCCCCAGAACTCTGAGTTGTCATCTTTTGAATATGCTCCAATGTATCAATATCCTTTGTAAAATGTAGCACCAAAAACCAAATGCAATACACCAGATGTATTTTGATCAAGGCAGAGTATTCTGATCTCATGGCATGGTGCCTGGCACATAGTAGGAACTTAATAAATGCTAGTTGATTGATTGATATCATCATCCTAGCCTTGGCCACTGTACTTCTATTAGTGTAACCTACAATTGGATGAGCTCTTTGGGAGAGAGAAGAATGCTGCTGATTCATGGTGATCAAAGGATCAGATATGGAAGGGACCTGAGAGATCATGTAGCCCAACTTCCTCATTTGACAGCTGAGAAAACTGAGATGAAGTGGACCAATCCAGGAAATTCTCCTTTCAGTCCCACTTTCCTCATCTATAAAATAGGGATAATAACTGTACATAACTCAGTCAGTGAGTCAACAAGCATTTATTAAGGGCCTTCTATGTGTTGGGCATGAACTATAGATACATACATATATAGAACTAGAGATACAAAGACAAAACAAAACAAAACCTTCCCTGCAATCAAGGAGCTCACATCTAGTGGGAGATGCTGATAGTACCACAATTATTTATATAAAATGCTTTGTAAACCTTAAAACACTATATAAATAGGAGCTATTATTAATATAACTCATACTTCACTCTTTGGTCTACAGATACCTAGTCTTAAGAGTCTGATTTCTGTCTTTCTTCCCAGTAATTTTTGCCTATGGATGGCATGGTCTTCTTGGGCAATGAAGGAAAAACACAACAGTCCTACCTCATAGGTGTTGTATTTTATGGTATCTGATTCAATAGCTTTATCTGGGTGCTTTTTTCCCTCCTTCTCCCCTTTTAGCTTAAGAACATTTTAATCAGATCAACTGTCTCCAGACAAGTAAACTTTTTCCTGCTCTCATTACATATCCTCTCTTTCTCTGGAAAATGGCCAAGGAGGAAGAGCTTTGCCTTGTTCTTAGGGAAATGAGATCTCTCTGTTTATACACAAATATAAAAAATGATAACCAAAAGTATAAGGCAATATAGAGTATGATTTGCCTTGTTCTTAGGGAAATGAGATCTCTTTGTTTATACACAAATATAAAAAATGATAACCAAAAGTATAAGGCAATATAGAGTATGATTATAAAGTAATGACACTGGTTCTACAAGTCACAAAGAAATAGCAATATGTCTATGTCATAGGTGACCAGTGCCAAATGAAGGGAATAGACATATGTTGTAGGAGTTTAAAGAGGAGAAAGGATAGTGGTACACCCTTGTGGGCTAGACTAAGTCTCAAGGAGGAGATGGGACTAGGGGTTAGTCTTGAAAAATGAGTAAGATTTCTGGAAAGTGTAAGATAATGATGTATGCTCATAGTTCTTGCAGGAAAGGTTGATTCTGGTGAATTGCTTGAACCATTCAGTGTCCACACTAAATCTGGCACCAATATGATGAAGAGAGAGGAGTAGGGAGACCAGCAGCCTATCTAAGGAAGGGCAAACAAGCCCAGGTCAGAAATGAGGCAGGTCAAAGTTTTCATGTCCATCAGCAGATGAATAGGACCTATGAGGTAGGGAGTACCAGTCTTCAAAAAAGAAACAAACAACATGGTGGACACTCTAAATGTAAGAATGGGAGATCAGGCTGAGTAAAAGCAAAACAGAAAAGTAGGAATGTTCCCAGTAGATTCAGGAAATTCTTAGTCATCAGTCTGGGTTTGTGTCGGGGAACACTGCAAAATGTAGCTGTAAGGATTAGTAGGTGGTTTGGAGAGTCAGCCAAAGGAATCTTCTCTTGCAGATAGAGAGAATCATTTAAAGCTTTTGAATGGAGATTTTCAGAAAAGACTTTAGGAAAATGTATCTTGGATTAAGACAGATTGGAGAGGGAAGAAAATGACAGCATGAAGACTGGTTAGCAGATTATTGTAATAGCAATAATCTTGGACAGCATGAGCTATAAATGATCTGAACTAAATTGGTGGTAGCAGGATGAAAAGAACTGGCACAAGAGAAAGCATGTGCAACTGACAACTTGGCACCACTTGGTTATGTTGGAGGAAGGAGGCAAGAGCGAGGAAGGATACATATGACATTCCAGTTAGTTGCCATCTTAGGTGACTGTCAATTATTGCCAGAAATAGGAGGAGCCAGTTAATAAAAGACATTGACAAGGTCAGTTTTTTACAATAATAAAACAGACAAATGCAGGTTTCGGGCAGACAGTCAGAAATGTAGGAATATAACAGAGATGGGGGTATAGATTTGGAAGCCAACTCTATAGAGGTTACACAATAACAGAATTTGAGAGCTGGAAGGGACCTCAGTGGCCCTCAAGTCCACCCCATACACAAAAGGAATCCTTTTATGTCCTAACATAACATAAATAACAAATGGTCTTCCAACCTTTACTTGAAGATCTACCCCCAAGGAGGGGGAGACCATTGCCTCTTGGAGCAACCTATTCTACTTTTGGATCACTCTGTTGAGAAAATTTTCCTAACATCAAGCTTAAATTTGCCATTTTTTGCCCCCACCCATTATCCTTGGCTCTGCCTTCTGGGACCAAAGAGAAGTTAAAGACCTTCATGACATAACAGCACTACAAATACGTGAACAAAACACTCATGACCCCCAAGTCTTCTCCATACTAAATGTTCCCAGTTCCTTCAAATGATTCTCAGATGACCTTCACTATCCTGGTTGCATTCCCGTGGGGCTTAGAGGTTGTTGAATTTACTTGGCTCTTTAGAGCTATAATAAAACTCATACCTCCTCCTTGGTCAGCCTAAGTAACCTTTATGTCTATAGGTAAGCACATATGCTCTTCTGAGAGCACTATTCATCAGAACCTCTGATTCCCTCAGCCTAGTTTTTAAAATTTCATCTTTACTTGGAGACAGCTGTCTGACCTCCATTTTGAACTCAGGACAGCTGCTTGGCTTCCTGTCCACTTAAAGACAAGTCTCTGGTACACTGAGTGTAGCTCTCTGGCCTTCTATGAATATGAGGTCAGATCCCTTAGCCTCCTGGCCACAGTCAAGACACATGTCTGGCCTCCTAAATTATTTGAGGACAAATTCCTGGCTTCCTGCCCTTGATCACACTAGACCGTTTCTGCTAGGTGATTTCTTTAGAATCCATAAGTCCACTTATTTGATTTCTTATTAACCAGTATTTTTTTTCTTATTTGAATCAAACCTGTTATTTCATTAGAGTAAGGAACTCACAGAAAGAGCATTTCCTCTACCAAAATAAATTAACAACTTTTTTGTAATTTAATTTTAGAGATATAACCAGAATATTTCAAGGTCATAGGTGTATTTCTGAACCTCCCCCAAGTCACCCCTTTTCCATAAAAAATAACAAAATAATAGACTAATGTTACCCATTAATACTGGGATTTGAATTTATTCCCCTCTGACTCAAAGGCCCACACTCCAGTCACTACTGCCTCTAAGGAACCATCATACAGTTATTTCAGATATGAAGCCCATGGAATGTAGGTATTTATTAAGTCAATTCACCTGATGGTCCCCATACGTGCATGCACACACACATACACACACATTACTGAAAAGATAATAGTGGCTCGATGAGAGAATAAAGTGAAAGGAGGGAGGAGAAAGATTAAAAAAAAGAATTAATTTGGCCATAAATAGGCATTGGATTTAGCAGCAGGTAGATCATTGGTGACCCCTGAGGGATTAAACTTAGAGAAATTTCTTTCGGATTAGATAAATTTGAAGGGAGAGAGATAGAAGGAGTCTAGTGAAGGGATATTTGAAATAGTCTAGACATCAGTTGTAAAAGGCCTGAAATAAGTTGAGGGCAATGGGATTCTTATCTTCCTAAGGAGAACAGGAGTTCAAGGATAAAAGTGGAATTTCACCCACTTTTTTGAATTTTCCATAGAAATTTGTAGTAGTAGTAGTAGCAATAGCTAGCATTTATATAGTCCTTTAAGGCTTACACAGCATTTTACCTATACTGTCTCACATTGTCCTCATAATAATGAGAAGTAGGTGCTGTTATTATATCCATTTTACAGGAAAGAAAATTGAGGCTCCAAAGTTAGACTTGCTCAGGGTCACACAGCTCGTAAATGTCTGAGGGAAGATTTGAACATTCCTGATTCCAAGTCCAGCCCCATGCCACCCAGCTGCCTTAGCACCCAATACTTGAATTAGAATGAGTTGGATTATGTAAAGTTAAGGAATTTTATGGAACAAATGGTGTGGAGGTGGGAAATGTAAACTTACCCAACAAAACAGACAAATAGTTATACAATTATTTGCCAAATTTAACAAATTTTATCTCCCCCACCCCCAACACCCAAAGTTTCCCCCAAGACCAGCTGGTTAGACTTAGCTTCTTTTACATAAAGCACAAATGCAATTAAGGGTGTGTCCTTTGCATATGAAGATGATCCTTTTGACTCAGGAACATATAGGACTGGTGAGTCTTCACTGAGCCATTGGAAGGTATGACTTCTTAAGGACTAATGCTTTGCATCTGTAAGAACGTTGACCTAGATTTTCTTGTTCAGTTGTTATTCAGTTATATGTGATTCTTTGTGATCGTGTTGGGGTCATAAAGATAGTAAAGTGTTTGCCATTTCCTTTCTAGATCATATTATAGATGAGGGAACTAAGGCAAACAGAGTGAAGTGATTTGCCCATGGTTATGCAGCTAGTAAGGGCTTGATGCCAGATTTGAACTCAGGGAAATGAGTCTTCCTGACTCCCAGCACTATAATGGGAGTTAAAAATCTTCCCCACCCATTGATAGGGCTCAGGTGGGTCTATTGAGGGAGACTTGATTAGGGAAAGACTTGTTTCCTACGAAAGCACACACATTTTGCTGATTGCTAATGAGGCACTGGGTCATGAGAGTCATGCCCTCCACCTCTGAATAGAGTATATATACTCTAAGAGGAGGTTTTGCTTTGGAGCTTAGTTTTGGAAGAAGGTTTGTGTGCCAGATGAGACTCTGGGAAGCCACTAAGAAACCCCTGGCTTTGAAAATCCCGATGTTGGTCCTTCTCTCTCTGGCAGCTATGTGTGTGTTTATGTGGGGCAGCTAGGTGGTGCACTGGATAGAGCACTAGTGCAAAAGTCAGGAGGACTGAGTTCAAATCTCACCTCTGTCACTTGACACTCACTAGCTGTGTGACCTTGGGCAAGTCACTTAACCCCAATTGCCTCTTCCTGGGTCATCTCTAGTCATTCTGATGAATATCTGGTCACTGGATTCAGATGGCTCTGGAGGAGAAGTGAGGCTGGTGACCTGCACAGCCCTCCCTCACTCAAAACAGTCAAGTGCAAGCCACGTCATTATTTCTCTGATGGCATGGTCTTTGGCAACGAAGGATGAACACACATGTATTTATGTATATATGTAATGGTCAGACAATTGGAAGCCTGTCTGTTGGTCCTTGCATGTTGAATGTAATTAAAGTCATTGTTGATCTCTCAAAAGTTGCCTTTCCTTTTATAAATGCAGATCTAAGAACCTATGTTAGCAGGCCTCCCTATATATGTCAGGGTGGTTACTGATACAAGCACTCTATCCAATGGACCACCTAGCTGCCACAATCTAGGTTGTTAGCTTTGACTTTGGAAGACATGGTAGTGATAAATTTTTCTTCCTCCTCTTCATGTGAAACTAACTGACTGAAATGAGGTAAGTCTGATAATTTGGCCTTCACTGCAGAAGGTTCTGAACAATTCAGCTTACCTATGTGCATGTATATAGGTGCCATATAAATCTCAGTGCAGGCAACTTTACTAAAACTTTTGAGATACCCTGTATGTGGAAAAAAAATGACATGAAGCAATTTAATGTTATTCCTCTTCTCCACTGGAAACAAAAAGAAATATATCTGCTTATTTTGCATCTTATAAATGAAGTTTGGTAGAATGGAAAAGGAAGTTAGAAGATGTGAGTTCAAATTCAGTCTCTGATGTTGGTGACCTTGTGACCTTGGATAGGTTGCCTAACCTCTTCATCTCAGTTTCTTCAATTATATAATGTGGGAAAGGGACAAGAAGACCTCTGGGATCTCTTCAGTCTTAAATCTATGATCCTGTGATCTTATGGGTTAAACTCCTACTAACTCCAAGACATGCAAGATTTCTTGCAAAATGAAAGGACCAACCCAACTGCCTTCTTTACTTTTGCCTATACAAACTCTCCATTTCCCATTTCCATAGCTTTGCCTAGGTTGTCACCTATCCACTCTCATTTCACATTTTCACCTTAGAATCCCTAGCTTCCTTCATGGGCCACCTCCTACACTTCTCCTATAATACCTATCCTATTTCTCTCAGGTCCAATTATCTCCTCACTCAGAAATTATTCTCCATTTTCTTTGTATATACCTTTATTTTTAAAAAAATCTATTTACATGTCCTTTCTCCCTAAAAGGTCCTTAAGGTTAGATACTGTTTAATTTTTTACCTTGTATCCCCAATGTCTAATATATATAGTAGCTGCTGAATCATGGCTTATTAACCAACAGAAGGAATGAAAGCAGCATGGCCCATGAAAGTCCCATTCCCAAGCATTACACAAGGGACCACAAATCTGGTTCTATGAGGAAAGTTGCTCAGGTCTCCTAATCCCCCACAGCTACATTTTTTCATAGCTAAGAGATTCCATCTAACTCTCTGTCCCTATTTCAAGTGCAGTTAATTCTGGGGGCAGCTAGGCGTCCAGTGGAGAGAGCACCAACCCTGGAGTCAGGAGGACCTGAGTTAAATCCAGCCCCAGACACTTACTAGCTGTGTGACCCTGGGCAAGTCACTTAATTCTATGCCTAAAATAAGAAAAAAAAAAAGTAAAATCAATTCTGCAATGGTTAATGAATATTTATTCAGCATTTAAGATCAATCAAGCAATAAGCATGTATTAATCACCTTCTATGTATCAAGCATGCTAATCATTAAAGATATAAAAAGAGGCAAAAAAACCAAACAGTCCATGCCCTCAAGGAACTTAAAATCTAGCGGCAGGAGACAACATGCAAACAAAAATATACAAAACAACGTAGACACAGGATAAATAATTAACAGAGGGAATTAAAAGAGGGGTTGAGGAGGGCTTCCAAGATTTTAGTATGTTCTAGGCACTGTGCTAAGCCCTTGCAAGTAGAAAGAAAGGGAAAAACAGTCCCTAACTTCAAAGAGAATCCATCCATTCTAATGAAGGAGTCAGCTTGACTAGGTGAGGACAATATCTATACAGAGCCATGGAAGATCATCTCAGAGAGGAAGGAACCAGCCAGTGGTATTTACATAGCTCCTTAGAGTTTGTAGGGTGCTTTATTGACCCTCACAACAGTGAATTAGATAACAGAGGTACTATTAGACCCATTTCACCCATGAGAAACTGAAATAGTCAATCAGACAGATGACATTGTGCTAAGTACTGCACCCATTGCCTCATCTTACACTAAACATCCCTGTTTGTTTTGTTTTTTTTCCAGTGCCAGCAGTGAGTTACAGATTGAGTCAAGATAGATGAATACAATGAATGGACAGTCTTAGCACCAGTAAAGGAATCATTTTACCCAGTTTCTATACACTTGGGCTTCAGATAGCTCCAATGTGGGAGGGAAGTTGGCATCCTCAATACTGATATTGGTAACAGCTACTACCACCCTGCCCCCTCAATTCAATTGTCCGACTTCCTGGAGGAAGAAGGCTGTTGTCACAGATCTTCCAAAGGTCCACAAACAGCAAAAATGATTCAACAAACATCTGAGTGCCTATAGACAAAGCATTGTATTGGGCTCTGAGAGGTGGCCAATATGACTGACCCAGCCCCAATCACCAAAGGAACTCAAAATGTATGGGGGGGGGTGCGGCAGAGAAAAATATATATGTGTATAGATTATACACATAGACTACCCATCCCTAACTTTATGGACATTTGCATTACTGATATTCATTTTGATGGACAAGACTAATTTATAGCTAATTGGTAATGACTGTTCCAAGAGCTAGATAGACATTGGTCGAGAAAGTAGAAATAGTTCTTTTAAAAATATATATTTTAATAGTATTTTATTCTTCCAATTATATGTAAGGATCATTTTTAGTGTTCATTTTTCATGGAATTTTAAGTTCTAAATTTTCTCCTTCCCTCCAATCCCTTTCCCTCCCTTCCCCTTCCCTGCCTAAGATGGTAAACAACTTAATAGGGGTTATATATGTACAATCATGTAAAACAGATTCCCGTATTCATCATGTTGTAAAAGAAGAAACAATTTGTAAAATACTTAGTTTGAAAAAGGAAAAAGGGCGGAGCCAAGATGGTGGAGTAGAAAGACTCACATATGCTAGCTCCGAACCCACAGCCCATGGATTTCCTCTAAAAAGAACTTCCAACAAATTCTGGAACAATGGAAGCCACGCAGCAACACAGTGAAAGAGATTTCTGTTCCAGAGAGCCCTGAAAAATCGATCCCAAAGGTCCATCGCGCACCAGACAGGAGCAGAGGCCAGCCCTGCCCTGCCCCAGCTGTGCAGCATCGAGAGGAGCGAGCAGATCTGAGCAGGCTTCAGGGACAGAATCTCCAGCGGCCACGAAGGTCCCTCCACCCACAGACACACAGATGAGTGAGAGAGACGTCTGGACGTCTGGACAGGATGAGAGGGGAGTGGGCTGGCTCCATAACTCGGGCCCCCTCGGGAAGCAGCAGCAGAGGTAGTGGGTGGACAGAGGCTCCCAGAGCAGGCAGGAGCTCAGCAGCAGCTCCATTACAGAAGGTCTCTGCATAAACCCCCTGAGGGAACTGAGCCTGAGAGGCAGCCCTGCCCCCACCTGAGAACCTGATTTAATCTTACCCTGAATAGCAGCCAGCCAGCTGTTGAAAGCCCTGAGGCTGGTGAGTAGCATTTAAATCTCATACCCCAAGCACTAGCTGGGCAGATCTAGGCCGGGGGTGGAGAGGACTCTCAGAAGTCAAGTAACTGGCTGGGAAAATGCCCAGAAAAGGGAAGAAAAATAAGACCATAGAAGGTTATTTTCTTGGTGAACAAATGATTCCAACCTTCCTCTCTGACAAAGAAGAAAACTACTTACCATCAGGTAAAGACATGATTGTCAAGACCTCTGTATCCCAAGCATCTGAAATAGATATTCAATGGGCTCAGGCCATGGAAGAGCTCAAAAAGGATT
>CM053770.1:217043142-217060143 GCA_028658325.1 Potorous gilbertii
GAGCCCATTGGATATCTGTTTCAGATGTTTGGGATACAGAAGCCTTGACTCCTATGTCTTTACCTGATGGTAAGCATTGCTCCTCCTCCTCAGAAATGAAAGGGGCTAACATCTGTTCACCAAGAAAGTAACCTTCTATGGTCTTATTTTTTTTCCCTTTTCTGGGCATTTTCCCAGCCAGTTACTTGACTTCTGAGATTCCTCTCCACTCCTGCCTAGATCTACCCAGCTAGTGCTTGGGGTCTGAGATTCAAATGCTACTCCTCAGCCTCATGGCTTTCAGTAGCAGGCCTGGGGGCTATTCAGGGTAAGACTAAATCAGGTTCTCAAGTGGGGGCAGGGCTGCCTCCCAGGCTCAGTTCCCTCAGGGGGTTTATGCAGAGACCTTCTGTAATGGAGCTCCTGCCAAGCTCCTGCCTGCTCAGGGAGCCTGTGGCCACCCGCTGCCTCTGCTGCTGCCTCCTGAGGGGACCTGAGTCATGGAGACACCCTGCTCCCCTCTCAGCCTGTCCAGATATCTTTCTCACTGACCTGTGCATCTGTGGGTGGAGGGACCTTCGTGGCTGCTGGAGATTCCGTCCGTGAAGCCTGCCTGCTCAGATATGCTCGCTCCTCTCAGTGCTGCAGCCAGGGCAGGGCTGGGCTCCACTCCCGTCTGATGCTTGATGGACCTTTGGGATCGGTTTTTCAGGACTCTCTGGAACGTAAATCTCTTTCACTCTGTTTCTGTGAGACTTCCCCTTCTCCAGCATTTGTTGTGAGTTCTTTTTAGAGGAGATTCACAGGCTGTGGGTTCGGAGCTAGCATATGTGAGTCTTTCTACTCCGCCATCTTGGCTCCGCCCCCCTGAACAAAGTACTTTCTAAAGCTAATGTCTAAAAAAACAATAATAAGATAAGGTTGCTTTTCAAGATATAAAAATCTGATCATTTGTATTTGTGTTTCTTAGATAACCAAACTGGAAAAAAAAAATTAGCTTGCATCTAGGTGCTTTTTTTTTTTTTTTTTTAGGCTATGTAAGCATAATGCAAGCTACAGAAGGTTCTTCTAAGCTGAAAATATCTGAATTAGAAGACTGGTGTTGGGACCTGTATGTTTGTTGTCTGAGGACCAATCCACCTATGTTCAGAGATGCTAAACTGAAAACAAATGATGGGTATTTTAATCACAGCACCTATGTGAGGTGTGCTAAGGTGCAAGAGGGTTGTGAGATGTGCTGGTGGAGGGATTGTTCAGACTGAAGAAACTCTAGCTCTTTGACGTACTAATTCACTAAAAAAAAGTTATCAAGTATGGTATTCTCCCCTTGCCTTAAGAGAGAGAAACATTTCAGATGACAAAGTCTCATTACAGCTTTGGGTTTTGATTTGTTAGGGCTTTTCATTTGACTGGAGGTAAGAAGGGAGAAGTTTCCCTAGCTAGACATTGAAGATATTTCTTTTTAAATTCATATTTTAAACTGTATTCCAGATTTAGCATTATGCATATATGACATTTCAATAGATGAAATTTCTGAATAATAAACCATCAAAGTCACTTCAGTCACTTTATAACTGACATTGATTTAAATTCTTTTTAGTATTCAATTTTTATTGATATCTTTTATTTTAATATCATCTTAATTTTCAAACATATCCCTTCCCCACTTCCACTCAGTAAGTCATCCTTTGTAATCAAGAATAACTAAGGTGGGGGGGGCGATGGAAAGCAATGCAAAGAAACTAGCCGCCTCATCAATCATGTCTGACAGTTTATTTAATATTCCATCACTATAGATCTCCATCTCTGCAAAAAAAAAACAAAAACAAAAAAACAAAAGTGGGCTGTGCGTATTCTCATTTAACTATAGTTACATAATGTTCAATTTCATTTGGTAATTAATAGTAGCTAATATTTACATGGCACTATGTGTTAGGCATTTTACAATTATTATGTCCTTTGATTCTCATAACAAACTGGGGAGGTAAATACTATCCCCACCACAGATGAGAAAACTGAGGCAAATAGAGGATAAGTGACTTGCCCAGAGTCACACAGCTAGCAAATGTCTTAGGTTGGATCTGAAGTCAGATCTTCCTGGCTCCAGGCTCAGCACACTATCCACCATATCACCTCATTATTTCTGTTTATTCCATTTACAATGGTGTCTTTCTGTTGCATCTATTGTACAGATCCTGGCACATAGAAGACACTGAATCAATTCTTATTGACATAATAAGTTCTTAAAAAGTAAAACAAGCTGTCCATTAATGGGAGAATGGGTAAACAAATATAATGGATATGCTGAAATAACACTAATATTTTTAAAATGACAACTATAAGGAATTCAGATAATTATGGGAAGATTTAGTTGAATGACTGTAGTAGGAAAAAATCAGAACCAAGAGAGTAACATGCATAATATGCTATTGTTGTATCCCTGAAAGAGCAAAATCAATAATAATATTAAATTACAATAAAATAAAATATATATAAATATATTTTATAATTATAATTACCAAGTTTGTCTCTCCAAAAAAGATGGAAAAGTATACCTCTCTCTTTTTTTGCAAACATGGGGGATTATGGGTTTGAAACACTGTGTCAGACTTGGTTGATTTTATTGCTTTGTTTTTTTCCCTCTTCTTAAAAAAATTCTTTAATATAAAAATGACTTGCTGAAAAGAAGAGGGTAAAAAGATAAGCTTGAAATTAAAGTGATTATAAAAACAAAACATCAGAAAATATGTTCAGTTAAAATGAATTGAAATCAATACCAGCTGTATCTCTTCCTGAATTGACTTCGAGAGTTGATTATTCAGAAATTTCTTATTGAAAAGTCATATGCCTTTACTATCTCCCTCAAAAAAAATTATTCCTCCTTTCTACACCAACCAAAAATATAAACAAACCAAAACTGCAGTGAGATTTCATCTTTTAATCATCTGAAATATTTTAGTCACCTATATAAGGGGGAGAATGTCACTTCTGTTGCCTTCAGGGGGTGATGTCATCCAATCCCTAAAAAAAAAAATTTCTATAAATACTGTCCTTGGAAACTATTAGGTAGTTAGCTGGAAATTCCAAAGAAATGGCATTACATAATGAAGCAAGGACATTTTCAACTTCCTTAGAAAGTGATTCTACTATCCCAAAAGAAAGTTTGGAATTGGGTCAAAAATGGAGGACTGCTTCTTCACTGCTGGAGATTTCATTGTTATTTAAATTATTGAGAGAGATTTGGTTGTATGAGGAATATTTAGCCCTATTTTACTTTTAAAAATATATGCATATGTACATACATGTATCAACAAACACATATTTATATACATATGTATATAGACATATATGTATATGGTAGGGTTTTCCTATATAACATGGATTATATATAACACAAGTGTATATATATACACATATGTATACCTACATATACACATATGTACACATGTATGCTGATTCCATTTGTCACAAATATATTAACATTCATTTTGATCTATATACTCTGGAGTTTTTTTTAATGCCATTGCAGATATGACTAGGAAGGGGGCACGCTTTAGTGGAGATTGAGCTGGACCAGGAATCATGAATACCAAGTTCAAATCTCAGTTTTGTGTGGATTACTCATTGTGTTATCATCACCAAGTCACTTAGACTCTCTGAGGTTCTGAAATTCCCTAAGCCTATCAGGTATAGATGAAGTGAAATCTTCATTGGTGAAGGAAGGTCTCACATGCCAATGAAATAAAAATCCTTGTTGTATTGATTTGTCTCTCAGTAGTAGAAGTAGTATATTACCATAGTAGAGAGGGTGCTATTTTTTTAAAAAAAAATTTTATTAATTTTATTTATTTTCAGTGTTCTACAATCACTACCATGTAACTTAGATTTTTTTCCCCTCCCTTCCCTCACCTTCCCACTCCCTTCCTGAGATGGCATACAATTTTATATAGTTTCTATACATTAAATACATTTTCACTATAGTCATGTCGCGTAGAAGAATTAAAATGAATAGGAGAAATCATATAACAAACCAAAACGTAATACAAAAGAGAATGATCTACTACATTCCATAGTTCTTTCTCTGGATGTGGAAGGCATTTTTGCCTTAAAAGACCATTGGGAATTTTTTAAAATCCTTGCATTGCAATGAATTTCCAACTCTACCAGAAAAAACTCTCACACACTGTGGTCGTTGCTGTGCACAAAGTTCTCCTTGTTCTGCTCCTTTTGCTCAGCATTGGATCATATAAGTCTTTCCAGGCTTCTCTGAAGTCTTCCTGTTCATCATTTCTTATAGTACAACAGTATTCCATTACATTCATATGCCATAATTTATTCAACCATTCCCCAATTGATGAGCATCCCCTTGATTTCCAGGTTTTGGCCATCACAAAGAGAGCTGCTATAAATATTTTTGTACATGTGGGACCCTTTCCCATTTTTATAATCTCTTGGGGATACAGTCCTAGAAGTGATATTGCTGGGTCAAAGGGTATGCACATTTTTGTAGTCCTTTGGGCATAGTTCCAAATTGCTCTCCAGAATGGTTGGATCAACTCACAGCTCCACTAACAAAGAACTGGTGTTCCAACTCTCCCATATCCTCTCCAACATTTATCATTTTCCTGTTCTGTCATGTTTTCCAATCTGATAAGTGTGATGTGGTACCTCAGAATTGTTTTGATTTGCATCTCTTTAATCAATAGTGAATGAAAGCATTTTCCCACATGACTATAGAAATCTTTAATTCTTCCTCTGAAAACTGTCTGTTCATATCCTTTGACCATTTATCAACTGGGGAATGAGAGGGTGCAAAGTTTTTTAAAAAACTATTAAATAATATTTTATTTTTTCCCAATTACACATAAAGACAATTTTTAACATTCTGTTTTTTTTTTTTTTAATTTTGAGTTCCAAATTTTTTCCCTCCCCCTCTCACCTTCCCTGTCCCTGAGAGGGTGAGCAATTTGATATAGTTTATGTGTACAGTTATGCAAAACATATATCTTTATTAGTCATGTTGTGAAAGAAGACACAGAAAAGGGCACTAGACTTTGAATTATGGATCACATATGTTAGCTTTAAAAAGCTGTGTAGGATTTTAGGTCATCTAGGTCAACCCTTTCATTTTTACAGAGGAGGAAACTAAAACTTCAAGAGCTGAAGTGATTTATGGGTAGTAAGTCTTGGAGCTGGGATTCAAACCTGAGTCTCTTTGTTCCAAATCTAGCCCTTTATTTAGTTTTTGAAAGACTACGTTGAAACTTTGGATGACTCCTAGTTCATCATTGTTTCTACTGTCATATTGCATCCTCAAGAACACAGGTTCAAATCCCGGTTCTGCCACTCATTTTTCTCGTCTATAAAACAAAGAGGTTGAAATAAATAATTTCAGAGGTGCTTTTCATCTCTAATATTAATTGCTAGTGTTTACACAATGTTTCAAAATTTGCAAAGCACTTTACAAATATCTTGGGGGCTATTATCATGCTTATATTACAGATGAGGGGACTAGGGCAGAAGTTAAGTGACTTGCCCAGGATCATTTAGCTCTCAAAGTGTCTGAGGCTGGATTTGAACTCAGGTCTTCCTGAGTGTACATCTAATGTTCTAACTACTGTGCCATTCAGTTGGTCCAAGTCTGTGATATATTGATCCCGCCACAAGGAAACATTTAATCAAGTAAGGGAATATTCAATATTGATCTCGACAAATGAACTTAGACTCTGACCTGAATCTGAAAAAGATTCAACTCCAAGAGGATAGAGTGCTGGTCCTGAAGACTCGTCTTGCTCAGTTTAAGTCTGACCTCAGACATGCAGGAGCTCTGTGACTCTGGGCAAGTCACAACCCTGTATGCCTCAATTTCCTCATCTGTAAAATGAGCTGGAGAAGGAAATGGTAAACCGCTCCAGTATCTTTGCCCAGAAACCTCCAAATAGGCTCAGAAAGTCAGACACAACTGAAAAACAACTGAACAACATCTTATAACATTTTTCAGCAATTGGTTATCATTTTTCTAACATAAGCAAAGAAAGGAGGAACATATCTTGCAGATGATATTTTGAGAAAAAGCACTATCTATGGAATCAAAGGAACTGGGTTCAAAGTCTGTCTCTGACACTTACTATCTCTGAGACCTTGGACAAATCACTTAAAACTCAGAGCCCCAGGTTCCTCACAGTAAAATGTAGAGGTTGAGCTAGATGCCTTCCGAGGTATTAGCCGGATGAAGACTGTAGGACCATAGTTTCATAGAATGAAAAGTAGATCCATAGCTGAAAGTGACTTCAAAGGTTGTGTAGTTCAATCCCTTTGCATTAATTTATTGATTTATCTATTGATCTGTCATGGATCTGTTCATTCATCCATTTATTAATTACAACTTTCAAGCATCTAGTTCTTCTCCCTCCCTCTGTCTCTCTAGCAAAAAAGAGGAAAAAACAAAATGACCAGGACAAACATCCAGTCTAGTCAGACAAATTGTTATAGTAGCCATACCCAAAAAAGTTGTCTCGTTCTGCATTTTGTGTCTGTCACCTTTCTGCGAGGGGATGGGAGGCATTCTTCATCATTTTTTTCTCTAGAATCATGGCAATATTGTCCATTCACACACACACACACACACACACACACACACACACACACACACACACACACACACACACCCTAAACTCACATCACATAGATGAGGAGAGACTGAGTTTCCGTGAGATTAAATAAATTTGTGATGCTGTGAACCCAATGTTCTACACTCGTTGTTGGTAATGTGAGAACCTCAACTTTGCATTTCAAATTTTATCTTTAATGCATTATTAGGATAATTCTTGCTTAGCAAAATACACAGAAAAAAAATAAAAATGAAGTGTTTAACATTTGTTTAAGGGAATTGAAGAATGTTTTGGATAACTCCAGGTGATATTTACAGATACTTTGGCTTGAAACATCTACACAATTTTGGTGATGAAGGGTAGAACATTTGTTGAACTATCTAGATATCATTTTTTAATGTACCTTAATTTCCCTCCTCACCCTGAAGGTGGAAAATTGACCTTAGACACACTCTCAAATAGCTTTACCCATGATAATCATTAACAAATGTTACCTTAGACTGACCCTTCCACTGGAGACCCACCATGAAATGAATGTTTTCTCTGACTTCTGCTCTATCATTATCACATCCTGCCTTGGGGCAACTCTGTCTCTGGAAGAGAGTGCCTTTTTATGCACGTATGTGTGCAAACTTGTCCTTTTGTGCATCCAAAATGAAAGCAATTTGCATCGGGCTAGACATTTTTCAATGTCTGGCATGACTAGAAGCTTCTTGGGACTTTTTTTTCTCCCTTGCCACCTCTATCCCCCTCAACTACTCCCATACACAATTCCACACACATACTTAAGTTAGCTTAATTGATTAGGAATCATTTTCTACACCTTCCTTGTGTTATATTTCCCATTTCTTACAATTCATAAATGTATGCATGTATATATATTCTACCACATATATACAAAAGATAAACAAATGTACAGATACATATATTATATATTGTGGGTTGCATATATGTGTATATGTGTTGTGCGTGCGTGTGTGTGTGTGTGTGTGTGTGTGTGTGTGTGTGTGTGTATATATATATACAACTTTTTTTTTAAACCTCCCTCTATGAAAGAAAATTGGCATGTGCTCTGCAATATATAGGTTAAGAAGTTGACACCAAGAGGTTAAGATTCTTGCTCATGAAAATGCAGCCAGTAGCGTGTCAGATGTAGTACTTGAACCCAGGTTTTTCTTCTTTCTCTACTAAGCCATGATCCAGTGTGTGTTTGTCCTTCATTGCTGAAGAAGACCATGCCATCAGAGAAATAATGACATGACTTACACTTGACTTTGTTATGAGTGAGGGCTGTACAGGTCACCAGTCTCACTTCTCCTCCAGAGCCATCTGAATCCAGTGACCAGATATTCATCAGGATGACTAGAGATGACCCAGGATGGGGCAACTGGGGTTAAGTGACTTGCCCAAGGCCACACAGCTAGTGAGTGTCAGGTGTCTGAGGTAAGATGTGAACTCAGATCCTCCTGACTCCTGCACTGGTGCTCTATCCACTGCACCACCTAGCTGCCCTTAAGCCACGATCCTCTTTGAGAACAAAGGATACACCAGAACCACAACCACAAGTAAGCCATTCAATACGAACCTTCCTGACACAGAGCTTGCGACTTGCCATCCCATTGCTCAAAAATTGTAAATAGCTTCCCATCACCTGTTGGATAAAGGCTGAATGCCATAGCTTGGTACTCAGATATACTAACTCTGATATGCCTTTCTTACCATATCAATCTACAAACCTTTATTAAGCACCTACTATGTACCACCTACTGTGCTAGGTGCTGAGAATACAGAGAATTAAACAATCCCTACTCTTACCATGTATTTCAGTCCTCTTCTACACCCCCTCTATTTCAGCAATGTGGATGATCACATTTTCTCTTGAATGGATCAAGCCTATTGCCAGTGCTACTAGGCATATTTTCCAAGGAGATCAGAGACACAAGAGAAGTTTCATGTATACTAATATTTTTACTGTAACTCCCTTTTTGTGGCAATAAATAACTGGAAATCATTTGGAGAATGCTTAAGAAAACTATTGCACATGAATATGATAAAATACTAATGTACCAGAAGAAATGATGAGTATGAAAAATACAGAGCTATGGGAAGATTTATATGAACTGGTACAAAGTCAAGTAAGTAGAGTTAGGGATACAATAAACATGATGATTACAACATTGTAAATGTAAAGAATATCAAAATAGAAACTGAATGCTATGTAATCATAGTGACCAAGGCTCTGAGGAAGATCTGAGAAAATGTATCTCCCTCCCTTCTTTGCAGAGATGAGGAATTATGAGTGTGAAACAAAGTACAGACCTTCAAATTCAGTTGATTTGTTGGTTAATTTTGTTCTACTCTGCCCCTTTCTCTTTTTCCATTCTTGGCTACAGTGAATGACTCTTTGAGAGATAAATTTTGGAGGTGATGTAAAAAAACACACAAAATGCATCACTAATTTTTTTTAATTTAAAAAGATTTCTCTTTTATTACTCCAAATTTGTCTCTCTGCAATTCTTACCTTTTCATCTTTCACCTGCCACATGACTAGCTCTGTCATCAGTAGTCAAGTGGGAAAAGCCCAAGCACTCCTGCACCAGAAAACCATTGAAACACTTAAAGGCATCTTTTGTGTATAGCTAAGTCTTTTCCAGACTTGAAGTCCTTCTGCATTTTGGTTGGCCTCTTTTTTATGTTCTCCATTTTATCAATGACCCCTCTTAAAATGTGGCACCCAGGAATTAAACCCACTAGACCAGATGGAGTCTGTCCAAGACACAGGACAGCAGAACTTAACCCCTTCCTACAGTAAAACAACAGTCCAAAGGTAACCTTGGGCTCTACTTCTCTTTTCACCAGGAAATGATGAAGGTTTTGAAAAGGGAGGAGGGATCTCTCTTGAAATGTAAAATTCTAAATGAATTTACATATGCCTTTTAAGCAGGGTAATGAAGCATGAAGTGGACTTTCAGGGAAACAACTTCAAAGACATGGCTTTTAAACATTACCTAGATATTGATGTGAGCTCAGGCTGTAGAGTCAAGGTTACAATGGTTTACTGGTGGCCAGTTTACCCACCCTGAGAGCTTAGGAAACGAAGAGTCATACCAGATGATTTTATAGTTGCTGCAATATTATTAAGTTGTAAACTCCTAGATGACAGACTCTAGGTCTTTCATTTCTTGGCGGTAGCAGAAATAAATCAAGTGGCACATAGCTGGCCTCAGAGCCAGGAACATGGGTTCAAATTCTACTTCTGTTACATATTGGCCTTGTGACTCTAGTCACTTAAACTTGCTTTAGGCAGAGAAGGTGGGGAATTACCCTGGGAGCTCCTCTTACCAATGAAATCACAGGTTAACTCCAAATAAAATCAACAACAGCAAAGGCTATCACATTATGTGGACTCTTCTAGAGCTCTTCTAGAAGGATGGTATTCTCTGCCTTGACTCTGACTGCATCCATTACATTCTTCTAATCAAATTCATGAATAATTCTTGTTAAACTCCATCAGCAAGGTGGTTGATGGGAAGTCAGTCAGTCAATAAACATTAATTTAATGTTTTATTAATAATATTAATTTATAATCTATTATATAATAATAATATAATATTATTAATTAATTAATGTGCCAGGCATTTGCTAAGTGTAACTTTTCATGGCTGTAAGGAATAAATGAAGGATCATGGGTTGAGGGGAGGGTGGGGATCTCAGAAATTTGGGACCCCTGGGGGCAGACACATCCAGAACTGAATACAGTCACGAAGACTTGGAGGCTTGTCAGATTCACTGACCTGTTTATAGAGTGATCTGCCTGGAAAGAATATGTTGCCGCATTGGAACCTCATGGCTTTGTCCTCTTTTCTTTTCCTCCCCCTTCTCTTCCAAACCTTTCCCTGGGAAACTGGCATCTCTTGGCCTCAGGAGGTTCCTATTCTTTTAAACTGTTGTTTATTTTCTGTCTCTTCTTTTATGAAGGGTTTTGTCTCCAGATAAAAATAAGCTGATTTATATTGCAGTCAGAGAGTGTTTTCTATAAGTAAGTGGATCACATTATAAGAAAGGACAAAGGGGGAACCCCTAGACTATTAGCCCAACAGAATCTCAAGCCTGAAGTTCCCTCTCTGTCATTGTCATCTCTCTCTCCCTCTCTCTCTCTCTCTCTCTCCTTCTCTCTCCCTCTCTCTCCTCTCTCCCTCCCTTTCTCTCTGTATCTTACTGTCTATCTCTATGTCTGTCACTGTCTCTACCTCTGTCTTCATCTTTCTCTGCCTCTGCCTCTTTCTGTTTTTCTGTGATTCTGTCTCTGTATCTGTCAGTATGTCTTTCTGTATCACTTTCTCTGTCTCTATCTGCCTGCCTGCCAACTATTGGTCTATCTCCATCTCTCTCTGCCTCTGTCTCTCTCTGACTCCCTGTCTCTGTCTCTACCTGCCTTTCTGCCTGTCTGTATGTCTTTGTCTCTTTCTCTGTCTGTCTCTGTCTTAGTCTCGCTCTGTCCCAGTCCCTCTGTCTGCTTGTCTGTCTATCTGTCTCTGTCCCTCCCTTAAGAGTGGATTCATTAGTATCCCAGAAATTAAGTGTCTAAATCATGGTCCCAACTTCCTTAGAACCACACACATTTTCCTTTCTCCTCACCAAACCATTGAATCCCAGCTCACAGAATTATAACACTTCAAAGTTTCCAGGAACCCAAGAGGTCACAGGAATATAGGTTCTCATATGATTGCAGATCTAGACTTCCAAGGGACACGAAGCTGGACATCAAGTCCAATCTCAGTTGAGGAAGCTTGACTTTGGTCACTTGGGTGGTAAGTGGCAGAATCACAATGTGGATGCAAGGTCTATGATTCCAAGTTCATTACACTAATCCAATCTTACCCTGAGCAGGAATTCCCTGGAACATGTTCATAATGCCTTTGATTGTGGAATAGGTGGTGGGTTGGTTTGGATGGCAGGAGCTAAGTTGGAAGCAGTCCTGAGAGTTATAAGAACTAGATCTTTGAACAAGGTAGTGATTGCAGTTAGTGTATACATGAAGACTGAGAATGAGGGTAGTTGGATATAAGATGTTAGGAGCCTGGGATGCATTATTTTAGATCACCCAAATATGGGGAAGTATTTGCCTCTATGGCATATAGGGGTGGTAGGTTAATGGGTTACAGCCTGGTAAACCCACCCGGCATAAATCACTGCTCAAGGAGCAATGTGGAGAAGGGTGGGATCCATTTCTGTCTCTTACAGTTTATCTGAATTGTGGGCAGCAGAGCTTGCCTCTGGGCTTCTGTTTAGGGAAGGAGGATGCCTGGGGGGTACACCAGGCAACTTAAGAATAAGGTCACAGGAATCTTTTCTATGAATTTTAAAAAATCTCTTAAAATCGAAGATATATGCCAAAACAATTCTAGGCCTCCCTTTATTTGGCTAAGATAACTTTCTTCCAAGGTCTCATGATTTCTCCTTTGCCCAATAGTTTCTTATGGGTAGCTAGTAGTATAGTAGATAGAGTGCCAAGCCTGGAATCAAGAAAATGTGAGTTCAAATCTTTCTTCAGACACTTGCTAGACCCTGCACAAGTCATTTAACCCTGTTTGCCTCAGTTTTCTCATCTGTAAAATGAACTAGAGAAGAAAATGGGAAATAACTTCAAATATCTTTACCAAGAAAATGCCAAATGGGGTCACAAAGAGTTGGACACAACTGAACCAACTGAACAAGTTCTCTCTGTTGAGGGAGACAGCATCCAAACAAGTACATACAAAGCAAACTATATACTGGATTAGTAGGAAACAATAAAAAGAAGGAAGGCATTAGAAAGTCTTCTAAGAGTTTGGGAAAGGCTCTCAGTAAGAGATGGGATTTTGGTAGAGACTTAAAGAAAGCCAGAGAAGTCAGTAGGCAGGGTTTTAGGAGGCGCTGGGGACATAAAAACAAGAAAAAAAGAAGGAAAGAAAGAAAAAAGGAAGGAAAGAAAGAAGGAAGGAAGGAAGGAAGGAAGGAAGAAAGGAAGGAAGAAGGAAGGAAGAAAGGAAGGGAAGAAAGAATGAAGATAGAGAGAAAGGAGGCAAGGAAAGAAGAGAGGAAGAAAGAAAAAGAAACAAAGAGAAGAGAAAGAGACAAAAAGAGAAAGGAAGAATGAAGAAGGAAGAAAAGAAGAAAGAAAAAAGAAATGAAGAAAGAAATAAAAGAAGGAAGGAAGGAAAGAAGAAAGAAAAGGGAAAAAGAAAGGAAGAAGAAAAAAGGTAGGAAAGAAGGAAGGAGAGAAAGAAAGAGAAAGGAAGAAAAAGAAAGAAAATGTTCCTGCCCTCCAGGAGCTTACTCTCTATCAGAGGAGAGGGAACATTAAGATAAATATGTATATACAGAGAAATATAAAACACAGAGCAGTCAGAGAGGGAGAATATTAGCAGTTGGAAAGCTCTGAAAAGCCTCTACAAGTAAGGGGCTCTGCTAGGGTTGAGAGCAAAGCACTCTCACAAATACCCTAATGAGAACCCTGAAGCACTGTCGTGCCATTTTTATGGAGTTCTACAGGACAGAAGAGACCAGTCTCCATCTTCTTTCACAGGCAAGCAAGAGCTAGGTGCCAACAAGGACCCATTTCAATGTGTGGCTTCCTTTCTCTTATTCTAAGAGAAGCACACAGTGAAGTGGATTCCAATGTGCAATGGTACAATAATATTTGCATTTTTTTCAAAACTCTTTTGGGATTCAAATTTAGTTTTAGACAAAGAGATAATTCATTATTAATAGTAGATTATCCCATTATCTGTGGAATGGTGACATAATATGGACCAGTGAAATGAGTGTGTTTTCTGAATTGCCTTATAAAGAATGAAGGGCAGAGATCCAGGAAATTTAATTAACTGTACCATACAAGTAAAAAGAGAAGGGTGTGGGGGGGTGGGGCGGAATGCTCTTACTTCAGGTTTACTAGCCTTAGTATACATGCATCCAGGGTCCATACCAGTTAACCTAGTTCTTGTCAACTCACAATTTCTTGAGGTTTATGAATGGGAATGGGGAAAAAAGAAATTGACATATCAGAAGATAAGTCTGGCTGAGTAGTGGAGCACAATGACAGGAATGGGTATAATTTTTGTATCTTGCTGATGGATTGCTTTATATGACCCACTGACCCACCAAAGAGTTTGATATAGAGGGAGACTTTTGCATTTTTACACTTGGGCAAATAGCATTTTACATGAAGGCAAATAGCAGAGAAAAGAGGTAGAAGGTGGGATAGGGGAAGTCATCTAAGAATGGATTCCTGTCAATAGTCTAAGAGCTTTGGTGTTGGGAAGGTAAAGAAATAGAAATGAAATAGTCTAGGAGATGTTTCTAGTAACATTCCTTTTTTCATCTCTTAAAGAAAAGAGAGTTCATTCTTTCTTCTATCCTACCCCACCTCCAAACTCACAAGGAATGCTAGAGAGAGCCAATTAGTTGCTTGATAGCACCTGTGATTTTAAAATTTCATATATATTTTTAAACAACCATTTGTGGGTGATGCAACTGCAAGAAAAAAAAGTCTTTAAAATTGTCAAGTATTTATTTTTGGTTCATAGATTTTTTACATCGGAGACTAAATGAATAGATTTTTCTGGATCGTGTTAAAAATTCACTTGTGAGTTGTGACTCTGTGTGCCAAATTTCAGCTTAGAGCACATTTTGCTGTGAAAATGAACAACAATAACTACACAAATGTGGTGTGAGAATATGTTGTGAAAGAGTCTATGGTTTCCACTTTTAGCTCACGAGTGTTGAAAGGGAGGAAGGAATATTCAATTAGCACATTACATGATGCAAATATGTGAATGTGGATAAAAACAGCATTTAAAAAAATCATGAGGTGGGATAGGTTGCAAAATTTCTCAGAGTAAGTAGCACAGGAAAGGTAAAAGGTATGAGCTAGAAAATGATTGGGCTATGGTTACATTTTTAAAATTCAATTTCTTTCAAAGCCCATTAAATCGCAGATCTGGATTAAAATTTAAGTCATATAGTTTTTGATCTATGTCAACTATCAAAGTCAAAATTTGGTCAGAATTATAAATCTTTCCAGGTAGACTGAGTCCAAAAATAACTTAATGCCTTTGAAAGGGGTAATGGAAATTATATTAATAATCGATATTTCTCTTCAATTTCATTTCTGTTCTTGATTTTGATTTTCATTGAACTTTGGGGCAAAATATTTTGCAGAATATTGATAATTGAACCACCTCCATTGGCAATTTTCTGGCCCTGGGAATTTTTCCTCTACATGTTGTAATTGCCTCTGTAGTATTACCTTCAAGTATATCCATGTTAAGATGTAATATTTAAGCAATCATTTCTTTAGGTACCCAACTTTTATCAGTGCTCCCAGTGATGCATCATACCGTGCTAGATAACACATGAATTTGGAGTAAAAGACTTAAGGATCAGATGATATCATATACTGGCTACTTATTACCTCTATAACCTTGAACAAGTTATGTAAGCTTTCCTGAGCCTTGATTTCTTCATATGTAAAATGATAGTTTAGACTAACCATATTCTATTATCTCATTCAATTCTAATTTCTATGCTGTTTAAAATACCGTATAAATGTTGATTTTTGTAATTTATTTATTAGCTTCTTTGTTTGTTTAAGCAAAGAATGGGTCATAGGAATCCAAAGATTTGTCATACTTTGGTGCATTCTCTGAGGTACATTCTCTCTAATATGATAATGAAAGGCAAACAATCACAAATGTTTATTAACAGTCCTAAGCAATGGAGATCCAAATAAGAAAAATAAACAGTCCCTGCTCTCAAAGAGCTTATAATCTAAATGGGGAAAACACTACACAAATGAAACCCAAAAAGCAGGAGGAGGGGCTGGGAATGGGGAGATGAGACCATCTTAGGGTACCCAGCATGGGGACATGTACCTTCAAGTTGAAGTCACACTTCAATGGAAAAGGGAATGACCACAAAGATTGTGAACCCTTTATAAAGAAAGTCTTGAGGAGGAGAGACATCTGAGGGTGAATCCAGAAGATACTGAGTATCAAAACACGAGTCATTCTTCATGGTGATGAGTTTTCAGGTGACTTGCATATCCTTTTTGGAACTGAAGTCAAATAGAACTGCTGATGGAAAATGAAGTACATTCTGTCTGAAGATGAAATCTGACACATAGAGAGAGTAGAAGGTTTTGTATGGGGGACTCCGTTTGAGGATACTCCTTCTATCAAGGCAGATGAGCACTTTTTCTGAAAGTCATAGTCATAGAGAATTGTTTGGGGACCTGGAGGATTTGCTCAGGGTTACGTACATAGTATGTGTTGGAGGCAGGGCTTGAGATGAGCCCTGTTATTCTGAGATTGACTCTCTAGGCATTATATTACACTGCCTCTCCACATCTAGAATTAGGTTAAAGATTCGCTCAAGTCAGTGTTTGAATTTTCTGTGTCAATTCAGCCAAGACACATCTGAACAGACCATCAGGGTGGGAAACCTGTAACCTCAAGGCCACATGTGGCCCTGTAGGTCCTCAAGTGTTGCCCTTTGACTGAATGCAAACTTCGTAGGACAAATCCCCTTGATAAAAAGTATTTGTTCTGTAAAACTTGGACTTAGTCAAAAGGCTGTACTGTACTACTCAAATATTTTTCCAGCCAAAGTCTGATTTCCTTGGGGGAAATTTTCTTTTTTCTTTTATTTACTTATTTTTTATTTTTTTTAATGTTCTGCAATCACTACCATAAAACTTAGATTTTTTACCCCCACACATACACCTACCCCCACCAGCCCTCTCCCTCCCTAAGATGGCATACAACTCTATATAGGATTTACATATACTTTCCTATTGAATACATTTTCACTATAGTCATGCATAGACAAGCTGAAATAAATGGAAGAAATCATATAAAAAATCAAAACATAATACACACACACACACACACACACACACACACACACAAACATGATCTGTTACATTCTGTGAATAAATTCCATAGTTCTTTCTCTGAGTGTGGAAGGCATTTTGCCTTAGAAAACCATTGGGAATTTTCTTTTTAAGTTCTTGTGTTATTACAAAGTTCCAAGTCTACCAGAAAAAACTCTCGCACACTGTGGTGTTACTGTGCACAAAGTTCTCCTGGTTCTGCTCCTTTCACTCAGTATCAGATCATATAAGTCCTTCCAGAACTCCCTGAAATCTTCTTGATCACCATTTTTTATGGCAGAATAGTACTCCATTACATTCATATACCATAATTTATTCAGCCATTCCCCAATTGATGGGCATCCCCTTGATTTCCAGCTTTTGGCAACTACAAAGAGAGCTGCTATAAATATTTTTGTACATGTGGGACCTTTTCCCATTTTTATGATCTCTTGGGGATACAGTCCTAGTAGTGATATTGCTGGGTCAAAGGGTATG
>CM053770.1:217060643-217134659 GCA_028658325.1 Potorous gilbertii
GAACAACTGTTGAGTATTGTTCTTGCTACTAGGAAATAAGAAATATAGGTACTGGGGAATAGAAAGTTATCTGGACAAAAGAGAAGATGGGGACAAGAGAAGGGAGGGATGCTAGAAGAGAGGGCAGATTGATGATAGGGGAAATTAGAATGCTCAGTGTACTGGGGTGGGGGGAGGGGACAAATGGGGAGAAAATTTTGGAACCCAAAATTTTGTGAAAATGAATGTAAAAAGTTAAATAAATAAATTTATATTAAAAAAAAAAGAAAGTACTTTGCTCACAACAATCTGTTGAGATAAGTAATACAAATATACTTTTTACCATGTAGTTTTCTTCTAGATTCAGCTCAAATTTCGCCTTCTGAAGGACGTTTTTCCTGGTCTCCTCAACTCCATTTGCCTGCTATACAAATTACTTTCCATCTACTGTGTATAATTCTTAGATGTACATAATTCTATGTTATAGGGTAAGGAATATGCTTTTGCCTTTCTTTGTATCCCTGCTGCTTAGTATATTGCCTGGCACATCATTATTTTTCAGGCATTCAGTCATGTCTGACTCTTTGTGACCCTTAGAGTGTACTGTCCATGGGGTTTTCTTGGCAAAGATATCGGAGTGGTTTGCCATTTCCTTCACCAGTTTTATGCAGGCAGGGGTTAAGGCACTTGCCCAGCATTACATAGCTAGTAAGTGTCTGAAGTCAGATCTGAACGCTGGTCTTTCTGACTTCAGACCCGCTGTGCCACCTGTCTGCTCCTGGCACATAGCAAGTGTTTATAGATGCTTGTTGACTGAGAGAGGAAACTGAGGCAGAGAAAGGTTAAATAACTTGCACGGAGTCACATAACTAGTAAGTGTCAGACTTTATGTTAACCTTGATTTAACCCTGGTTTCCACATGAAGTGCTTTGGGAATTGACATAAGTAAGAACATTCTAACCATCAGTGGCATCCCATAATATAACGGTTAGTGAGCTCCCTTCACTTGAGGTCTTTAGGGAAAGACTGGATGACCATTTATTGATGAATATTTGTTGGAGATATTGCAAAGGGAATTTTTTAATCAATCTAAATTTAATTCAAGTCAATCGATCAATAAACATTTATTAAATGCCTACTATGTGCTAGGTAGGCACTGTGCTAAGCACTGGGCAATACAAATATAAGCAAGACAATGCTTACTCTCAAGTAGCTTACATTTTAATGAGAAGGATTAAATGGTTTCAGAGTTTCCTTCTCATTATAAAAATAGTTAATATTTTAAAGTTTGCATTTTACCTGTTATCTCATTTAATCTTGCCAACAACTCTAGAAGCAGGTGCTATATTTATCACCATTTTATTGCTGTGGAAATAGCCTGAGAGAGGTTAACTGATTTGTTTAGTCCCATAGCAAGTAAGTTAAGGCAAGATTTAAATTCATGATGCTGAGGACAGTACTCTGTCTACCACTATGCCAGATGGTGAACTCGGGAATTCTTCAGTTCTCTGATTTCAGATTTTAAATGAAGGAAGGAAGGAAATGTCATGTATTGTGCTAAATACTGAGAAGCACACGTATAAGCCAACAAGTCATTCTCTGCCTTCAAGGAGTTTACATTTTAATGAGGTCAATGAGCTGGAAAAAGGAAGGAGGTACACACATGGATTCTTTTTCCATTTTACTCTATTCATTCTCAAGCTGTTCTGAAACTAAATGAACTTCTAGTGAAGGTTACACATATCTTCATCATCTTCATACCTTGAACCAATAGGGTAACTCTAGATATCATTCAGACCTGTAGTTGAATTGAGAACAGTCAGAGGAATGATCCCTATACAGTGATTAGATTCAGACATTGAAACATGAAGAAGAAAAACAATTAAAACATTTTCAACATTCTCATTTTAAATTTTCAGTGTATTTTTCAATCAGTCTTGGCTAACCATCTTGAAAAGGCATCTGTCATCCCTCACTCATATTTATCCTTGCACAGAAATGGGGAGATCTGCTTATCCTAAATTCCATTGTAGAGCTCAACCTCTTCCCCAAAGTTGCAGAGCTGACAAAGAGCTATCTGTGTTTGAAAAGGTCTTCATTTTTCAAAGTATTCTAAGGTGGATCCTAGATTATGTCATGTGGAGAAGAATGTCATTCTAGGAGGAAAACAGACAAGTCTTTGTCGGGACAGCTGACAAGTGGGGTTGAAAAATGTCCAGCTATTTTCAAAATAAATGTCAGGACGTCAGCTTCTTGTTTCTCTTGCCTCGGGGTACAATTATTTGGCCATATAATACTCATTATCCGTGACCCTATATATTAACCCTATCATAGATGGATAAACAAAGTGTGACAGAACTCCTGTTGGGCCAATCTTTTAGCTACCTCCCCTCTCCCCAAATATTATGTCTGTTTTTTTTCAAGATGTTATCTTTCAGACTAAGCCACTTACTGGAGAGGTGTTACTATGACATCTCACAAAAAGACCCAGGGAAGCATCCTTACTATATATCACTCAAAAATTCTGACCAATTAAATATGACAGAGCTAGAGAAAAATGCAAACTTGATCTGAACACAGACAGGAGGAGGATTCATGATCCATAAATCCTTAATAAGTACACCACAGAGAATTTTTTTTATGTTCTATAAAAGTCAACATGAGTAATTCCCAATCTCGCTTTAGTGAGACCCCAGGAGGACACCACTATTGTCAATGTCAATATAGAATTATCAAAAACAAATTAGTTTGAACTCCTTTCAAATTTTAAATAAAAAAGGTTAAAATATGCCATCTGGCACTATAAGGAATAGCAATTATTAGAGTGGAAAAATAGGAGAAAGGTTGGGAATTCCATCATCTTTATATATTATCTATAATCACCTTAGAGAGTCAACTTGGATTAGTAGGTGAAGAGCTGGCCTCAAAACCAGAAGAACCAGGATTTAAGCCCTACATACAAATACTTATAGGCTATGTGACTTTGGGTAAGTCATTTAACAACTTATCACTCGAGACAGATCTCTGGGAACCTTAAGCTTCATTTCTACATTAGTAGAGAGAGTTTCCTCACATTTGTTGTTTTTGAGTTTTTCAGTGACGTCCAACTCTTTGTGACCCTATTTGGGATATTCTTAGCAAAGATACTGGAGTGGTTTACCATTTCTTCTCCAGCTCATTTTACAGGTGAGGAAACCAAGTCAAACAAGGTTAAGTGACTTGCCCAGGGTCACCCAGCTAGTCAGATTTGAACTCAGGAAGATGAGTCTTCCTAACTCCAGGCCCAGCAGTTTGTTCCACCTGGTTGTCCTTTCTCATCTGGGATTTCCTTATACAAATGAAATCATTAGAATAGTACCTGCACCTTTAATCAGAGGTGTGCTGGAGCCAGCTGAAACCAGCTCACTAGAGTCACTTGTTATATTTTCAGTGTGAACACTTCCACCTAGGAATTGATAAATCAATAAACATTTATTAATCACCTACTATGTTCCAGGTACCATGATACACACTGAGGACACAAAAGGAATCAAAAGACAGTCCCTGCCCTCAAAGAGCTTATAATCTAATGAGAGAGACAACATGCAAAAAAAAAAATGATACAAGCTACCTACAGGATAAATTGGTGCTGTCCTTTGTTCTGGAAGAGGACCACAATGACATCCCTACATTAGGGTCGTTTCAGTGTGTTGGTCTGTGGCTGATCGGACCAATATGAGCTCAGAATGCTCTTCAACAGGTTGTTTTTCCTTTGAGCTACTTAATTTCTACTTTGCTCACAAAGCACAGCATCTTCTCTGATATGGGCATGCCATACTGAGTGATACTGTGCCAGTGTCTCCCATGTCACACAATCAATCCCAAAGTTCTTAAGAGAGAACTTGAGTGTGTCCTTGTATAACTTCTTCTGACCTCCAGGTGAGCACTTGCCATGTGTGAGTTCTCTATAAAATAGTCCTTTTGGCAAGCATACATTTTGCATTTAAACAAGGTGGTCAGCCCATTGGAGTTGCACTCTCTGAAGTAGAGTTTGAGAAAGAATGAGGGAAGGTACTAGAATTAAAAGAAGTTGAGAAAGTTTTCCTGGAAAAGACAAGGATTTTCTTTGGGACCCAAAGGAAGTCAGGGAAGTCAAGTAGGTCAAGTTGAGGAAGGAAAGCAGTTCAGACTACAAGGCAGAGCTTGATTTAGGGTTTTGTTGATTCACTATACTTTAGAAAGTGACAGAGAAAATGTGAATAATGAAGATTAAACTTAAAAGCTTTTTCTGACTACATTTTTTTCCCTAGAGAAAGGGCTAATTGTTAAACATTTACCAGCACACTCCTGCTTATAATCCCTCTAAAAGCTCTTGACTTTAGACAGCTTACTTTCCAAAAACATTGTAAAAGATTGAGTCTGGGTTGGGTAAGGGTGAAGGGGGTGGGGATGTTCTTTTCCATCCTCATAGTGGATATGAATGGGCTGAATTATATAATGAATGGAGAATTCTGCAGAAGCGCTGTAAACAATATTGTCAGAAACATCTGAAAAATGAGATAGGCTGGTTACATGGTGAGAATCTGTATGCTCTCTCAGTGTCCACTCTGAGATGGATTGTCCAGACAGCATAGATTTCAAAGTGAAAATAAAGTCAGGGAGGTATAGTCCAACTCCCCACTGGACCAAAGATGAGAATGAAATTATTGGGAAGGTAAATACTCACCCAAGGTTAAACTGGCAGGAAATGTCACAGATGGGATTTGAACCTACTTCACTTGACTCCAGAAGTAGTGCTCTTTCCAGACCACCCAGCTGTTGGGTAGATACCCTGAGGATATTTTACGGAAGGAGATGAGCAAGATTTACACAAAATACAGTACCTCCCTCAAATGAAAGCTTAAATAAATTCAAAGTTTCCTGCAACTAAATAGGATGGGGAAGGGGGCTAGATCTGTGAGTTCATTGGTCAAAGAACCCCTTGGTGGGGAAATTCCCTCTACCTATGTAGGTCAACACTTTCTCTGCAACTTAGATCAGTAGAAATATCCAGAGGCTCACATAGCCTTTTTTTGAGTCAATGTTACTTTAAGACTTTCTCTCTAGCCACCGGGACAAGCTGTTTTTGCAACTGAATAACAAGGAAAAATCACCTTAAAGGCAACTTTTCACTCCAGAAAACAAACTTACTATCCTTGATGTGACTATACCCCCATATCATTATTTAGGGTACACATTACACCCATTGAGTTTTCCTCCAAAATTTCTCCTTATGTCAGATGCCATTTATTACTTATAAATTATAAGTTTCCATTTTGAATTCAGAGAAGGATAGTGGAAAGAACATTGTCCTTGAAGTAAGAAATCTCATTTTATTGCTTACTAATCATGTCACCTTAGAGTTACATAAGGCCTCAGTTTCCTCATTCATAAAATGTCTATAATAATATTCTCAAGAATTACTTTGTGAAGTTATTTTGAGAGGAAGGTTTTGTGAGTCACCGTGCTAGTAGAAAGAGTTTGGGATTCAGAGAGCCTGAGTTTGTAACTCTTTTCCAACTTCAGTCAAGGCATTTAACCTTTATGAACCGTTATTGTCATTAGTGGCACCATATCGGGGATGTTATAAGACATTGCGATGTCTTGCTAGACTTAAAGAGTCAGGATATATTTGGTAATTTCAACTCTCCATGACCCCATTTGGGGTTTTCTTGGCAAAGATAATAGAATGGTTTGCCATTTCCTTCATTTCATAGGTGAGGAAACTGAGGCAAACAGGGTTACGTGACTTGCCCAAAGTCACACAACTAGTAAATGTTTGAGGCTAGATTTGAACTCAGGTTTTGTTGGTATAAGGAACTCCCAAATGAGGAAACTCCCTCTACCTACGATGGTTGGCACCATCTCCATGACTTCTGGTCATAGATCATTTCCTAGAGTCCTAAGAGGTAAAGTAGCTATAAAGTTATAATTTATTTCTTTTTAATTAAAATCTAGGGCTTTTCATTAAAAGGCATTGGACTGGATCTGAAGATTATGTTCCTTAGGCAGTAACAGCATTTCCATTTCTATAACAGCCTGGGTATCATGCTGGGTCTCTGACTCAGATGGAAGAGCCTTCTATTCAATTGTCAACACAACTTCCTGAACCATCTCGGTACTGACTGGAGCTCTGTGAAGAACTTGGCCCAGATCCTGCTTTGCTGCTGAAATTTAACTAGGGTCACAGCAATAACAGTGGGCCCCAACACAGAAAAACTGTGCATGTTATTAAGCCCATCTATCTGAACCTCTATTTTGTTTAGTCTATTTTCTTATTTTTCCATCAAACCTCTTGTTTTTCCAGAGATAAAATAACGTGGATAAATGGAATCTGCAGATGAAACCACACTGCTGAAAACATCAACTTTCTTCTTTATGAAACCAATGACCAATGACGGGAGGTGGAGAAGTGAAATTGACTGTTTGGAGTTTTGACTTCTTTCCATTTCCCAGTCTCCACTTAGAGGAAGTCATGATGAGTGTAAAAATGACCAAAAGGTTGGCATCCTACAGAAAAAAAAAGGAGCCTGATGAAAGATGGGATGTGAAATTAGAAATGGACTTGAAATCATCTAAATAGTGCAGCCTCATTATTTTCCTAATAAGGGGATTTGCAGCCCAGAGACATAAAGGAACTCCTTTAAAGTCACAGAGCTAATTAGCAGAAAATATGGGACCAAAAACCAAGCTCCTGATTCATAAAGAAATGCTGTTTTCTCTACCCTGCACAAGAGTGAACCTAATTCTCCACTGAAAATGCCCTGAACAATTGGATGTAGATTGTCTCCGGAGTCTGCTAGGATTCTTGCCTTTAGATAACCTATTATGTAGCTTTTCATTTAATATTCTGAAATAACTCCCCATGGCAACATGATCAGTACTTTAAAAAATCAACTTTGTGGAAAAAGAAACGAAACCGCCTATGAATGGGGTAATTTTCTTCTCTAATAAAGCGGAGAAATAAGCAGTTGGTGAAATGATGTTTAATGTATTTAAAGAATCTTCCTCATACTACCTTTTTGCATAATAATGTTCAATACACTTAGGACAATTTGAGATAACAAAGTAATTCTACTACAGGCACTAATTTCACTCAAGAAAGTCAAGGTAATAAACATTTATTAAACACCTACTTTGTACCAGGTACTATAGCTCACACTGGGGATGCAAAAGAAGACAAAAACGAAATAAACAAAAAACCAGTTCCTGCTCTCAGAGATTACAGATTAATAGGGGAAAATGTAAACAAGTATGTACAAACAAGATAAACTAGAGATAATCTCAAGGGCAGAGAGTGCTGGTATTAAGGGAACCCAGGAAAGGTTCTTTGATGGTAGGATTTTAGTTGAGACTTGAAGTAAGCAATTCTCAAAAAAAAAAAATATATATATACTGAGAGCATCCATCCGAATGGGAAATTGTGAGTGAATGAGTGAATGAGTACAAAGATTTTTTTGGATTAGCCTTGTCTTACTCTGTTCATCCTACTACTCTGTGTCCTCTTTCCATACTGTACCCCAACTCTCACCTTACGATATAAATTTTTGGGGTTTTATTGTTGAGCCATTTCAACTATTTTCCATGACTGCATTTGGTTTGGTTTGGTTTTTTGGCAAAGATAATGGAGTGGTTTGCCATTTCCTTCTCCAACTCTTTTTACAGATGAGGAAACTCTGGCAAACAGGGTTAAAGTGATTTGCCCTGGGTTACACAACCCGTAAATTTTAAACTCAGGTCCTTCTGACTCCATGACTAGTGTTCTATTTATTGTGTCACCTAGCTGCTCTTTTAGGGCAGGGACTCCATTTTTCCTTTCCTCACAGTGCCTGGTTAATAGGTTCTTAAGTATTTGATGATTGATTGATTGACTGATTGATTAAATATATTCCATTAACATTAAATACTAAGTCTTATAATATATTCTGAACATGCCAGTACTTGAACAGTCAGAGATGAAAAGCAGAATTCTGGAGGAAATTAATAGTAATTCATATGATAAAATAATTGGAAAGAAACTAGAAGACAATACTTATAACCCTCAGCTATTTCTATTTATAGAATAATCAGTCCACATTTATTAAGTGCCTGTTAGGTGGGAGGCACTGAGAAATGTAAAAGAAGTTGAAAAGATTAACTCTAGGTGGTAAATACAAACACAGAGGTATCCTAGATGCTTACTAGGATAGAACTCATGTCTGGAACTGAACATTGGACAGGTATAGGTTATTCAAAATCAATCTGTCAACAGGCATTTATTAAGTATTTGCTGTATACTAGGTACTGTGCTAAGCACTGTAGACACAAAGAAAGGCAAAAACAGTTTCTATCCTCAGGAATTTACATTCTACTTTTCTCTGATAGAGAAAGATCTGAGCAAGAAGAACAGAATGTATCAAGATTACTCATATTCAGTCATTTGCAGGGGGAGGTAGAGTGAAAAATATTGGATGAGGATTAAAGAGAAATGAGATAGATGATAACATGTCAGCAGTCCACTAGAGATGACCACATCAGCTGGGTGTTTGTTACAGGAAGGACCTATAACCCTATATGGAATCGCTACCCGTAGTTTAAGTGTTGAAGGAGTCTCAAGCGGAAAAAAGTTTAAGCCCTGTGATAGGTAATGCTTTCCCAGTACAGATCAAAAAACTGGTACAGGAACAAATATAATAGTGATGAGGGACCAGAGTTCTCAGAATGTGGATGTCTCATCCTTCTAAATGCAGAGAATCTGATGACAGTTAATTCCTCAGAACTACCTTGAACTTCATTCTATACAACAAGAAAGATGTGGAAATGAATATGAAAGTGATAGAAATTGAGGCACAGAGGTGGCACAGTCGACAGAGCACCAACTCTATTTGTCAGGTCAAATCTGACCTCAGACATTACTAGCTGTGTGACCCTGCACAAGTCACTTAACCCTGATTGTCTCCCAAAAAAGAAAGTGATAGAAATTTTTCAGAGAAAGTAAGCAGGTCATTTTAAAGAAAGCAGATTTTTAAAACTTCAGACAAATGGTTCCAGGGCACAAGAATGCAAAAGATAAGAGATTTTCAAGAGGGGTGGAAGAGCTTCAAAATGTGAAATTCTAACAATACAATTGCAAATTAGCCTAGTTAAGAAGTGAAGAAAAGGTCTAATGAGGCCTATGTGGTCACAAAAGTGGTGGCCGTAAAAGTTGTATTCTAAGGAACTCATGTTTTTTAAAGAACACACACAAAAGAAGAAAAAAGAAATGTAACTAGAAATTAATTTAACTACTTACATTTCTGTGCCACATCAAAGCTTTCAAAACCTTTTCCTCTTAGGAGGAGGAAAGTGATATAGTAATAACTTACATTACCTGGTTCTTGAAGGCTCACAAAGTAATTTTTGTCTGTTATTTACTAGGGCTTCACAAAATCCTCTGTGACAGATAGTGCAAGTATCCCATTCTGCAAACCAGGTAATTGAGGTTGAGGAGGTTAAGTAGCTATTTCAAAGTCTTACAACTGAGAGGTGGCCAAAGTCTTCTGACTCCAAAGCCAACTCTCTATCCAGCATGTGTCATGGTGTGGCATAACATTGTATGATAAACTGATCTGACCAGCTCACATTCCCTCCTCTTCCCCTTTCAATATACTCCAGTGGTTCCCTCTCACCTCCATGGTCAAGTGCAAAATTCTCTGGAGTTCAGAGTTCTTAGTTCTTAGCCCTCCTCCAGCCTTTCCATTCTTCTTACACCTCCCACCTTCCTCATGTACTGTTTGGTTCTCAAACAATACTCCATTGCTTGGCTCCAGGCATTTTCTTTGACTGTCCCTCATTGAAATTCTCTCTCTCCTTTCCTCTGCATCCTGGCTTCTCCCAAGTCTCAGCTAAAAGTCAACCTTCTACAGAAAGACTTTCTCATCAACACCTTTTAATTCTAATGATTTCTTTCTAATTATTCTTATTTTTCCTGTATATAGTTTGTTTGTACCCATTTTGTTTATTATCTAGCTCTGCCCATTATATTGTGAGCTTCTTGAGGGCAAAGGTTGTCTTTTGTCTTTCTTTATATTCCCAGAACTTAGCATACTGCCTGGTGCACAGTAGGTGTGATGTTTGACTAAATATATATTATACATAAATGTTACATGTATAATATATGCTTATATCCATATTCACATGTGTGTGTTTGTCCATTTTCAAAGAAGATCATGACATCAAAGAAATGATGACATGACTTACACTTGATTTTGTTTTGAGTGAGGCAGGGCTGTTCAAGGTCACTAGATTCACTTTCTCCTCCTGAACCATATGGATCCAGTGACCAGACATTCATCAGGATGACTGGAGATGGTCCAGGATGCAATGGGTGATCTTGGCCTCTTTAGGGTAAGGCCTATTCAGGTACTCACTTAGAGTGAGGTAATGCCCATTCGGTGAATAGGCCTCTTTAAGAAGTAGCCAGGGAATGGCCCGTTTAATGAGTAAAAGAAAAAATAACTAAATCAAGTTGGGAGGGAAAGAGTAACAGTTCCTATTGATAATCTCTCTTAAGCTAGGAGGGATCAGAAGTATTCACATATTGATTATGTAGATATACTGATTATATAGAGATCTATGGATTATATAGAGGTATTTAGATAAAGATATAGATAAAACAGATGTGGATATAGCTATAAATTAGATATAGATATGAATATGGACATAGATATGGATTAGATATTATGTTGTTCAATCATTTTAGTCATGAAAACTCTTCATGACCCCATTTGAATTTATTTGTGTGTTTGTTCATTTTTTGGCAAAGATGTTGGAGTGGTTTTCCATTTCCTTCTCCAGCTTGTTTTGTAGATGAGGAAATTAAAGCAAACAAGCTTAAATGACTTGTCCAGGGTCACACAGCTAGTAAGGGTTTGAGGCTAGATTTGAACTCAGAAGCTCCTAACTCTAACCCCATGCTCTAACCAGTGTGCCACATAGCTGCTCCAATAAATTATAGAGATAGATATAGCTAGATAGATTAAATAGAGATATGGATAGTGATATGTATAGATTTGGATATGACCAATGCAGAAATTTGTTTTGTTTCACTATATGTTCTATAACTATGGTTTTGTTATTTTCTTCATTCTCAGTTTGGAGGAGAGGGACTGAGACTGAGAGAGGTCAGATTTTTGCTGATTCAAAATAGTAAAATTTAAATTAAAAAAAGAAAAGTAGTCGACCCATTGCTATTTGGCTGATTTTAGTGGACTCTTTTTTTTTTTTTAATTCATTGCCTTGGATTCTTTGTCAATTTCAGGTGAGCTCATGATGGAAGAAAAATCAGACTGGTATATTTAGAGGTGAAAGGGACTACAGAATCCTCTAGACCAGGGGTGGGGAACCTGCAGCTTCCTGAGGCCACATGTGACCCTCTAGGTGCTCGAGGGCAGATTTTTGACCGAATCCAAGTTTTACAGCACAAATTCTACTGGATTACTTTACATATGAGGGTAAATGAGACGCAGGGAGATTAAGTAACTTGATCTAGGTTATCAAGTTAATAAACGTCAAAGGTAGAATTTGAACTCACGTTCCCTTTAGGACGACTGTTCTTAAATATAAATAATTGTATTAAATCACAGATAAAACTTAAGAATTTTCTGACCTGGGAAAAAGTAACCTGGGAAAGAGCATGGCAACACAGAGCACAGTATGTATCTATGAGTGGGGAGGTTGGAGATGAGAATGGGGGAAAGAGAAGCAAGCAGGGATTGAAAGGGTGCCCAGAATAGTTCACACATTGGTGCCTAGAATGCTCTCTTTCTTCATCTCCTAAGTTCAAGTGTAGCCTCAGACCAAAACAGCTGTATGACCCTGGGCAAGTCACTTACCCTGTGTTAGCCTTAGTTTCCTTATCTGTAAAATAGCAATAATTACCTCCCTAGATTATTCTGTGGATTAAATGAGATAATGATTGTAAAGAACTTAGCACAGTGCCTGGCACACAGTACATTCTGTATTATCTCCACATCCTGACTTCTCTTCTTTCCTTCAAGTCTCATCTAAAGTCCCACATCTACAAGAAACCTTTCCCAGTCCCCCTTATATTGGTGTCTTCCCTGTGACGTTACCATCAATTTATCCTTAAAATGGTTTTTTGTTCCCAGTTGCTTTCATGTCATCTTTCCCCATTGGATCATGAGCTTGTTGAGAACAGTCTGTTTTTTTTTCTTTTCATTGCATTTCCAGTGTTTAACACAGTGCCTGGCACATAGTAGGTACTCAAAAAATTCTAGTTGACTAACTCTGCTTGTAAACCCATTTCTGAGATCCAACTCTCTCCCAGGTCTGCTTGCCTTGACTCTCAAACCCTAGCAAAGGAATATAGAGCAAGAAGAATGGACAATGGCCACTACAGGGATGAAATATGTTCCTCCCAGGAGCAGCCTTCCTGGATATTGGTACCTGAGGCAGAGTCCTACCCACCCTGCCCTACCTAATTATAATTCTGAGTTCCAGAGGAGAACAAAATGGTTTTTCCAAGACTTTTCTTAGAGGTTTAGATTTTCAATGTTGGATAGGAGGGAAAGAAAACAGGTGAATAATATTTAAGAAGATAACACTAGATAATAACAAAGATGAAATTTAAAACTTTTTAATTAAAATGTCATATTCCTATTCTTGCAACTTTTTTTTATCATTAATGACCTCTTCTGATGTTGGTCTGGGGCGGGGAGAAAAAGGTATGTGGGGAAGGAGAAAGCAGATGATCCATCTCATTGAATCCTACAGTGCATGGATTTTACTTAATGACATCCCATCCAAATTCCAGTCAAGCTAAATCATACAGAAAAAGCTTTATAAATTGGTTTTATTCCCCCATCTCTCTCCCCACAAAAATCATTTCACCAGTGTTAGAGATGGAGAACAGAGATGTTGCGCAACTACCCAAAGACAGGCTGAATCATCTTTGGGAAAGTCTAAACAGCAGTGTTAATTATTCACAGGCAAAGGGGGCAACTGACAAAGCAAAGCTGTCCAGTGTTTGCCAGGTTCTGATTTTTTTCCCCTTTTTTGTTTTTTTTTATTTTTGAACAAGGGGTTCAGCCATAGACCAAAGCAGGAACTTTCTTACTAAAGTCAAGATTTCTTCTAGATGCTGCTTCTTCACTTACATTTTCACAGGGCATTTTTCAGGGGAAAAAGGTTTCTAGAAGAAAAATAAAATGTCACATTACTTTTATGTAAGCCAGTTGATACAATTGTTTTTTTTTCCTGTTAAGTAAGTTTTTTTATGCTACATCTCTATAAATCAGAAAAGGCTAAAATACAACAAAATTTGCCCACTGACTTCCTTAGAATCTCAATCTCATTAGATGATTAGATTAGACTATTGCTAGCCTCTGCTTTGTGATATAGGACACTTCGGTGAACCAACTTGTAAAGGTAGACAGACAGAAAGACAGACAGACAGATAGACAGACAGATAGATAGATAGATAGATAGATGGATAGATGGATGGATAGATGGATAGATAGATAGATAGATAGATAGATAGATAGATAGATGATGGATAGAAAGAAAGATATATAGGTAGGTAGAAATATAAATAGATATGTAGGTAGGTAAGAAAGAAATATAAGCAGATAGAAATATATGTAGGGAGAATTATAGGTAGGTAAATAGTTGATAGAAAGAAAAAATATAGGGAGAGGTGAGAAGAAAGAGGAGAAAGGAAGAAAGGAAGGAAGGAAGTTATAGTTCAAGTCAATTATAACTAAGGCAGTGTGATCTGGACTTAATCTCAGTGTGTCAAAATTTTGCTAGGGCTGACAGCACTTTGTCATTCAGAAACAAAGAAACAATTGAGTTTAGCTGCTAGTTAGAGAGAATAATTAATTAAAATAGAAACCCCTTCCCCCATTGGCATACAAATAGTCCCTCCAGATGGCCTTGTCTCTAGTCTGCTGCTACCCTATCAGGATCTCTCCAGCAGCGTTTCAGGGTGTAATTCATACCCCTTGTCCTGGGTATGTTTTGTGACCCTTGCCCACACGTACAATGTGCAACTTATAGCCCTGGTCCGAGTTAAACCAGCCACAGTTTTACGGATAAAATCATAATCATTATCAGAACTAAACTGAACTATATAAGCTTAAAAATAATAACAGCTAGCATCATATAGAACTTTATACTTTGCAGATTTTACATTTGATTATATTTATTTGATCTTCCCCAAAACCTTGTGAGGTAGGTGATATCAAACCCATTTTACAGATAAGGAAACTGGGGTACAGAGAGGTTAAGTGACTTGCCTGGATTGATACAGCCGATAATTATTTAAGACAGTATTATGAACTCCAGTCTTCTGGATTCCAAGTCCCACACTCTATCCTTGGAACAACCTGGCTGCCCAGTAAAAAAAAAAAAAATCGCCTAATTGCCCTTGATGAATTTAAACCAAATGGTCCAGATGCACTGCATCCTCAGGCATTGAAATATTTCCTAAATGTGTCTGCTGAGTCAGTCAGTGATGCTCAAAAAACTATGGGAACGGAGTGAGTATTGCAAAATTGGCACAAAATTCCTTTGTTTGATGTAGTTCATGAATTGTCAGAAGAACCCTTTAGATTTCATTTGTCTGTTTTAGCAAAACATTGGATAAAGCATCTCATACCAGTCTTCTGGAACCCATAGAACGATGCCAAGTGCTGGTGTTTCTACCTTCACATCTCTTGTATCTATTCCTTCAGTCACACAGACACCTATTTTAGCCGCTTCATGACCGTTGGAACAAATTCTGCCACATCCTTGGGGTAGACATTCCCCTTAAGTCACTGACAGGTGTGAAGCTGGTCAGTTACCCTCAACCTGGTTTAGCCCATCTACCCTGACAGTTTTGCATTGTTGTAGTCACTGTGCAGCTACAGTTTCTTGGAGCCACAGATGAGAGTTGGGTGTATCAGGTAGACACCAAAGATGTATGAGAAACCCTGCCAAGGGTTAATCAGCAAGCCCTCACACCAGAAGGGCTAGTCCTGCCCGAACACCCTAAGTAAGCTCTTAATAAATGCTTGCTGACTACATCAAATAAATAAAAAGAGAATAAATTCAAAGTAATTAAATTCAAGGAAATTTGACAGGGAAGACACTACCAGCTGGAAGAATCAGGAAAGCATGATGTAGATGTAATGCTTGAGCTGAATTGTGAAGTAAGAGAGTTTGTCTCAAAGAAATCTGGTGGCTCTAATGGAAGTACAAGTTTCATATGGATTAACAGAAAACAAAATCAGAACCAGTGGATGGAAGTTAAGATGGGGCTTGATGTTTGGAAAAACCAGCAACCAGAGTTGTCTTTAAGTGGAATGTTCTTCCTTATTAGAGGTTTTCAAAAGGAGACTTAGACTTGAGGTTGGATAAGCTAGTGTAGCAGGGCTTCTTTTTCACTTATGGACCAGTAGTCCCTCCAGATGACCTCGTCTCTAAGCTGCTGCTACCCTACCATGTTCTCTCCAGCAGCGTTTTTTTCTGTTCCACTAAAGCCACCAGATTTCTTTTGCAGGTATAGACTGCTGGCCACTGATCTAGCCTAATGCTGAAATTCCATGGTTCTGTGACAAATACGTTATATTCTTTGCAAAGTAGTCAGTATATCATTAAGTACCAACAAGTGCTAAACACAGAAAGTGCGATGAGGTCATACATGAGACAGAGAGATCACAGCAGGTCAAAAATGATCATAAATATTCAGTGTTACAGAGGGCTTTGTAAGCTCCTAAAACAGTGATGATGACTGCAAATAAATTCCTTTTGCCTTCAAAAATACATCTGTTGCAGGGAACCATCAACACACTAAAATTTGTTTATGCTTTCAAGGGAACCCAACCAACCCAGCTTCCACAAATCACCCTGCTGTGTCCATTTCTTTTTTTTTCTCCCTGCTCCACTCTGAACTCTCACAAAACAAGATGTTAGTACTATAAATCAGCACACATATTGCATAATTGATTGGACTTAGAAAAAATTCAGAGGCATTATATTTCATATTCTGTGATTAAGCGACATAGGATCAAAGTATCATGGATCAAAGTTTCATGATTGTAAAGCTAGAAGAGGCTTCAAAGACCATCTAGTCCAACCTCCTCATTTTACAGATGAGGAAACTGAGGCTCATGAACATTCAGTGCCTTGCCCAAGATACAATGTCAGAATTGGGATTTGAACCCAAATTTTTTGACTAGAGCAAGTGTTCTTATGTTTATATCAAGCTAGTTATGCCATGAATTAGAAACCTAGAAATTTTGGTCCCAGAACTTGTAATAACCCATCTTAATGAATAGGAAGAAATGATGGAGTCAAAACTGGCTGCTGGTACATCTACTTCTCTCCTTTAATGCTACTGCTTTCTTACTCAGCCCTTGAAACCTCATGCTGCTTGGGGTCTTCATTGGTGATATTCTACGTGGGTTTGACACCTCTCATCATGTCCTTCCATGATCCAAGTTGGGTTGATATGATTCAAAATCCTTTTGTCAATTCCCAATTCATAAGGGATCTGCCTTCTGCCTAGGTCCCTGCTCTGAAACAGATCGTGGGCAACTTTGTGATTTAGTAGGCCACCTTCTAGAATTGTTGTGGGTAAGAAATACATTACCCTACAACTAGTGCTGCAGTGAGCAACTCCAAACTTAGCTAGACCAATCCCCAGCAGACAAACAAGAAGCTAATTTCTAGGACCATACACAATCCTTTCTGACTAGGTAGTCCAGGGATTTGATCCTGGAACAAGAGAGCTCTGAGTAACCTATCAGGTATTTAATAAGACTTCTGAGGAGGCAAAGAGCAATAAACTTGGGAGCTATATGGAATAAGATTAAGGGCTCAAGACAGTACAAAACATCTCATTTTCTATGGTAAATTATTCTCATTTTTTTCTCTTCATTCCTCCTTAACTTCCTCTCTCTCTCTTCTTTCTTTCTCTGCTTCCTTCCTTCCTTCTTTCTTTTCTTTTTCTTTTCTTTCTTTCCTTCCTTCCTTCTTTCCTTTCTTCCTTCCTCCTTTCCTTTCTCTTTCCTTCCTTCCTTCCTTCTTTCTTTCTTTCTTTCTTTCTTTCTTTCTTTCTTTCTTCACAGGCTAGGAGTGCAGTGGCCACTCACAAACCTCACCTCAATACTGATTGACACAGATGCTTTGATCTGTTCTCTTTTCAGATCTAAGCCATTTCACCATCCTTAGTCATCCTGACAATCCTCTACCCCTGGGGGCTTGTCATATTAGTACCCAGACTTAGTGCAGATGCCCAATTGGCTATAGACCTACTATACCTCAGAAAACCCAAACTCAAATAATCCACCAACTTCAGCTACCCCAGCAGCAGGGAAGTAGATGTGTAGTCAGTTTAGACTTTCTCAAAGAGTAAAAAGATGTTTTATAGAAAGAATTTAAAATGATTCTCTGTGATCAGTTAAATCAATCAACAAGTATTTATTAATGCCTAGATAGTGTAGCAGATAGAATATCAGGACTGAAATCAGGAAGACTCATCTTCCTGAGTTCAAATCTGCCCTCAGACATTTACTAGCTGTGTGACCCTGAGCAAGTCACTTAACCCTCAGTTTCCTCGGTTTCTTCATGTGTAAAATGAGCTGGAGAAGGAAATAGCAAAACTCTACAGTAGTGATGTCAAGATAACTACAAAGAGGTTCACAAAAATTTGGACACTACTGGACAACAACTCGCTATGTTCCAAGGATATGCTAGGCACTAGAGATACAAAGACAAAAAAGAAAATAATCCTTACCCTCAAAAAGTTCGTATCCAGTCCAAAAGGTTAGCTCTCTGGAACTTTAAGGCACTGAATGTTGGATTAAAATGACCCTTCTAAGGGCATATACAATAGAAGACCACATATGTTAAGAATCTTACCTATGGAAGAATTAATACTTAAAACATTCCATAATGTTTAAGATGGAAAGGGTCATTAGCCTACAGCACATGATTTGAAGGCTGCCCTAACAAAATTTTTCTTCCCCACTAAAGTTCTACAATGACTGGAATTCAAGAGCATGCTGGTAAATGTTAAATAACTGGTTCTCTGAAAAAGAAAAAAATATATATATGCACACAACACATTTTTAAAAGTTTAATCTCCATTAATAGTATTTTCTCTATAACTTTCTTAAGTCTAGACAATCACCAAAACAATAAATCAGGTCCTGATTTGAAGTTTGCCAATCTCAAAGGTATAAAATGTTCATACTGAAAATTTAACAATCAACCTTCAGGGGATGGTTGGAGGTAGCTGGAGCTAATACACCCCAATGAAATTTTACTCTTAGAAATTCATTGATTTTGTTTAAAAATTAGCCTCTACTCAAGCTTCTTTTAAAATGAAACTCTCCTGGAGGGACATAAGTATGTTCAGAATGTTTCATTAGAGCATGGACCTGGGGAATTTTATTACATTTTTAGATGTACTAAACACTAACCTTTATTGAGTAATTAAGAAGGACATTATTTTGTTCCGATGAAGAGTCTTTCAATCTGATTCCTTGATTCCTCTCACCATTACTGGAACTTTCAAAATCAAAGGAGCCCTCCTCCTTGAATGTGTTCTCTCCCTCTATTAGAAGGCAGGGAAGATTATTTGTATGCTCAGCATTAAGCTTGATTCTTGGAAAACTTGGGTTACAATAGTAAGTGTTTAATAATACTTTTTCATTTATTCATTCATACAAAAACTAAAGAAATTAAAACTTAGCCAAATGGAACCATAATACTTAAGCATAATACAATCATTACACAATACAATTTATACTTTAACACTTCAAAAAGATATTATGAGGTTAAATGAACACAGATTTTTTTTTGAGATTTAGCGTTACCTGAGTACACCCTCTACCTATATCTATGAGAATATGTTGTCACTAATGCCTTCGTAAAGATTAATTCACCAGATCAGTTTGGATTGTTTTAATAGGACTGGGGCAGCAGAAAAGCACGGGGTGATTAGGGGCAGGTCAGAGACTGAAAGACAGAAAAAAAAAGGGTGGAGAAGACTAAACTTGGCCACTTTAGCCAAATATTCTGGGAAAGACCCTGGGACCATGTTTAAAGAAGGATGAGATATAGCTCTAGTTCTCAGACTAGCTTAATTCTTTGATGACTCATGAATTCAGGGCCTCCCTCCATGGGTATGGCTCATGGAATCCGTGAATGTCTTTTCACTCTCTGTGAAGCTTGTCTCTATTGTTCCATAAATGTTCCGTAGAAGGTCTGGAAACAGAGATGTGTGCTGAAGTTAACTACACAGACTAGAGAATCAATTGCTAAATTTTCCTTATGAACATTTATACCTCAGAAATCCACAAAAACTACAAATTCAAGATTAACGCTTGTGTTGATTGGCTAAACTTAAGAAAGTGATGGAAAAACAATAATGCTGAGTAAACTAAAAAGTGTGTCATGTGTAAATTATTTTCCCCAGCGAGTCTTTTGTTCAACTTTTATAGCATACCCCTTCCAGATGCCCTTCTTGGAGGATTTTGTAACATTTCATGGGGACCAGGGCAATATGGGGCCAGGTATGATATGGCAAGTCCAGGAGAGTCTGCTTTGCATTATCTCTCCTCTATCCCTTTTCCTCTCCTTTGACACATCCACCACCCTGATACAAAACTTTATGGCTTCATTCCCGGACTACAGCAATGCCCTTCCATTTGGTCTCCCCGCATCAATTCTCTCTCCATTACAATTCATCCTCCACTCAGAAATCCAAGTGATCTTCTTAAAGTATAGGTCTGACCATGCCATATCTCACCCACTCCACCCCCATTCAGTAAATTAAAGGGGCTCCCCATTATCTCCAAAGTCAAATATAAAATCCCCTGCCTGACTTTTAAAACCTTTCATGACTAAACCTCTTTCTATCTTTCTAGTCTTTTTATATCTTACCTCCCCTCTGTGTATTCTGTGTTCCAGTGATACTGGCTTCCTTGCTGTTCTCACATAAAATATTTCATCTCCTAACTCCATACATTTTCTTTATATATATGTATATATTTATTTTAAACTTAAATACAAAATGAGAAAAGGAAAAAATAACATTGTCATGCACACAGAAGAATATGAGAGGATTCAATATAAAACAATAAATTTCCATTTCAGGAAAACCTATATAATAAATACTACATATTGTTTTCAACACTGCCCAGCTTTTCTTTGCTTCCTTCTAAGTTTCCTTTTGTTCTCTGCTGTGTACTTTTTACTTTATTTTTCCCCTCCCTCCTTTCCCCTCCACCCTAAAGAAGGCTACAATTAAATGTGGATTACATACACACACACACACATACACATACACATATACATATATACACACAATGTATGTATGTACACACATATATACATATAGATATCCATAAATGTATACACATATGCATTCATTGTCATATATATATAAGACCATACTATGCTTATTTCCTCTTGTCATCTGTTTCTCTGAAGGTGGATGGCATGTTGCTGCATAAGTTCAAATCTTCCCATGTTTTTCTAAATCAGTCAAGTTGCCATTTCCTGCACCATAGTAATTTTCCATCCCATCAAAGAGTTTGTCTATGAAAGTTTTTTTCTGCAAATTTCTGTGTTCCTTGTATTCTTAGTCACATTGGTTTCATTTATACAAGAAAATTTTACTTTAAAATAATCAAAATTATCCATTTTATGCTTGTAATATAGTTTAAGGTCTGATACTGCTGATTCTGCTTCCTGTATATCTTTTCTCCTCGAGTGTTTTTGGTTCCTGACCTTTTATTCTTCCATATGAACTTTGTTATTATTTTTTCTGATGCAGTAAGATAATTTTTTAGTCATTTAATTGGGCTGAAATTGAATAGATTCATTAGATACAATTATCGTGTTTTTATTATATTGGCTTTACTTACCCATAAACAATAAATATTACTTCAACTATTTAGATCTGACTTTATTTGAATAAAAAGTATTTTATGTTTATGTTCATGTAGTTCCTGTGCCTATTTTGGCAGGTATACCCTCAAGGGTTTTATACTGTCCAATTATTTTATGGTCTAAAACAATATTAGATAATATTACTGACACATAGTGTAGTTTCCCTATTTTTCTCTTTTGATTAAATCTATTTTAACCTTAATTTCGTGTGAGATCATGATTACCACCCCTGCTTTTTTACATAATAAACTCTATTCCTGATCTGAAGTTTATCCAAATCCATGCATTTTCAAAAGCTGTTCCCACCCCCATGCCTGGAAATTTCTCCTTCCTTTCTCCATTTCCTTGCTTACCTGATTTATGTCTCAATTAAAATCCCAACTTCTGTAAGAAGCCTTCCCCATCTCCCTTAATCCTAGAGTCTTACATCTGAGATTACCTCTGATTTGCCTTATACATACCTTGTTTGTACCTAGTTGTTTCAGTGTTGTCTCCCCCATTAGATTGTGAGCTCCTTGAGAACAAGCACTGTTTTTGCCTTATCCCCAGCACTTCGTATAGTGTCTGTTACATAATAGGTGCCTAATACAGGGCTAGTGATGTAACTTGACCATCCTTTATCTTTTCTTCTTGTTGCATGGCTAGTAATGCTCTGGCTTCAATTTCAAGAAGTCTCTCTATTGTCCTTTGTGTCATCCACAATTTTGATTCTTTTTTTTTTTTTAAAGCCAAAGAAGTTTATTAAAGATTCTCCATACTGGGTTGACTCTTTTTTTTTCTTTTTTCTTTTCTTTTCTTTTATTTATTTATAAATGTTCTACAATCACTTCCTTAAAATTAAGATTTTATACCCCCACACCTTTCCCCCCACCCGCCTCCCACTATTGCGCCACAATTTTGATTCTTTAGAGACATTGTCCCATCATTTGCAACAATATAGAATCACCCCAAGAGAATATTGACATTACAATGATGACTGTTTGTGTGTACATATGTCAGGGAAAGGATAGGTTATAATCATGGAATTTGATATGAAATCTCCCCTATTTTGACAGAGATGGGGAACTATGGACATAAAATTGTATATATACTTTCAGATATAATTGCACCAAAGAAATGGACTAGGACCTAGTCATTAGGTCATTGGTTTTATTGAACTGATTTTTATTTTTTTTACTTTAAAAAAATTTTGGCACAAAATTGTTATGTAAGGGAGAGGTGAGGGATATATTAATAAATGAAGGTGATATAAAAATATATTAGCTAAATTAAGATGAAAAATGACATTCAATTCAATCCAATCCAACCAAAACCAGTCAAAAAAATGTTATTATTTGATTATTATGTGCAAAGACAAGGAGAAAATGAGATTGGCAATGCAGCATTTAAACAGATGAACATTTTGAGCGGGGAGTGAGCTCTGAAAACTAGCGAGATGAAGAAAGGTTTCACGAAGCAGGAACATTGGTTGGGCGTTGAAAGAAAGTAGGTATTCTATGAGATGGAACTGAAGAGAAAATACATGAAGGTCAGAAATTGAATATGGAATTCAGAAAACAACCATTAGGCTAGTTTGGCCGGAATGTAAGAATGTGTAAAGGGGAAAAAAAGTACAATAACCCTAGAAGAAAAGCTGGAAGCAGATCATGAAGGACTTTAAATGCCAAGCTGAAGAGTCTGGAGTTTTATTCTGAAGACAGCGAAGAGAAATATAGGTTCTTAGGAGATCAACATTGTTAGCCTTGGTTTTTAGGAAGATTGTTTTCCAACCCTTGTGACAATAGAGATCTTAAGATATTTTTCAGGGATTGGGGTGGACTCCAAAGATTCCACTACTGAGGCATTGATAAAAGAGTATATACAATGGCAAACTTTGTTTAGGTTACACCGAATTATCTCAATACTAGTCCTCCTTAAGACTGATGACTTGATTTGTAGACCAGCTAGCTGCCTGAGGTTAGCAGCAGTTCACATTGGGTTATAATTCCTGACAATAGAACATAGCTGACCTGCACAGAGATCAAATCGGTGACCTTGCTCTAATTAGCACCACATTTCTAATCACTGGAACTGACCAGTTCCCTGAGACTGAGATGGCAGCCATCATTTCCATAACGGTCACCATATTTCTACACCAGCTGCTACACATTTTAATGTCCTCTTTTTCTAAGTCTGGTATGTTATTGGGGCAATGTGATCAACTCCCAAACTAATGTGTCTTCAGTACTTCACGCTGTCATCGCATTGTGCTTAGGACTTAGATCTATTCTTTCAATCGCACTTTATGATTCAGTGACATCAATGGACAGACACATAGTGCTCTGCTAAACAGTTTCCTTTATCCATTGTCTGATTCAGACAATTCCTTAAACATGAACTGTAGTTGTTTCTTTGAACTAAGCTAATCAAAACCAAATGGAAGTGATGATTATGAATAAAAAAGTAATAATAAAAAATAAAAGGATAGAGACAGGCAGACAAACAGAGAGAAGAGAAGGGGGGGGAGAGAGAGAGAGAGAGAGAGAGAGAGAGAGAGAAAGAGAGAGAGAGACAAAGACAGAGACAAAGACAGAGACAGAGACACAGAGAGAGAGAGAGAGAGAGAGAGAGAGAGAGAGAGACAAAGACAGAGACAGAGACACAAAGAGAGAGAGAGAGAGAGAGAGAGACAAAGACAGAGACAGAGACACAAAGAGAGAGAGAGAGAGAGAGAGAGAGAGAGAGACAAAGACAGAGACAAAGACAGAGACAGAGACACACAGAGAGAGAGAGAGAGAGAGAGACAGAGAGAGACACAGAGAGAGAGGATGAGAGAAGAAAAGGAGAAAAAAGATAGGAAAGAGAAATAGAGAAGAGAGAGAGAGGAAGAGAAAAAGAGAGCAAAATATAAAGACAGAGAGAATGAATGAATTACAACCAAAAACAAATCTTCAAAAGAAACAGGTTTGGGATTTTTGTTTCTTTTTTTTTTAACAAAGAAAAATAAATATTTGAAAAAAAAAACTCTGTATTAGTAAGCTGCATGGATGATTTCTAATGAAATCATTTCCTCTGTGGTCACTTACAGAAAGATCATCACCTCTATTTTATTGTTCTCTGCATGAGCTAAGACCAGTCTGGCAAAGGAGACAACCAAGGGTCAAACATGATAATCCATAATAAAGAAAGAAATGAAATATTAGAATGATTCAGTGCTTCCTCTTCTTCAGACTGAAGATCTTTAACTCGAGGATTACCTGAATAAAATCCTTAGAGGGAACAAAATACTTATGAAAACTGAAACCAAAGCACAGACTTTGTCCTGGAAGATCAATAATGCAATTTCTGAAAATCTAAATCAATAATTATTGTCTTCTTTCTGTCTCTGCCTCCTCTTTTTCATTCTCTCTCTCTCTCTGTCCCTCTCTTTATTTCCTTCTCTGTATTTCCTTGTATTTTTGTTTCTCTGTGTGTATCTTACATGCACACACACACACACACACACAATTTGAAAGGACAAAGAGTGGCAAAGACCTTCCCTATCCTTACATGCCAGGCACAAGTACTCTTAGGAAATTTGAAACAAACAGAACACACACACACACACACACACACACACACACACACACACACACATACACACACACCCCCCCAAAGTGTGACTCTCTTTCGTTCATGGTTTCTTGTTACTGCTAACAACAACCGAGCCTAGAGACTCCTGTTGATTGCTTTTCTTTTCATGTGACCACAAGGAGAGTTCCCCACTTGGAAAGCAGATGAGGCTTACTTTTCCCCAATTGAATCCTTCTGTTTGTCCAGGATCCTCTCCTTTGCTTACCCTCCCTTTTAAATTTTTTTTTATTCCGAAAACAGTATGTTGTTTGCCTTTCAGACATCATTCCCCACTCCTTTCCTCCCCCGCACCCATGATATGGATGAAAAGAAAGAACAGCAGGGCCCTTGGTAGTAAATCCTGCTTTATTTGAGGTCCTAGCAAATAAATGGTCACAGAAAGCCAATGCTTTTGATTTCTAAATGCTTCTAATTTAATGAGAAGATTGGGTCCCTTTACACTGATCTTTCAATAGCAATGACACATGCTGTTGATGAGGATGCTGATGGGAAAACCCTGACCATTAGATAAGATTCTGAAAATACTAGGAGACAGATTGTTAAATAACACAGCATGTGAGAACCAGGGGAAACGTTTAATAAAACTACATATGGGGCAGTACTTTTATTTCTCCGTATTCAATAGTGGGTTAGATTATGCTTGGCAGGCAAAAAGGAGAATTAAAATAAAAGCAAAAAACACAGACCTTTGGTGATTCTTAAAAGATATTCACCAAGGTACAAGAGAAGAAACAAAATGTAATTGAATGAACCTTGTGGTCACCCAAAATTATCAGTATATATGAAATTAGGAATTGAAAAGAGGTACCCTCTTAACTTCTGGGATGAATGTATTACTTGATGGTCCCTGTCTTTCTTTAGATATTTGAACACCTGATTACTGAGAGACCAACTGAACTAACAGTCAACTTAATGCCATTTTAATAAGAGAATAAAACAGACCCATGGCACCACTAATCCAGGTATTTAGCAACCTGAATGACTGAATAAGATCATGGGCAGGGTGCGCTAATCTGGCAGTAATTAGTCATGTATGATTTGGTTTGACTTAGACAAATATGGTTTGAGTTATAACTTGCATAATCATTCAAATCCTCCCAGATAAACTGAGGACAGCAAACACATTCAGTGAAGCCCTCAAGGGACATCTTCTCATTAGAGAGACAGAGATGCATCTGGAGAATGCTAGAGTCAGAAGGGACCTTAGAAATCATTTATTTCAACACCTTGGTTTTCTAGATGAGGAAGGAAAGGTTCAGAGAAGTCAACAGCTGTTTAATGGCAGAAACTTTTGATGACCACAGATGCCTTCATTGATGTCCCTTGTCTTTGTTTTCCTAAAGTTGGCACCATACAATTTACCAATTAGTTACATCTGTGACATTTAAAAAGTTTGAGTGATATAATTTTGAGGTAATGCAATCATTTTATTAATAATGCCAGCATGTTTGTTAATAAAAAAACTATTTCTCTTAGACCAAAGAGAACCATGGCAGTGGGCTCACAGATTATATGCCCATTGGAGGAGGGATCCTCTCAAGAGTGACAATCAGCTTTGATTAGTTAGTAATTAATGAGAGAGTGAATATTACAATGAGGGGCTGAGCCTTTTCAAATGAACTTTGACCATGTCATTTACTTGTATGTTACCCCCAGACTTGAACAATCTATTCAAAGAATTTATCCCCACATAAATCCTCAGTAGAGCACAATGGCTTCCCCTCCTGGATGGGGTCCAGATAGAAGAGAAGGTTAGCTCAACCTTCAGAGACTGAGGTCTTGAAATGAGGATAAAAGAAAAAGAAAAAGAAACCAAATTCTTGGTTATTAATAATCATTTCTCTCATATCCTACTTAATGCTGACAACAAGGCACTAGATTTGGCATTGGAGAAACTGGGTTCTAGTCTTAGCTTGATGCTCTAGGGGAATTCAGTATACATGCTAATACACATGGAAATTGGGCCAGGGACCTCCAGAGTCTTTGAGCATATGTGATAACTGTGTGCTTTTGTTTCCCATGTATGAGTTTTGTTCCTCTACCTAGGCTAGGTCTGGCCAGGTCTTTGTCTTTGAGTTATCCTGTGTCCAACATAGTAGCTAGTTCAATGTGGAATGCATAATAAACATTGAAAAAATAAAAATAAAAAACAACCTTGCTAAAGATCACTGGTCATATTCCACACTTCAAATCATGATCTTCTGCCCCTGTTCCTTCCTTCCTCCCCCTTAAGCCCCCAATTAAACATAATGAAATACAGATAGTATTGTTTAAACTAAACAAGTGCTAATTCTTGTTTCATATCTAATCATTAGAAAACACCTACTATGCCCTGAATACATTTAATAATCCTCCTCATGAAAGATCAAGCTTCCTAAAATCAAAATTTAATACTTGCTGAGACTAAAGTGGCAACAGGGCTAGTTTTGGAGAAGTGAGTTCCAATCCCAATTCTGTGACTTGTCCCCTGTGTGGTAAGTCACTTAGTGTCTTTTGGGCCTTGGTTTCCCCATCTGTAAAATGATATGATTGAATTTGATGGCCTCAGAGACCCTTAGGTGTTCTGAAGCTATGGCCTATAAAGCACAGGGAAGTATTGCAATAATAAGAAGGACTCTAACTAAATATTTGTCCAACCTTATTGGGCTATGGGTTCTTTTGCCTCTATTTGTTTGCGATTGGTTCTTTAAAGTCCTTTACAGATGCTGATCTTGAAAATAAAAAACTTCAATGACATGGCATCATCATAGAGAGTGATTTGCTTATCTAAGTCAAAAGACTAACTTCCTTCAAATACCCTGGAACATTAACCATCAAGGAAAACAAAAATAACACCAGAGGAAACAAGGAAAAGAAATAACAATTTCAAAAAGGCAAAGAAAGGATGATTTTCCTCTGACCTACATTTGAAGTGAAACTATTCCATGGCAGCAGTAGTAGCAAAGTGGTTGTTTTTCTGCAAGGTCATCTTGTAAATTCAAATTTTCCTATTAATGGGGTAAAATTTTATTAATAACTGACATTTTTATAATGTTTTCAAGTCTACAAAGGAACATATATTTCCTCATGAGAATTTTGCTACTAGATATATGATAGTACTATAACTTTTAATATCCTGAATTTTCAATTGAGGAAACTGAAGTTTAGAGAGGTTATGACAACTACCAGTAGACATCACAGCCTGAATTTCCACTGTAGCACCCTATCCCTAAAGCCACACTCTCTTTAGAACATCAGAGAGAATGATCTTTGACACTTTTGTCACTTTTAATACCTAATTAGTAATATGCAAATCTCTGACTTTTTTTTCTCCTAGGCTATAAATGTAGGGGTTACTCACCAGCCTAACCTACTACTTATTGGTGCTAGAGTTTTCACCTGTTTAATTTCTACACTGAGTCAATTTTTCCACTTGTTTAGGCAAACTGATGGTCCTTCCTTTATGAGGGATCACCTTACAGATTCCTAACAGTGCAGATATCAAAATCAACTTTAGACCGCTGTAGCTCAGAACTCCTGAGCTCAAGCAAGCCACCATTCTCAGCCTCACTGGTATCCGGAATTATATTCAGGGGGCAACCAATCTGTCCTTGTGACTTTTCAAAAGAATAATTTTTTACAAGTTTAATTTTTCAATTCAAGTCAATTTATTTCATCAAATATTTATTGAGAACTTACTCTATACAAGCCTTTAGACTAGGACTGAAAAGACAAAACAAAAAGCCAAAAACCCAAGTAATCTTATTCCCTGAAGGAGTTTTCATGCTAATGCTCCCCCTTGTCTTCTCATAAAATTCCTAGCTTCCCTCAAAGTATAAATCAAATGCCACCTTCTACACTAGTCCTTTCTTAATCCTATCAGTCCATTTCTTCCTCTCCCTAACCACCAGGGTCCTCAAATTCAAGGGAGGGAATGCACAAGGAAAAAATTCCACTAAAGGAGGTTCTTAAAGGACTTCAGGGTGGTGCTACATACTTAGAGATTACCAAGGGTGGGGTTGCTGCACATGAGTCTATCTGCTTTGGCACTCAGTAGCCAATCATCTTTGATGAAATCCCTTCACTGGGAACCAATAGGAAATTACTGAGTCCTCCCCACTGGAAGCATGTCCCTTAGCAAAGGGTCAATATGTCCAGTTCTATGGGAGATGCTCAGTCTAACTAGACAAGAGATTCTTTGATCATCCCTGTAATGTGTACATATGTTGTATTTACTTACTCAAATAAATATTCTATACCCTTAGTAAAACATAAGCTTCTTGAGGGCAGGAACTGTTTAATTTTTTTTCCTTTGTATCTTCAGCATTTAAGACACTGCCTTACCATCTCTCAGGCATGGGAACTAAATCTATTATTTCCTTGATAGAGAGAACTCACAGAGAAGGGAATTCTCTGTACCAAAGTTAACTTAGCATCTTCTCTGCCACCTTACTGTCCTGAAGAGTCACCTAGGGCACCAAAAAGTTAAGTGACTTGTCCAGGGTCACAAAGTCTATATACATGTACATATATGTACATGTATATAGATAACATACATATCTCTATTTATAACATATATATCTACATAAACATACATACATACATACATATATATATATGTATATTTCACAAGAAGCATTTGAACTCAGGTCTTCCTGGCCCTGAGACCAGTTTTCTACCCACTATGCCAAGCTTCAGCTTAAAAAATATTTGTGGAATTGAATTGAACTGTATTGAGTTGAATCATGTTCCAATAGAGTCTTTCAAGATATAATATCTATATAGGACTGCACCTTCTTTTCTGATCAGCTCTTACATGAAGAACATGATTTTCTAACTATGAGAACCTATAGTTGAGGAATGATCTCTTTGCTATTTATTTGGCATTGCTTATTTTCAACTAGAGCTAGGGAGTATGGTCCCTGCCCTAGGGGCAGAACTCCTACAATGTCAAGTTCAAAATGGATGGATGGTATATGATCCATAAAAAACAAAATTTTGTTACCTTGTAACTCTTCCCACTTTAACCAAGGCAAGCTTTTCTAGTAATATTGATTACATAGATTTTATGGATATTGCAATGAAATCTCTCAACAGGAAGTGGGCAAGTAACTAGGAATATATGAATAATATAGATTTTGTTGTTTTCCATTTATAGTGAGTAAAGTGCCTTCCTTTTAGATTTAGGATTTCTCATATTAGAGATGTTTACCTGTTCCCCTATCCTTGCTTTGTTTTAGGTCCCTAGCACATGAAGACCCCTATTCATTTCACATTCTACATTTGCTTCTGGGTTGGGAAGCACATAAAAGGACAATATTCTTAGCTGGGGCAGTGAGGTGGTGCAGTGGATAGAGTATCAGTTCTGGAGTTAGGAAAACCTAAGTCCAAATCCGGCCTCAGACACTTACTAGCTACGCGACCTTGGACAAGTCACTTAACCCTGTTTGCCTTAGTTCCTCATCTATAAAAAGAGTTGAAGAAGGTAATGGCAAACCACTCCAGTATCTTTGCTAAGGAAACCCAAAAATAGAGTCATGGAGAGTCAGCCACAACTGAAATGACTCAACAACATCCTAACTTGAAGACTGACACTGGCCTAATTCAGAGGCTCTTGTACAAATGAAACCATGGAAAGATTGCCACTCCACTCCACAGAAACTGGGTGAAGAGCTGTAACGTTATGAGATTTCAAATGAGACAATGAATGAAATGCACTTTGAAAAACTTAAAGCCCTATATAAATATCAGTTTTGTTATTAATAATTTTTCTAGTCACCAGGTCTCCTGTCCATGATGACTTTTTACCCTGAACTTTCTATTGCTCTCTAGCTGAGCTCATGCAAAACAAGCATGTGCTGGTGAATATTGAACAACTGAGCGGGACGTGGGACAAGGAGAAATATATACTCCTGTTCTGAAGTTCATTTGTGTTATTAACACTTTCTTAAATCTAGCCAGTTCACAAAATAGTAAAGTAAACTCCGATTTGTGGCAATTTCTGAGATGTTAATGTTCACCCTAAATAATTAACAATCAGCTCTGGAGTTGGCTGTAGCACACCTCTAATAGAGAGAAAGATGGATAGAGATCTCAAATAATAAGAGAACATGGGAGTCACTGTTAGCCTGGATCTGGACAGGCCCAGAGACGTGCTTTGAAAGGAGAGGCAGGGCACTAGCTAAAGTCTCAATCCTCGAAAAGCCCAGGTCTGCAGTGTAATCCCTGGGAGAAATACTCATAAATTCCTTCTTATACAACAAGCTGCTGACAAAAAAAAAAAAAAAAAAAGCTAAAGGCACAATCTGTTTCTCTAGAAAAAATTTCCTAATGAATCTCAGACATTTATTCTCAAAAAAAAAAAAACAACATAGATCATCATGCATGATTTATTCAGATGGCCTTCAGGATTTTACATGCTAAAATCCCTTCCCATAAAGCAATCAGCTTTGAAGATATTGCAGGTGTGTGTGGTAGTTTGTGGTGGATAAGGAGTTAGAGAGATTCAGATCCCCTTTGTCACATTGTGATACAACAGGAAGAGTTCACAACTGGAGCCAGAGGACCTGAGTTGAACCTTGGCTGTGTTGCTGTTAAGGACCCTCTCTGGGCCTCAGTTTCCTCATTTGTAAAATGGGAGAGAGTCTGGATGACTTCTAAGTTCTTTGCTAAATGTAAAGCTGGGATCTTAAAATGAACCGATCCACTTTTCAAGTATTGTTTTGTAAGCTCTGCTATTCTGAACTGTCATAGTAATGAACTACAAAGATTAGTCTAACCCTCTCATTTTACAAAGGAGGAAATTGAAACACCTGTAAGTTATGTGACTTACCCAAGGTCACATAGTGTGCAAGTATTAGAGGTAGAATTGGAACCCAGGGCCTCTGAAACCAGTCACGTCCATGTTCATGTCCAAAAACTTATGTCTCTTCCTGCATTTTTGGTTCATTGCCCTTCTGTTTGTCCTTCATCCTCCAGGAAGACCAATTATATCATCAGGATGATGTCTTGACTTGCAAGTGAATTGGATTTAAGTCAGATAGGTGTGGGACATTAGATTTCCGGTGTGGAGAACTCTTGTGATAGAAACTCTCTTAATAGATGCAGATCAGTAACTTGTCTTTTTCTTTTTTTTGGACCCAACTGGGACTTGCCCAGGGTCACACAAGTAATAAGTGTCTGAAGTCAGATTCCTCCTGACCCCAGGGCCAATAATCTATCCACGGTGCCACATGATAACTAGGATTTATCTTATCTTAGAGAGCAGCCTAGAGGCACAGACTAGTTAAATGACTTGCCTAGGATCCCATAGCTAGTAAGTGTCTCAGGTAAGCCCCACTCTTCCTGGGGATTGTAAAGCCAGTGGGCTGTCTGATATAACACACTGCCTTTCTGCTTTGATTCTTATTTGATTTAATTAACAACAACAATAGCTAACATTTACATAGTATTTACTATGTGCCAGGCACTGTGCTAAATACTTTACAATTGGACTGGCGTACCAGCCAGAAAAGAAGGCGTCATCACAGAGTGAAATGAAATAAGTTCACAGGACAGACAGGAAATGAATGTGGCATTGACATTGCCCATGATGTAACCAAGAAGAAAGGAGAGTTGAAGGAAAGGAATGCTATTGGTGTACATAGTAATGGCTTTCTGAGGGAGACATTCAATCTTGGAAGGCATTTCTGTTGCGTCAGAAAGGTCTAGAATCTGTCAAAAGAAGGAAATTGCCATGGAAGAGGACAACACTGCTGACCTTTGTTGGAAGGGCGTGATCTTTAAGATTTTGAGATGAGGGGAAGATCCATATTCACTCTCTCCCCAGGCCCTCCTGTACCAATGGCACAAGATTGAAGTCCAGCTACACAAGGCTAGGGATGTCATCCAAGGTGATGGAACAAGGGAGAGATGTCTTGACTGCGAGAAAGACCTCATGGTTTTAGCCTCACCAGAACCATGTTGTTCCTTATTTATCTGACTGCCACAGTCAGACATTTAGTATAAATTAAGCACACTCTAGAATAAACATATATATATATATATATATATATATATATATATATATATGGAGAGAAAGAGCTGAGAAATCTCCCTCCATACACAGTTCTGCTAATTACCTTCTATTTATATATCATAGAGTCAGAAATTTGGAACTAGATTGTATCTAAGGAGTCTTCTGATCCAATCTCCTCATGTTATGGAGGAAGAAACTGAGGTTTGGAGTGTTTACATAGTTGATCCAAAGTCATAAATCACAAAACCAGGATTGATTTGAACCCAGGTCCATTATACAACTCCAACAATCAGTACTGTTTTAACTTAATGGAAAAACATCCAACTTGCATATTTATGACTATATGTCTTGGTATGATGGAAACAATCAAACTTTAAAGGGTTTTTATCTTTTTTTTAATCCACTTAATGAATAAATTCTGCCATTCAGGTCCTTCGTAATACTGGAGAGCATTGATGAGAAGAGCTAGAGTAGGAAGAACCATGGAGTAGATCAGATTCTTTGCCTTCGTATTCCAGATGAGGAAATTGAAACCTTGCTCCAGATTACAGCAATCCTAAGGCACATCCAACACTATAAAGTTCAGTTCACCTTTTTGTCTCCACCAAGGTACACCATGCAGTATAGCTTTTAGTAGGCTCTCTCTAAGTGGGAAGACCTTGTTTTTTGGCTAGACATAGGCCTGAGCACCAACATTGTGTTCGTCATTTTAGGGCCCAGATCCTATCACCATAAATCTAGACTTGAAAGAGACCTCAGAGGTCAGCTGGTGTTGGTCACTTTTATATGTGAATAATAATACTAATCACCACTTATATAGATAACACTCTAAGGTTTGCAAAGCACTTTCCAGATATTACTCTCTTGTCCCTCAACATCCCTCAATGACAGGTGCTGTTACTATCCCCATTTTAAAAATGAGGCAAACAGAGATTAAGTGACTTGCCCAAGGTCACTCAGACAGTAGTAGTCAGAGGAAAGATTTGAGGAGGCTCATCATGAGTTGAATCTAAGTTCTTCAGGCAGAACAAATGATGGGGGCCATCTTTTAAGGCATAGAGGGGTTCCAATCTGTGTTTCTAATGCTCACACACATGTCAATGTGATTTTTGTGGTTGTTTCAATTGTATCCAATTCTCCATGACCCCATTTGGGGTTTTCTTGGCAAAGATACAGAATGGTTTGCCATTTCCTTCTCCAGTCAATGTGATTATAGATCCCTGAAGCATTGTAAGTAATTAATGAGATGGGTGAGCCACATAGATGATTTAATTTATGAAATAGAAACCAGACATCAAAATAGACACAGCAAAAATCAATCATAAAATGACTGATGTAGTGTGTAGCATCTGTTTCTGTCTTGGAAAACTATCAGTATTAATAAATATCTTGGGCTTGTCTCCAAATAAGAGATTAGAAAATGTACCTTCCTCCTTCCATTGCAAGAGGGAACTTATGGGTGTTGAACGTTACATGTGCAATCAAATAATATCAGTTTGCTAGATGATTTCTTTTTCCTGTCCTTTTATTCTTTTATTCAAAGTTGTAAAAGACTTCAGAAGGTCAGCTGGTTCAACAAATATCCAAGCAAGAATCTGTATTACAACAGGAGGCAGTGTAGTCCAATGGAAAGATCCATATCTTTACAATCAGAGAATTTGCCATTCAAATCCCAGTTCTGATATTTCCTATATATTTGACCTTGGTTGAATCATTTAAACAACCTTAGAGATTTTTGTTTTGATGTTGGGTTTTGTTTTTGGAGGGAGAGGGGTGAGAGAAAGAAATTTTAAAATCTTGATATTTGAAAAAATACAATTTAATTTTTTAAAAAATTCTTCCTAGATTTTATTTTCCTCAGCTGCTAAAAAGAGAGATTGTTTCTAAGGTCCCTTCCAGCTCTATGCTATGACTTTATGAATAATAAAAGATAGTTTAATATGGCAGATGTCATTCTAAATTGATTGCCAAATTAAATAGTGTTTTAGGATTGTAGCTATAGACATAGTACAGTGTCAAGAACAGTCAGAGGCCCTGAATTGGAAGTCTACCTCTTACACCATCAGATCAACTTTTCCCAAGGCACTTAAACCTCAAACCTCAATTTCCTCACCTGTAAAACTGGAGGGCTTAACTAGTTGGTTTCTGGGGTCCCTTCCATGTCTAGACCTAAGATTCCCAACAAAGGGGTTATCTACCCTCCATTGAAGACCTCTAGTGATGGATGAGCCACCAGGAATTCCCCTACTTCTTGAGGTGGCACACCACTTTTGGGGATGAGAGAGGGAAACAAACTTCTATTAAGTACCCACTATGTGCCAGGCACTGTGCTAAATACTGTGCAAATGTTCTTTTATCTGATCCTCACAGCAGCTCTGGGTAGGTACTATTTTTATTTCCATTTTATGGTTGAGGAAAGTGAGGAAGATATCAGTTAAGTGACTTGCCTAAGGTCACACAGCTAGTAAGTGTCTGATGCAGCTTTTGAACTCAGGCTTCTCTTGACTCTAGGCCTAGTAATTCTATCCATTTTACCACCTAGATGCTAGGGTCAATCTTGGTTGTTGTTATTTAGTCATTTCAGTTGTGTCCAACTCTCCATGACCCCATTTGGGGTTTTCTTGGCAGAGAAAATGGAGTGGTTTGCCTTTGTCTTCTTGAGTTCATTTTACAGATGAAGAAACTGAGGCAAACAGGGTTAAGTGACTAGGTCAAAGTCATACAGCTAGGAAATGAGGCAGGATTTGAATTTGGGCTTTTCCTGCCTCTAGGCCTAGCATTCTATCCAGTTCACCACCTAGATGATAGGGTTACTCTATATCCTCTTAACACATTAAATGCCACAGAGTAAATTAGAGTACAAAAAACCCAAAACAAACAAACCTGTACCTGCCCAAATCCACCACCCATAGGTCTATCTTCCTTTAGCTAAGCTATCTGAAAAAATTCAGAACATTTAAGAAATAGGAATATCAACTTGATTAATATCATGTAAATTTTTCTCTCTGTGACGTAGGCACTTGTGGAAGCAAAGTCTCCCAGAAGCAAATACAATTAACCTGTCTCGATTTTTATCAATTATGTACTGCCTTTGACTGTAAGGTATGAAATACTCTCTTTAAGACATGTCCACACGCTCAGAACACGAAAACAAAATATATGTCACTCTGACATATATAATGTTAGAGAAATAATAAATTTGGTTTCTTGAAATGATGATTTAATTGCTCAGAATCTATTTCCAAAAAAAGAAAAAAGACAGGATGAATGGGAATTGAACAGCCATATGAACTACACAGAATAGTTCAATTAGGGAAACACCATAAAGTGTCCTAAGAGTTGTGAACATGATTGAACACATCCAAGCCCCAGCATTGGGTTAACAGCAGGAAATTCTGATCCCATTTTTTAGTTTATACATTCCTTTTCCTAAGAGCACCAAGAAAAACTAAACAGTGCATTTCAAAAGGATTATCGCACTTCTCAGATAGTTATAATCACTTAAATAGCATTATAAGACTCAAGGCTTAGGGCCAAGATATGCTAATTATGCAGAAATTCGCTGCCCCTTCCTAAGTAGGGCATAAAAGGAGGATATTTGAACAAAAGGAGTGGTATCTTTTTGTATATCAAGCTACAGATATCCTTCCTTGAAAGGAGTTTTAAGGACTTATACCTATCAAATGACTTGGAAGTTTAGAAAGCATCTTTAACCCCTTGGAGAAAAGCAGGGTTTCGATGACAGTATTGCAAATCACTGTACTAACAAACTTTGTTCTCTAGATCACATTGGCTTAGTGTCCCTCAGAAACATAGTCCATCTTGAATTTTATTTTGTGCACACCATTTTTGAGATCACAATGGTGAGAGACTGTGTGTTCTGAAGACTAGCTGAGGGAACTGCAGAGTATTGAGTTAATTTGGTATTTAGATGGCCATAAGGAAGAAAGTAGTTACTGTCCCCAGATCTTCAAGGAGCTGTCCTATGAGAGAAGGAGTAGACTTAGACTGTTTAATACTAAAGGGTGGAACTAGGACTATACATGGAAATTTCAAGAAGGTGGACTTCAGTTGAGCACATGGGAAAATGAGGTCATCTTTGAAGCTTTTTAAAAATGGAAGAAACTGGTTTGTGACAAATTCAATCCAATCCAGCAAGTATTTATTAAATGCCTACTATGTTCACTAGAGATACAGAGCGAAAAGGGAAACAGGCCCTGACATCAAAGAGTTTACATGCTATGGGAGGATACAACATGTATAGAAAGGTGAAAGCAAAGTAATTTGAGTAGGCAGAGCACACTAACTAGTCAAATCTACATGGAACAGATTGTACCTAAGAAGAGCCTGCAAGGGAGGTAAGGATTCTAAAGGACCAAGGGGAGGAAAGATAGCTTGAATGAAGACAGGTAAAAGAAGGGAGTTCAGGGAAGAGACAGCAGATTTGTTGGACCAGAAAAAAAAAGGGTAGTAAGGGAAAATTATGAAACAAATATGTTAAGACTTAGCTGTGGCCAGATTGTGAAGGGCTCTAATCACAAGCTGCAGAGTGTATTTATCCTAAAAGAAACAGGGACCACTGAAGGGTTATTGAGCAGAGAAATGACATAGTTGGACTTGTGCTAAGGGAAGATTATTTTGGTAGCTGTAAGATAGATTGGACCAAGGGAAGACCAGTTTGGAAAGCTACCACAATGCAGCTGAGGGATGAAAAGGAAAGCAAGTGTCCTGTAAGGAAAAGGGTTCAAGAATGACCCTTTGCTGAGAATATCATAGAGATGATCCTTAGATGGGGGGTGGGCACTGTTGTACTAAATAACTCCTAAACTTCCTTCCAGTAAAAAAGAAAGGAGGGAGAAGAGGAAGGAAGTAAAAGAAGGAAAAAAGGAGGGAAGAGGAGGGCGGAAAGGAGGGAAGAATGGAGTGAAGGAGTGAAAAATGGAGGGATAGAAGAAAGGAAGGAAGAAAGGAAAAGAAAGAACAAAAGACAGAAAGACAAAGGAAAAGAAAGGAAGGAAGGGAGAAAGAAAGAAAGAAAGAAAGAAAGAAAGAAAGAAAGAAAGAAAGAAAGAAAGAAAGAGAAAGAAGGAAAGAAGGAAGGAAGGAAGGAAAGGAAGGAAGGAAGAAAAATCCCTGCTGAATGGCCTCTTCTCACTTCTATGCAAGCCCTCAGGCTGGTTGTTTTTCGATATCTGCCCTTCAGGGCTACAGTTAATGTTTACCCGATAACACCAAGATAAAGATATTTAGCCATTAATTTTTTATTTTTATTCAAAAGAGAGAAAGACAACAAAAGCTCCCAGAAACGACCCTTGGCAGCAAGTGAAACAGCCTCCAATACTGCAGGCTTAGCTAATGGTGCACTGATGGTGTCTTGCTGTTTCACAGGATTAGAGATCAGAGATTTCAAGGTAGAAGGGACCTTCAAATCCATCTAGTTCTACTTACTCATTATATATGTGAGAAACATGAGACTCAAAGAGGATAAGTGACTTGCCCAAGGTCACACAGTAGCTAGCAAGAAGCAGAAATGGCATTTTCCAAGTTTTCCTGACTCCAGATCCAACACTCTAGCCTGCATATCATACTCTCTCATTAAGGGAATGGAAACGAGTGCCAATTTTATTCTATTTCTGCCTTTGTAATTTATATATAATAGTTCCAGAGGGGAAATGCTTCCCTCTTAGCCACGCTATGCCTCAGTTTCCCCATTAAGGAAAAATGAGGATAATGATATTTGTTGGCAAAGTTCTTTGATCTTTACAGAAGTGCAAAGTGTTATTACCTTAATACTAGGCTTACAAATTGTTAGATTTATAATGACCCTTCATGCTTCTTCAGCATCTTTCATCTGAGAATGTCAAAGTGTTTTTATAAACCTTTACTAATTAATCAATCCTAAAAACACCTTTGCCAAGTGGGAACAGTATTATTAACTCTGCTTTATGGATTGGAAGGGTAACTCATTCAGAGGTCAAATCACTTGCCCAACCTCACAGCAAAGGAGACGGTGGCTACAAATTCCAATTTACAGGACCCCATTTTAGACAAAGGATGCTTTCCAAGGAGCGTAAAAGACGCATTGGGTTATAGTAGGAAACGTTGATTCTATAATAGGGCTTGGGTACAAATCTCACTTTTGCTCCCTGGAGGGTCTTAGGAAAGTGATTTCATATATCTCAGCCTCAGTTTTCGAACCTGTTAATTGGGGGAATTATACTAAATGACCTCTGAGGTTCCTTCCAGTTCTTCTTCTGTGACATTAAGATTGAAATTGACACTTTTGGAAAACAATTTTTTTGTTGTTGTTCTTGTTCTTGATCCAAATCTGTGATTTCTTTGGTACATGGAATTTCCAGAATTAAAACTACCTCCACCAATCCAGAGGAGCACACTGTCTATAGACTCAAGGTGAAAGGAGTCTTAGAGATCACTCATTTGATTCAGATGAGGAAACAGAGACCTCAAGAGATTATGTGACTTGCGCAAGGTCAAAGAGAAAGTAAGCCCTAGAAGCAAAATTTGAATGCACATCCTCTGACTCCTGGAGCTGAAGCTCTTTGCACTGTACAGTGCCTTAAGGAGTTACCCAAGACGCTAAAAGATTTGCCAATTTTCCCATAGTCCCATGGCTATTATATATCAAAGACACTACTTGAACTCATCTCTCTAACTCCATAGCTAGTCCTATTTCCACCATACAGGACCACCACCAGAAGAAAGAATTTTTTAAGCCTCCCTTTTTCACTAATTATCATGAATGTGTGTGTGTGTGTATGTGTGTGTATATATACATATAAATATACATATAAATATGTAATATATATTTAATATATAAATATAATAATATAAATAATATTTAATATAATATATTATATATAATATATATTTATATAAATAATAATTAATATATAAATATACATATAATATACACATAAATATATAAATATATATAAACATATACACATATAAATATATTAAGAATCTCAATAGTAGGACTTCATATTTGTACAGTACCTTACAGCATTCATACGTCTTCTATCATTTTATTGTCAAAACATCTCTATGTGTGGGCCCAACAGGTATTATCCTTTTTTCATAGACAGAAATTGAAGCTTAGAGAGGTTGTCTAAATTCAAATAATTAGTAGGTAAAGGAGCCAAGGTTTTCTACCACCTGCTATCAATGTACTTAGCAAAGAGTGGAGGCAAAGTTGCCCCAGAGCTGACCCAGAGTCAGGAAGACCTGGGTTCAGATCCTGCCTTTAACATATTCTGTCTATGTAACCCCTAGCCAAGATCTTTTACTTCTCAATCGCCTATGTGTATCTCTATGACTAAATTGCAGAGCAATGGCAGGTGGACATTAGCAGAGGGAGTTTGTTCAGTGGGAGTTCTCAGTGACATTCAAAGGTCAGAATCAACCCAAAAGTTGATGAATAGGGAACTATGCTAAGAAGTAAGTATACAAAATCAGAAACAAAACAGTTTTAGACCTCATGGAGCTTAAGATTTTATTAGGGACAGGAACGTTGAGGGGGCAACACGTACACAGCTAAAGAAATAACAAAGTAAATCCATAGTGATTTTCTGGGTGGGATGTCATCGGCAGCTGGTTGGGGTGGCATCAGGATGAGTTCTAATAGAAAACACTTGAACTGACTTTTATGGAAGTTAGAGTTTCTAAGAGGTAGAGGGGAGGAAGGTATGTATGCTATGTATAGGGGAGGGCCGTCAATGCCATATGGATAATGAATGAACTTGACTGAAAATGGAGCTTGTATTGGGGAATACTGTGGTGTAAACCAGGAAGGATGGGCTGAAGACAGATTTAGAAGGATCTTGGTTGTCAAAGAGGCAGATCCTAGAGGCAATAAGAAGTTTATTGAGTACGGGACTGCTTTAGGAATGCCACTGAGGGGAGGAAGGATTGTCTGCTATATGCGCTGCTTATCTCCTTGCTTCATTCCCCCCATTTTATCTTTATATGCAATACATGTGCCTTTCATGGCCTGGTTTTGGCCTCTTGGAGAACCTAAAGTTATACCTGCTTATTTTTCCCATCTCCCATGAGCAAACATGGATCAAAGAAGAGAAAATTTGGTCTTTGATTGTACATTTCATGAATATTGATGCAAAAAATGTAGCAGAAATCTTCATTTATCTTCATATTTTTTTTAACAAAATCTGCTTTGTGGGATGTTATATTTGACTAGGGAATTTTGAAAATACACTTCAGAATATTATATTGTAAATAACAAATAGGTCATATGACCCTGAACAAATTACTTTATCTCTCAGTGGACTGAAGTGTTCAAACACAGCCAGAAGGCCCCAATCCTCAACAGTCCTGAGTATGTCCCAACCCCAATTAAAATGTAATTAGGAAATATTTAACAAACTTAATAAAAATACAATAGAACACAGATAAAATTAGCATGTGACTTTTCTAAATCAATACATAGTCTACGGGAACCCTTGTATAACAGTTTAGGGGCCTTGTTTCTATTATGACACCACTGCTCTGGGAAACTTTAAAAATTAATTAATTGATTTTTAGTTTCCAACATTCACTTTTATAAGATTTGGGGTTCTAGTTTTTATCTGATATAGGCTATATATGTGGAAACTCTTAAACTGCAAGTTGAGAAGGTGTCCAAATGCATTGGCCAAGATGGTTTCCCCTTGGAGGAATTCATTGTAGCAATATGTCACAGTTCTTATCCCTATCTGTTTACAACTACCCATTCTTTCTCCTCCATATTGTTCTGTTGTCCATTTTTCTTTTCCCATTAGAGGGGATGTTGCCAGTGTATATGGAAGAGTGACTCTTGAGCTTTTCATTTGATTCCTGGAACGTTCTACAGCATTATTGTACCCCTTTCTCATATGTCTACAAGACTAGGATGGAAATCCATAGACTTGTGGTGTCCAAAACTGAAAGCAAATCCTTCTTCTTCCTGTTTTCATCTACTATGTACCATAACCATCTCTTTCCTTTAGCATGCTGCACCATTTCCTTTTAAGTGGCTGCATTATCTAGATACGGTATTTCCTTCTATTGCTGTTGGCATCTCCATCCATCACTCTATCAACTGGAGCTGTTTTCTGCAGCAGAGCCCATGTCTTTTCAGTCACATGTGAAGACAGGTACTAAAGACTGCCATGTTTATTTTCATTGACTACTCACCCAACCATCTCACCTTCCCTGGAGTGACAGAGACATACTTAGGAAAAGTTAGAGTTCCATCTCATCAATCAATCGACATGTTTAAGCGTGCCCTCTGTGCCAGGCTAAACGGGGCTAAACGCTGGGGCCACAAAGAAAAACTGCAAAATGATCCTTCTCTTTAGTGAGTTTCCATCCTAATCCTGTTGGCCAAATGTATATTATAAATTCACCTAAGATACAGAGTAGATAAAAGTTGACCTTGAATATGGGGACTGAGGAAGGGAATGCAACACGTACATTAATTAGTTAATATTTCTATCATGTCACATTATAGTATAATCATTATCATATAATATATTAATATATTAAATATAGTATATAAATATATATAATATAAATATATTAACTCTGGATATTAATTTGTTAAATATAATATGTTAATAGATAATAAATATATATTTTAACATATGGAATTGTATAAATTTAAATATAATAATTATCGTGATTGATAAGTACATACAAGATGCATACAGAGTAGAAAGATACAAGGTAACCTTGAATATGGCAGGGATCTGGGGAAAGAGGCCATAACAAAAATATAAGGCAGCCCGGTAGAGTGCTGGGCCTGGAATCAGAAAGGTGTTGTTGCTGAGTTGTTTCAGTTGTGATCCTGTTTGGGGTTTTTTGGCCAGGATAATAGACTGGTTTCCCATTTCCTTCTCCAGTTCATTTTATAGATGAGAAACTGAGGCAAATGGAGATTAAATGACTTGTCCAGGGTCACACAGCTAGTAGGCGTCTAAGGCCAGATTTGAACTCATGAAGATGAGTCTTTCTGATTCCAAGCCCAGTGTTTTATCCAATGTGCCACCTGAGCTCAAATCTAGCCTCAGATACTTCCTAGCTGTGTGATCCTGAAAAAGTCACTTAACTGCCATTTGCCTGCATTTCCTTATCTGCAATATTGGAATGATAAAAGCACCTACCTCCCAGGGTTGTTGCGTGGATAAAATGAGATCGTATTTGCAAAGTGTTTAGGATGGTACCTGGCACATAGTAAGTGCTATATAAATTTTTGTCATTATTACCATATATAATATTCATACAGAGTAGATAGAAGGTAAATTTTCATGGGAAGATACTAGGAAATACTTCCTGCAGAGGTGATACTTGAGTTGAATTTTAAAAGAAGCAGGGATTCCAAGAGGCAGAGTTGAGAAAAGAGAGACTTCCACACCAACAAATACCAAGGTAGAGATGCAAGATGGAAAGTCAAGAGGGAGAAATAGCATGTGGGCCAATCTGGCTGAACTGCAGAGTATGTGGAAGGGAAGAAGAATGGACAAGGTGAAAGGGGCCAGATTGCAAGAGGATGCCATGGAGGATTTTATCGCACAGGTAACACAGAAATTAGTGAAGGAAGTAGGAGAGAGAGTGACGTGGAGCTGGGATGGAGTCGGGGAAGGAATTTTAGCTGGACATTTGTCCGGAGAGATACCTGGCCATCAGGCCCCTGGAGTCAACCCAAGCTCCCTTTAGCCCCAATTCCTTTGTATCATCCTAAGAGGATGGAGGAGACATCCCGTATGAGGCATGCACATGTGAAACCTGATCCATCTGGCATCCGAACCTCAAAGTGTCCTGGCATTGAGAGGGCTGTGGTCCGAAGGTCTGAGCCTTACAGCATAAGGGAAAGGGGACAATAAGCATTTAAAAGCACCTACTATGTTGCAGATACTGTCCAAAATGTTTTGCCCATATCATTTCCTTTGATGCTTACAATAATCTTGGGATGTTATTTACATTCATTCTAAGTCAATCAATTGTTTCTGTTTCAGCCAGAAAACCTGAGGGTTCTTCTCTCCAGATCAGGTATTTTGACATAGTAAAGCAGCCATTCTCTGCCTCACTTCTTATTAAACCTTAATTGATGAATGCACATTGCTTCAATCAGATGGAGACCTGTTAAAGACCTTAAGTTGGAAGGGCCAAGGTCCTCACTGCATCCTGGGCCATCTCCAGTCATACTGATCTATATCTAGCCACTGGCCCCAGATGACTTGAGAGGTGAAAGTGAGGTTGGTGTCTTTGCACAGCCCTCCCTCACTTAAATCCAATTCACTTAAATGTTATGCGATCACCTCCCTGCCTTGGTCCTCTTTGAGAATGAAGAACAAACCACAACAATTCTGGGATGTAGGCACTGTCATTATCCTCATTCTATAGTTCAGGAAACCAAAGCAAACAGAGCTTAAGTGACTTGCTCAGGGTCACCTGGCTAGTAAGTGTCTGAGATCAGATTTGACCTCTTGTGCTCCTGACTCCAGATCCAGCACCCTGTCCACTGGACTGTTTAGTGGGGTATTTAGCTGGGTATGGTGGCCCGAGGAGATGGTTTGATGCAACAAGGTGGGTGAATGGAGGCAGCCTTCAAATTTAATCCCTGAAGAGATGTAGGGTTGGAGCATCTGCGACCAGTGAAGGAGTACAGAAGGTCTGGTATCCATAACTGGTCCTGGGTGGAAAAAAAGGAAAGCTGCAGGGTTGTCATGGAGACATAGAGTCCAATAGATATTGCATCCACCTACAGCGTCAAGTCCCTGGAAAAATAGGCAGGGACCAAAAAGAGCCTTGTAAGAGGGGTGGGAACTAGGACCAACTCACTCATGCCACTCTGCTCCAGTAATGGTGGTACCCATCCCACTACTACCCTTTGGCAGGCAGAGGCCATGCTCCTGGACATTCAATGATGTCTTTGTATATCCTATAATTTCTAGCCCAGCTACAGGGTACAATCTATATACAATAAATATTTCACTTCAATTCAACAAACAGTAAGCATCTGCTGTGAAAAGCATTGAGGATATAAAAAGGGGGAAAAAACCAAGAAAATAATGAAACAGTTCCTACCCTCAAGGAAATAAAGCTATCTAACCCTGGCAAATGCTGGATGGTAGGAATGCTAGACCCTGCCTTTTTAAGTAAAGCATCCAAATACTTTGACTCATGGTGAGTTTTTGGCATCTTTGTACACTATCAGCCTTCTTTGTTACGTAATTAGTATGAATAATAGTGCTCTTGTGGCTTGTAGAAACTTCTACTTAAATTTCTACCAATATTTTTTTAAATTTTCTTTCTGCATGTTTTTGCAAGGCCAGACATAAATGTTCATGTATTTTCTCCCTTGCTCTTGTTAAATTCCAGATCTTTTCTCTTCCATCTATTTTTATTTCTAAGTTCAGAGAAGGAGAAAGTTTCCACCTACCTTACTTATTTCTCATAGTGACCATAAATAAGACCTTCTGACACTGAAAACCAATTTCCTTCTCTTCCGTCTAGTTTACTACAGATGTGTAATGGTGACCTCACCTCTTTTTCATCACATCTGCTTGGATGGGGTTTCTAAGAAAAATCAAAGATGATCTCATAGTTTTTCACTGAGGCCACTGGAAGAAGGATGGTTGTTCAGTTCAGAATTTAGTTTGCGGAAGCCAAGATGAGTCCAGCTTTTGATATGTTGCATTTCAGGTGATGGTTAAGCCATTAAATTAGGGATTCTCAATCATTTTTTGTGTCATGTACCCCTTGGGCAGTCCGGGGAACCCTGTGAAAGCCTACTCAGAATCATGCTTGTATATGAATAAAATAAAAATGAAACCAATTATGTGGAAATTCAGTTGTAATATTGAAAAAGAAAATTACAGAACTTAGGATAAGTATCTATGTCCTAACAGCAGACAGAAGTGTGGAGCTTGAACAGAGATGAGTGTTTAGAACTCCAGGTATCAGTTTGAGAGCTTTCACTATGAGGGTAGGAAGTGAATAAAAATGACCTCACATGTGCTGTAAGGATCTCAGAACACTTATTTTATTCCTATGAAAGTGATAATCCAATAAACTTATCCCTGTTTTAAACATATTGTAGAATTGTAGTTTTTCATCCACTCTGCTATCCACTTCTTTTTTGTGGGAGAGTTTAGCCCATTCACATTCATAGTTATGATTAGTAGCTATGTGTCTCCTCCATCTTGTTTTTACTCCTATTTTGTCTCTCAACCATTCCCTTCTCTCCAGTGTTTTGCATCTGTCTACCACCTCCCCCGATTTGCCCTCCCTTCGGCCAGTCTCCCCTCCCTTACTTAATTATCTCCCTTCCTACTTCCTTGTTGGGTAAAATAGATTTCTATTTTTTAAATTCATCTTGAATGAAGTTCACATAAGTTAAGTGACTTACCCAGACTCACCCAGCTTATAAATGCCAAAGCTGAAATAGAGACAGATAAGTAGCAGAGTGGAAAGACAGCTAGCCTGGGATTCAGGAAATCCCAAGTTTGAATCTTGCCTCAGACCCTTAACTAGTTGTGTGACCTAGCACAAGTCATATAATCTCTGTCAGTCTCAGATTCCAAATCTATGAATGGGGGATGATAGTAGCATATATTATGGTGGAATGATCACATGATATAATACATGTAAGACATCTGATAAACTTTGAAGTGCCATATAAATGTGAGCTATTATTATTGATTCAAACCCAAGTCTCTCCTGATTTCAAGTCCAAGCCTATCCTATGATTTTACATAAGAATAGATAAGCTTATGGTAGTGAATAGGGCAAAGCCAGAGCAGAGGCTGATGATAGCAAGGGCTAGGGAAATGTCCACATTTCAGGGATGGGACAATAAGAAATAGAAGTAGAATAGAGAAGTAAGAAAACATGAGCAACAATGACTGAAGAGTTCATATTTATCTGTTGCTTTTAGATGTACAAAGAGCTTTAAATCCATTTTAGCTTTAGGGGGTTCATCATTACAGTAGTTCTCAATTCAACCTGATGAGTTTATAGGGAAGTGAACCTTTGTGGTACAAAGAGCAAGCACTGAACTTAGAATTTGAGAACTTCGGTTCAAATCCTACTAATGACATTGAGCAAGTCACGTTGTGTCTCTGAGTCTATTTCCTCAATTGTTCAATAAGGACTTGATAACCTCTGATGTTCTTTTCGGCTTTGAGTTTGTGAGCCTATAATCCCATGACCTATTCTATATTCAATGTGAAATGAGTGGGATAAATTGGTTGGTTCAGACTTTTGGATTGTGAGAGGAGGAGCCACACTGTGTTGTCACACAGCCTGTCAGGAAGGGGGTCAGTTGCACAGTCAGTTTTTTAAGATGTAAGATGCTTTGTGAACAGCTGAGCTAGGATGCTAAGATCCAACCAGAGTTATGGGGATGGGTCTTCTCTTCTTCTTATCCCCACTCCAAGCAACTAATGGCTACTTGAAGAGAGGCTCACAGAACATGCAAGTACTGTCACCCACATGGTCCCAGAAGAGTTTGTGGATTTGGGGAACTTGGACATAGACCTTCAGAACCAATGGAAGATTGACATACTGTTGATCACATGGCAACCAGAGACAGAAAAACCAAGATGCCAAAAATGGGGATTCCTGAACCTTAAACTTCCAAAGAAGTATTGAAAATGCCTAAACTAAGCCTCCTGGACGGAGAAAGGGGAAATCACTAGGTAGCAAGTTTCTGGAATTCATCTTACCACCAAGAGAAGGGAGATTCCCCGGACAGCTGATCCTTATGTCCCATCCAACCATCCATTCATCCATCCAACCATCCATCCATCCATCCTTCCATCCACCTAGATAATCTTACCACCTGCTTACCACAACTGCCTTGCTGACCTGATGGGATAAGGACCCACCTCCTCTCTCCTGTGAGATCTGAGGACTTCCAAGATACATGCCCCAATCTCTGAGGAAATTAATATCTTCATCTTTGGAGTTTCTACTCTAGGACAAAACCTAGGACAAAAAAATTGTTGATCACATGAATGCAAACTACCTTTCTTTGCCCAACATATTTACTGACTAGCCCTAGGTCAAGACGATACTTCACCTTCACATTTCATTCCCTTGCAGTTGCCCAGTCAGATCCTCTTACCATCTCCCTGCCATGGAACCCTACCCTGGCACTATCCTCCCATTTTTACTTGTATTTTCCTTGATTTCAGTCCTCTATATGTGTTTTCTATTAGAATATAATCTATTATATTTGTATATATATATAATATATGTAATATATATCTATACATAGATAGATATTAGAATATTATATATATATATATATATTTATATATTAGAATATAAATTCCTTATGTCTCTCCTGAGTATTCATTTTGCTGACATAGAGTATGAGAGCCCTGGGGTTTCACCATACCAGTCCTGAGGCATCAGAATAGGACCTTAGTGATACTTTCTGCCTCTACCCACTAGAAAATTCCTGCTGATTTGGGACCATAGTAAGTATGCTTTCCTTAGCCTTCCAGGTGTCAGAGACAGACTGCCAATAGCTCATAGCTGGCAGTGTTAGAGACAGGTGGAGAATCAGGTTTGATCAGCAGCCCTGTGTGGTCTTTTAGAATACCCAGCATGTTTGCTATTCCCCCTTTCCATTCTTCAGCCCCACTGAAAAGGGTCTCCAGGTGTTGCTGGCCTCCAGGTGTTGCCAGGTTTGGCCCACCACCATGTTCTTAGTCAGCTTTGCCTGAGAAGGAAACTCGGGAATGGAAAAGTAATTGGGAAGGCTGTAGGCATGAATTGGTTTTCTGAGTAGGGGGCGGACAGCCATTTCTGTGAGAAGTGTTGACATTTTTGGCATCTCTCTATGTATTATATGCTACATTAACAGCAAGCAGGTTGGGACACATCACTGGTTTTAAATAAACTAATCTACGGTATAATCTATAGGGTTATCTTTACCAGCATGCTTTGTAGGAGCTGTATTTCATGACATGTAATTAGAGGCTGTGAAATTGCAATGACTTGTAATCAAACAAATGGATTAATTTGTTCCCCCTTTACATGTTTCTGCATTATAGTATTAAGGGATTCACTAAAAAGCAAGGCACTTATCCTTGTTTTTTTTTCCAACTGATTTTCCCATTTATGTATTTGTTTTCATAATCAGTTTCAAAAGCTAGAAGAGACAAACAATCTACAGATTTTCCCATTTATTCAGTTGTTTTCATAATTAGAGTTTTAGATCTAGAAGAGACAAAAAAAACCAGCTGATTTTCCTATTTATTCAGTTATTTTCTGTAATCAAGATTTTAGAGCTAGAAGGGACAAAAATTCTACTGATATTTCCTATTTATTCGGTTGTTTTACATAATCAAGGTTTTAGATATGGAAGAGTTTAAGTTTCAGCCCCCCATTTTACAGATGAGGATACTGAGACCCAGGGACTTGAAGGGATTTGACTGAAATCATACAAGTAGTGAGAGATAAAGGCAGAATGTGAACCCAGGTCCTCTGACTCCAAACTGAACATTCTTACCCACTGAAGCCACATTATCCTTAGCCATTCTGCTCATGTATAGCTCCCTAGAATTAAAAAATTGTTTAAAAATCATACTTAATAACTGGCAAAATAAAGGTATATATGATTATTTTAACTAATTTTGGCCTCTCAGGTAGGAGAATTCAATCGTAAAAGAAGCCTGGTTTGTCAAAAGTGAACTCTGAAATGAAAGAAAGGCTGAGCAGAAGTGAGGAAAGACACTTTTTACATTAAAAGAACAGTTTCATTCCAAATAGCTCTTCTGCACTTTAAATAAAATCTCTAAAAATCTATAGCCTACTAGGTTGTTATCTCTATCCTTATAGGGATTTACAAAAAAAAAATCTTCAGCATGAAAGATACTGTAATAATGTGAACAAATGTTGCATTGAACAGAGCAAATGGAAAGGGAGAATTAAAAACCTGCAGATATAAAATTTTTTTGCTTTTAAAAGATCCTTTTCATTCTGTGGAGATAAACAGATTTAATCAATTCTATTTGGAAAGTCTTTGCCTGTCACACTTATGCTTCACCTTACCTATGGTCAGAAGAGCAGAGTGGGTTTCTTTTTCTAAAAAACAAATCAGTAAGAGGCAGGAAATGAAATGAGCAATCACTTTTCTTTTCAAAGATCAAATGAGAAGTAATACAAGAAGGATTTTGAGTAGGGATGTTAAAGGAGGAAACTGTCCAAGCTAGGGTCTTGTAGCATCCTGATGGTAGCCAGGTGAGTTTGGGAGGAGATGGAATGCCAAGGACATTGTTTTTCTTTTCCTTTTCTGTTCTCTATTTTCTGCTGATTTTTTTTGGCCGTCTCCATGTGCTTACTGGCAAATGTTGGAGCATGCCAAGTATAGGACTGACTTCATCAGTGGGAACCCCAGTGTATGTTCAGCAAGTCAGACAGGTTAGTTAGCAAGGAAAAACCCTTTGGAAAAAAGTGATTGTTCCCAGTCTTTGTTTAAAGAGATTCTCCACATGGAAGAACCCATTCACAGACTTTACCATATGACAGAATAGATTATAATATATGAACTCTTTGTTTGGGATCATGCCATTGCTATTCTGATTGGAGTTTGCTAATGATATTTGGGCTCTATCTATGCACCTACTTTCTATCTATCTACCTACTTATCTCTCTATCTTTTGAACTTCTTTGGAGTTTGTGAGTTAACTGAGTTCTTCAGAGATATGAAACAAGATCATAAATGAAACTGACAAGTTTGGGGGCTTCATAAGAATGCTCATACACACACTTTGCAAAACCATTCCACAAACATGATTTCCATCCTTGCCTCAAAAGCTACTCAAAGAGAGAAGGGAATTCAGAGATTTCAACCTAGGCTGGAAGAGCTAAAAGAGTGAGTCAAATCACCTTAGGTCAGGTTAATTAAATACCTACTATGTGCCAGGCACAGCACTAAGCACTGGGCATACAACGAAAGGTGAACAACTCTGCCTGCTCCCAAGGGGCTTCCAGTCTAATGGCAATAACCACTAATAGTTTTCCCTCAGATTCTGAAAGTAATTATCACTTCTTGTGGTAGACTGACCCTATAATTAAAATATTCTGAGTTAGTTTTTGTATTTTATTTTTCTCACTTGGGGAAAGAGCAAGGGAACGTATCTACTGCCTTTTCTCTAGTCTCTCAAACAGGAACATAGATAGGATAAAACATTATTTAGAGGGCCTCTACAACATTTGTACCTTTTCCTGAAGCATATGAGAGATTGAATGAGGGAGACATTCAGAAATAGAAAATCACATATAGTTATCTCTTCCACATCAAAATATTCCCCAATGTGATTTTGATTTATTGCAGATCAGCATAAGAAATTAAATAGTAGTTTTGGGGAGTTTTGTGGAACCCATAGGTGATACATGAAGGTCAGCAGACAACACAGAAAAAGTGTGGAAACTCAGAAATGTATAAAATATATGTATAGTATTGTATAATATCAACATATTTTATCTTTTGATATCTTGTAATAATCCAGACTTCTGGAAAGCTAAAAAATTTTACATAGATTTTCCAGATCATGGGGGTGCTGTGCCCCTAACCTCTTCAATGTGGAAAAGATAACTGTACTTTGGAGGGGAGGGGGGTCAGTGTAAGTTGCAGGGACTCCTATAGCTTTATTTCAACCATCCTCCCAGAAAAGATGATGTACAAACACTAATGCCATAGATCAGACAGCAGCATCCCATCATTACGTACACTTGTGTTAATTGCCTTGGGAAATACCACAAGCAAGTAAACCATGATCCCTGCCCTTCTGATCATTGCATTAATTAAAGGAATTTTTTCCTGATGTTCCTTTTTTGGGGTGGGGTCCAGAACCAAGTTTCAATATGTAAGGAACTCCCAGCGAAGAAAGTCTCTCTACCAATGCCCTTCAGAAATTGTTGGGCATTTTATATGATTAGAGAATTGCCAGGGGGCACTAAGAACTTAAGGGACTTGCTCGGGGTCCCACAGTCCATGTACCTGAGAAGGAGGACTTGAACCCAGGTTGTTCTGACATCAAGGCTGTCTCTCTTTCTGCTCCTCCCTGCTGTTCTAATTATTCCATTGTTTATTCTATAAAGTAAAAACAATTTTGACTTCTCTTTTTTACTGGGGATTAAATCAAAATGCAATGTTTACTTCTAATATGTAAATAACAAATAGCACTTCCATAGGCCTTTAAAATTTGCAAAGTATATTCTTTCACTTAATACTCAAAATAACCCTGTGAGGTAAGCACAACACTTCTTTATATTCTTTATACAGATGAGAAAATTGAGCTGTGATCATAGGTAATGTGTTAGAGGCAAGATTTGAATCCAGATCTTCCTCATTCTTTATCCAGAATTCTAGCCAATATACAATATTATCTCTTCAACTATAGCATGCTAGGCATGAATTTAGCCAGTACTTCCAGGTCACATGACCAATAAGACAGAGGTCCAGATATTTTTTCCAGTCCACATTATCTCTCAAATATCTCCAAAACAGAAATTATATGTAAGAGATAATACAATTTCAGCTGCCTTCACAGTCCAGGACAGTAAGAACCCAAATGAGGTAAAAATTCTATAAACTAATTAATAGAAGAAAAGGTAATCTAACCCCTAATATTCACTGAGCACCACTCTTCCCCACACAGCCACCAAACCAGGGCAAGGTTGTACAAAGAGACCCATAGCTCACAACAGAACACAATTCTGCCAACTCCTTTACATGGTACTGTGCAAAACCAAAAGGCTTGTCTTGGTTGATAAAACAATGACACTCCTTGACATGAGAACACTCTCTATATCAATACAGCTTAGACAGAGAACTAATGAACAGAAAGAACTGAAACAGAACATGTGTGTACAGCATTCCACTAAGTCAGAGAAAGGGCACTCAGTACCCACTTGCAGACACTTCTATTCCCCCTAGAAATCACTTGGAAAAGAGAGTGAGAGAAAAAAGAAGACAGATAGGTGGCACAGTGAATAGAAAGCCATCCCTGGACATGAGTTCAAATATGGTCCCAGACATTTACAAGCTGTGTGACTCCAGGCAGGTCACTTAACAGAAGGAGGAGGAAGAAGAAGAAGAGAAGGAAAAGGAAAAGGAGAAAGAGAAGAAGAACTTCTGAGGTTGGTGAAAAGTGAATTCCCCATCATGGGAGGAAGAGGTTGCGATGACTTTGTGGTCCATCACTCAGGGAAATCACTATCAAAGGGGAAGGAATCAGAAAGTGAATAATAGGGTAATATGAAGGAGAGGAAAAAAGACTGTAATTATAAAAGATCTCAGGAGGAAAAAAACTTAGCCAAGGATATTGAGCATAAACAGATAAATCAACCAGGAAGATATTAATAATAGAAGAGAAATGGCCTCCAGTTCAGCTAACCAAGTCTATATTTGTGTGAATAAATACTGAAAGAAAAGGAAGATGAAGTAACAATTAATAAAACAGAGGACTCTATGGATTCCCAAGAAACATCAAAATGACAGCAGGATATTTCTAAATGGTTGAAAGGAGAAATGAGAATAGTGAAAGCAGAATTTATGGCTTATGTAGCAAAAATAATTGGCAGAGTTGAAAATCTTAAATCCATGGTGGTAAAATGTTCTTGCCACATTTTGCGTTCTAACTTAATTCATTCCTGATTCTATATTTTATATGTGTCCATTTAAAAATCCAGTTTAAGAGTGCCCTGTCCTATTAATATCTTTGCATGCCTATCCCTTTTCTTTCTAAATGGAATTATTCATGAGTATATGTGTACACACTCTCTCACAAACAAACATATTCTCTTTAAGAGAAGGAACTCTGTTATTATTGTGGTTGTATTCCCAGCACCTAGCACAGTGGTTAGAACATAATAGACTCTCAGTAAATGATTGTTGATTTTTTTATTGATCACATCAATGGTACCATCCCTCGTGAGACATCTCCCCTTTTAGATTATGAAATCCTATCTAGATTTTCTGTGTATTTTTTTTTTTTTTTTTGGTATTTGCTTCCCCAAAATCTAAAACTGACTATATTCATTCAGGATTCTCAAACTTGGCTATTAAGAACTCTAAGATTTTGCTTAAGGTTCCCATTATTCTCACTTCAGTAATCAGTTTCCCCATGATGGTCAATATTAGGTTTGGCATAGAAATTTGTCCTATCCCTTTACCTCCTTTACAAATTACATATTTTCTGTATGGTATCATCAATTTTTCAGATGGGCTTGCTTTTAATCAAGCTTCTAACAGGTTTCTGAGAATTTAAACTCTGACAACACAATTATATTTTATTGCTGCCAGTTTTGTGATTAAGAAAGCATTATCTATATCTTCTCCTTGCTCAGGTGGTTTACCAAGTGTTCTCCACCATGCTTTCTCCTTCAGTTTGAGATATGTCTCCTTGCCTGGATTCAGGACGACCTGAGTTCAAATATGGCCTCGGGCACTTACTAGCTGTGTGACTCTGGGCAAATCACTTAATTTTGTTTACCTCAGTTTCCTCACGTGCAAAATGATCTGGAGAAGGAAATGGCAAACCATCCCAGGATCTTTGCCGAGAAAACCCCAAATCAGGTCACAAAGAGAAGGACACAACTAAAATTACTAAACAACAGCATATATGTGTATATATGTATACATATATACATACCACACCATGGAAAGACCATTTTGAAGACCTTTCAAATTTCAGAGTTCATCACTAGATTACACAACACGTAGTGAATTTTTAGGTACATTAGAAAAATCTTAGGTTTTTAAAGTATTGAAATATTTATATTTTCAGTTTATTGTCTCCTAAAATAACGCAATACATGAATTTACTAATAAAATTTAAAAGTAATACTTTATTTTCTCTGTCTTAAAACTGTCTTTTTTCAAGCGAATATTCCCTGATAGGGGTATTGTGATTTTGTGAAGGGCTTAAGTTCATCCTCTTTACACCATTCAAGATTTTAACAATTTTTTTCATATCTCCTTTTTAAAGGAGATATGAACTGTCCTCCCTCTCCATCTATATTTATCTAAATCATAGCCTTAGCTTTTTATTTTTTAATTCTTTCCTCAAATGGAAATTCAGGTTGACAGCCCTCGGCACAGATGGTCCTAGATAGTTAGAAAGAGAAATCCAGGAGGATTTCATATGCTACAGATAGTTACCAACATTCCAGTCTTTTAAAATTCTATGTCAGCATTCTTCACCAACCCTTATGAACATTACTCCTGCCTTGTCTACCATCTGTTATCAGTAAGAGGACAGTATTTAAGAAGCTGCTCCAGGAGAGGGGTTGAGGGTTTAGTTAAACCCCATCCCTTTCAGAAGCAACTTTAAGAATCTCAGCAAGTGGACAATAAGACAGTTGTTCTACTGAATCTATTCAACAAAACAGACATGGCTTTCCAAAGCAAGAGTTGGAGTTGCTATAGTAAAAGAATAAATGAAAAAGAAGGGAATTAGGATTTATATCGTGCCTATTACATCCCATGTAACATGCTAGGAACTTTACAAATCAGCCCACTTGATACTCACAGCAACCTTATGAAGTCGGCGCTATAATTGTCCCCATTTTATAGTTGAAAAAACTGAGGCCAAAGTTAAGTGTCTTGCACAAGGTCATATAACTAATGAGCGTCTGAGGCCAAATTTGAGTTCAGATCTGTTTGATTCCAGGCTCACTGTACTAGCTGTTGTACTACCTTGCTGCTTCATGACCTAAGCTGACAGCCTATTAAGCCTCTACAGGTAAGTTTAAGATATACTGTTTTGATATCATTGGAGAACAAAGGACAAAGAGCAAGAAGAAAATAATTGTTTTTTACAGGAATTATTCTCCAAATCCTCTCAATAGGGCAAAACCTGCCAAAGCTTTAAATCCCCTGGCTTAACCATTAAGAACTCAAATTATTGCCTCATCCTGGGCCATCTCCAGTCATCCTAATAAATATCTGGTCACTGGATTCAGATGGCTCTGGAGGAGAAGTGAGGCTGGTGACCTGCACAGCCCTCCCTCACTCAAAACAAAGTCAAGTGCAAGTCATGTCATTATTTCTCTGATGGCATGGTCTTCTTTGGCAATGAGGGACCAACACACAAGAACTCAATGTCACTTCTATACCACAATGAAACATTAGAATAGGACTTTGTAGAAGAGCAATCTAGTGAATCTGTCATAAAGAGAAGACAACTCTAGCTCTTCTGTTGAATCCACACTGATTGATAGTAATTGCTGCTTGACTTTCTAGGTTCTCAAAAACCACCCCTTTACTAAAAGTTTAGAATATTGCCAAGAATTGAAATCAACTTTACCATCCTCTAGCTTGACAAATTCACCATCTTTCTTTTTGTGAAAATTCAAACCAAAAACATTTATTAAGCACTCACTTATATATATCTCAGCAGTATCAGGCACTAGATACAGAAAGATAAAAAATATAGCTATCCATGACCTGAAAGTTTATGTTATTGGGGAGACATGTATGTACATGTGTGTGAAATATGTACATGTATGTGCAATATATATGCATACGTGTAAACAAAGTAAAGACAAGGTAGTTAAGGGAGGAAAGGCAGTAGAGAGTTGGGGGAGGGGAATTAGGAAAGGCTTCATGTAGAAAATGGTCCTTGAATTAAGTCCTAAAGGAAGGAAAATATTCTGAGATGGAGCTGAATTGGAAGAACATTCGAGCAATAATGGATGGGCAGTTAAAGTAATGGACGTGGAAAATGGCTTGCTAGTATGCAGAATATACACAAAATGCCAGTCCACAGAGAAACGAGTCTGGAAAGGATCTTAAGTTTGAGGGACTTCAATATACTTCATTGATTTTCTGAAAATTTAATTACCATTCTTCTGGCATTTCCCCTACATATACTCTACTTTTGAGTCTAACAACTCAATATCCCATCTCCCATCTCTCTACCTTTAACGCTGACTGACCCTCCCAACTAAAAAGAAAAAAAAAATCTCTTAGAGCTCTTAACTTCCTTAGTTTATATACTGTTTCCTTCATGAAGGAAGAAAACTCCTCTAGTTGTGAATGGTCTCTTCCTTCTCAAGTTACTTGAGTTTACTTATTTGATCACATGAAAGCTAATAGAACTTAACCTCCTTGAAAGCAGGGGTTATCTCACTTTCATTTTTGTATACACTAGTTTGTTGGTAAATGTTTACTGATCAGACCTCTGGGAGTTGGGGGTAATGTATGCATGACACACTTTTAAGTTTAATCTGCACCATTAACATTTTCCAAATCCTTTTTTAAAGTCTAGATAATTAGAAACAAAACAAACAACAACAATAAATCAAGCCCTGATTTGTGATATTTGCCAATTTCTCTTTTTTAAATATTCCCACTGAAAACTTATAATTGGCTCTCCCAAACTGGTTTGAGCTGGCTTCAGCATACCCATTTGTATCTGTAGTGTTCAGTACTGTGACTGACACTTAGCAGGTGCTTTATAAATGCTCATTGATTGATTGAGGTTGTCTTACCACCAGAAGAATGTAAGCGTCTTGAAAAGCAGGAGTAGGTTTTGTTTCAGTTTTGTATTCCCAGTGCCTTGTACATAGCAGATATGCAATAATTTTTTTTAGGAGGTGATAATCCTTGCCCAGTGAGTCATATTATTACCATGAAGTGAATCTATTGCCACCATGGGTCATTGTGTTTGATGTTCAGCAATCTAGGAAACTATTTACCTAGCAGGGAGACATCACCTTAATGAAAGCAAATTTCCCAGGGTGAGGCACATTCATTGGATTCCAGGTGTGTCCCTGAAATCTCCCCAAGTAGAAAACTGCAGAATTTATCCTAAGGAGAACTGTGTTTATAATTTTTCCGAGCTTTCAGAGTTACATAAAAATGGAATACTGTATGATCTCAAATACTTTCCCTTGTCTTCACATCTTCAAGCGAAGGCTGAATGACCACTTATTTGTAATGTTATTAAGAATTTCAGGTATGGATCAAACGGGATGATCTCTGGGGGCCATTGCAACTCTGAACTGTGTGATTAAGTCCCTATCTTATTGGTGAAGAGTGGTTTACAGAATCAATTCCGTCATTAGAGGAAATTGTGACTTCAAAATAATCGAGTTAACACTGACTAAACAACTCATAAAAAACATCCAGTCTACCAAAACAGTTTTCATATGTTACTTCTACAAATTGTTCCTTGTAATTGAGTCTCTTTTCTCAGGAAAAATGACTTGGAAACTTATTGAAAGGCAGTCCCAGATCCAAGTGGGATCTCCTGAGTATCATTTCTCCCACTAGCAGAAATTCAACTATTGTTCTCAATATTTAAACTATTCTCTGTGATTAAAAGTCCTTGATCTGTGCATGAGGACTGCCAAATTCCTTTGCTACTGGGTTATCATAAAATATAATAGAGGCGAAAACAAGCTAGCTAAGATCCAATACAGATGAAACTTATAGGTGTAATTCTTATAGGCCAATAATATAAAGAAAACCATATGGCTGTGTTGGCAATCACACAGCTAACTTTTCTTGGGAGATTTGCAAGCTTGTTTAGATCTCTAGTAAATCCTGAATTCTTATCTGACATTTGGGCCATTTAGTGACTTTTGCTTTCCTTTAAAATTTAAGGTCTTCAATCCTGAGAGACAGCGTGGTGTAGTAGAAAGACCACTAGATCTGAAGTCAGGAGATTTGGGTTCAAATGCCAACTCTGATACTTAGAACTTGTGTAACTTTTGTGTAGACTTCACCTACCTCAGACTGTTTCTTCATCTGTAAAATTGAGGGAGGGAGGATTTGGAGTAAATGGCCTCTGGGTTTCCTCTAATTCTAGTTTTATGACCTTGTGACCTCCTTCTGTGACAGATACTGTAGTAGAATGAATACATGACCTCTAGGGAAATTTCCAACTTTGACTACTGTAATCAACAGTCAAATAAACTTGAGACAGAAGGACACAGACAATAATCTTGAAAATTGTTGTTGCTGAGTTATTGCAGCTGTGTCCAATTCTCTATAATCCCATTTGAGGTTTTCTTGGCAAAGATACTGGAGTGACTTGGTATTTCCTTCTCCAGCTCATTTTACAGATGAGAAACTGAAGGAAACAAGGTTAAGTGACTTGCCCAAAGTCACACAGCTAGTGTCTGAGACTAGATCTGAACTCAGGTTCTCCTGACACCAGGACCAGTGTCTATCCCCTACACCACCTGGTTGCCCTGATCTTAAGAATGATTAAGAATAATTTTAACCAAAACTTTCATCTATTAAAAATTTCGGCAAACACTTGAAACACATATTGAATTAATTCTGGTTTGTGCAAATCATTGTTCCAAACTTACTGACTGTGTACCCTAACAGGTATTATTTGATACAAAAGGGAATGAGCATTTCACTTTCTGGGGTAACATTTCTATGTTTCAAGGGATCCATCACTGGGGTTACACCTTCCACCCTTAAAGATGGCAATTCATTTGGAAAATGGACCCTAAATCACCTTCCAGAACTGTGGCCCAGAAACAGGAAATGTTTCCACAAAGAAAGTCTCCTACAGAAAGATATTCAGCACATCTTTCCCGCTTTTGGCTAATTTCAGCTTAGAATGCAAGAGCAATTCAGCTGATCTTTTAATGAAGAACAAGGTTGTTAAATATGGAAGCTGGAATCGTAATTGACTACTTTCACATTCTAAATTTTAAGAAACAAATGCCACTCGTGTGCTCTATTCATCCCCATGCAAAATGTAACAACTGTTCTTGTGATAATTGCCACCTTCCTTTATTTATAGGAAACCTGCAACTTTGTGAATAACAAAATTGCATCTATCATGTCAGTTTCCTTTAAATATAGTAATAATTATTGCTAAAAACTGGTTGTTAAATTTTGAAAGTTAATGGCAATAATAGTTAGGGATGCCATTTAGTTTTTAAAAATAGAAATAAAACAATACCCCAAGAGCCTCCGTACATGATCGTTGCTCTGATGCATTTAACCCATAATTTCCTGTGTCAGAAGCACACATCCATTCACTTTTCTGTACTACTTAGGTTATGAATTAAATGTTATCCAGATTAAGGAACAAAGAATAGTGTGTTTGAATGATCAAATATTTGCCTAGAATGCTGAACTATTCTAAACTTGGTCAAGTTATCTCCAGTGCCTATATTTTGTAACATTTATTTAACCTTTGGAAATTTTTACTTGGACTATGGCTATTAAGACACCTAACATTAATGCAATGTCATTTGATTGCATTTTTTGCAACTATCCTAAAATGCAGCCAGTGCAAAGAATCATCTTTTTTTTTTTTAATATGAACATTTTCCCAGTGATGCTATATGTCCTACAAATTTTGGCATACCACAGTTTCCAAAGACTGAAAATGGTGGGTGACCCAAAAGTTAATAGAAGGATGGATGGTGGCTATAAAGGAGCTGCAACAGATTTCCAAAAACAACTTTGGAGTAAGAAGAGACGAGGAATTTCTTTGAGGCAATACATGATCAGAAAATGAAGTATATGGTAAGAATGAAAGGGCTCTACTGAGGTACGCAGAATACTTTAAAAAAGTGAAGCAATACTTCTTGCATTTTGGGTCGATTCTCAATGAATAAGAATTGCACGGTATGGGGTGAACTACATAGGGAGTAATTTGTATCTATGCCTACAAAGGAGAGGGTAGCATTGCTTAGATCAAAGATTATAAGCAACCCACAATATAGAGTAGGGATTCTTAGTCTTCCCTGCCTCTGAGCAAGGCCAACTCCATCTCAGGAGGATACCTGCAGGGTTGGAGTACCTCCTCTCTAATGTCATCCCTCAAGCAACTATTCCAGGGTGTTGACCTCACTGATAGCATCTAGTGATTGGTGCCCCAGTTCTCTTTAACTAATTAACTTTAATTACCGTTTTTTACAAGGAGATTTACTGTAAAGATATAGCAAGAACAGAAGAAATATGTAACACCCTCAACCAACAGAATCTCTGCAGAGAGCAAGTTCAGCAGTCAATAAACATTAATTAAGCACCTATTAAGTGCCAGGCACTGGGTTTACAGCTGAGGATATATATATATATATATATATATATATATGTGTGTGTGTGTGTATGTGTGTGTGTGTGTGTGTGTGTGTGTATGTATATGTGTGTGTGTCTGTAAAGAGAGACCCTTCCTGCCCCTCAAGGTGCTTACAAGTTAATGAGAAGAAATAACATGCAAAAGGAAATTAAAGAGAAGAGGTGGAGAAGGTAGAGATGGTACTCTGCTTAGGGGCATGATGAAGTCCAAAGAACAAAAGTTTTGCAGCTGGGGGGAGTGTGAAGAAGTTCATGCTCCCTGGTCAACAAGGCTCAGTCCCAGAGCCTATGTCTCTGGTGTCCAGTCAGGGAATTCAATTAGAGTTCACAACTGATGTAGTTTACATTTATTTATAGCATTCACCCTACCAAGTTCACTGGCAACATGACAGATGAAGATGATGAGTCTACTAAGCTATCAAAGGTCTTTCCTTGGGACCTTACTGTTGGACTGGCTGGCCAAAAGCTCCACATGGCCCTCTGCTTCCAGACTTAATGGGATCTCACTCCCCTGACTCAGAAAAGCTCACCAGGTCTTAGTCATTTCCAATCTCCTTCACTTAGAACAGGAAAGCACAAATATAGAGAGGCAAAGAAAAGAGTTATATATTCATGGACCAAGTGTTGGTCTTGGTGAGGGTAATAGCAATACTTGCTAGCATTTTTAGGTGCTGTGCTAAGCACTTTACAAATATTATCTCAATCCTCACAACAACCCTGAGAGGTAGGTGCTGCTATTGTCCCCATTTTACAGATGAGGAAACTGAGACAAGTTAAGTGACTGGTCATACAGCTGGTCATTGTCTGAGGCCTGATTCGAACTCATGTTTTCCTGACTCCAGGACCAATGCTATATCTACTGTACCATGTGGCCTCTTATCTGAAGATTAGCTAGGCAAGGATGATTAGCCAAGAGTTTAACGGGCCTCAGTTTAGCTCCTAGCTAATTAAAAAAGCTCCTCTTCACCATATGGTTAAATGACTAGAACCAATTATGAAATATCAGTGCATGTTCTCAAGTTCATGTAGGGAATTACATTAACTGAACAATCTGTACATTGTCATAAGACCAGTCTCTCATTACAATAGCAATTGACATCACAATACACAATTGAAAAGAAAATGAGCCTGATGAAATTAAACCATCTTTAGGAATTCTAATACATGGGCAAATTCCATTAGTGGTGGAGAGAAGGGGCCAGACCTTGAGAAAGGACTCTGCCACCTTATTATTCAATGTACTTACTACATGACAAAGTAGCAATAGCACTTAGAAACATGAAATCAGAAAGAGAAGATAGACCTGACTAAATTATATGAAGATGGAGCTTGTACTGTAGTCCAAAAAAAATTTAAATGATTTATTGTAAATAACATTAAGCTTCCATAAAAGTGAATTAAATGTGCTTTGTATTTATTTACATTTAAATAATGGATTTTCATATATAAAATGTAATAACTACTTTTCAGTTATTCCTTCTAAGTCTTCATCAAGATTTGGAGATTCTTCCATTCATTCCCATTTATTTTTCCTCTTGTATATTCAGGATGTAGATTTTTTCTCCCAGATTTCTTTATAACTTTACTTTTATCTATTTTAATTACATTATTTTCCCATTGGTGTTCAGGGAGGACTATCACTCCAGGAAGTTGTAGCATGCACGGAGGCCACACCTCAGTAAAGGTGTCTTTGCAGATGGCCTGAAACAAATTGAGGGTAACTGACAGGCTGGAAACCCAGCAGTGAATTAGGGGAGTATCTACCCCAAGCACGTGTAGAGTACCCCTGGTGGAATGGGCTGATAAGAACAATTTATTCCAACAGTTACGAAGGTGACTGAAGCAGGCTCTGTGGATCACTCAGAGCTTGGTCAGACATCAAAGATACCAAAGTCATCCACTGTATCCTCAGCCATCGCCAGTTGTCTTGCCTTTTGTCCTGTCACTGGACTTCAATGACTCTGAAAGAAAGAGTGAAGCTGACAGCTTTGGGCAACTCTGCCTCACTTAAATCCAATTCATGTGCAAGTCAAGACAGCCTTCATGATGTCCCCGATTCTCTACAAAAGATGAAGGACAAACAATATTTTCCCATTACAATTATTCATAAATAATTGTGATAAATGTGTAACAGTTGGCTTTTCAGGGAGAAAAAAATGACAGAATACACTTTTAAATTAATCTGCATTATTAACATATTATCTGTCACTTTCTCACATCCAAACAATCATCAAAACAAGAAATCAACACCACAATCTCCTGGTTTGTATCATTTGCTGTTTTTTGAGGTGTAAGTGCTCACATTTAAACTTTAACAATCAACTCTTAGGAGCTGGTTCCAGTTGTCAAGTACATTCCTGCTTCCAACTTTCTACAAATAATGCAGGTGAGGTTTTTAAAAGGTGACAAAAGCTATCATTTTTTAAAGTGATACATCAAACTATTTGAAGAGAAGAGTCTGGAAATTCTTTACATTTTATTTTTTCCAAATTATATGCAAAAACAAATTTTAAGATTTTTCTTACTTTTGAGTTCCAAATTCTTTCACTCTTTCCTCCCTCCCCTCTTCTCTGAGATGGCATGCAATTAGGTAGAGGTTATCCATGTCCGAAACTTATTTCCATATTAGCCATGAGGAAGGAGAGTCTTAAAGTGTAGGATGATATAGTTGGAACTAGAAGAGATTTTTGTAATCATTTAGAACAATCCTTCCATTTTTTAGATCAGGAAAATGAGGACCTGGGGATTAAATGATTGACCTCAAATAGATCCAAGTTTTACCCATCCTTTAAAAACTGTCATTGTACCCTGGCATCCCATCCTATTCCCTATCTAAGCCAATCTCTTGGAAAATACTGTCTACACGGACCCATTGCCTTCACTACTTCTCCTGTGACTCTTTAATTTTATTCAATCTGGCTTCCAGCCTCTCACTCAACTGAAACTACTCTTTCTAAAGTTCCTATTGTGAAATCTAAAGGTCTTTTCTCAATCCTCATCTTTCTTGAGTGGCTGCCTTTATACTGTTGACCACTCTCTCCTCGGTTCTCTTTCTTCTCTCCAGTTGCTCATGACACTACCATCTTTTGATACTCCTTTTACCAGTATCACAGTTCCTTGGCCTGCTTTCCTGGCTCACCATATAGTCTCACATCCCTTAACTCTGGGTATTCCCCAAGGTTCTACCATACAAGACTTTCCATCTCTCTCAACACTTTCTTTTGATAATCTTATCAGCAGCTAAGGGTCTCATGATCATCTCAGGGCCAATAATTCACAGATCCATATATCCCACCCAACTCTCCCCCTAAGCTTCATGTCTCCCATCAGCAAAGGCCTATTGAGTATTTCAAAATAGATGTCCCAAAACCTTTCAAATTCAGTGTGTCCAAAACATAATTCCCTATCTTTTCCTCCAAGACCATACCACTTTTAAATTTTTCTGTTTCTGTCAAAGATACCAATATTCTTCCAGTTTCCCAAGTTCATAACCTCAGAACTATCCCCAACCCCTCAATCTCCCTCAGAACACATAGCCAATTCATCAGATCTTGTCGATTCCACCTCCATGTGCTTCTCATATATGAATCATCCTCTCTATTCTGATAGCCACCTGCTTAGTTCAGGCCTTTATCACCTTTCTCTAAGACTTTTGCAATGGCCTCTAAATTGGTCTCCCTGTCTGAAGTCTCTCACTACTCCTCCAGCCCACCCTCCCCATGATTGCCAGTGTGATTTTTCATTAAGTTCAGCTCTCATTATGTTACTGTTCTATTCAATGAACTTCACTGGCTCCCTATTTTCTCTAGAGTCAGGAAAGATATTCTCTTTTTAGCTTTTAAAGTCACCCACAACCTGTCCTCAACTTACCTTTCCATCACTAAGCATGGTCCAATGTCAGTCATGGGTCAGTGGTTATACATGAGAAATATAATCTGTATCATGTGGGATTAAAAAAGGGAAAGGTCAGACACAGAGAATAAAGATAAGAGGAAGATAGCCTAAGTGCTGAAGTCTTATCCATGAAATATAAAACAAAAAACAAAGAAAGGACTTTACAATGGTGGCTGTATCCTCTATGGAGTATTCAAGAAAAAACAGACATAGAAGTTTCACAGGCTAAGAAAAAACAGAGATAGAAGTTGCACAGGCTAAGTTGTGGAGGCATTGTTATCTGCAGTAGAGAAAGGAGGGTTCCCTTGGGCAAAATCATTGATCCATCCAATCATTAATGAATTGGAAATGGAGTTGTGGTCTTGTTGCTTCAAGGCCACCATTATAACTGAGCATCACAATGCATGTATGTAGAAGTACCAGTTAACAGGCAATTCTGCATAACATGTCTTTTGTCTCTAATCATATTGAAAACTCATTGCAGATCAGAATCATGATTCACTATCTTTGTCTACTTCCCTATCATCCCTCTCCTCCTCAGTATTGATCACAATGGCTCCAATAAAAGGGGTATTCTATGATGTTCTTTGGCTGACTATTTATCAAATTCGACTAATTCATTGAATTCTTGGCAAACTGTTGGCTGTTAGTTGACTATAATGGCAAAATTTTTAAAATAGAACATTTGTAGAGTTAAGGGGTAGTTTCCCCAGGCACATTTGCTTCTTGATCCAGAAACCTACTTTTTAAACTCAGAACATGTCTACTTGTGTCCCAAGTGTTTGTCTCCTCCACCAGCTCTGATCCATGTACATCCTCAACCACCTCTTCACTTCGATTTGTTGGGGTGTCTGACTATTCATGATCCCATCTGGGGTTTTCTTGGCAGAAATACTTGACTGGTTTGCCATTTCTTTCTCCAGTTCATTTTACAGATGAGGAAACTGAGGTCAACAGGGTTAAGTGACTAGCCCAGGGTCACACAGCTTGTAAGTATTTGAAGTCAGATTTGAACTCAGGAAACTGAGTCTTCCTGACTCCAGGTCTGGTGCTCCATTCACGACACCATCTAGGTGCTGACCTAGACACGTCTTCCCTTCTCTCCTAAAATCTTCATGTTTCTACTTCATAAATGAGCAATGCTTTGAGGATGGATAGGAGCTAAGTGAACAAGCTCCATTCCACCAAGGAATATAATAGAAAATATTCCATTTTGTGTATGATTTTTTTCTTGAGTAAGAAGAAATATAGGCCAGGAGTCTTTCTATAAGCATTTAATCACTTAATATGTGCCAGGTACTGTCCTGAGCACTGGACTAGGAAAGGTGGTCTAGGAAGCTGTTGGGGATGAAGTGTTTTCATCCATATTACGTCAGGGTTGCAGAAAACATGGCCAGCACCAATCTTGTTTCATGCTTTACAGGTACTAGTTTTATTTCAGTATGTCCAGGTGTCCTTGAGAGACTGAAAAATTAATATATAGCATTTCTAAAGAAAACTGATGGACAGAGTGTAATAAGAAAGGGCAGAATTCCCACACCATCAGATTTCAATATAGTATTTAATCTAGTGCTTGCCAAAAAAAGGGATACATTTTTAGGTTGGCTATTGTTTATCGCCAAGATGAAAACTGAAATAAACAGCATGAGTTATTATTGAATATCTTACCTCTGATAACCACACCCTTTGGCAGCTTTCCTTATATTTGTGAGAAGACAATAGAGTAGATTGTTACTTAAGGGGAAGTGAAAAATCAGTTTTAGTTCTTTGCCAAGGCAAAGAAAAACTGTAAGACTTGATGAAAACCTGTGCTTGGGAGTTCTTTAAGCAGAGTTTCTTTTTGAAAGATGGAACTACTTCATTCAACATTCAACAAACACTTATTGAGAACCTAATATGGGTAAGGTAATATTCTAATGGGTACATGTTTTCTCCTGAGCAACAACAACCATTCTGTCCTTTGTAAATAAAGATAATACTATTTCTATCATCACCAATAGACTATGTGCCTTAAGTTAGTTGTTTTTCTAATAGTGTGAATGAATGTTCACTGATACATCTCCATTCTCTTCTCTAATCACTCTCTGTGACCAAAGGCTGGTCTATGGCCGTAGAACTAGATAAAGGTAAATGGCCTACCTGGGAATCTAACCCCTGACCTAGGCTTCATAGCCATAGTTTGTTAATCAACCCTCCTTGAGGTATGTAAGGATAGTTAATAAATTATCTTTATTTTGGCATATTTACTCCCCAAGAGAAATGACATATCTTCCATGAAGCATTTTCTGCTTGTTCTTCTATCCCTCAGTTAAAAGTCACCTCTTCCAGCTCTCTGCTCCCATAAAATATTAGCATCCTCTTTTCTTTCATATTTTTGGAGTATTTTATTTCAGTATTTCAATATTTCCATGATTTGTAACTTAATAGGCAGGATGAATATTTCTACCTATTTGGTAAATGATTCTTGATGGTTGCCATGCCCAAAATATTAATTATTCACTAACCCATGTCTTGTGGGCCCATACTCAATGTCTTCCATTTGGCAAGACCTCCCAGAGCTTCTGTTCTCTTAATATAACCTTGGAAATCTTGGATAAGCAATGAGGAGTCAGTGGGAGAGCCAGTGGTGGAGAAATGGATAAAGAGTTGATCTCAGAGCAAGACATAAATTCACGACTCACCTCTGACATATTTTGGTTGTGTAACTCTGGGCAAGTCACTGAACCACTCAGTTCCTCTGGGACAGTCTCTAAGACTATAAATGACAGAACAAGTACTTATCCCAAATTGGTAAAAAGAAGATCTGCCCCAGGAGAGCCTTTCATCAATGAAATTAAAGGACTTATTAAAAAAAAAAAGTAGGACTTTAGTGGAATTATTGTGGTATGTATCTTATCTCTCTTACTAGATGTCAGGTCCATAAGGTCAAGGACTACATTTTGTATTCCCCAAAATATCTTCCACAGTGTAATTTGGGAAATCTCATTCAGAAAGCTCTCTTTTCAGTAGTACCCTTCTTTTCCCATGCCCCTCCCCCAACCTCATGGGTGAACTTTTGATCTCTCAGAGGTTCAGGGCTAATTCCTAACTTGTCTCCTCACCATACTCCTTCTCTGAGGAATATGCTAGAGCCAGATCAAACCAGCTTGGGAGAGCTGATAGTTAAATTTTTAATACATTTGCAATTCAGAAGCACTATACTAAAAGGCTTGATTTATTGTTTTTATTGGTTATCTGGCTTTAAGAAAGTGATGAAGGTATTTATAATGATAATTTAACTTAGAAGTATGTCATAGTTAATTTCACACACACACACACACACACACACACACACACACACACACACTTTTACTTTCCCCTATCCTCTTCTTTCCCATATGCCTTTGTGTGTTGACATATGAGATTAGAATGTAAGCTCCATGAGGGCAGAGATGTCTTGTTTATTTGTATTTGTACCCTCAGAGTTTAGCACAGTATCTGGTACATAATAATTGCTTAATGACTCTTTAATCAATCTGCCTATATAACCTATCACAACAACACAGTGAATGAATGAATGAGGTCATTTTCTAAGTGCTTACTAAAATATAGTAATTTGTTCCAGGCCAATGAAAATATGCAGTGAAAATTTATACAATGCAACCACTTCAAGGGATTCCTTATTCACCCTAATAGGTACCTAGTTATATGTACAAAATGTTGTGCTAAGTGCTGGATGGGAATGGGAAGGTAATATAATCTGTCTAAGAGATCACATTCTATGAAGCTGGCAATGCTATATTAATATTCTCAATCTACACACTGATAAACTGAAACTCAAAAATAAAATGATTGGTCCAGGACCATTTTGTTGGTGAATGCTGGAGCCAGGCTTCAAACCCTAGAATCACATGACTTCAAAACTATTTACATTCCATTGTGCCTCCCAGAAAAGTAGCCATCTACTTACTACTATAAACAAAGAGAAGAACTAGACCTTGAAGGGAGCATAGAGTAAGCCATAACAAAGTGTACAGATAGCTTGAATAGCCAAAGGAACATAGGAGTTACACAAGTAAGACATTGAACCCTTACAGAGGGAATAGGTTCTTCCCATGTAGACTGAGATGGCAGTGAATAGGGAAATTAAGAGAAAAGAATGAAGAATTTAATTTTGACAGAGAAATTGTGTCAATCTGCTGCCCTCCAATCTGATTTATGAATTGTCCTCCTAAATGACACAGCTGGGGTCTTAGGGCAAAAATACTTGTGTGGAAGCTATTACACTTTTATTACTTGCTCCTAGAAAGTGGAACTAGGGCCACTAATTATAAATGATATTAATATCACTTTTTAAGGCAGGCAAAACATTTGACACATTATCTCATTAGAACTTCATAGTAGCTCTGCAATTTGGGTATTTCTGACCTGTTATACAGATGATTTTCTCATCTGAAGCTTAAAGAGGTTTCCTCAGCCAAGGTTATTCAGTTAGTGAGGGTGGAAGGTAGGATTCAACTCTGATCTCAAGCCCATCACACTTTCTACTGTGCAAACTTTCTACACTAGACTGATGCTCTAAGGGTGTCACAATGGAAATTTCATTTCCCGAAAATAAGACCTTCCCAATTGTGTAATGGGCTACCCCAGTTGGTGGTTTGTTCTTCACTGAAGGTCTTCAAACAAACAGTAGACAACCACTTCTTGGGTATGTTTAAAGAGGATTATTGTTTATATACACATTGGAATATATGGCTTCCAAGGTCCCTTATGCCTCTGAGAGTCTGCAGTTCTCTAATAGCAGAGGTCCTGCAGTTCTACGACAACCAATTTGTGGTTTTAGCTGCAGTTCTTAGTTTTTCATTAGCCACAATCAAGGAGACTTATGTTAGTTGATATTGACAGTGAACAGAAAATTCAACTGCTCAACTACATTTAAAGGAAAAAAAATGATTGCTGTGTAACTTAGTTAAAAACATTTATGCTGCAAGCATTAATAACTCTTAATGATACCAACCTCCCCAGCCTCTTAGGGAGAGATAAACTAACTGCACTGACTTTAATTCAATGAATGGTTTTCATGCAGCAAAACTTTTATGTAATTACGATGTTTGTCTATTTCATTTCTACTGTGGCTTACTCCAATTAAGTGGATTTGCTTTCCACGTTTTCTGCTATGGTCATCCATGTATTCATAAAATTACACAAGAAAGGCATAATCTAAGACTATGGTTAACTTCTGGGAGGAGTTTAACAATATTGGAAAGGATTGCCAGATTTGAAGAACATTTTTAAAGTGCAGCAGCCAACATCTTATGTTGTCATTTAACAAGACTTCTTCCAAAACAGGATGATTTCTATTTTTTTAACTGATCTTGCCATATAAATTATAGCCAGATTATAAAATAAAAGATTTTAGAGCTGGAAGGGATTTTATAAGTCACTAGCTCAACTCCACTTTAAAGATGAGAAAATTAAGACACCCAACAATGAGAAGACTTGCTTAAAGTCACACAAATAGTACAGACGAGATTTGAACTCATAACTTCTGCCTCCTTAGCCAATACTACACTAGGCTGTTTCCCCCATCTTGTATCAGGCTTGTGATTTCATTGTTATATGGAATTCCCAGGAAGGAAATTCATTCTACCAGTGCTGATTGGCCTTGAATTCTCAACTTACAGAGATTCTAAACTATAAGTGGGAAAACTACCTGTGTTGGTGGTAGAAAATCCTAGGTTTCCACCCTGTGTCCTGAGTAGAAACTCCTCCATCCATCTGGGATCTGGACAAAAAGTGTCCCTTTCTACATACGGCCTACTAAAATTCTCTAGGGCTACCTGTAACATGGGAGATCGCCATAGAAGTCCAGGTAAACTTCCTCTGGTCCTTATCTCCAAAAGCTCCCCAAATTTTACCCATGGATCTCTACTATTGGAAGACTAATTCATATGGAAACACGATAGGTCAAAGAGACAAGCAGACTCAGTTAGAGAAACAGTAAAGCATATTAACTATCTGTGAATTTTAGGCACAAGCATTCTCACCCTAAGAAGTTGAACAGCGTTTGAATCTCACAAAAAAGGCAAGCAGTCTAAGTCTGTCTAAACACAAAAACTTAGTCTGAACAATTATTTCTATAGGCAGTAGCAATCTAGCGATTCCAGATTTTTCACATTCTTCTTAATATCAGTACTTGTACAAGATTAAGTCACATAGAAAATATCAGTTTTTAAACATTCAAGCAATCAGCAAGGGAAAAATTTGCAAAATTACATCAATGGAAATGACTTGTGAGGGAATACATATCAAGAAAAAAACTTACCTGTACAATTATAGCTTAAACAAAACTTTTGTTTCGCCAATTTCACCAGAATTTTGAAATCTAGGGAATCTAAAATTTAAAGTCACGGGCAGAAAACCTCAGAGTTTTCCAGCAAATGTGAAGGGACCAATTTTATTGCAGACAAGGACCCATATATAAGAATGGATACTCTGCCTCCTCCCCACCCAAAGCGTGTTAGATTTCACCTCTTTCCCATGGTTCCCTGGTGGGGGATATCCCTCATTTCTGCCATTGACAGAAGCTCCTGTTGGTTAGGTTCCCTCATTTTCAGGGAGTCTCCAGCACTCTCTTTCCATTTAACCCCTTGACAGCCAGATTAGCCCTTACAAAGTAGTATTTCTTTCAGAAGGAATATTCCCCTACTCTAAAGTAACAATATCCATCTATCACAGTAGAAGATGCGTTAATTTATTCCCTAAGCTGGTAGTAGATGCTATCATTATTAAATGGCTATTGATTATTGTTAATAATAATATTAAGATTATTAAAGGGATTAATTGTGATCATTAAAAGGGGAAGTGGGAGTTGAATCACATAACCTCACAGATCACTCACTATCTTCTAACTCCCTTCCCCCCAAAATAGGGAATTATGTGGCTGATCTAGAACAATTATAGTTGAATCCATAAGACGAATAGGAGAGATCTTCAACAAGGGTCAAGGGGAGAGATACAATGGGAAACTCAGGTAATAGAAAAAAGAAAAGATAACAACAAGACAGTAGTTAGCCGTACTGTACAGTTTCATCTGTACATCTAGTACATCTAGTACATCTAGTACATCTGACGGATGTACTAGAATAGAAGATGAGAGGAATGTCACATACCTAGTAATTCCAGATGTTAGCAAGGCATTAGACAAAGTTTTTCATACTATATGTATGGACAAGATGGTGATATGTGGTTTAGAAGAATGTACACTTAGTTGAATTCAGAAATGAATGAATCACTCTACCCATGGAGTCTGAATAAATCAATTTCAATTTGGGGCAATGACCTAGTAGAGAAGCCCAGGGATCTGTCTTGGTTCTGTGCTGTTCAGTGTTTTTTATCAATGATTTGGATGAAGGCTCGAATGTCATGCTTATTAAATTTGCAAGTGATATAATACTTAAAGAGATAGTGAGCAATGTGGATGGCAATCAGAATCCAAGAACATTTTAATAGGCTAGATCAAAAGAATATGTAGCCCTCCAAAATGTAATAGCATAGAATAATATATTGTATTGTATACGGAAGACTGAAATTGTGGTTCGTCCGCGGCTGAAGACCATGCCATCAGAGAAATGATGACATGACTTGCACTTTGTTTTGAGCGAGGGAGGACTGTGCAGGTCACCAGCTGTAGAGTGAAATGGGAATAAATGCAAAACTTTATATTTGGACTCAAGGAATCAATTGCATAAATACATAATACAAAATAGAGAAAGATCTGTTGAAACGATAGCTCCAATGAAAAATATCTGTGCATTTTAGTGTGCATCAATTTGAGTATGCATCAATCTCACTCAATGTAAAACAATAATGTGACACAGTAGACAAGAAATTTCATGCTTCTTGGACTGCATTAAGGCAATATGTCCTGAATAAGGGAAGTAACAGTATCATTGTACTTTTATCAGACCATATCTAGAGCATTTGAGGATTGAGGAAGGATAGCAACAAACTAAACAAGCCCAGAGAACAACTAAGATGGTAAAGGGACAGAAGATCAAGAAATACCATAATCAGACCTCAGACACTATGTCCTTATTAATGATTGAGAATCATCAGAATAGAATGAGGATATTTTTTTCTGGATTCAAAGAATCTGTTTTGTTGTTCAGTTGTGTCTGACTTTTTGTGACCCTGTTTCAGGTTTTCTTGGCAAAGATACTGGGATGGTTTGCCTTTGCCTTCTCCAGCTCATTTTACAGATGAGGAAACTGAGGCAAACAGAATTAAGTGACTTGCCCAGGACCACACAGCTAGTAAATGTCAGAGACCAGATCTGAACTCAGGAAAATGAGTCTTTTTAACTCCAGGCCTGTCACTCTATCCACTGCATTATCTAGTTGACCAAAGAGTTCGGATGAGACTAGACTAACACTTTTTTCAGTCATGCCATAAAACCAAGAACCAAATTGAGAGACAATATACAGTAAATGTGACAGTTCTCTCTAGTATGATTCCTTGCCTTGGAGTTCCAGGACAGTGTATGGCCAGGATTGGGGACAGTCACTTGGGATGTCCTGGATATGCAAGTAGAGAGCTAATGCCTTTGTCGATTTACAGACCAAATGTCCCTGGATAAGATGTTCTGCTGAACCTTGCTTTAAATTTAATTTCAGAGAATATCCTTGCATGACTTTTTCAAATGTCTTGCTAAAGTCATAATTAAAGCATTTCTCTGACCCACCAGCCTAGTAACCCTGTCCAAAAAAAGTAAATTAAATTAATACTTGTTAGGTCTGAGGATCAATTGAATAAATCAGTCACATTACCCAACCCCACCTATCGTAATAAAATGCTATACCTCAATACATAAAACTGGTAAAAATTCAACTCAGTTGGTCATTAGGGAAGAACAAGGCCTTGACAACCTCACTGTTATAAGAAGTCTGTTCCAACTGCTCATGCCTTCCGGGGTCTACAGAAAACTACCTGTCTAGTTGGAATCTGTATCCAAGCAAGTAGTGAGCCAGGAATGGGCACTGCAGCTTAATTCCCAAGAAGAAACCACTGAGTAGGGAGGAAAGAACTTCAACCCTAGCTTTAGGCCAGAGGAGGAACTTCTGAACTTTGAAAGGATGGAGGTTTTAGGCTTTGCATCAAGCATCTTAGCAGAATCTTTGCACATCCAGGACAGCTGACAACACTCCCTCCTGTGGGAGCTGAGAACAGACTGAGGACAGATTCAAGGCTCTGAAAAGACTCCAGTAGGATGATTAAAACACACACACACACACACACACACACACACACACACACACACACACACACGAGAATATCTAAAAATTTTTAGTAAAAGGACTTTCAGAAGCTGCTAGTTACTGTCTTAGTGACATGTGCTCTTTAATCTAAACCCACCTTCCCCTGGACTCTACGCACTGGTGGGAGAGTGGGTCACAGGTGTTTGGGAGAAATGTCTTATACTAAACTTTTCTTTTTAATTATATATGCCTTAGAGTGAGGACATAAAAGCTATTACATT
>CM053770.1:217135159-217152535 GCA_028658325.1 Potorous gilbertii
ATGGTCTTATTTTTTTTCCCTTTTCTGGGCATTTTCCCAGCCAGTTACTTGACTTCTGAGATTCCTCTCCACCCCTGTCTAGATCTGCCCAGCTAGTGCTTGAGGTCTGAGATTCAAATGCTGCTCCTTAGCCTCAGGGCTTTCGGCAGCAGGGCTGGCTGCTAATTCAATGTGAACTTAAGTTCTAGTGCTCAGGTGGTGGCAGGGCCGCCTCCCAGGCTCAGTTCCCTCAGGGGGTTTATGCAGAGACCTTCTGTAATGGAGCCAAGGTCCTGCCAAGCTCCTGCCTGCTCTGGGAGCCTCTGGCCACCCGCTGCCTCTGCCGCTGCCTCCCGAGGGGACTCGAGTCATGGAGACCCCCTGCTCCCCTCTCAGCCCATCCACACGTCTCTCTCACTGACCTGTGCATCTGTGGGTGAAGGGACCTTCGTGGCCACTGGAGATTCCGTCCCTGAAGCCTGCCTGCTCAGATCTGTTCGTCTTGGTGCCACGTGACCAGGGCAGGGCTGGGCTCTGCTTCTGTTCGGTGCGCAACGGACCTTTGAGATCAGTTTTTCAGGGCTCTCTGGAACAGAAATCTCCTTCACTCCATTGCTGCACAGTTTCCACTGTTCCAGAATTTGTTGGGAGTTCTGTTTATAGGTAATTATGGGCTGTGGGTTCAGAGCTAGCATATGTGAGTCTTTCTACTCCGCCATCTTGGCTCCTCCCCCGCGAAGTCATGCATTCTGATTACTCCTTCTCCCAGTCCACCCTCCCTTCTATCACCCCTCACCCCATCTCCTTCCCCTTTACTTTCTTGTAGAAGAAGATAGATTTCTATACTACCTTGCCTGTATATCTTATTTCCCAGTTGCATGGAAAAAAAATTTTTACATTTGTTTTTAAAACTTTGGGCTCTAAATTCTCTCCCTTCTTCCCTCCCCACTTTCCTGTTGTGTTCATCCTTCATATTTGAAGAAGACCATGACATCAGAGAAATGATGACATGATTTGCACTTGACTTTGTTTTGAGTGAGGGAAGGCTGTGCAAGGTCACCAGCCTCATTTTCTCCTCCAGAGTCATCTGGATCCAGTGACCAGATATCCATCAGGATGACTCCCTCCCCACCTACCCTCATTGAGAAGACAAGCAATTAAATATGCCTAGTTATGCAAAACACTTCCATAGTAGTCATGTTGTGAAAAACTAATTATATTTCCCGCCATTCTATCCCACCCCCCCACTTATTCTATTTTCTCCTTTGACTCTGTACCTTTTCTAGTGTTTGCTCTGACCACTCTCATCCCCAATATGCCCTCTCTTCTATCATTCCCCCTTGCCACCTTATCTTCTTCCCCCTACTTTCCTGTAGGATAAGATACCCAATTGACCCAACTGAGTGTGTATGATATTCCTTCCTTAAGCCAAATCTGATGAGAGTAAGGTTCACTCATTCCCTCCTCTTCCCCTCTATTGTGAAACTTTTTCTTGCCTCTTTTACCCATTCTATCTTTCCCTTTCTCCTTCTCCCAATATATGCCTCCCTCACCCCTTAATTTTTTTAGACATCATCTATTCATATTCAACTCAATCTGTACCATCGATCTATCTATCTATCCATCCATCCATCCATTCATCCATCTATTCATCTATCTATCCATCTATCATCTATCCATCTATCATCTATCTATCTATCTATCTATCTATCTAATTTCCTCTAAGTACCCTAAAACTGAAAAGTTTCAGAGTTACAAATATTCCCTTTCCATGTCAGAATGAAAAAGTTTCAAATTTAATAAGTCCCTTGTGATTTCATTTTCCTGTTTACCTTTTCATGCTTCTCTTCATACTTGTATTTGAAAGTCAAATTTTCCATTCAGCTCTGTCTTTTCATCAAGAATACTTGAAAGTCCTCTATCTAATTGAATGTCCAGTTTTTTCCCTGAGGATTATACTCAGTTTTGCTTGGTAGATGATTCCTGGTTTTAATCCTAGTTCCTTTGACTTCTGGATTATCATATTCTAAGTCTTCCAGTCTCTTAATGAAGAAGCTACTAGATCTTGTGCTATCCTGATTATATTTCCACAATACTCAAATTGTTTCTTGCAGTATTTTCTCCTTGACCTGGGAACTCTGGAATCTGACTACAATATTCCTAGGAGTTTTTCTTTTGGGATCTCTTTCAAGAGTCAATTGGTGGATTCTTTCAGTTTCTATTTTACCCTTTAGTTCTGTAATTTCAAGGCAGTTGTTCTTGATTATTTCTTGAAAGATGATATCTAGGCTCCTTTTATTGATCATGGCTTTCAGGTAGTCCAATAATTTCAAAATTATCTCTCTTGGATATATTTTCCAGGTCAGTGGTTTTTTCCAATGAGATATTTCACATTGTATTCTATTTTTTTCATTCTTTTGGTTCTGTTTTATATATGTTTTAATTTCTCATAAAGTTAGTAGCTATCATTTGCTCACATCCTAATTTTTAAGGAAATATTTTTTTTCAGCGAGCTTTTGAACCTCCTTTTCCATTTGGCCAATTCTGCTTTTTAAAGTATTCTTCTCTTCATTGACTTTTTGCACCTCTTTTGTCATTTGGGTTAGTCTATTTTTTAAGGTGTTATTTCCTTCAGTATATTTTGGGGTCTCCTTTAGCAAGCTGTTGATTAATTTTCATGATTTTCTTGCACCACTCTCATTTCTCTTCCCAATTTTTCCTCTACTTGTCTTACTTGATTTTCAAAATTCTTTTTGAGCTCTTCTATGCTCTGTGACCAATTCATAATTTTCTTAGAAGATTTTGATGTAGGAACTTTGACTTTACTCTTTTTTTCTGGTTGTATATTTTGATCTTCTTTGTCACCAAAGTAAGATGATATAGTCTGAAGTGTTTTTTTGTTTGTTCATTTGTTTGTTTACATTATTTGCTCATCTTCCCAGCCAAATACTTGATTTTCTAACTCTGTCAAGGTAGCACTCTGCTTCCAGAGCAAGTGGATATGGGTATGGGTGTACTATCCCAGGTTTCAGGGTTTTTGTGTCAGCTGCTTGATCCCCTGCCATCTGTGGGTCCAGAGCTCCAGAAGAAGTTGCTGCTGTTGTTGCAGCTGCTGCCACTGCCACCAGTGAGACTGGACTATAGCCAGACTGTTCCCCTCACCTACCTTCATCTGACAGAGTTTTCCCACTGACCTTCTGTGGTGTCTTTGGCATTTGTGGGCCAAAAAGTCTGGAAACTGCCACAGCTGCAACTGGTTCAGTCCTCAGAGGCACACTCTTTGCTGGTCTATGTCAGTGCAGCCCATGGACTGTGCTCCACTCCCTGATAGTTGCAATAGATCCTCCCTGTTGACCTTCCAGGTTGTCTTGGGCTGGAGATTTGTTTGGCTTTGTCATTTGGTGGCTTCCATAGCTCTAGAATTTTCTTAGAGTCATTTTTACAGATATTTGGGGGACTTTGGGAGAGTGCTTAAGAAAGTTCCTGCTTTTACTCTGCTGTCTTTCCTCCATCCAATATTGGAATTAAAAAAAATAATTAGAGCTACCTAAAAGCGGAATTGACTGCTTCCATAAGTAGTCAGTCCTCCTCTACACACAAGATGTTCAGTGACTTGCTTGGAGATATCCAATTAGTAAGTGTCTGAGATCGCATTTGAACTCAGGTCTTCTAGATTCCAGGCCTGATCCTCTGTGCACTATGGTGCACCTAGCTGCCAATGGGGATACAAATGCCAGCAAAAAAAAAGACAACCCATGCTCTCAAGGAGCTTATATTCCAATGGGGGAAGAAAAAACACTAAAGGGAGCTGAAAAGGGAGGGAAGGGGAAAAGAAGGAAGAAGAATTAAAGGTACTTGGGGCAGGGGTAAAGATTTTGAAATTCAGAAAGTCAACTACAGTCATAATGAAGATAAGGGGCAGCCTGGGCCTTTCCACAAAATGGAGCATCCAAGAAGAAGAACTTGCCAATAGGAAAAATTGGGTGGGTCATATAAAGGGATATTTCAGGATGATCAGGGTTCCAGAGTGGTAGACTGTTCCAGACCAAGGAGTACCCAGCTGCTAAGCCAGGATGATCCAGCAATAGAATGGGCATGGTTTTGAAATCTAGAAAGTCAGGAGTAGGTCCCATAAGAGTGCTGGATTTAGCATATGGAAGACATTAGGTCAAGGCCTGAATCAGATACATAGTAGTTTTATGACTCTGGACAAGTCACTTAACCTGTCCTTGCCTCAGTTTTCTCATTTATGACATAAGGATCATAACACCTCTCAGTGTTGTGGAAAGGACAAAAATGAGGTAATGCTCATGAAATGTTTATTATGTGCAGGGCATTGTGTTAAGTTCTGTGGACAAAAAAAGAAGCAAACAAGTCAGTCCCCACTGTCAAAGAAGTCATGTTATATTGAGAAGAGACAACAAAGAAAGAAATGGGAGCTTGGAAATGGCTAGGAAATAGTGGCCTGAAAGATCCTGTATGAGGGCCCAGGGTCCTATGGGCAGAGTTCAAGTTTGGGCAGGAGAGGGGAGGATGGCCCAAGTATGGAAGACATGGTTTGGAAAAGGCCAGGACATGGATTCTTCATGATTCCATTTGGGGTTTTTGTGGCAAAGATACTGGAATGGTTTGCCATTTCCTTCTCTAGCTCATTTTACACATGAGGAAACTAAAGCAAATGGGGTTAAGTGACTTGTCTAGGGTCACACAGCTAGTAAGCATCTGAGACCAGATTTGAACTCAGGTCTTCCTTACTCCAGGTCCAGTGTTCTATCCACTATGGCTCTACCTAGCATTAGATTTACAGTCAGAAACCTTGGATTCAACTTCTAATCCTGTTGGCTCTGTGACTGTGGTCCAAGTCATTTATTCACTTTGAGTCTCAGTTGTCTGAGACAATCTTTTTCTAAATAAGTTGTCTGAATGAATTTTATTTACCTTATAGTTTAATGATGAATGAATGAGTGAATGAATGGATGGATGGATCAATGAATTAAAAAACCCTTATTAAGCACTTCTTTTGTGCCAATCTGAGCTCTGGGAATATAAAGAAAAGAGTAAGATAATATCTGCCTTTATTGAATTCATTTTCTATTAGAATATACAGTAAACATAGAAGGCTCAGCTGCAGGGCAAATGGCAAAGCCCAGAGGTTCATAAAGTGCAGCAGCAGGGTAAATGGCAAGGACCAGGAAAGGACTTTGTAAACAGGAATGTGCAGCACAAATCAGCATTCATTCCTGTTCCCCAGTATCAGAGAGGTTCATCATACTTATAAAGGTCTGCTGATAGTCCTTGTTTGGAGCATCAGTTGACTCAGGAAGGATGCGAAGGTCTTACACTTGTCCAATGATCATGCAGTCAAACCTCTTCTAAAAATACCCAGGACTAGGAAATGATATCACATCCTGACGCAGTGCCAATGCCACCTCCAGAAATGTGTATCTGTTTATATACTTGTCAATCTACTGAATTACACCCTCCCTAAGTTTGGAATTAGGATGTTTATCTATTTCCTAAATTCAGTCCATCTTTTCATAGGACATGGATTCCTAAGTTACAGGAAATAATTTTAAAATGAATAAAATAAAACAACCTAAGGTCTCATAGAATATCTTCCAAATAAGATGAAGGAAATAAAAATACCATGTCATAAAACAAGATTATCCTTGAATATTAGCATAACATCATCAGTTAAACATGTGAGACTCAAGGAAATATATGAGAAGAATTTCAGTTTGAACAGCATGTTCTCAAATTCATTAAATGGATATTTACTTAATGCTTTTTGCCATCATAGCATCCAATTATACCCTGTCCTGAGATACAAAAATCACATAGTTCCAGAGTGAGAAGGAAACTGAAATGCCATCAAGTCCAATATATACTAGAAAAGGAAACCCTCCACAAACGCAACCGGGCTGTCAAATAGCAGACAATGTGGTATACTTGTAATTAATGCTAATAATGAAAATCGTTTTCATAATGATGCCTAGACTTTATATAGTGCTTTACATATGTAAAGCCCTTTTGCCTTGGGAAGAGTTTCCTTTCCAAAGACTAGACAACCAAAGTTGGAGGAGGCCAAGAGCTAGTAGGCCGACTTCTTGGTAAATGTCTTGTTTGGCCGTGGAATCCCATGAAGTCAAGGACCACAAGAGCTTATTCTCCATTGACCTAGCTTTCAAAATCTCCAGATCACCTCTATACTACAAGAAGTCATTGAAGGAGAAGTTCAGTATACACAGACACACACACACACACACACACACACACACACACAGACACACATACACAGCTTTCAGGATGTAGTTGTAATCATTTGGAGGTCATAGTATAATCCATGATGGCATTTCTGAACCATGGAGTTTTAAATCCACAGTTCCAAAATGCAAATGTCACTTCTCAACTTTGCACCTTGAGCATTAAATCCCAACACAAGGTTATTGTGGACTGAGGATGAACTAACACTTGTACTTCATCGACAGTAAAAACAGCAGAGGCAATTTTCTGAAGGTCTTCACATCTTAGAATATGAGTAATATGCCTACATTTTTTAATTTGCACTTGGCCCTGATGTTTAAGAAAAGAGAGAGACTGTACAAATAGTCAGAAATTAAATGAGTAGACACTTGGGTTTAAAACTTCTAAATAGTGGCATGGGAAAATATTTTTACTGTAGTGAATGCATCTCTGATGTCTTCGGGGGAAATTGAACAATATTTTATTGACTGAGATCAAATGTTCTCTAATTACCACCCAGAGGGCCTAAGGAAACTTGAAGCAAGTAGGGGCAACTTCTTCTTGCATCACACTCATAGGCACTATTCTGGTATATGCCTGGGCGTTTCCTGGGTGACTTTACCTGATGAATATTTTCTTGTTGCCCCACATGTCAAAGGCTCAGTCCACAAGAGCCAATCTTGCCATTTTCTTTTCCCTTATCTCATTTTTCTATCTTCTCAGTTATATTTTTATATGGGTTGTGGGTGTCCAGACCTTGATTCTCCTCATATTGAGAACTCTCAGTGTGGAAACTGCCTCCACTGGTTCAGATTGGTAAATGTTTTGTAATTTATAGTTGTAGAAAGATGTCTGAAGCACAAAGAGGTTGAGAGACTTAATTACATAGCTCGTGTGGATCAGAATGGAATTTGAACCCAAGTCTTCCTGGCTTCATCTAGTCTTCTTATCTACTGAGGTACACTATCTCTCAGTGAGGCATAAAACAATAAAACTCAAATGATCACTAGCTATATAGTTAATTAAATTTCCTTGTTAATTGAGGGTTAACCAAAGAGCCAATTTTATTTCAATCTTCATAAAATATACTCAAGCATTTTTCTCCTTTGGTCACTCCACTTTTCTGAATACAATGGAATTATTCATTAGTGGTAGTAGGAGATATTATAGAGTGTTAGGGTTAACTGCCATTGAGGCAGTGAAAAGCCATGCTCTGGGAATCATGGCACCCAGCTTCAAGGCTCAGTTCTGTCACTTGCTACATTTGAGACCTTGAACTGATCACTTAACATCTTGTAATATTAATTCCCACATCAACTAAATTAAAGTCATAATTGTCATGTTTACATGGGGCTTTACAATCTTCAAAATGCTTTTCTCCCAATGACACTGAAATATGTGGTGGACATCTTATTATCTCAGTTTTATAGATGAGAAAACTAAGGTTCAGAGGTTTTAAGTGATTTCCCCCCAAAAATATGATATCCTGAACAGTTGGATTCTTTTCTGCATGCCATGACTCCTCATTGACAATATGTTGAAGGTTATAGACTCCTTTACAGGATAAAGTTTTTCAAAGCATAAAACAAAATACTCAGGATTACAAAAGAAACCAATTATATTGAAATGCAGATACTAAAATATTAAGGAAAATTAGTTCATAGATTCATAACACCTTCTTTAGTGATAAAGAATCTTAAAAAACCTCAGGGTCAATCCACATTGACGGAGTGAAATCATATGGAAAGATAAACACTTCCTCCAAGAATCTTTCCTAAAATTCAGGAATTCAGGGATGATTATCAGAGCTATAACTAGGGCAAAGAGACTGGGGCTTTTCCCCAGGGTGCCAACATTTAGCTGGTTTTAACAGTATTTGCAGTCTAGTAGCCTAGAAAAGAAATGTACTTAGTATTTAGTTTAAAAAGAATAATTAATTTTAAAATAGAAAACTGTGGTAGACATACCCACAGGCAAGTTACTCTTTGTCCTATCAACCTAGTATGTTTTATCATACTTGCTCTGAGTACAAAATTTACTTTCTTGTGTCACTAGTAGCAATCATGATGAACATCTGTATGTGCTCTAAAATTTATGAAGATTGCTGGAATTGTGAACAATGGTAGACATTGTTTGCTTGCTGAGTGTCCTTGGAAGAAAACATTTTTAAAAAATCTTAAATAAAATGAAATGTATGAAGCATTTTCATATATCAGACTATATCACTCCCTTACTCAATAAACTCCTAATGCTTCCTCTTACCTCTTGGATGAAAACATTTGTTTGATATTTAAAGCTCATTTCAATCTGGTTTCAACCTACTTTTTCAGTTTTATTACAAATTACTTCTTCCTCCTTGCACATCCTCTATGTATGGTTCAGCCAAACCATTCTAGTTATTGCCCACCTCTCTACCTTTGCCTTAGCTCCTTCATGCCTGGAAAGCATTCTATCCACATTCATCTCTCTTAGAATGACTAGCTCCCTTCAAGACTCAGCTCAAGTGCCACCTTACCCTTGAGTTCTTTTACGAATGTCCAACTAAGTGCTCTCCTATGCAAAATCACCGTCTTTTCCTTCACGCTTTCTTCTGAGGATATTGCTAGCTCTAGCTTTATCCTGAATATATCTTCCTTGTACCTAAGTGGTTTGCATATTGTCTCTCCCATTTAGACCATGAGCTCCTGGAGAGCTGGGACTGACATGCGTTTCTTTGTAGCCCCAACACTTAGCACAGAGTTTGGCACATAGTAGGTACTTAATACTCATTGACATGTATCCTTTTTTCCCCATATCCTTATATTTGCATGTTGGCTTTCCTGTATAAGAACAAACTTGACCTGGGAACTGTCTCGCTTTTGTTTCTGTATACCTAAAATCTAAAATAATGCCTGTCACACAGTAGGAATCTCATAAATGCTGTTTGATTGACGAGTCAATAAGTATTGTTTACAGTGGATATGGAAGGAGTAGGAAATGGGGCTGATTTTCTGCTGATCCTATGACATTCACAGAAAACTCATTTCTAATACAATCCTTAATACAGATTGATTATGCACTTTGCCTCTTTCTTCTCAAAGTTTAGAGCAGAAAAAGTTCTAGACTCACAGGATAGTAGATGAGGAAACTGCTCTCGACTCCTTGAGGATTGGTTAGCTGTCTTGGGTTATTTGAGGTTACACCGTATGTGAAAAGCAAAGTGAAGCCAGAAATGGACTCCTTTTGTGAATGCATGAATTGTGATCGGAAATAAATCTGTGCCAGACTTTCTTCTTGCCCTCCTGGTCAGGAGGGCAGACCTACACTAACAGAAACTGTCCTCTGTCTAATCTGCACTTTAAGGAAGACACCAGATAGCTTACTTTGAATGCCTTTTAAAATCTTCCCTTTCCTTTCCCTTATTCTTCCTCAATGCATTCTGTATTCTAATAATAGCTGACATCTCTATAGCACTATACAGTTACAAAGAACCTCATACAACACATTATCTGATCTTCCCAGGAACTATTTGAGGTAAGTAGTTTATGTCGTCAGAGCTGAGGAAAGTCAGAACTAAGTTTGAGTTCAACCTTCTCGTTCTATAGTCGAGAAAACCTAGAGAGGGGACACGGAACAGGCCAAGGTCATCTGGTGTTGTGGTGGATCCTTTATTCTCAAAGAGATTCAATGACATCACGAAGGTAATGTGAATTTCCAGTGAATTGGATTTAAGTGAGGCAGGGCTTCACGAAGTTATCAGCCTTATTCTGTCCTCCAGAGTCATCACAGTCCAGTGGTAAGACAAAAGTCATGATAGCTGGAGATGACTAGGTCAAGGTTACACAATGAGTTAATAGCAAGGCTAGACTTGAATCTATACCTTCTGAGCTAACGTTCTTTCCACCACCATCAGAACATCTGCAGATGAGGGAACTGAGAACTGTAAATGACAAATGACTTGCCAATTTTGTATGGCTTCATAAGTAGTGGAATAAGGACTCAATAGCTTTTGAATTCAAGGTCAATGCCATACTTAATGATACTATGATCTCCAAATGATGGTGATGTTTATTCTTTGTATATCTGAGCATCACTCTGGCTATATCACCCAATCTAGCTATCTCACCTCATCTAGATCTATCACCTAATCTAGATCTATCACCCAATCTAGATTTATCATCTCATTTAGATTTGTCACCTGATATAGATCTGTCACCCAATCTAGATAAATCACCCCATCTAGACCTATTACCCAATCTAGCTATGTCACTCAATCTACATATATCACCCATTCTAGATCTATCCCTCAGTCTAGATCTATTACCCAATCTAGATATGTCACCCAATCTAGATATATCATCCAATCCAAATACTGGTGGCCATCCTCTACTGGTTCCTAGGACATTCTCCCTCCTTCCTTTATCAATGAGTTCAGGGCCTATTTTATTTTTTTCCTCTCCACTCCAATTCCAGCCCTATAAAAGAGGACTTCAGGATACATATTGTTGTTTCCTCAAACACTCTAGCCTTCCAGTTCCTCAGTCTATCCAATTCCCAATACATATTTGCTTGCTACCCACCTTAGCTACACACAAGGATGATCTCACTTGATCTTGCCATCACTTCCAAGTGTTCCATTGCAATGACCAAGTTATAGTATCTCTTATCACCTCTAGTCTTAACTCATGAATACCTGGACATTTTGAACTGTATGTCCTATAGACATATTGAACATGTCCAAAACAGAACTTACTATCTTCTCCTAAGGCAGACTGCACAGGGAATGAATAAGGGAAAGGGAAAGTAAGTCATAAAAGGCTTTCAAAATGAATCATCTGATGTCCTCCTTAAAGTCCAGGTTAGACATAGGACGTTTTGTGTTAGTATAGGTCTGCCCTCTTTTGTAGAAGGGCTGGAAGCACAAATTTACTACAGATCACAAATCATACACTCACAAGAGGAATCTATTTTTGACTTTTCATGGCTTTTCATGCTTGGTAAAACCTCAAATAACCCAACACAGCTAAGTAAATCCTTATGGAGCCAACCTCCTCAAAGTCAGCTTCCTCAACATCCTAGGAGTCTAGGAGAACTTTACCTGCCCTGAACTTGTAAAAGAAAGAGGCAAATTGTATAATTAGCCTTTATCAAGGATTTCATTAAAAGAGGAGTTTCCTGTGTATCTCACAGGCTCAGTAGAACATTAGTCCCATTTCCTACTCCTATAATTCCTGCCCTCCAGAAGACTATATTTTAATGGAAGAAGAGAACATGTAAAAAAGTCCCCAAAATGAGTGGGAATGCCAGGGCATTGTAGAGAAAGTCAAGGAGAGTCAGGGATGCATCCTGGAGAGCAACAAAGATGACTCCCATAGGCTCCTTCTTTTAAAAAAAAAAGATGAGACGTTCTGGGAAGAACCAGCTAATAAGAAAGAGAGGATACTTCCAATGTGTGAAGTTCAAAGATGAAGACTATGGCTGAAGTGAACTTTACAAGTGAAAGAGTTCCCAGGTCATTGTAGAGAAAGGCCAGGGAGAGTTAAGAGTGAAGCTTAGAGAAAAAGAAACATCACATGTTATGTATATTATGTAGAAGTCTAGGCTGACCTACCTCTCTTCCTCTCCCAGCCTTGTTTCTGACTTTACCTTGATTTCAAAACCATTCTTCCTTTACTGCTGTTTTCTCCTCTGTGTCTGTAACCACCTCACCTTGGAACAGCCTATTACTCCCATGACCTGCTACACATCCTGATATGTTTCCATAGGACTCATCATTATCTTCCCATTGGTGAGATCCTTTGGGAATCTCCATTTTGTGTAGAAGTCCAAGCCAGCTTTCTTTCATTCCCCTTTCATCCTTTTCTTGACTTCCTCTGGACATCTCTGGAGCCATCTGTATGGTGTGACTTAATTATCAGCTCAGGTTAGCTACTTCTCTTCTCTCTTTGTCTTTGTCTCTCCATCTCTCTGTCTCTGCCTCTCTCTTTTTCCTCTACACAAACTCACATTCCTCATTCCTCTATATCATGCCTAGGTTCTACAGTGGCTCCCAATTATTGAGGTGGCAGTAATATTTCCTCCATCCAATACATTCTGTGAACTACTCCTGGTGGATCTTCAGAAAAAAAAATTATTCTTATCTGCCCTTCTGCTTTTCTTCAGAACCTACAAGTGATTTCGTCTCATATATTAGATCAGGATAAAATTTCTTTTCTCTAAAAGAAATTTAAATTTCACTTTTTTTCATATCTCTTCTTGTTCCAATCCATTCTATACAGAGCTACTGATGTGATTCTCTTAAAGCATAACTCTGATAATTTCATGGCCCTGCTCAAGAAACTCTACTGACTCCCTATCTCCTATAGGATCAAACACAAACTCCTCTGTCTGATATTTAAATGCCTTCACAGGTTACTGGGTGGCCCAATGGAGAGAACACTTGACCTGGAGTCAGGAATAATTTGAGTTCAAATCTGGCTTCAAATACTCACTAGCTGTATGATCCTGCACAAGTCACTTCATCTCTATTTGCCTCAGTTTACTCATTTGTAAATAGATATTAAAAATAGCACCTAGCTCCCAGGGTCGTTGTGAGGATCAAATGAAATATTTATGAAGTGTTTATATGTTTCTCGCACACAACAGGTTCTTAATAAATATTTGTTCCCTTTCCCTGCCTCCAACTTGCCATTCCAGTCTTACGCATTACTCTACTTCATATGATGTTCAATTTAATTGGTGAGCTTGGTTTTCCTTACACACAACTCTCAATCTCTTAGTGCCATGTCTTTACGTGGACTGTGCCTCATACCCACAATGCACTCCTTCCTTATATCTCCTTCTCAGAATCCCTCATTTACTTCAAAGCTTCCCCCAAGGACACCTCTTATATGAGATCTTTGTCCATCCTCCAACTGTCAGTGACTGCCCCCCCAAATTATTTTGTATTTATTTTGTCTATATATGTGTATATGTTGCATCCCCTATGAAATGTAAGACTCTTAAAGGCTGAGACTAACTCATTTTTGTTTTTGTATCCCCAGCGTATTGATCAATTTCATGAAGAATTCTCACCTCTCCCTCTTCTGAATTCCTAGAGCATCGCAGTCTATATTATAAAAAATCTACCATTTACTTTTGTTCTATTTTTTTTCATCATGTAGATTTCCCCTGCTTCCTGAAATACTCAAGACTCCAGGCTTGCCTCTCTCAATCATCTTCTTTTATTCCTTAAGTGGCTTCAAAAATCACAGGTACAAGGTACTTATTACTTATTACAAATTTCTTAACTTCACTAATATAACATAAAAACCAGTCATGGAAGTAAAACTTAGAATGAACTTTAGATTATAAAAGAGTTGATTTTTCATTTTTCATTGCACTGTCCTTAATCTTTATTAACAAGTGAAAAACTCAAAGGGAAAAAAAAAAGAGCTCCTAAAGGATTGAATGACTGTGTTGGTTAAAACAAAACAAAAGAAAAAAAAAACCTGGTCAGATTTCACAAAAATAATGCCTTGGGTTTTTTTTTTTCCTCATATGGAGATTCTTGAATTGGATTTCAACCAGAGTGAAAAAAAATAAAATAAAAGCTTTGGATTGAAACAAACCTCTGAAAAGTAGAAAATCATTCAGTTTAGGCTGCCAACTAAGAAATTCCTTCTTTCATTTACCAAGTATTTATTGAATAGATAATATGTGCCTACTATTCTTCTAAGCCAGGGGTTCTTAACCTGGGTTCTTCTGGACAGTTTTCAGGGGATCCATGAACTTGAATTGGGAAAAAAATTACATCTTTATGTTCACTAACCTCTATTTAAAATTTAGCATTTATTTAAACTCTTACTCTCTCTCTCTCTTTCTTTCTCTCTCTCTCTATTTCTCTCTTTCTCTCTCTCTCTCTCTCTCTCTCTCTCTCTCTCTCTCTCTCTCTCTCTCTCTCTCTCTCTTTCTCTCCATTCATCTACCATGATTCTGAGAAGATGTTCAGAGACATCACTAAATTACCAAAGGAATCCATAGATACAACAAAAGTTCAGAACCCCTGGCCCAAGTTCTGTGGAAGCTATAAAGAAGTGTAACTCATGGCTCCTGTCCTCTCAGATTATGGGTTATACTTGTATCAGTTTATACTTTTGATTTCAATATAGGCAAGTCTTAATTAGCTTGAATAATAAATCCTCCGAAGTAGGATTTTGAATTCACACTGCATATTTCCACTGGACAAGAACCAATGACCATAGTTTACATAATTATAACTTTAAATAAGGTAAATTCAAATACACATGACCACTTCTGGTTATTCATAATTCACACAAAATGGGACACACTTGTACTACAAGACTCTGTAATGTTCTCAGTACAGGTCTAAATTCTACAAATATGACTCATAATCCTCTACAACTTAACAGGTGATTGCTGAAAGTTGTGTGGTCAAAAAGTTTATCACCCTAGAGTCAACCTAGAGATGAGCTTCTGTGAACTTAGCTAATATCCTTGAACATACCTCAGTCTGTACCATAACTCTTTTTAGTTTGCTAGAAATGCCTAGAACTTGTGCCTTACTGGCATAGCCTTAAGAAAAGGCCACTTATCCACCATGATGAATCAACAGAACACTCAACTATGGTTCTTAACCAGGAACCCATAAATTACTTAAATTTTAAAAAATATTTTAAATAATTTTTATAAAATTTTTTGTAATTTTATATTTTATAAAAATAAATGATTTTTTATAAAAAAATTTGCAATATAATTAGTTTCTTTTGTAATCCTTTGTAATTTTATTTTATGGATTTAAAAAGCTGTTCTGAAGAGTTCATAAGTTTTGGCAAACTGTCAAAGAACCCATTTTACACACACACACACACACACACTGAAAAGCGTATGCTTTAGTGGAGGTTTTGTACACACAAAACACATCCATAGATGTGAATTGATGTGCTGCACCCCAACCAGCCTACCTAATTTTTCAATCATATTTCTTGATAATACTTCAAAGTTTTTGCTTAAATATAGATCACCACTGAAACATATACTATAGATTACTTGAATCCACCCTGCTTTTTTATTGCCTCTTGGGTAATCTATAACTTTGTTTTCTTGTAAATTACGGTGTTCCAAAATTTACAATATCTAGTATCAGTAGAAGAAAAAAATGGAACTATGAACCAGGTTATTATTGTTTATACTACCATGTAATTTTCCAAATACAACCTGATTTATTTTCATTCAAAGCTAAGAAAAACTCATCATCTATCTGAAGTGTTGATCCCAAACACAAATTGATGGTAAATGTCTTGTTAAAGTGCTAGACATGGACATTTACTTCAGGTAGAATACTTCCCAATTTGTGTTGCTAAGATATTGCACTCAAACATACATAGACTAAGTTCCAAAATATTTATTTAATATTTATCTTTATTCTAATACTGGCTGATACTTTTATGAATGAGTGAAACAGAGCACTGGGAGTCAGTGGCATAATTTTCCATCTGGGTTTTAAGATACCATTATCTTATGATGTGTCTCCAACTTATACCTTCTGCTACCAACAGGCCTTGTCTTCCCACATAGTTGTGTGGAAGACCCACTCAGCCTTTAATACGTGGGGTTCTTTCAATAAGGTAAAGCACTTTTGAGTAGTATGGCAAAATGTTTGGGGAAGAAATGTTTTCAGGATGATTGTGGGATTTGGATACTCTTGTGCTAATGGTTGTGCAGCTAGAGTTGATGAATTAGTTATGGATTCATCATCTTGCAAGAGAGAAACAGTTGATCTCCCCCAGAGATCTTTAAGGACAAGGGAGACATGGGTGGGGTAGTGGGTAGTGCACACCTACCACAAAGCCCTCCATTATTCTTAGACTTAACACAATAACTTGAGGTCCACTGATTTTTCTGTGGATAGATTTCATGGAGGTCATGAACTTGAATTTAATTATATAATTAAATCCTTCTCTTTTTTCACTCTCCACTTCCTTTCCCTTTCTACCTCCCCCAATCCTTATAACATAGAATAAAAATAAAGGTTGGAGAATGAGATGGTTGTCCATCAAAACTAACCAACATCTCAAGAGTCTGACACATATACAATATTCCACACCCACAATCCCCCACTTCTTAAAAATTGGAGGGAATTGTTTGCTTCCAAATCTTCAGAGACAGTCTTATTTTTGATAGTTGGACAAAGTTCTTTATCATGCTTTCCATGTCTAGTTTTAGTAATTACACACATTATTTTTCTGCCTCTGCTTACTCTTGTAGGTGATTTTCTACAAATCAAATCTTCCCCTTTATATAGTTGGATGAAAGGTGCACAGAATATAATAGTCTATGAGTTTAATTGCTTATTAGTTGTTTTCTTTTAAGCATTTGACTTAGTAGAGCCAAAGGTAACCAAAAGGTTCTCCTCTAACAGGGTGTCTTTGGAGCACATGTATTGATGATACATACCACGAATCTTACAGAATTCATAGAATTAGACAGTATAGACTCAGCATGATTTGCAGCACATAGCATCCAATTGTTGCTGATTGAAATACATAGATTAAGTGTGAATTCAACACAAAGTGAATTCTAGGTAATTGTTACTTGCTTGTACTGATTAATAAAACAGGATTTTTCAATTGGGAAGTGGCAAGTCCTGTGGAAAGGAAGGTTCAAATTTTTCTCTAATGCTTACTATCTCTGTGTCTTTGGGCAAGTCATTTAAACTATTAGTCACCATTATTAACTATTAGTTAATTATTAACTATTATTTTTAATTCTTGGTCATTATTAACTATTCACTAGTAAACTATTAGTCTTCATTAAACAGAAATTGCATTAGTTGACTGATGAGGTTCTTTTGAACTATGGTCATTTCATTCTGTTTTATCACATAATTCACTCATTCAATCAATCAATAAGCATTTATTAAGTGCTTACTATGTGTCAGCTAGGGTGCTAAACTTTGGGAATTGAAAAAAAGAAAAGAGTCAAAAAGACAGCCTCTGCCCTAAAGAAGCTTAATCTGCTGTTAATATGAAATAGATTAGCCACACAGTATCAGAAGTACTGGATTCAACCATCCTAAACATAAAAGAACAATGATTTTATTGATCTGAACTTGCATGTAATGAAACTCCCATTACCAACGTAGCTCAGAGTCTTCGTTGAAATTTACAGTCTTAG
>CM053770.1:217153035-217195407 GCA_028658325.1 Potorous gilbertii
GTTGATGGTGGGTAATGGTTCCACTTGCAAATACTCTTTTTTGGTTCATTTTCCACCCCTCCCCACTTACAGGCAAAGTTTAAAAAACATTTTTAATGAAATGAATTTTTTTCCAACTAATAAAAAATCTATTTTTTCTCCCTCTACTTCCTCCAATTAAATAAAAGGAAAACAAAACCCTTGTAAAATATGTGCACAATCATGCAAAATGAATTCCTGCAGTTATTGAGATATCATTGCCAACAAATCACTTACACCTCAAGTTCTAATCAAAAGCAGATGGGTGGCCCTAGCAGCAATAGCTGCCGCCAGTAGCAGAATCTTAATCTATTGCAAATTTCACTCTTCACCCACTCAAGGTGGAGCCCCACTCTTTGCTGAGGGAGCAGTGTGCTGTGTAGTGACAGGGGAGAAATCAAGAAATTTACTTGCTTCATATACACCTTCCATCACCTATCACTGTAGGCATAGAGGAGGGGAAACAGTCAGCTACAACATTTGCAATGGTAATGGATGACCAATGGCAATCATAGGGGATCATTACAGTCACAAGGTGGTATGACAGTACCAAGCTGGGCACAGGGTTTTTTGATCAGTTGCAACATATCAGTCAATCAATATGCATTTTAATCACCTCCTATGTGCCAGACACTGTGTAGGCTCCCTGTACTGCACTGCCTCTCATTGTTTTGTTGAATAGGAAAGAAATGATCTTTCCCCCAGCTACGTCTGCCACTTTGCAGGGATAGGAATGGCTACCTGGGTCCAATGATCAACTTCAGCACTTATTTCATGATTTGAAGAAATTTACTTCACATCTATGAGCCTCAGTTTCCTCATCTGTAGAATGAGAGGGGTTGAATGTTATTAGGGATTCTTAATCTTATTTATGTCATGGATTCTTTTAGCCATCTAGGGAAACCTATGGGTCCTTTTTCAGAATAATGTTGTTAAATACATAAAATAAAATACATAGGATTATAAAGGAAACCAATTAATATTAAGTTGTAATCTGCCCATTCAAGTTTTACAGACTCTTTGAAATCTGCTCACAAATTTCTTTGGGATCTATAAAACCATATTATGAACCCCTAAGGTCTCTTTCAGTTCTAATCTATAAGGACAGTCTATAAGGTCTACACATCGCAAAATATCTAGATAAAAATGAAAATCTGATCTTTAATCAAGATTTTTTTATCTCATATTTCATTTGAATATTTGACATTGCATAATCAGCCTAAATATAAGAATAGGGGAATAGGAATCTTTAGTTCATTTGATGTATTTGATTTTTAAGATTGCACCATAAAATGAATTTAATTTTGTATCTCTTTTCAAAATTCCCCTACTAATCTTTGGAGGTTGTGTTATTCCATGATTCACAGCCACATAGCTTGAGGCTTATTCAGGGATCAATGAAAGAGGATAATGGTGGACATGTATAAGCTGCAACCCATTGTCAACCAAGAATTTCAGCAAAGACATCATCAGGAAAAAAAAGACAGGCCAATTATGAGAAGAGAACCATGGACAGCTCCCATGATTCATTTGTTTTTATTGTTGAGTCTTTCCAGTTCTGTCTCATCCTTCATTGGTGTTCATCTCATGCCAAGAAAACTGCAGGATGTCCCCAGGCATGCTGGATGAACTGAACCCTCTTCCTCTATGTCCAATTCCCTTATGGGAGGATGTACACAGTTGTCCAGGATGAGAGGAAACAGATGAGTTGCATTCTATTTGGTTGGAGGGACTGTCCACATCAATTACATCACAGATCCTTTAAAGTAGAGATTATTAACCTGGAGTCTTTGAACTTTAAAAAATATGTATTTTGATGACCAATTCCATATAATTGATCTTCCTTGTAATCATATGTACTTTACCTTATTACATTTTTCTGAGAGAGTCTTCACCAGAATGTGGGGGCCCACAATGGGCACACACACACACACACACACACAATCAATTTGTCTAAACCATCAAAATGTGGAAGCACTCTGGTAATCTAAAATAATCAAATATCAGCTCTTGTTTACCTTCCTTTTAGATAGTTAAATACAAAAAGACTTGACTATTTTGCTTCTGTCTGGATTCATTGGACCATAACTCACTTAAAAAATATTTATTGAGCACCTGTTGCAACATGTATCAATTGTGTTATTCCCTCTGTGTGTATGTATATGTGTGTAGTGGTGATGCAAAGAAGTTATTAGTTTATATATTAATTTATAAGAGAAAGTGTTGCAAAATGGATAGAGGACCAGCCAGGAAGTCTTTGATTCAAGTTCTGTCTTTGATAAATAATAGCTTTGCAGCTATGAACAACTTCTCAGTATTCCAGGAAACTATTAAGACTATAAGCTGGAGAAGAATTACTGATGTGCCTGAATATATGGAGCAGTTTCGAAACCAAGAGTTCCCACAACAATGAAATCACAGGTCTTTATTCTCACCTCAAGCAAAGTAACTTGTAATTGAACTCACAAAAGAGACATGTAAAGGGAGATCAAATAGAGAGGGTTCTAGATTTGAAGCCAGAACACCTGAATTCAAAGTCTCTTCTGTGGAAACTTAGTTATATGATCATAAAAATGTTGTTCCTGAGTCAGAGGAACTGGAATCCAGTCTCAGTTCTCATACTCACTGCCTGTGTGGTCCCAGCCAAATCACTTAATCTCTCTTGGGTCCAAGTTTCTTCATTTATAAATTGAAGGGATTGGACTAGATGACTTTGATGACTTTTGAATGCTAAGTCTATGATCTACTTTCTACCTCTGTGATCTTAGACAAGAAATAACATTTCTGAGTCTCATTTTCTCAACTGTAAAAGGATGGTTTTGGATGGGTTGCTTTCTGAGTTGATGAGTTGACTAGTTCTAAATCCATGATTGTATAATTATGCACAAAACTGACAATACAAGGCATTGTCTGCTAAGTAACAAATAAGTGGTAGAGGCAATAAATAAGCTCCATGGGAATTTAGAGAAGGGTGATATCCCTGTAGTGGTCTAAGAACGATTCATGAAGGAGCCAGGATTGAACTGGACTTTGGAGGATATGTAGGATTAGTACAGGTAAAGAGGGGCATGAGGGCATTACAGTTGATAATAGTGTGAACCAAGGCATGTTGAGTGTGAGGTTGCATCGGTGTACTTTCCTGTGGAACTGGGCATGTACTTGGGTTACTTCCTCTTATGTAAGGGCTCTATTGATAAAACACATGTATAGCATTCAGAGACTGTACGTTTGTCCCTTGGTCCCCATGATAGGGATTAGGATGCTAAGTTAAAATAATTGGCTGAGTCATTTTCCATCACCTGGATGAAGGAACCAATTAGGAGTATCTGGTTGTGCATTTACCTTTAGCAAGGACCCAATGTTCACTGAATATGGTTCAGGTATATATCCGGCTCCATGAGAAGTGATCTAATCCAGCATCACCCCTGACATGATCAGGCCTTTCGATAACAACAGTGTGAGGAATCTTAGCTGAATTCCTGATCATATGAATTTCTTGACCATGAAATCAAGTGCCAAATTAAATTAGGGAATCTTTTCCCCACTTGAGATACCTCAGGAATAGGACCCAGATACATCTCTTTGCTACTCACTGAAAATAAGAGAATGATAATTAGAAGCAATCACTTTAGGGGAGAGACAAGGTCTAAAGAGAGAATGAATAGGGGGATAGGATGAAGGGAAATATAATTAGTTTTTTACAACATGACTATTATGGAAGTCTTTAGAAAAACTACACATATACAGTCTACATTGAATTGTTTGCCTTCTCAGTGAAGATGAGTGGGGAGGGAGGAAGGGAGAGAAGTTGGAACTCAAAGTTAAAGGAATGACTGTTGAGAATTGTTTTCGCATACAACTGGGAAATAAGAAATACAGGTAATGGGCTATAGAAATCTGTCTTGCCCTACAAGAAAAGAGAGAAGATGGGGATAAGGAAGGGAGGGGTATGATAGAAGGGAGGGCAGATTGGGGGAAGGGGCAATCTGAATGCATGGTGTTTCATGTGGGGGAGGGGAGAGATGGGGAGAAAATTTGGAACTCAGAATCTTGAAATGAATATTGAATGAATATTGAAATGAATATTGAAATGAATGAATGAATGAATATTGAATATGAATATTGAATATTGAAAACTAAAAATAAATTTTAAAAATAAAAGTAAATAAAAAGAAGAATTAGGAAAGGTTTGTTAAAAAATTTGAGTTATGAGAAAATTATTATTAATACACAGTGATTTAGGGATATTCATAGTTTTACTTTTTTCGATAGTGTTCATTTCAAAGTTCAGTTTCTTGAAAGACATTACTGAAAATGAGATTAGATTAACTTGCTTAACAATCTTATTCTGACCCCATCTAAATGGGAAAATCTCATTGTGCTCTATTCAGGTTTGGGTGGGGATAAATTCTTTGATTAGATTGCTCAAGACTAGGCAATTTAGAAGTAAAGATACAATTAAAGTTCGTTAGAATAGGTTCAGCCCCTGTTGTAATAATGTTCACATATTCTCCCTCATTACTTGTTAACCTATCAGAATTGATTGCCAGTCTCTGGATCACCCACTTTTCCAAGGCCATATGAACCCTGAGCCTTCAGTCTTGGTATTTAAGAGTGCCACTGACCTCTTTTATTACAATAGCAGCATTATTAATAAAATTACTAATTACCCAGAAAAAAAAATAAGAGAATACAGAGAGTGAATTCTGGTAGCTACTGCCAACACTATCTTGATAAGTTTCCCATAGAAAATGGGAAGAGAAAGCATATTCAGAACCAAAGGAAGGTCAGAGGATCAGAGAGGGAACTTAGAGATCCTCAAATCCAATCTATTCATTTTACAGATGAGAAAAATGAGACCCACTATATTTAGTGAGTTACTTATTGTCACATGGGTAGAAAGTGACAGAATTGGAATTCAAAATTATATCCAGTGACTCCCATTTCAGCCCTCCACATTCAGTTTTCTTGCCACTGTATTATGCAAAAAATTAAAAAGAAGAGAAAACATGTGGGCTAAAATGAGTTATTTTTGGAATTTATCCATGGAGACCAGTATTTTCAATAGGGTTAAAAATTGAACATCTGTTTCGTTTTTGTGATTATAAAATTTAAAGCAATATAATTAAATTAATGACAAAGATTTATTATGTGTAATGAAAAATTTCCTTAGAAAACAGGAATGTTTTATGAAACATTTGTAGTCAGGCCAACTTTAATATCTCTGATGTCATCCTTTATTAATAATAGTTGTTTTTTCTCTGTCAGTGGGGGAGACTTGAGGCATTTTCCACATATCTGACAACAAAATTCCTGCTTCTAGGCGTAAAATATTTCAAGTGAGATGATTTTTTTTTCTTTTTCTGTGTGGGACTATTATTCATTTTAGCCTAATTATTGGCAAAAGAAGTCAGGGTGACAAAATGAAATGAGCACTGACTGACAGTTTTGCAGTAAGAGGAGTTGAGTTCAAATCTCACCTCCAGGGCTTGCTACCTTAGAAACCCTGGACAAGTCATTTAACTTTTAGAGTGGTGGAATTAAAAGCCTCTGAAATCCCCCAAATTCTAGACCTATGTTCCAGTGACCCTTTTAGGTATTGCAGTGCAGACAGCCTGCTGACCTTGGAGACAAGGAAATGACAGCCTGCCTTGTTTCTAACATACACACTAGCTGTGTGACCATGGACAAATTATTCAACCTTTCAGTTGATTCAAAGAATCAGAAAAAGATTCCCCAATTTAACTTGGCACTTGGTTTCATGGTCAGGATCTTCTATAATTTTGTATGGTATGATGATTCTTTCTTGCACTTTTGCCGTGTCCACAGTGTACCAAAGGAAGAGATGAGGGAAAGTCATGGACATGTACAGAAAAAAAGACTTTTTCTATAAAATTATATATTTACTTTAATATGATTAGTTTCCTTTGCAAGTCTACATATTTTATTTTATTCATTTTAAAACCTAATTTTGAGAAGGGGAGGTCTATAGATTTAATCAGACTCCCAAAGTGATCTGTGACAAATAATAAGGTTAGGAACCCCTGGTCTAGATGAAACTGGTTATTTCTAATATATAGCACTCTTTATGGTAATGTGAGTATTGTTGTTGTGTTCTTGTGTGTGTTTTAACATGTGGTCATATCCTGAAATGTACAGGGATTTGTTTTCAAATTCTTGGGTAAATGGACCTCAGTTCCAAAGGGGCTGAGAAAAAACCAATGGAGTCAAATGTCTCTACTTATTGATTTGGATTATTGCCTCTACCCTTCAGGCTCTGGCATGCCTTGGGCCTGGAGCAACTTGTGCCCTCATAAAGTGGTCACCCTTTGAAAAGTTAAACATTCATTAGGATGTGCCCTGTAGCCTTAGCCACATCTTCTGACTTGATTGTCTGCCTTAAGGGTAGCATGTCTCAGGAAGGCATCTAATCTTGTCCTCCTTTATTCTCTTCTCCCACTCATACTTCTATGGCTTCTTTCTAGAGACTCCTCTTTCAAAAAATTAAGGAAGTTAACTATGTGTTAAGATTCTGTGACAAATCTCAAATGCAAGAAAAATCAAGGGACTTCCCAAGTCTCTGCCCTTACAGACTTAGAATAGGAAGGGCCTTTGATCTATCTAGCAAATATACAGAAAAGAGTCAATTCTGAGGTCAATTCAATTGAACAAACATTTAGAAAATGCAAGTGTATGTATGTTTCCTGGATCATGACATGTAGTTGGACGAGATAGTCTTGAGTTAGTCCAACAAAACATTTATCTTGAACAGTTCCAAAGAATGGAACTCATGATAGAGCCTAGAACCAAAATGTGGCTGAATTTAATTTGGGGGATTATGTGCATATTTTAATGATCTCAATTTGCTCTGTGACACAAAAGTAAATTTTTTCAATATGATTTTTCTTCTAGTTATGCTACATCAATGCAAGTCAAAGAACCAAAATGAGACATGAACCAAAGACTGGTGAAAAGATGCAATGAATGAGGGCTAAGAACTGCAATTACAGAAAATTACCAATGATCATTTGCATGTGAGATGTGTAAAAGACTTCGGGATTTATTTGATTAGTTTCACAATGAATTAATTTTTTTATATTATGAAATTAAACATCTACAAAATGCAGACATTTCAACCTACAGAGAATACTAGGAACAAATGCATAGGAAACAACAACTTTCTGTTCATTTTTGAAATTGTATGTTAAATTTAGCAAGGTAGTAACAAAATTGCTCTATTTAAAGAAATACACTTTTTTGTTTTTTTCTATATGTTTTAATGTAATTGATGCTCCTTTTCCTTTTTCTCTTTCAAATCTATCACAACCTGTTTATTGATTGCCCCTCCCTCCCCCATAGAAACCCTCTTCTATAGTGAAGTCAGGCAAAACAAATCAGCATATTGACTGAATTTGAAAGTGTCTGTTTCAATCTCCATTTCTAACCCAATCCCCTCTCTGACAAGAGACAGAAAAGATGCTTCATCATTAGTCCTTTGAAGTCACGTTTGGTCACTATATTGATCAGATCCCAAAGACTTTCACAGTTGTTTTAGTTAAGAAGAACTAGGTGTGTCAATTGACACTTTATCTCTATTTTCTTCGCCTTATGGATGAAAAGAATGCATGGCATCAATCAATGAAGCTTGGTCCTTCAAGGTACTCTCCAATTCTGGCCCTTGTTGTGGCAGTCACCATGTCAACTGTTCCCCTAGTTCTGTTCATTTGACTCTATCACAGTCTTCTTAAGGTTCTCTGAATCTTTCCTATGTGTTTGTGTGTATTATACATACATATGTATGTATGTATGCATGTATATGTGTATGTATGTATATGTGTGTGCATATATATGTATGTATGTTACAAATGCAATAATATCACATTACTTTCATATATCACAATTTGTCTAGCATGTCCAATTTTTCATCCCCAACTGGTGAGCACAAAATGGTCTACCTCTTTGCTAGAATTAAGGGTTGTGTTCTAAATATTTTTGTATGGATGGGTCCTTTCTTTTGTCTACTTAGTGTAGGGAGCAGCTAGGTGGTGCAGTGGATAGAGCACCAGTGTAGGAGTCAGGAGAACCTGAGTTCAAATCTTACCTCAGATCCTTGACACTCACTGGCTGTGTGACCTTGGGCAAGTCACTTAACCCCAGTTACCTCATCCTGGGTCATCTCTAGTCATGCTGATGAATATCTGGTCACTGGATTCAGATGGCTCTGGAGGAGAAGTGAGGCTGGTGACCTGCACAGCCCTTCCTCACTCAAAACAAAGTCAAGTGCAAGTCATGTCATTATTTCTCTGATGGCATGGTCTTCTTTAGCAATGAAGGATGAACACACTATTTAGAGTGTATGCTGAATAGTGGTATTGCTGCACAACATGAAGACAGATGTACTTTGTAAATGTTTGTTCAATTTAATTGAACTCAGAATTGATTGCTTTCTCTACAGTCTATATAGACTAAGTTAGAAGGAACATTATAAGTCAATTACTCTAACTGATTGTGTATTCCAATAGAATAAGTACTGAATTTAAGGTAAGCGAGTATGGATTCAAATGACCTTTCTGTTATTTACTTCCTGTGTGTCCCTGGGCAGATTGCTTAATTTATCTGAATCCCAATTCTTCAAGTGTAAAATAAGGAAATTGGGTTAGATAATCTATAAGCCCCTTACACCTCACACCCTCAACTCTAGTTGCTATTTCCTTTTTATCCAATATATAGTTTGTTTTGTACATATTTGTTTGTGATCTCTCTTTTCCATTAGATTGTAAACCCCTTGAGAACAGGGACTATCTTTTGCCTCTTTCTATATCTCTAATACTTAGTACAGTGTCTGGCACATTGTGGGTTTTTAATAAATGTTTATCAATGGATTAAGAGTAGAGCGCAGTACAAAAAATCTGGCATTTGGAGTCAGAAGAACTGGCTTCAAATATTGGCTCTGTACAAATTCTTTGGTCAAATCATTTGAACTCTATCAGTTTCCTCGTCTATAAAATGAAGCAATCATAAATCTTTAAAGGTCTAAGTGGTTCTACAGAGGAAGACAGTATAGAATTGAATTGATTTATCAACGAGTCAATTTGGGGAGAAGAGAGAGTAGCTGCTTTAGGGGAGATGGGCTTGCAGAGAATTAAAGGGACTAGAAGTCATGGTGGGAGTAAAGAACAGGATTACATATGAAAAAGCAGAGAGAGAGAGGACAAAAGTAAATAGATTATGGTTGGATAAGGGGATTTCAGAAGTTCTTAAAATGGGGTGGATGGACTCCCCAAGTGCTTCATTTTGGATAAGGATAAAATGGGTTTCCATGGCTTTCACTAGCCTGTCAAAGGGGTCCATGCATGAGACAAAGTAGATGAAGAATCTCTTGCCCAAAAACCTTGATATTATCTCGCTCAAATGATGCTTGAAAGCCTTCTTGGGTTCAAACTTCCCAATCCGAAGAGCTACAGGCTTAACTATTATGAACAAAAAAAGGGTATTCATTACTCCCTTTGTGGTGTGCCCAGATTGTGTAAAATAAAATACTTCTGAGCTAGACCTTTCCAGTCACATGTCTTTCCTATCTAAGCAAATGAGATAAAGAAAAGTAAAGTTTAAATTATCTCAGGACAGCTGCTTATACAATAACTATGAGTTAGGATAATAGCAAGATAGAGGCAATATACTATTGTCTTCAGAGATTGGGTTTGGAGTCAGAAGACCTGAGTTTGTTTGGCTCCCTTCTGATGTGACCTTTAGACAAATGATTCGCTTGTCTCAACCTCTGTTTCCTTATCTGTAAATTAGTATGACTAAGTCCTTGTTGTGTTGAGTCCTTTCAATTGTATCTGAATCTCTCTGATCCCACTTGGGGTTTTCTTGGCAGAGAAACTGGAGTGGTTTGTTAGTTCTTTCTCCAGCTCACTTTACTGATGAGGAAACTGAGGCAAACAGGGTTTAAATAAACTAGATGATCTCTAAGGACTTTTCACCTCTATCTTTCCATCCTACAATGTAGTTTGAAAGACAGTATAGCATAGTCGCTTAAGAGTTGAACTTGCGAGTCAGGAAAACTTTTGTAGAAATCTTGCCTCTGTCATAAACTGGCTAGGTGACCCTGTGTAAGTGGCTTAAATCCCAACCTCCCCAGCCCCTTCCCTGGGCAACTCACTAGCTGCTGTTTACAACAATGATATCATATGTTCCATTTAACGGGGAAAAAATCCTAGTTTACTGTGAAGTGGCCCCAAATTCCTACATTAAGTTTAGGATGATCCAGACTGGGGCTGACCTGGAGCCAGGTCAGATCTAGACCACAGCAGATTTTCTTGGCCCATTAGAGCTGGAGTTGACACTCCCAGGGCCAAGTCAGAATCAGAGGGAATGCAGATGTGTGTCTTGCCTGAGGTTTATATGTACCCTTTTCAACAGAACAAGGAAAAATCAATATCCTTGTTCTCTAAATTGATTGCTTTATAGGCCCAACTACTTTACCATTGTCAGGAGGAAGGAAAAGGTATTTTTAGTTCAAAATCTGAAGACTGCTTTTCATTTTTATTGGAATTCATCTTGAATATTAGTTGCATTCTGCAGCAAACTCACTAAAAGAGGGATGTTATTGTAATCAAGACAAATATCTAAGTCCTTTTGAGTATTTATCATCAATTAAAAAATATGACAGCATATTCTTAAGTCTTGGCAATCCAAAGATTTGCAATTTTTCTCATAAAAAACAGTAATAGAAATCTTTAGAAATAATCTAGTACCTTTTTTTCTTGCTCCCATCTTAAAGAACTTTGTAGTTCAAAGACATTAGTCTCCCCTCCCCTCCATAGGATATGTAATCTTTATTTTTTAGCTTTTAGGTTGCTGGAGAAATCAGAAAACATCCCTTTTTCTGTTTACCTTAATGAAGTTGCCTTGCTTTTGGTTTTTTTTTTTTTTTTACTTTCTCAGAATAGACCAAGTCTTTTCAGTGCTTTGCAGAATTGGGGCTAAATTAAGTACATGCCTATTAGCAGAAATGGAAATTATAATGCAAAGAAGGTATGTGATTTTGACATTTGGATAAACTGGGGTACTATTTAACCCTGGAGGAATAAAAGATGGGAAATAGTTGCCTCTTGTTTGCTATTACAACTTTCTGCCTTTCTGTCTGTACTATGGAGGTGGTCTGTGGAGAATGTATTTGACTTGGAATCAGAGGGCTTGGGTTCAAATCTTGGCTCTGTTATCTGTCTTGAATGAGGTGGCTTACAGCTCTACCTTTATGACTCTATGGTTCCAGCCATGGGACCTTGGAGATAACCATTTAATAGCAAGATTTGCTAAGTGCTTTATAAATATTATCTCATTGGATCCCCCCAGTAATGGAGGTAGTAGATTTTAGAATTATCCTCGTTATGTAGACAAGGAAATTGAGGCATTGAATGTTATATGACTTTCCAAGGATCACACAGCTAGTGAATATTTGAGGCTGGATTTGAACTCAAGTCTTTCTGACTCCAAGTCTACTACTCTATCTATTGCACCACTTAGCTGCCTCTCTGGCCTCAGTTTTTCATCCATAAAATGCAAAAGGAGAATGGACTCCATGGCTTTAAGGTCCCTTCTAACTTTAAATCTGTGAAACTCATCTTATCCTTTTCTCTATTAACTACCTACCACTACACAAAAGGTGAAACAAAGCAGCAAGCTTTTGAGACTATTTCTTATTCACTTAGGAACACTGGGATGAAATTAAAGCTCAACCCAGAACTGAAACCTTATAGCTCAACATTTGAGTTTGAAGTAGTTCTGGTAAGTATTTAGGCTCCTGGATACTGATTTAAAATAATTTTTTTTTTGGTCATCCAGAGATGCAACTAGCGTGGGAGGTTTGGGGTTTTGTGTCAGAGCAACAAAATTTAGGTGATGTCAGTAGCTGTTACTTTGCAAAAAAACAACTACTCTTTGCATACAGTTAGCAAGGATAATTAATTAAGTTTGAAGTTACCAAATGGACAGTTTCCACCCCTCCCTTCCACTCTCTTCACATTCAGGTACATTTTGTCATGGCCCCACCCTCCTTTCATACTCTGAACTGGATTTCAATCAACATTTCTAGGTCTCTCTCCTCCTCCTCCTCCCAGCTAAAGGTATGAGGCTAGTCTCTGGCATGGAAATTACTAGTTACGGTGCTGATCTTTCTCTCTCTCTCTCTCATTCTCTCTCTTCCCCTTTGTGGACATCTTTTCACTTACAGATGATTTATCAATTTATCTACAATTAACTGAAAATGGATTAGTCACATTTTTCATAGTTTCAATTTAAGGATAGTAATGCATGCAATAATATTTTAGCTAAATACAGCACAGCCTTGCCTAAATTATGAGTGGTAGTACTTCATGTTTCCTGAACCTTTCAAATAGAGATTTCCAGGCAATTTATAAATAATACTTTTTTTCTTACCCTCCAGATATCCCTGTAAGGATGGTATGTACCTTCCTATTGCAGCTACATGGCTAATTTTAACTTCAACCAACCCTGAGGTCCTCAGGTAATTACAGTGGTTTGTAATAGTTCTGGTACTAACCCAAAAATGTTGTTGGAGTTATCATGAGTTATTTTTTTTAGATTATATTCCTTGTGGTTTATAAACACTTTTGCTTTCTTTAAAGTTCAGTTATGATTACCTTATGTACTACTAAATTGCTACAACTTTCAAAAACTCATTAGGGACTTCAGTTGCCCTGCAGGCTTTTAACTGCACAGTCCTCTTGACTATTAAGAATATTATAGCTGGGGTACATGTACACACATATACACATATATACCTATATACACATACACATATACACACAATATTACATGTAAAAATAAAAATATAATAGCCATTATAAAGCTATCAATAGCTTTCTTCTAGATTACCAATTCTTTCATTAACTTTTACCTCTTAGCTCTCATTAGCAGCAGTTAGGTGCTATCGTAGTGGATCAAGCACCAGAACTAAAGCCAAGAAGATCTGAGTTCAAATCCCAGCCTCGAGCTGTGTGACCCTGGCAGTTTGACTAATTAATCTACCAATTTCAAGCAACTCACTTAACTTCAGTCTGCCTTAGTTGTGTTTTTTTTAACTGTGAAACAGGTACAATAATAGCACCTACCTTCTGGGGTTGTTATGAATATCAAATGAGATATTTGGAAAGTGTTTGTAAGTGCTTAATAAATGCTTGTTTCCTCTCTCCCCCTTATTAGTCCCAATGTGGTTCCTTTTGTATCTACTACTTTTTTCCTTGTATTTTTTTTTATTTTTTCTCTGTATTTTCTTTGTATTTTAAGTTTTCATTGTATTTTTTAAAAACCTGGATTTGTTACTGTACTGTTAAACAGAACTTGCAAGGCGAAATTGCCTTTGTGTGTGTAAATTATCACTTGCCTTTCAGTTTATATTCTTAGAAATTTGCCTGGGCACTAATAAGTTAAGGCACTTGCCCAAGGTCACACGGATTAGTCAGGTTTTCTTGACTCTTGAGGTTAGTTCCCGATCCACAATACCTCTTACTAGTTTAAATAACCTGCTAATAAACCCTTTAGAGTCTATTTGAAGAAAAATCTCATCAACTTGAATGTTGGCTCCCCCATTAGATCATGAGTTCCTTTGGGGCAGGGACTATTTTTCCCTTTCTTTGTGTCCCCAGTGCTTGGCACAATGCCTGGAACAGCAGATCCTAAATAAATGTTTATTGATTGACATCAACAAAGAAGGAGCTGATCTTCACTGGTAGATTGTTGTTTGTTGAGAATTTCCTATACGAAATCGCATCTCTACTCCAAATACATATACATATATACATGTATACAAATACATAAATATATACATATACACATACATACATATATTCAAATATATATATATGTATGCATGTCTGTATGTATGTTTAGATGTATCTATGGGAGATGGTTTCTAACCAATGCCCTAGTCCAGGAAGTCAAGGATAAAATTAAAGAATGTAAGAAATAGATAAGGTGTTCAAATATCTGCAACTATGCATAAATGCCCTATATATATTTACTCAGCGTGAAGGAGAAATGGAAAGGGCAATGGCATTGGTTGGATGATGATTTTTCCATGCTCCTTGTAACCTTTTTGTTTAAAGTAAGTATTTATGAATGTCTTTTATGTTTTATATCATCATGTATTTCTACCCTTCCCCATAATTCCTCCCTTTCCTCCTCCTTCCAGAGATCATTCCATGTAGCAAATAGTATTTTTGAGATATGAGAAAAAGGAAAAAGGCAAAGGGAAGTTATCAGCATAACCAAACAATACACTGAAAAAGTTCCCAAACATGTACTATGCACAGCAATGAATCTCCCACTTCCATGAGAGTGTGGATTGGGAGTGTCCTTTCATAACTCTTATTTTAAATCCTGGTGGTCTTTTTAAAGACGGAGTTCACCAGCTTCTCAGTCAGAGCAGGCAAAAGTCAGAAGTCCAGAGAGTAACCAGTCCCAAGAGGGAATCATTTCACCTCTTGTATAAGTGGGTGAGAGAGGACTTCTCTTTTTTCCCTCCTCCTCATCAACCATGGCATTTTGTACAAGAGCCACTCACTCAGTTTAAAAAACACAAACAAAACCATATTTGAGATGGATCCAGCAGGGAGCAGAGACACATTCTACAAATAGAAACAGACACTGATATAGACACAGACACTGATACAGACACAGAAAGTATTTATCCAGTTTCCAGAAAAATAATGTTTGGTAGGAAAGAAGACTCAAAGAACTAGCTCTGGCAATCACAAATTGAATTGTGGAGAGGAGCAGACTCTGGGACTTCAATTGAGCCACCCATCTAGCAGAGACACAATACCAAAGGGAAGCTATGTGAGGACTTTATGAAGAGATGAAAAAGCATTGGGTCCCAGTTGTACCAGAAGTTCGAGTTGTCCTCAGCCACAAGAGTTTCCTACGTGCAACCCTCTCTACCATTATACTCTAATTTGTACTTATTCTTTTCATGGACACTGTACTTACAGAAGAATGTGCCCTAGGCTTATAGGGGGAATGTTTTTTACTATTCTTACTCTATCATGCTGGTAAATGCTATTACATCAAGGTAATTTGTGACTGACTATTAATAGAAAGCCCACATGTGGGTCTTGTGGTACAATTTTAGGTCTCCACAAGATTCTTGAAACCTGAAAGTAGTCATTCCCACGGGGACCCAACTTGAAAATCAGGGTGTGTACTGATTTGAGGAAGCAGCCCAGAGTGATGCTTGATATATACATATATGCATGAATGTATACATAGATATAGTGTCAAAGTAAGAAAAATTCACAATAAATAGAGATGTTAAAAGAATGAAATGGGTTAACTTGGGTGTAGTGAATTTGGGGAGAGCAATGTGTACTATACATGTGTAAAATACACATATATGCATACACACAGATATTTATATGTGTGTAAAATACACACATGTACATAAAATACATGCACAATACATACACATATATAAAATATATATATACACAATCAATTAATCTATATTTGCTAAGCACCTACTATGTTCCAGGTACTATGCTAATAAACACCAGCGATACAAAAGGAGACAAAAGACCATCCCTGTCCTCAAGGAACTTATAATCTAATGTGGGAGACAACATGCAAACAAATACATACAAGACAAGCTATATATAGGATAAATAGGAAATAAAGAACAGAGGGAAGACATTTTACTCATTAGCATATGTTATATATATATGTGTGTGTGTGTATATATATATATAGTGTGTATGTTTATATATGTGTGTATATGTATGTATACATATATGCATATATACATGTGTGTATGTGTGTATATACAAACACACACATCTATATAATTTATAGATGAGGAAACATCAGAGATGTTCAATTGATTTCCCCAGGTCCCATAGTCAGTATGTAGTAGAACTAAAGTAAGAAACTGAGTTATTTAACTTTAAAGATCTTCTTTCTACTACATAGGAAACCTCTCTGCCTTACAAAAATATTTGCTTTGATTTGATCTTCATGGCAATCATTGAATTATTACATCTTAGAAGTGGAAGGGAGCCCAGAACTCATCCACTCCTACCCTCTTCCTCTCCATACAGCTAGTCTCCAGCTTCCTTGACAAATCACAATCTAGCCTCTCCCCAAATGGCTCCAGTGACAGTGAACTCACTAACCTGAAGTTAGTCCATTTTACTCTTAAACATATTGAATTATTAGGAAGTTTTCTTCAATTAGGGCCAAAATCTTCCCCCTTGTAACTTTACCTGTAAGTTCACGTTCTGATTTCTGGGACTAAACACACAAAATTGAAACCCTCTTGCTCATGTCAGCCTTCCACATCTCTGGCCCTGATTATGCATAGCCTACTAAGTGAACTGCCTATGGCATGCTCAAAGTAGTCATTTGAATAATTTCCCTAATCACTCTTCATTTGGGGTTATTGACTTAGTTGCAAGGTATATGGAATAGACTTACCCCAGTGACAGTAACAAACTAGAATGGTATTTAAATACAGTTGTTTTTCTTACACAGAGAGAACCTCTTAATGGACAATTTTTCATTTTGTGTTCACTCGAAACTTTTTTTCTAGAATTAACCAGATAATTAAGACTCAGCATATTTGACTTCCAGGACCCAGGCAGTAGACAGACAGAAAGTTTCTACAATAAACTTTTCTATTTTCATCCCTTTCTCCTCACATCAGAAAATATATTTCAGAAAACTGTGAGGCACAGATGTGTCGGTAAGATACAACAAATAATAAGGCACTTAGTCTCATCTAATTCAGCCTGCCTTATAATCACTGCAATTATTATTAACTCATTAATTGATATGGATATAATATTGATACTATTAATGTTAATAATACTATTAATAGTAGCTGACATTTTCTGTAGTGCTTTAAATTTGCAGTTTTTTATATGTAGTCACCTTCGATTTCTATATATTTAGTCTTAGTGCATAACTGAGTTTGAGTAATGTCACCAAAAGTTTAGTTGTCTTGATGGTTTCCCAGTAGAAACTCCTTGAGGGCAAGGAGGGTTTTGTTTTAGCCTTTGTACCCCTAGCACCTAATGAAATGCCCAACGCATAGTAGGTTCTTTATAAATGCTTATTGGAAATTATGATGTATGGATGTAGTGGAATATTATCAAACCATAAGAAGGATGAAATGGATGGTTTCAGAGGAAACCGAGACGATCTCTATGGACCGAAGAAGAATGCCTTTCCTACTAGAGCATGAGTTCCTCAAAGGTAGGGACTGTCTTTTATTTTTTCTCTCCCCAGCTGTTAGTACAGTGGCTGCCACATAGTAGGCACTTAATAAATGATACTTGACAGAATGGATGAGCAGAGGTTAGATAATAGTTTGTACAATAGCAACATTACAACGAAAAATGACTTTGTAAGATTTTAGAACTCTGATCAATTCAGTCACAAAAAATAATTTCAAATGCTAGAGCTGAAGAATGCTTTCTACCTCTTGCCAGAGAGGTGAAGGATTCAGCAGTGAGACAATAAGATTATTAAGCACTGTGTTTACCATGTACCAGCTACTGTGCCAAGTACTGGGAATATGGTGAGAAGCAGAAAGAAAGATGGTACCCATACTCAGGAAACTAACATTTTAATGGGGGAAGAGAGCATTTAAAAGAGAGGGAGAGAGGAGGGAAGATAAAAGTACCCTGTGAGGGGATTTAGTAGACAAAATCCACTGGAGAAGAGGAGTATATCCTGGAGAGAAATGGAGACCTGGTTGAGCTTCTTAAAAATGGAGGTTCTGGGAGGAACCCACCAATCAAAGGGAGAGGCTGCAGGAGCTGAAGGTACCTCTAATGTGAGAAGTAGTCCAGAGGTGGAGTGAACATCCAGTGTGAAGCCCTCAGTAGAAAAAAAAATCCTGCAGAAATGAGTCAGCAGTAAAGGCCAGATCAGAATGGCAATTTAAAATGCAGAATAAGACATACAGTTTCCCACCCAGGCAATGCGGGAATTTGTTTCACCTGACTGTGCCTATTTGTTATTAGAGTCTGATTTTTTTTTTAAAATACATTGTTCAATTAGGGGAGGGAGTAGAGGAGAGAAAATAAATGCTTCTTAATTTCCCCCAAAAACTTAAAAATTAAATTTTATTAAATTGAAGTGAATTGAATCTAAAACATTTTAGGAATATTAATTCAGCTTCTCCTATGCCTTTGAGAAAAGAGCGGAGTGCTTAATGGATGTTGAGCAGCAGCTTGTAAACTTTAGAATATCTGTCATTTTGAGAGTACTCTATAAACATGGAATCAATCCATAAGCCAGTGGTCAGAATCAGGATTTAGGAGATGAGATACGTTATTTCTTATGGGTGAATTTTTTAAAGGAAATATTTGGCCTGGGGGAAAGAAAACCTTTATAGTTACTATTAAACCTGTGACTAATAGTGGCATGTGTGACTTTTTATTTTATAGATGCTGCCATGAAATGGTGGTGTTTGAGAGAGAGGGGAAAACTGACTAACATGGGTCTCCTTGGGAGGCAATGCCTTGATGGGGTAACCGTGGGCCCAAGGGTGTGATGCTTAGTTATGCAGGGTCAGGAACACAATTTTATCAGTTTATATCAGTGATTGATATCTGGGGAATTTCTTCTTACTAACCAGACTGAAAAGAGACTGATTAATAATCCAGAATTCCAATTTGTTAATTGACAATGAGAAAAATAACTTTGAAGGCCACCAGAATACTCACATCAGCACCTTCTCTTTCTAGTAGGAGAGTCTTTTTGGAAGAACAAATTAAAAACAGAACGCTTAGTCAGAGTAAAGGGAGTTGGGGTGTGTTAAGAAGAACTGTAGTTCAAGAGACACCTTTCCTTTTATAAGACAAGTGGATATCAATTCAAGAAGCATTTATTAAGTGCTTGTGATATTTTAACATCTATGGATAATAGACAAAATTAAATTGTCATTGTTTTCAAGGAGCTCATATGCTAATGGGTCTATACATTGAGTAACATTACCCATTTGATGGTTTCCCATGTATGTGTATACATGTATATTGCCATAATGCATAAGTAGGTATAATACAGAAGATTAATTGACTACAAAGCAAGGATTGTTGCGGCGAGAGGAAAGATCTGGATAAGCTAATCTTTTGAACAAATGAAAGAAAAAACATTTAATAACCATTTACTATGTGCTAGGTTCTGGGGATACAAAATATAAAAGTATTTACCTTATAGAAACTTATAATCTAATAAGGGGAGATAAGACCCATAGAAGACTGAAGGCACTATGGGCCTGAAAGTTACAGGAATGGTAAGTGGGGTCATAGGGAAGCATATTGACATGCCCCATCCAAGGACAATGGAGATTCCAGAACTGGAGGAAGAGAAGGGGATATTTAAGGAGTTAGGTGAAATGGCCACCAGTTAGGACAGTGGGCCTCCAGGGCAGAAGTTCCACAGATGAAAGTGTTAAAACCTTTGTCATGTTTTGGTTTGTTTGTTTTTTTTTTATCTTTGTCTAAGTAGCACAGGTGCTAAGCTAGCTCAGTGTTTGGGAGGCTCCAAAAATAAAGTTTGGGAGAGAAGAGGTATTAGACTGACTAACAAATTGAAAGTCTACAGAGCAGTTGTGTTGACCTTATTATTATATGCCTGTGAAACATGGACATGTGAAACATAAAACATACCAGCACCATGCCAGGAAACGGAATCACTTCCATTTCAACTGTTTTCAGAAGATTCTGAGGATCACCTGGTAGGATAAGGTACCAGACACTGAAGTCCTTGTTCAAGCTGAACTGCCTAGTATTCAAACTATGCTTCAGAGAGCAGAACTCTGATGGGCTGGTCACATTGCTCAAATGCAAAATATACGCTTGCCAAAAAGACTATTTTATGGAGAACTCACATGGGGCAGGCAATCACAAGGTGGTCAGAAGAAACGATACAAGGACGCTCTCAAGAACTTTGTATTTGACTGTAACATGGGCACAGGACTGCTTAGCATGGCGTGCCCACATAAGAAAAGATGCTGTGCTCTTTGAGCAAAGCAGAACTGAGACAGCGCAAAATAAACGCAGGATGCACAAATTTGGAGTATCCACCCCAAAAATTCATATTGACTAACTGTACCCAACCTGTGGTAGGGCATTCCGAACTCCTATTGGTCTGATCAGCCAGTCGGACACACTAAAACTTTACTTTATCCTGGTGATGTCATTTTGTTCCTCTTCGAAAACAAAGGACAACAACCAACCATATGGTGATGGAGCAGAGAACATTATTAGCTGTGGGACACTTGCTGAAATTGGCTGTTATCTTCTTTCCTAAATACGGAAGGATAAAAAGTAAGGTAATAGGACTTAGGACAGGGAAGGAAGCTTCCTGCCACCTACTCCAATCCTATTACAGTGGAATTTAATTCGTTCCGAGATTCTGTTTTGTCATGCTATTTGTTCGTATTGCAAACCAAATTTTCCCATAGGAAATAATGTAAAGTTGGATGATCAGTAATCACATCCCCAAAATATTCATATAAAAATGATTATTTATAATTTTAAGTTTTTGTCCCTAATGTATCTACAATAGCAATGATTAGTACGCAATATGAACCAAAAGTAAAAAAAAAATTAACCTGCACTTTACCTTTGAGAAGAGTGGTGCCTGGTGTGAGGGAGACAAGAGGGAAGAGGAGGAAGGGTTGGCTTGGAAGGAGAATCTCCTTCTATGAGAACTTTGAGGATTTCAACGTCGGAAGTGTTCTCTCATGCTACTTTCACTAAAAACTAAGACTAACACTACTGCCTTCACTTATTTTTCATGTTTTAGAATCACTTTCATGTTTTGACTCACTGATTTTTTTTTCTTTACGTTCACTTCTGACTAGGAGTCTATTTAGTGACACTTGTTTTTGACTTTTTTTTAGCGGGGTTGAAACTTTTAAAAGATTGTTGCTTTGATTTAGAATTGCACTTTTAAAAAATGATTCAAGCAAAAATCAAAACAAAACAAAACATTGCCCTAGTTGAGCATCATCCCTTTGCTAGCCATTCAAGTCCAAACATGATGTCCTTACGGCGAATTTTTGTTCGTCTTGCAAGACAAATTTTGCAACAAATGTTTCCTCATCCAGCAAAGCATACATAAACCATGTTACATGTAAACTGGGGTTCTACTGTATTTTAAAGTTGAGAAATTGAAAGGCCTAGAGAGCTGATATGACAACATACAAGGTCTAAGTCTTACACTTGAGATTAAAAAGAAAAAAATCAATTTCACAAATACCAAAAGGGCAGGAGTATGGCCAACTAATCAAGTCAGATCAACAAGCATTTGTTAAGCATTTACCATGTGCCAGAAAATGTGCTAAACACTGGAGCTATGAAGAAAGGCAAGGACAGTTCTCCCGAAAAAGATCTGGGAGGTCTTACTACAGGGTAAGATTGATCTGTGGGCAGCTAGGTGATGAAGTAAATAGAGCAATGAGTCTGGAGTCAGGAAGACTCACCTTTCTGAGTTCAACTCTGGTCTCAGACACTTAATAACTGTGTGACCGTGAGCAAGTCACTTGACTCTGCCTCAGTTTCCTCATCTGTCAAATGAGCTGTAGAAGGAAATGGTAAATCACTCTAGTATCTTTGCCACGAAAAACCCAAAAGGGGTCATGGAGAGTCAGAGACAACTGAAATGACTGAACAACAACAGTTGATGTAAGTCAGAAGCATCATACAGTAACTGAAAAAGCTAATGTGATCTGGGGCTATATTAAAACAGTCATACTGTCCAGGACTGGGGAAATGGGATTCTACCTTCTGTACTCTACCCTGGTCATACCATAAGTGGGTTGTTACAATCAGTACTGTGTACTATACTGTCAGAAGGGCAGTAATGGACTGGGAAATGTCCAGAGGAGGGAAACTGGGATGATGAAGGGCACATTGTAGGAAGGAATCAGGAGGGCAGCCAGGATGGGAAAGGGACTCCAGATCTTGCCACATGAGGATTTATTCAATGAACCAGGGATATTTAGCCAGGAGAAGAGAAGATTTAGTAGAATATAACCCCTGTTCAAGTATTTGAAGGACTACTTGTTGTCTGGGGCCCCACAGGCTGAAGGAGCAATGTGTAAAAGTTTCAAAAAAAGGAAATTTAGGTTCAATGTAAAGGAAGTTCTTCCCAAGAGTTAAAGCTATCAGGGGTATGCTGGTAAATATTTCACAAGTCTCTGTTTTTAAGTTGTCTGTATTATTAACATTTTCTCATCCTTTTCTTAAGTCTAGACAAACAACAAAAGAACAAATTGACTCTAATTTGTAGCATTTGCGAATTTCCAAGGTATAAATGCTCCCATCACAAATTTAACAACTGGCTCTCCTGATACAAGATGGTTCTCACCCATGCAATTGGCTGTTTTAGAAGGTTGTGAACTGCCAGTCCCTTCCATAAAGGCTGAATCAAAAATGTGTTGATTGGAGAGGGAATTCAGTTGTGTGGTTGAACTAAGTGACCACTGAGCTTCCTTCTTGCACTGAACTCCTGTGAATTGACAGAGCCAGGATTCCAACCCAGGTCCACTGACCTAATCCAAGTCCCCTGATTTCAGGAACAGAGCTTTCCTTACTGAACTATAATTTTTCTATTCAACAAATTTTTACTGTCCAATTTGCTTTTCTTCCATATCCAACATCAGTCAGCAAAGCCACCCATCATTCCAAGATTTTCTTATGACTTACATGTTCCAGTGTCGAAGAGTACAGTGATCTTAAATTAGACAGTACTGATTTGCCAACAAAGACAATCCCATTACTTTGGCAAATATATTTTTCTTATACATTAATAAAACCATCACTCTATTTTAGTAGTAAATCTCTTGTGAGCTTGGCTATCATGAATCACTTCTCCTAGGGTGGGCTGATAAAATAGAATTCCTGAATGTGTCAAGGATTGAGCTAGACACAGGATCAGAGATGGCTCTTCCAGGGCATTGCCTTCTAGTTCCAAAGTCCTGTCTTGTACCGTGTGTTGCTCAACTTTTGAGCAGTCAAATAGCTGGTCACTCTTTACCACCACATTCTAAGGACAGTATTTCATCTTCCATAGACAGAGCTGGGGAAATGTTGACAAATGCTTACTATTCAGCTCTCCCTTTTCAATGTCCCTTATCAGTCACAGCAGCCTTCTGTCATTACAACACTTCCTCCTCAACAAATGTGTTGCAAGAGCAAGCATTTAAAATTTATCTGACATTTGTTACATTTTAAATTGATGCCTTACTTCTTCCTTCCTAGGTCCCTTGCTGAGATATGGGCATCATCTCTAATCTTATTCGAAGCACATTCACAAATCATCCCTTAGAGTTGATGACATTTGTGGCTGACTAATTTCCTTTCCTATTGGTTCTAAGGAGTTTTAGCTTAACCGGGTAACATTTTCTGGTCATATTCTCAAATAGTAAGGAGTGTATACCCTCTTAGGAGTTTGCTGATGTCTATGCGCTAAGGTACAATTTGGAGGTCAGTTGCGGACTCTGTGAATGATCTGACCTGAGAATTCAGTATTCACTGTGTCCTTTCTCCACGAAACATGATTTAAACCTTATGCTTGGATCAGATTTGGCCACATGCTCAAAGATGATAAAAGTTTATGCCCTGCCTAGTTTATTAGGGAAGGATGAGTATGGTACAATCTAGATGTGTTCAAATCAATAAGTCAAGCAAACAAGCATTTATTAAGAGTTTACTCTGCATCAAACACTGGGTTAACTACTGGCAATTCCATGAAAAACACATCCAGCCTCTCAAGGAGTCCACATTTTAACTAAGGAGACAATATTCAAACAGCTATATCAATATAAGATAAATACAGGATAAATTGGAGATCATTTTAGAGGCAAGGTCTTAGCATCAGGGAAGAAGAGGAAAGACTTTTTCTTCAGAAGGCAGGATTTTAGTGGAGACTTGAAAGAAGCCAGGGGATCCTGAAGATGAGGAGGCAAAGCAGTTTAGGCATGGGGGACAGCCAGTGAAAACCAAGGGACTGAAGAGATGAATTGTCTTGTGGGAGAAATAACAAGGAGTGTCACTGACTCACAGAGCATGTGGAGGAGAATAACGAGTAAGTCATTTGTGATATTTAGGGTCAAAAACGATGAAAAGGAACAGAGCATTAATATCAGGTATTGAGTGAATCATCATGCATAGACATGTAGTAAGTATATCATCCGTGTCCAAAATTAATTACACTTCTCCAGCTCAGACTAGGACTACAAGACTGTAATATCCTGCTCATAATTATGGACACTTTGGTTCTTGACTGAAAGTTTTTAATAGCATTCTCCACTTTCAAACTCGTTTGATTGACATTAAACTCTGAAATTGGGTGAAGTTTTGTGTCGGGGATGGGAGGAATGCCTTAATTTTCCAAATCCATTTCTCCATCAAATGACGACCTTTTGACATAGCCTCACATTTACATTTTGAAATGTGAAATAACAATGTCATTAAAAATAGATTGAAGTTGATATTTTAATGAAGTTGTGATTTCATCCTCGTGGAAACTCCTCCCAAAGAGACAGATCTTAACTTTTTCAGGGCTTCTCATTCTGTGAGATTCTTGTCTGTTTCCCCATAAATCCTCCACAGAGTATAAACCTCTATGTGTAATGGAGAGGAAATTATATTAAGTGCCAGCTGACCAGATACTGCATATGCACCATAACATCTGTCCAATCCCCTCAGCAGAGGCTCAGATATTATTAGATTTGCCTGGGGTTCTTAGATTTGGAAGGCATAGAGTGATAGACCCAGAATCAGAAGATTCTAATCCCACCTCAGATATTTACTAGTTCTATAATCTTGGACAAGGTATGCAGTGTTTTTAGAGACTTACTTTGCTTGTGACGGAGGGCTGGAAATCAATAGAATATTTATCATTTATTATGTGTCAGGTAAAGTGGGGAAGGGGATAAACATTTATATAGTGCCTACTACGTGCCAAGTACTGTGCAGATATTATCTCATTTGAACCTAGCAACAACTCTGTGAGGTAGGTGTTGTTACCATCCCATTTTACAGATGAGGAAACTAAGGCAGACAGTGGTTAAAAGACTTGCCCAGGTCACACAGTTACTAAGTTACTGGACTTGAACATAGGTCTTCCCAATTTCAGGCCCAGAATTCTTTCTACTGTGCTGTCTAGATACATAGTCCTAGCTGCTAGAGGAAAACAAGAAAGTAAACATAGGGAGCCAACATACACATAAATGGCTCAATTGAAGATACATCTTCTCTCTTCTACGCTTTCCTTCTGAGCCTCCCAAATACTGAGCCAGCTCTGGCAATGTGTACATCAACTTCATTATCAATGGATACATCACTAGAAAGTACACTGCCAAGACAAGTGAATTTATCCACAGCATTCAAAACTTCTCCATTTTCTGTAACCAATGGTTCCATGTATGAGGCTGGTGGAGTACCTGTGTTTTCTTGGTGTTGATTGTTAACACCAAAATTAGCACATGCAGCAGAGAATTGATCCATACTTTGTTGCATCTTGGTTTCAGAGGCTGCATTGAGTACACAATCATCTTTGAACAAAAATCATACACCAACACGCCCTCCACTTTGGTCTTTGCTTGTTGCCTTTGCAAGTTGAAGAATTTACCATTGATGTCATAGCTGGCCTTGATGCCATGTTCATCCTCATTGAAAGCATTTGACGAAACGCCTGCAAATATCATGCTAAAAACCATGGGAGCAAGCACACAGCCTTGTTTCATTCCACTGGTGATGGGGAAAGTCTAAGAGCATCATCCATTATCCAGAACCTGGACAAGTTTGCTGTTCTGAAACTGACATATAACACTAATGAACTTCTCTGCGCAACCAAATTTTGACAAAATTTTCCACAAGTCCTCACAACTGATTGTATCAAAGGTCTTGGTCAAATCTACAAATCAGATCTGTTGTACTGACCTTGTTGTTGTATGACTGTGAAACTTGGGCAGTTTATCAGCACCATGCCAGGAAACTGAATCACTTCCATTTAAATTATCTTAGAAAAATTTTGAAGATCACCTGGTAGAATAAGGTAGCAGAAACTGAGATCCTTTTTCTAACTAAAGTGCCAGGTATTCAAACTCTCCTGCAGAAAGCACAATTAAAATAGTCTGGCCATATTGTTTGAATACCAAATGTATGCTTACCTAAAAGACTGCTTTATGGACAAGGCACTAGGTGGTGCAGTAGATACAGCACCCGTGCAGGAGTCAGGAGGAGTTGAGTTCAAATGTCACCTCAGACACTTGACACTCACAAGCTGTGTGACCTTGGGCAAGTCACTTAACCTCAATTGCCTCATCCTGGATCATCTCCAGTTATCCTGATGAATATCTGGTCACTGGATTCAGATGGCTCTGGAGGAGAAGTAAGGTTGGTGACCTGCACAGCCTTCCCTCACTCAAAACAAAGTCAAGTGCAAGTCATTTCATCGTTTCTCTGATGGTGTAGTCTTCTTTGGCAACGAAGGACGAACATACACTTTATGAATAAGTGCTCACATGGTGGTCAGAAAAAGTGATACAAGGACACTCTCGAAGTCTCTCTTAAAAGAACTTTAGAATTGACTGTATGACATGGGAGACACTGGCACAGGACCTCTATAACAGTAAAGTACCCCAATATACACAGGCAATTTACCACAGGTTCTTAGATGTACATTCATAAAAGGAAAGGCAACTTTTGAGGGGTTAACAATCACTTTAATAAAGCACATGTATCATCAAGGGAAAAAGTCAGCACCCTGAACTCCAGAGAAAATGCAGAGAAATCAAAGATGAACAGACATGGTTTCCTTTGTCTGACCATAATCAATACATATATCACAATTCAACAGGCAGGTCCAACTGTCTGACCATAGTTACCAGAGATGGAAGCACCTACATCTGGATTTTCAAAGCAGGGGGCTCCTTAGCGGTCAAACAAACACTTCCAGTCAGTAAGCCCTAAAGTAAAACCTCACATTAAAAGTATCTATACACTTTTCAGAGTCAGAGGGCATGCCTCAATAGTAACAACAAAAGGTTCTTGGGACCCTCCTACAAAACAACTCCCTTAATCAAGCTTCCCTCAAAGGGCAGGCACATCCATGGGTGGGGAAGATCTTCTATAATCATGTTATTCAATCAGAGGCAGTTTTAGTAAAACAAAAACAGCAAAAGAGTCTACTTTGTTTAGCCTTACAACCTCCCAGCATGGCATGCCCTCATCAGAGAAGGAGCTGTGTTTTATGAGCAAAGCAGAATTGAAGTAGCTCAAAAGAAATGCAAGATGCACAAATTTAGAGAACCCACTGCAAATATTCGCGTGGACTGTGTGTGCCCAACCTGTGGTAGAGCATTGCGAGCTCATGGTGGTCTGATCAGTCACAGTCAGACACACTATGACTTGACTCTAACATAGTCATCATTTTATTCTCTTTCAAGAATGAATTTCAGACCAACCACCAACCCATCAACAAAGATAGAAAATACATACAAAATAGAAGGGAAGGTCCTGGTAGCTGGCAAGAAATGATGGGGTGGAGACAGATCCAGAAAAGACCTCTTGCAGAGGCATTTGAATTGAGTCTCATGAAGGAACAGTTAAGTGACTCAGTGGATAGGGTACTAGACCTGGAGTCAGAAAAATTCATCTTGCTGAGCTCAAATCTGGGCTCAGACACTTACTAGCTGTGACATCCTGGCCAAATCACTTAACCCTGTTTGCCTTATTTTCTACATCTGTAAAAATAAATTGGAGAAGGAAATGACAAACTACTTCAGTATCTTTGCCAAGAAAACCCCAAAAAGGCCAAAAAGAGTCCAACACAACCTAAATGAGTGAGCAGCAGTAATCCTATGAAAGAAGCCCAGGGCTCCAAGAGTCAAAGATGAAGAGGAAGACCATTCCAGGCATAAAGAATAACGATGGGGTGCTTGGGTACATGTACTTGGGCCTCAATTATGAAATCACATATCTCTTTAAAAATTACATTTCTCCCTAGCCTCAAAACACTATCTTGGGCAGTTTCTCCCCAGCCCAAGGACACAGCCTGTCCTAGCAACAGCTCTTATCTCCCTTCCTGCTATTGGAGCCAGCTGCACTTATAGAACTCATTAGTCTGAAACAGCTGTGTACTGAACTGGCTGTGTACTGGGTCATAACAACATTTACTACTCACTGACCAATCGTATGTGTCCTAGACTTGTACAAACCTATACTCGCTTACATTAATCTTGTCAAACAAGACATTGATGAGGGAAGCCTGGCTTTTCCTGTCAGCCCTGACCTTTGGTTGACTTAGTGATGTTTCATGCCTAAAACCACACCTCCAGGTAGCCCCCCCTCCTTGGGTTATTTCCCTCTGGATTATGGGTAAAATACCTGTTCAGTAGATACCAAAAGTGCATGTGCGTTTAAGAACTGACCCCTCCTTAACCACTCCCTAATCCCACCCCAAAACACCTAGCTAGCATATTTGGTACAAGTGATACTATGGAATATTTTATATAAACTTTCCCTGTACCTCTTTAAGGTTGCAGGTTCCCTAAGAACTCTTGCCCTCTGAAAAGCATAATAAATCTTTACCTTGACTTCAATAATGCTTAAGTTTGTGAATTCCTCTCCAGATGACCTGCACCTGGTACCCTGGTCTTTGTGGGGGTCTCACACCCCCTTTCTAGCCTTCATCACTGAGACAGGGGTTAGAGTACTTGAAAAGTGGTAAGTAGACCAGTAGGGCTTGCCCATAGAGAGCAGAAAGGTGAGTAATGTGTAAGAAGATGTTGAGGAGAAGAGCCCGACTATGTAGAGCTTTAAATGCCAAAGACATTTGTAATTAATCCAAAAAGTAATAGGGAGCCATTGTAGTTTGTTGAGTGGGTAGGTAGCATAGTCAGAGCCACACATTAGGGAAAATTACCATGGCAGCTGTATATGGATGGATTGTAATGGAAAGAGACTAGGGGCAGGTAAACCAATTAGAAGGCCACTGCAATGAACTAAGAAAGATGCAATGAGGGCCTGAACTAGGGTTCTGACTTTGAGTGGAGGCACATATGACAGATGTTTTGGAGAAACAGAAACAATGAGAAACTTGGGTAGGGAATGACCATTTCATCCTAGAATGTGTGACAGTAAAAGAGAGGAAAACTTGGATATAGGTTTACATGCACCCTAGAAACTAGAAGACTAGATCTCATAGAGTTCAAGGAAAGGATAGGTAGGATACCGAGTGTCTAAAATTCTATGAGGGAAGTCAACCCATGATCAACTGCAAATTCTCAAGAATGAAATTCTGAAGATGCAAATAGAAATGATTTTTAAAAGAAGGAAAAAGGTGAAAAAAACTAATGTGAATATTTAAGGAACTAACTTCAATTTTAGACATAAATGGAAGCTAGAAAAAGGCAAATAGCATGAGATGGATACAAAAGTATGACCCAATTCCATAAGAACAGTTTTGGAATAAGTTGCAATTGGCAATGAATGCTAAAATGCAATTATTAAAAAGGTATTTAAAAAGAAAAATAGAAGAAAAGAAAAATCTGAGAAGTTTTAAGTGCTTAAGGGGGAAAGGAACTATGATAATGGACAATTGAGGGAAGGAGGCACTATTTGGCTTTTAGTTTATTTGTTTTCCCTAATAAAAAGTATAAATCTCAGATTGGAAAGAACAGAAAAAAATGAATAGGCAGTTGAAACCCAAAATAAGTATTGTCTGGAGTATAAGTCTGGATTATTGAAAGAATACACTAGAAAATACTTCATTCGATTCTAGATCAGTTAATTTGAACATAAGGATGTTCTATTATGACCCCCTTACTTATCTTGGATATGAATAAATTGCAGATGAGTTCAATCAATCACTTATCTTACTAAGGTGTCCTAAAAGGGTAATGACTAGCTTTTCTTACTTCCCACCATCACTAGTAGATGATTCAACAGTCAGAGCTCATTTGATTGATGAGATACAAGCTCTTTTTCATATCTGATTTCAATGGACTTTGGTGGCATGGGATAAATTCTCAGCCAAAATCAGTGGTAGGTTTTTAATAGTAGATGCAATATCCAGTCCCAGAAGAATATAGAAAAGATAGAAAATAAAAAGGGTCAAGCACAGGTCAAAGAGAAGGGACAAAGGATGAAGGAAAAATATGTTGGGTTGAAAGATGGGTTTGAAGTATTAACCAAATTTGGTTAATTCATTCATTCATTCTTATGATGTCCCTTAAAAAAAAAATGGTCTTTCATTTGTATTCAAGATGAGCAGGAAAATATTTTGGAACCTATTTAGAGTGCATATTATCCGTATCAGTAAAGGTGTTCAATGTAGGAGTGGAATCATAGTATTAAAAAACTACTTAAACTAATAATAATATGTGCCCTGTCTCATGTAGAATTCATTAACCAGAGCTTAATTTATGGCCTTGCTTTCAAAAGGAAGACAAGTATAGCCCACTCAGTTACATTTTCCAATGTCTCCAATTTGAATTTAATTTTAATTTTAAGATGATATTATGTCATTTCTAAACAAAGGAACTCTTTGGCAAAGTTATATAATGATTTATATCAATCATTTCTTTTTTTTACATTGTTCAAAATAGTACCTACCTTATCATACATTTAGTGAGCTTTGAAGCCCAGTTAATTTTTTTCCCTTTTTCTCTTTCCTTCCTTTTTTCTTTCCTTCCTTTCCTTCTTTCTTTTCTTGACTGCTTCAGACCTATGATTTCATTAGGATGAGAATTCCCAGTGTGGAAACTCCTTTCATTGATGCAGATTAATAATTCATATGCTACAGTTGCCTAGAGTGACTTGGCCAGTGTCACAAAGGTATTGTGTTTAAGAGGATAGACTTGAACTCAGGTCTTCCTGACTCCAAGGTTAGATCTCATATGCCACACTCACTTGCTCCTTCATGTTTTTAATTTGTAGTTTAAATTAAATCCATGGAGCTAGAATGGAGATAAAACAATTTTCATAATGTCTATATATACATATATATACACATACACATATGTGTATATATACATACACACACATGTAAAACAAAGTTCAGTAACTTTTTCAGTCAAACTCTTGATCAAACCAATTAGGATCATGTACAGTAGGGAAAAGAAGGAAGTGAGATATAATGGATAGAGAGATGATTTCCAAACTATGATGCTCGTAGTCCAATTGGAGAGACAATATGCAAACTCCTATGTACAAAGAAGCTATAAACATGCTAAATGCGAAATAATCAAAGAGGAATTGAAAAGACTTCTTGTAGAAGGCGGGATCTTAGCTGGGATTTAAAGAAGGTAGAGATGAAGACAGAGAGCTTTCCAGGCATGGAGAATAACCAGTGAACATACCCAGAGTTGAGAGATGGAGCATCTTGTTTGAGGAATAATAGAGACCACGTCACTTAGCATCCTAAGGTTATGGATCTAGAACTAGAAGGACCATCTAATCCCACAGCATCATTTTACATATAAGGAAACTGAGGTCTAGCAAAGTGAAGTGAAAGAGCCAAGGTTCAAACTCAGATCCTACAACTCCAAGTTCAGGATTTCTTTTACACAATGCTAGTTAGTTAATTAACTAATTGGCTCACTATCTGACACATACTAGACAATAAATTCATTGTTGATGGTTTGATCTATTGATTCACTGCTCTGCTGCATAGAATAAATCTGTCCTTCTTCCCCAAAACAGTCCCTCAAATATGAGGAGACGCCTAAATAGGAGAAACACATTCCCTATTGCTTCATCCATTCTTAATATGATGTGCTTTTGAAATCCTTCACCAGTGCTTTGAACAGGGTTTGAAGTTTTATTGGTCAGCTTTGTAGATAAGGTGCTACTGTGTAGATAGGAGTCTGCTAGTATGCAATGATTAGCTAGTATATGATACCCCAAGCCAGTCCTAATAACTATAAAATGAACAGTGTTTAATTTACCCTTTCTGCCTTTCCTTATCTCATCTTTCAAGAGCCAAGTCATCAATCACTAGAGCTAGAAGTAAATACTTGTTTTCCCCATTATGTTCCTAAATATATCATTGCTGCCAGGGGCGGTCACAGTTATAAGTTTAGCATTTGGAATAGGAGAGAAGAGTAGGTGGTTAGATCTAATTGGAGGGAAATTGCCAGGAATTTGCCACTTCCTAATCAAACTGGCCAAGCTAGGTGGTGGGAAATCCCCATAAATAGTTTGTCTTCCCCCACCAAACCCAGCCCAATGGCTAGGTATGGTAAGATGTCAATTTGCCACAATTTTCCATGAGAACTATTAACAACAACAAGAGAAGACTAAGCATGTCTCTTTTGGTAAGTATGGAGAATTTTCTAATGAGGTCCAGCCATGGACCTCTATGCATGCTCAAAGGAAAGCTTATTCTCCCTCCTATGGAATTTTCAAGGGAATGAAGGGAAGGAATGATGACAAAGTGCTTCAAGGAGTAAAACAAAGAAAAGGAATGGATAGAGTCAGAGGAGACTGAACCCGGACCTATGTTAGGAGATTGAGGGAGAGAGTCGTTATTAAAATGTGACGTGGAAAATAAGAGAGAGAGGACCATTGAATGCTTGCAAGTATCTAACTGCTATCAGTCTCATCATGTAGACCTTTATAGAAGAAAGTAATTTTGTGTGCTCTGCGGATGTCCTTTACTTCATTTGACGTAGCATAACACTGATTATCTTTTACTTTTCCAAGTTGACTATCCTACCTTGAATAATGACATACACAGCTTTCAAGTGTGTCAAGGACTTTATATTCATTATCTTATCAGGCCCTCACAACAACCTTGTGAGACACTAATGGCATTATTATTTCCATTTTACATAAGAGGAAACTGAGGCCTAGAGAGATTAAGTGACTTGCCCTGGGACCAGAGCTAATAACTGTTAGAAATAGGAGTACAGCCTAGATATTTTTTTTACTCCAAGGCTAGCAGTATATCCATTAGACCATGTCATCTAGCTACAGGGAGACAGTTATGCATACATATTAAGTCTTGTTGTTTCCATCTTGATTGTGGCCAGATTTTTGGAAGATGTTCTTGCTCCTAGGGTTTCCACAGATGCCCCATTTGTTCATTCAACATCTTGTAATAGACCAAATATGGCCAAGACTAGTTTGCTCATAGACAAAATTAGATTGAACACTCCCTTTTTTCAGGAGGGAGAGGGGGTCCAAAACTGAGACTTCAGCATTATATAGTACTCCAGATTTTGAGATATACAAGATTTTTATACATTATAATATATGATTGGGCAGCTAGGTGGTACAGTGAGTAGAATGCCTGGCCTGTAGTTAGGAAGACTTATCTTCCTGAGTTCAAATCCAGGCTCAGATACTTACTAGCTGTGTGACCCTGAACAAGTGCACTTAACCCTGTTTGCTTCAGTTTCCTCATCTATAAAATTAGCTGGAGAAGAAATGGCAAACCATTCAATTATCTTTGTCAAGAAAACTCCAATGGAACAACAATGTATTGCTCCTCTTCTCTATACAGTCTATCCAAGGCCTTCTGGCTTGTAAAGCACTTAGTACAGTGCTTAGCCCTGGGAGCTGAATCCTTCTCCCCCACTCCACCCTCTTCTCAGTTTTTCAGCTTTCCTTTTGTGCATTGTCATCCCCTGTTAAATTATAAGTCCCATGAGGGCAGAGACTATCTTTCTTCTTGTTATCTGTATCCCTAGCACTTAGTGCCTGGCGCATAGTAGCACTCAATAAATGTTTATTTAATTGAATTGAATTAATTCTTTCAACAATGGTGTGAGGGAGGTACTATTTTACAGTTGAGGAAACAGAGGCATACAGAAATTAAGTGACTTGCCCAAAATCACACGACTACTAAAGGGTTAAGGAAGGATTTGAACCTAAGACTTTTTGACATCATCTTCATCACTCTGTCATGATGTCATGGTCAAATGACTTGTCCAAGGTGATACAGGTTGTTAACTCAAACCTAAATCTTCTGACTGCCCATCCAATGTATTTCTCGTTATAGTACACTGGCTCCCAAGAAATTCTTTTACTAACTGCAAAAATGTGTCCTGATTCCACATGAGAAGAACACGTGAAAAGTCAACCAACAAACATTAGGCTTATGATTCCATTTCACTCCTTTGAAAAATGATCCCTTTCTATCCTAGGCAAGATTGTCAAAGTGTTAATGCCAAGCTGAAGTTTAAAGGGATTAACACTGCCAACCATTCCAGGAAATACAGAGCTTTGAAAAAAGAAGACGTAAAAGCCTTAGCATCTAGTATTTCATCTTCATTTGAACACCTTCAAAGTGCAACGTGTCTGTCGTGTACAAGGAATCATCAGGGCTGATCTGAGCCTGAGTGGAGTTTATTCGAATTTCCCCACTGACCTTTTATTCCCCAGTCAATCCGATATCTTTTGTTTCAGTTGAGGTTCCATGTCCTGCTGACGTCAGTGATTTAGATTTATGGTGCAGTATGTTGAGGTTCCCACCGTGTATTTCATTATTACCGATGCCTCCCTCTTGGGCAGCCTGTGTTTATAATTCAGTCATTTAGCTTGTTTGCCTATCTCTTTGACTCCTGAGGACTTACATCTCACTGCAACAGACCTTCTCGTTGCCTGGGTACTTTGTAAAACACTCGACTCTATTTTTATGTACAACTATTTTTAGCAGTAGAATGAACAGATCTGTTCCTTGATTGTTTATTTTTGCCCAGACATTAATTTGGAAGATGTTCCTGCTCCTAGGGTTTCCACAGATGCCCCATTTGTTCATTCAACATCTTGTAATAGACCAAATATGGCCAAGACCAGTTTGCTCATAGATGAAATTAGATTGAACACTCCCTTTTTTCAGGAGGGAGAGGGGGTCCAAAACTGAGACTTCAGCATTATATGGCACTCCAGGATGAGAAAATTCCCTTTATTAATGCAGACCAGCAACTATCTTATAACTTAACATCTTTTATTTTTTTTAAACAGTCTCTCTACTTCACCCAGGTTGGATATGCAGCAGCCACTCATAAGATGACCTACTGTTGAGAGTCACAAAAGCTTTTACCCATTCCATTTTAGACATTCTGCTTGGCCAGTCTGGTTGACCAACTTGTTGGCCCTCATTTCAAGGGATTTGCCATATTATTACTAGATTTAGTGTGGATGCTAAGTTGACTTAAGCCTGAATGCAGCCCAGAACTCCCATGTTCAAGCGACCCACTAACCTCAGTCTCCTTCAAGGATTACAGACATGAACCACTTTACCCAGCTACAATTTATAGTCTTAGCCTGTTGACAAGACTATGATGCTCAGGGTCACACAACTGGTATATATCAAAAGTTGCACATGAGGGACTTGAATTCTGGTTATCCTGACTCCAAGTCTGATTCTCTATCTACTACACCTACCACTTTCCCTACCATGAAAATATCTCTCATTCTTAAATCATATAATTTTACCTATGTTAAACAAATTAGAGATCATTTAACTTAACCCCTTTGTTTCAGAATTGCAAAAAAAAAAAAACGTGTAGAGAGGTTAGTCAGAGGCTACTCCACTGGCTGGTGGCATAATGAATGAAGGACTAGATTTGGAGTCAGGAAGACCTATGTTTGAATTGTGCCTCTGACTGGCCAACCGTCTGACTGAGTGAATAAATAGTATTTATTAAGCATTTACTATGTGCAAAGCACTATGCTAAGCAGAAAAAGCAAGATAGTCCCTGCTCTCCAGAAGTTCAGAAGCTCACAGTCTAATTGAGAACTCACATGAAAGATTTCAGTCCAAGTCAGATGGAAAAGTCCCCTAGGACACCATGGCAAAGAAGACACTAATATACATTTCTACCGATAGAACCATTATCTGTTAGTGATGTTGAACCATTTGACAGTAACAGGGATCTTAGTGACAAGACCTGGTTTTGCTTCCTTTTTTTCTGGGTCTTCAGAAGTTGTGGCTGTAGCATCGGCAGCAGAATTTACTAGCTGCATGATGTTGGGAGAATCATTTAATCTGTTAGCTTCAGTTTACTCATCTGTAAAATAGGGTTAATAACACCACCTATTACACAGAGTTATTGTGAGAATCAAATGAAACAATATTTATAAAGCACAGATCTACATGCAGTTTGGGTTTTTAGCCTCCCACCTAGCCATGTTACTGCCTTTTGCTAAAAAAGAAAAATTCGCAAAAATTCTATCACTTCCAGATACAGGAGTAACTGATGACAGGGTCAGATGTGTGGTAGGGAAAAGAGCTTAAAATATCTCTTCATTAGGGTGCTCTGCAGTCAGAAATTCCTACTACTGGAATCTTTCCTTCTGATTAATTTAAGGCGTTGTCTCCTTGAGTGTTAAAATTTAATATGATTACCTATGAATTTATTACATCTTAATATTGCTATGCTGCTTGCTCTTAGGAGATTGAAACTTAGTCATGATTGGTGTTTCAGGTAAGCTGGGAAGGTGACAGAGGCTAGTTTTATATGGATGGTGGAGAAGAAAGAAACTGGGCTGCTTCTTGGTAGGGTATCTCAGGCAAGTTCATACTATTATAGGATTTTAAGTTGAAAAGTACCTGAGAAATTATCTTTTCCAACTCCCTCCTTATCCAGATTAGAAAACTCAGGCCCAGGGAACAGAGATGGTAAATATTAGAGTTGGGGTTTGAACCCAGGGTCTCCAGAATCTATTTCATTTCTGTTTCAACTACATCATTGCAACTTGAGTATCCTTGGCTTCCTACAGTCATTCAATTGCTAAGTTCAGTCAGTTCTCTCACATTGCCTCCCTCATTCAATTCTCACTGCTGCCATCTTGGTTATGATTCTCATTACCTCTGTCTTGGATTATTGCTGTCAACTTCCTCCTAACTGATTTCCTTGCCTATTACCTCACTTCCTTCCAGGACATCAAATATCTTTGGCAGACTACTTTACTCAAAAAATTCTATCATCATGCTACTCTCCTGTTCTAGAGTTTCAAATGGTTACCTATTCCTTTGAAATGAATTCCAGTCTTTTAGCCTACAATACACTGTCTCTGATATATACTGGCTATGGCCCTGAGCAGGTACCTTCTAGCACTCTGGACAACTAGGCTATAAGTTACAAGGAATGAATTTTTTTTTTAGTAGAAATCAACACCAAAAAGGGGACATTTCCTTCAGTCCTTCGGCAGAAGATGGAATCTCACTCTTTATAATTTATGGCATTATAGTCTAAGTAAAGACTAAATTTGTGACAAATGCAATTTCTCTACTGTAAATTTTCAAATTGTGGTTTAGATGTTTTTTATAAATGCTGAAATATCTTAATGAGCTTTGAGGTACCACTCTGAAGAATTGGTTTTAAGGAAAAATTTAATTTGGAAAAATGTTTTGTGTTACACTGTATTTTCTTCTATAAATAGTATAATAGAACTTAAAAGTAACCAAAAGTATTAGAATAGATTGTGTGTTTGTAAACTTAAAAAAAAACCCCAAAGGAAATAATATTGCAATTAATTTGTTTTGTGTAGTAAAATATATATATAAAATTATAAAGGAAAAATTCAGTGGAGTGAAGATTAGTTCTATAAGATAGCCTGGGATGTGATTGGGAAATAAAGATTAGAGGAATCAGGCAAGGAGAAGAAAGTAAGAGAAGAGTCAGGTTGGGATATGAAAAGAAAACAAGAAACCTTTTAAAAGGTTTTAATCAAAGTCCACTGGAGGGATATATAAAGAAAGGAAAAGAGAAAATTTGAGTAAAGTAAGGGAGAGAGAAGAACAGGTAAAAAGTTAAAGAAAGTTGGAGTTTATACTAACACATAAAGGATTCAAAAGTAAAGGGTTTTAGAATTTTGGAAAGGGAGGTTTTGATCTCATTGAGATAAGAAGGATATGAACAATTCATGTGATAATAGTGGTAAATCAGACAATAGAAAATATGTTTGTGATTTGAAGGTAACAATGGAAAATGCAAGAATCAGGAAAAGCTGAGTTAAAATCCAAAGTCAGAATTTTATTAGCTGTGTGATCTTAAGCAAGTTTTGTGGTTGTTCAGTCATTAAGTTATTTCCAACTCTTTGTGACCCTGTGGACCACAGGTGGGCAACCTGTAGTCTTGATTCAGTCAAAGGGCTGCACTTGAGGACTTAGAGGATCATATCCTTGAAGCCACAGATTCCCCACCCCTTCCATGGACCATAATACAGCAGGCTCTTCTATCTTTCACTATCTCCTGAAGTCTGTCCAAGTTCATGTTCATTGTTTTCATGACACTACCTATCCATCTCATACTCTGCCCTCCCCTTTTCCTTTTGCCTTCAATCTTTCCCAACATCAAGATCTTTTCCAATGAGTTTTATCTTCTCATTATGTGGGTTTTACTTTTGCTTATCTCAGCTTCTTAATACGTAAAGGGGATTAAAAAAATATAGCACCCACCTCCCAGAGTTGTTGTGAGGATAACATACTTATAAAGAACATGGTACATGATAAATACTGTATAAATGTTAGTAAATATAAATACTCTAATTCCTCTTGAATGCAATCAGCATAAAATGCCCCCAAAATAAAGTGAATGATTTTTTTTTATGAAGGTTAATTTCAAAATGCATTTGAATGAATTGATGTTATCCAACTGGTAATAAGTTTTGTTTAATGTTTTAAGTACATGATATTGTTTCTATTTTTTTTTACATTGTGAAATTTGCCAAATCATTGTATTAGAAATGCTGTTGGAAAAGTAACATCTATTTTAATCTGTATACTGTTAGATTATGACTTAAGCTGTTAAAAGAATGTGTTTAAAATGCTTAAAAACAAATATTGATGGGGTATATTTTTCTTTAAAATAGATGATAATTATAACTCAATGTAGGAAGAAAAGTAGCAAAGTCCTCTTCAAGTTGTCCTTATCTTGGTGGTTCCTTGGGACTTTCTACTTGGGTGAGGTCATAAGATCTTATCAACCCTGCTGACAACATACATTATTGAAGTATGAGAAGTTAGGTTCAAACCCAGTCAAAATGGGGGACTTACAGGTTTGCTTATAGTAAAGGGTGAGTTTTATCTGATAGATTATTTGGCCATTGCTTATGCAAATTATGACCTTATGCTTGTTAATAAATAACGTGTATTGAAGTTACATATTTGAACTACCTTAGTAGCAATAGACCTTAGATTCAAAGATATCAGATTTGCCTTAGGGGTGAACAGGCAATACAGATTGGAGGCTTGCTATAGTCAGCATTTTTCTAGAGTTTAGAGTCATCTATCATGTATTCACTGAATGGGTGAAACTCTGGAATGGAATCATTCTTCAATTATAAATAAAGGGTTAATAAGATGTCCTTTGTTAACTGTAGTCATGACATGAGAAAAATAATACGATTATTATTGAGTAAAATTTTGTTATTTGAGGTAAAATCTCTAGGGGCTATTAAATTGATATTGTTCTAAGTTTTGATTTCAGGTATGATTGTCTGAAGTGTTATTAAGCCAGTAGTTCACCATTCAAAGGGAATACCATGGGCTACTCAAGGGGAGTGCCATCTGAGAACTGCTCCATGTGGATATTTGCCTCTGGGAAAAGTTGAGGAGATGACTCTAATGGCTTGAATCAAATTAAGCTAAGTTTTTCCCTATTATGTTTCATGTCTGGTCAGTCTGTACCGTTGAAGGAACAGTTTTGGTATCATCATAACAATGTCCCTCCCTTTCCTTTCATAGAAAATTTCTATAATTAGGGTAGGTGAACAGTAGAAGTTTTGTTATTGCAAGACTAAATCTATTCATTGATTAATCAACATCTTTGAGTTACTATAATAAGATGCAACTGGGAAAGACCTTACTGTTTTCAATCTGAATTTGTAGTCAATTCCATATGCTAAGCAATTAAGCAAATGAGTTCTTGGGCTTGGCATTCATTTGGTAATAGCTATCTATTCATGTATATGATTATGTCCTTGAAGTATTTCATTCTTTCAGAGTGATATAGGCATAATATCCTCAAAAGGAGAGAATAAGCAAAGATGTAAATTTTTTCTAATTAAATATTAAATGGAGTGATAAATTTTGAGCAAACAACAGGATCAAACTGTTTTGTCTAAGAACTAGGATATGGATATGTGTGTGAGTACATACATACATATATGTGTGTATATGTGTATATGTGTGTTATTGGTTTCTAAATGTTTCTAAGGGAATAGAAATATAGGCCTTGATTATGTTTTAGTGACAAATTGTCAAAATTGGATTAAGGATTTTACATATAAAATTATATTGATAATCATAAAGAAAATGAAATTATTTTTCTATTTTAAAGTTTCTGTATGATAATTTTAAGAGAGAGAATGCCTTATTTTCCAAGTCAAAGCCTCATAAATTTTTTTTAAAATCTTTCCTTCAACCTCTTTATGGCAAGTGTCCATATCAGTTACAGGTTTAAAAACAAAAACAGCCAGTAAAAACTTAAATTTTCTGAAGTTTCAAGTAAATTATGGGTTCCTAATTTGATTTCCCTATAGCCCTTTTTTAAATTGTATCAGAATCATAAGACTTGAGCTGGTTTTTATCACATGAACAATTTATTAGAAAAAGAAAATTTAGGAGGTTGTACTAAATGGTGGTGAAACTTATTACTGGAAGAGTCTAGAAGAATTACCTAGGAATCTGTCCAAGTGACTTGGAACCAGAAAAGCAGATCTAGAAGGAGCTCCCTTCAGAACTACTCTGAGAATGAGACCTATTCCAAAATATCCGAGGAAAGATGCTTCCAAAGACCAGACAACTACCTGGAACATCTGAGATCCAAGATGAAATGTGCTGATTAAATGGACATTGGGCGTGGGTTACCAGGTTACAAGGAAATGATGTTATTTCACCTTGATGATCATGTATTGCATCTGACTTTTTGTTTCATAGGATTTATGTCTGCTGAGATTTCTTGGCTTCCTTGGTGATATGTCAATCTCCCCTCTTAGCATAGTTTGATTTGCAGCCTGACTTAGTTTACATATAGAATTTATTTAACAAAGTTTGTCTCCTTAGGGGATTTATGAGATTATGACTCTTCAAGTATTGTTTATACCTCTCACCCCACTCCTTTTATGCCTCTTAAAAAGTATAATTTTATTTAAAAATCTCTAATAGATAAAGTGTTTAAGTAAGTAATCCTGGGAGTTGAAAACTCAGGATCAAAGGGGAGGAATGTCACTTTAAAAATAACTTTAGTGAGAGGAGGAGCTAAGATCAGGGGCAGTCACCCAGTTGAACTCTCAACATCCCCCTCCAAACACCTTTAAAATAATAACTCAAGTCAAATTTTGAAGCAGCAGAGCCAGCAAAAGGTAGAAGTGAGACATTTTTTTCCAGTTCAAGAAAATTTAAGAGGTCAGCAGGAGAAATTTGTGACACCAGGATAGAGGTCTATTTGGAGTCCACATACATAGTGGTGGCAACAGTTCCTGAAAAATGAGAGCACCTTTAGAGACTCTCTGCCCAAGGAATGTAAACGGGTCAGTCAACTGGTCAGAAAGGGATTACCAGGTAGACTTTGCTGGTACTGGGTTAAACTAGTGCTGACTGACAACTCTATTGCACATATGCACTTCTGGGTTCTATTAAAAAAAACAGATTTGACCAAATGGTAAAAATGGCACAAAATGTCACTAAGGAAAATTATTCCTTAACAATGAGAATAGGACAAGTGGAAGCTAATGACTCTATGAGACATCAAGACACAATAAAACAAAGTCAAAAGATTGGAAAAAAAAAGAAAATGTGAAATAATCTCATTTTAAAAACTGGCCAGGAAAATAGATCAAGGAGAGATAATTTGAGAATTATTGGATTACCTAAAAGCCATGAACAAATAGCCTAGACATGATATCACAAGAAATTATCAAAGAAAACTGTCCTGATATCTTAGATCCAAAGGACAAAATAGAAATATTCACTGATCATCTGCTAATAGAGATACTAAATGAAAACTTCTAGTAATAATATAGCCAAATTCCAGAACTCCCAGGTCAAAGAGGAAAGAATTCAAGCAGCCAGAAAGAAACAATTCAACCTTGTGAAGTGACCATCAGGATCATGAAAGATTTAGTAGTTTCCATGTTAAAGGAGTGGAGGGCTTAGAATATGATATTCTGGAAGGCAAAGGAGCTAGGATTACAATCAATAATACCCTTGCCAGCAAAACTGAGTGTAAATCCTCATGGGAAAAATGGATACTTAGTGAAATTGACTACTTCCAAGCATTCCTGATAAAAAGACCAGAGCTAAATAGACAATTTAACATTCAAACACAAAAGTCAAGAGAAGCATAAAAAAATT
>CM053770.1:217195907-217216479 GCA_028658325.1 Potorous gilbertii
TATATATAAAACTGTATTTTAGTTATATATATGTGTGTGCATCCTTATATGTGATATATTACTGTATTTGCACATATAGGTGGATATACATACATTAAGACCTGCATTTCCTTTTATCTATCAATCTATAAATCCAAAGATTAATCTATATGTTATATAAAACTGTATTTCAATTATTTATATACATATCTATCTATACTTATATGTGTATATCTAACTATATTTGCACATATATGTGTATAGACACACATAGATGCATACATTACTTTTTATCCACCTATCAGTCTATTCATCTATCACAAGTTTATGGACCACAAGTTAGAAATCCTTGTCATGGTACATACAGAAACCCTCATAAAAGAAATATTCTTAAATCTGTGAGAGGTAATGTGGTGCACTGTATAGCAGCCTTCTTCACAACCAGGAAATGTCCTGCCAGTGATTCCTGTAGGTTGTATGATTCTGGGCAAGTCACTTAACCTCTCTACATTGTAGATAATACTCTAAGCCTATAAGTTGCAGAGAAGGCACCAACCTAGACTGATGTAGGGAGTTAGTTCCACTAAAAGTTCCCTATTCTGAGAAATCACAGGTCCAGTATCTACCTCTATTCTTATATCTGTAGTAGAACAAGCACCAAGGAAAATGAAGAACACTTGCATTTCAGTCAGTCTATAACATTTACTGACCATGTTGTTTTGGGCAGGTTGCTTAACCACTTGGATCCTCATTTAACCTACCTGAAAAATACTATGAATGCCTACCATACCTACCTAAACAGGTTGCTGCATTAAATTTGTGTATATATACATGTATGAACATATGTGTTACACACATGTATAAATACACAAATATTTACACACACATATGCATATGTACACATACACACAGATATGATATATGTGTGTATATAGTTTTGAAAATAATAAAAGGCTATCCAAATGTTATTTTTAATCTCATCATCACTACTATCACTTGAACCACTTGTTTTGGCTAGATAAGCATCACCTCTCCACATGTTGGCAGCTTGCCCAAATTGCAGGCATAACATATAGGAGAGAAATAAAACACCTGGTCTGTTTTAGCTTTTCAAACCTACAACTATCAGCCAGAGACAAATGTCAGATGCACACAAAGAAATGAACCCAGTGATGTCAGGTAGATGAGCATCTACTTTACGTAGGGTGGGGGGGTTGTCTGGGTGATCTAGAAAGGGTAATATAGTTTAAGAGTCTGTGATCTGATATGGCAGAGATGAATGAATAAACAAATGAAGAATGTATTAAAGACTTCTTATGTGCAAAGCACCATGCTAAGCACTGGTAATACAAACCCAAAAGGAAGATAAATCCCTGTTCTCAAGGAACTCATATTCTAATGGGGGAAAATACATATGGAAGGTTTCAACTCTAAGTCTAATGGAGAGGTCCCATGGTCCTTAGAGCAAAGTCTTTGGTTTTCAATGAGATTAATTATATATCATTGTAAAGGCAACTAACTACACTGGCATACTCAGGATGGATGCTAGCACAGGCCCTTAGATCTGCTTTACTAAATATGGTAACTGTTAAGAAACTGTTAAGATAGTAAACTGTTAAGAAAACTGTTTAAGGAGTCAACAATCTTTTAAAATTAAATTCGCAAGTTGAGGGGAAAAGTCAGCACCCTGAACTTCAGAGAAAATATTAACAGAGAAAATATAAGCAGAAAAATAAAGACCAACAGACAGGGCTCTACTACCTGAATTAAAGTAGTATTGCTGTACACTCTACACACATCTCTGAATTGAGAGATCCTGTACATCTGAACAGGCAGGGAACTGAACATATGGCCACTCAGAATCTTGACCAGATAATCATAAGATCCTTCTCATAAGGGACACCCCCTCCCCAAACAAAATACCAACTCAGAGTATATGCACACTTCTGAGAGCCAGAAGACATCACAACCATGGTGACTCAGTGCCTAACTAGAAGTTAGCAAAATATGTGAAAGTTTTCCTACAATCAAGCCTTCCCAAAGCAAGCTTCCCTTAAATGGGCTCCAGGGTGGAAGATCTTAAATTCCCTTAACATTCCACTCATAGATCTAATTTCTATAGTACATTCAATTCAGTTCAACAATATTAATTGCATGTCTTCTATGTGCAAAGTTGGTAAAAAGATAAAATTAAACCCATCTTATGCACTATGCGTGGGATACTATTTTGATTCTTGTGACACTGCTTTTGCCTGGTTCTTCTCCAGCCTCTGACCACTCCTCGACCTTATTGCTTATCATCAAAGATCACACTTCCTAAAAATGAGTATATTTAAAAGCTTCATCCTTTCTCCTCTTCTCTTTTGTAGCTGCACTCTCTCACTTGTCAGTCTTATCATGGGACTGATTATGTAGATTATTCCCCAATCTTGTTTCTTTTCTAGACTCCAGTTCCCCATCATCTCCTGCCCATTAGACATATTGAACTAGATATCATCTCAAACTCAACAGTGATAGAAATGTCAAAGAGCATAGGACCAAGGACAGTTCTTAGAACACCATTAAAGACCTCCCTCTAGGTGGACATAAATTCATTAATAATTAATTTGAGGCTATATCATTTAATTGGTTCCATGACCACCTAACTGTATTATCCTTCATCCAGCTTTTGTCTATCTTGTCTTCTTGATGATCACGAAACATGATCAAATGCTCTGCTTCTGAAATCCAAGGAAAACCATGTCTATCCTATTCCCCTGATCTACCAGCTTCCCAAATTGTGTAACAGCTAAGTCTGACATGGGATCCTTCATAAATGCCTAGTATTCAATAGCTGGTCTGTGTGATACATAGAGGGATTTGGCTCCAAAGACGACCCTCTATCTGTAACATGCTAGGTTCAATGATTAAGCATTTATTGAATGTCTACTGTAAACAGGGTATTTCACTAGAAATCATTGGAGATAAGAAGAGAGGGCATCTTTGGGAAGAAATAGATGATATGGCTACTAACCACAAAGGACTTACCTAATCTGAGGATTACATGTGACTTTCACTTATCTCTATAGACCACTGCCAGAGAAATGAAGAATTAGCTATGGGCAACTGCTGTGACAAGTCAGTCTATATTTTGGAAAAGTTGAAATAACTATCAAGAAAAAAAAGCACAACCAAAACAAAGAATACCCTTTTGTGCCAATAATAATTAAAAGCAAGGGTTTGTTGTGCTAGTTCTGGTCTAATGCATTTTCATTTGATGTTGATATAGATAGGAGTTGAATGACTTCTAATATAACTGGGCAATTCCTTGGTGCTTATTTTGATCAAATTAAGGCTACATTGTTATCATAGTTTTAGTCCTAAGTCAGGCTCTAATGCCCAGGAGGACTCTGGTGAACCTCTCATCTTTTGTTCTTAATTCATAGTCATTTGCCTTCTGTTTTTCCAACAAACTAAACATCCCTTCTTCAAGTAAAATTTTATTATGTCAGGGTATGAAGTCCTGAGAAGCTAGTTCCTCCCTACGAGCAGTGTCTGGTGCCTCAGACCAGAGCAAACAGACCAGTAATATTCTTTTTCTTACCAGTGACTCTAGGGCCTTGTTGGTTGCCTAAAGTAAACAGAATAGGCATCTAAGGAAGTTTGAAAATGTCTATTTACTTACTTAGCCAGAATAGTTAAATGGCTTATGCAGGAGAAAAAATAAAATAAAAGATCCAGTCACTTATGGAGAGCGTGTCTCGGTTAGATAAACAGTCTGTGATGACAATTGGTGGTGGGTGAATTAAAACATGAGTCTGCTGGAAGCATTCTGATAAATAGCAAATGCCCGGCTGAGATTACACAAGCTGTGCTATTTAGCAGAGAATAAAATTCTTCTGTGGCAAAGGATCTTCAAAGCCGTCTGTGAGTTTGCTCAATGTTTTGGTAACATCACAGTGTTTCTACTTCCACTTTCCTGCTGGTGGGGTGGAGTGGGGAGGTGAATCATTAATTTTTCTAAAATGTGCTTTTTTTTCAGCTCTTGCTGAAAATTTATTATTAAAAGGACACAGATGTAGAGTTGGAAGTTACCCCAGAGACCATCTAGCCCAACTCCTCTACTTGACGGATTAGGAAAGCAAGGCTCAGGAAGGTGAAGTCCAAGGTCACGGTGGCTGTAAGGATCAGGGGTGGAATTAGAACCCAAGTCCTCTGGCTCTTGAGGAGTCCTTTGTGGTATCAAACACTTTTGCTTTATTTACTCAATGTCATAATAGTCAATTGACAACATCAAAAATTGACAAAAAAATTTATTGGTTACTTAGAAAACAAAATGATGGACCACTAGTTTGGGTTGAACATTTCACTGGTACCATATTTAGTTAATTTTTTAGTTACTTTAGTTATTTAATTTTAACTTAATTTTAACTTTAATTTAAATTTAATAATTTAGCTTAGTCCCTGACACATCAATGAAGTTATTGTATTTCTAGCAATGACACCTGAATCTGTAAAAGGAGTCCAGTGACACAGCACATCACTGGTCTGTTTATAAGGATCCAATGAGATAATATATGTAATTTTGTTGTTTAGTTGTTTCAGTTGTGTCTGACTCTTCATGACTCCAGGTAGAGTTTTCTAAGTAAAGATCCTGGAGTGGTTTGCCATTTCCTTCTCCAGCTCATTTTACAGATGAGGAAACTGAGGCAAACAGATTTAAGTGACTTGCCCAGGGTCATACAGCTGATAAGTGTCTGAGGCTAGATTTGAACTCAGATATTCCTGACTTCAGCCTTGTCACTGTATCCACTGTGACACCTAGCTGCTCATACTACATGTAAAATGTGTTGTAAATTTTAAAGTGCTAAATGAAGGTCAGTTGTTAGCAAACAAAAATAAAATCAACAACAATAAACCATATTACCCACCAATCATCAGATGGTTATAATTATGCATCACAAAGTGGCTTTCTTTTGTGAATTGTTACAATAAATTATCCCATTCCGAAAATGGACCTCAAAGTATCCTAGAAAACTCAGCTAATTAGCTGTGTCAGAGCATTATCACAGAACGTTTGCCTACAAGTGACCGGACATAACATTGATCCATAAAACCTTAAGAACATTATAACCAGAATTAGCCATACCAAATACTCAAAATCTCCAAACTGCATAGAATACAAGAATTCAAAATACAGAGACCTAGAAAAAGAGATCAAGGTCATGTGAAAGCAGGATGTGATACATATCACCTCTGCCAACCTGTTTGTTACTTGAGCTGTATATCTGAAGACAGGTTATATCCTAATGATAAATTTACATATTAATACTTTATTCTACCTCAGAAAGCCATCATTTCTTCCTCCTGAGCAGTAGTTCACAGAACATTCAATATAAAAGATTAATAGAAGGATAGCTTGACCTAGAACTAATTCTACTTGAACTTCATCCAACAAGGATGAGAAGTAAAATTTTCTGACAATAGTAATACTATAATCGTCCTCTCCTTTTTCAGTTTCTGGCTAATCTTAAGAACAGATACCCAAATATAAAGGACTTATGAAGGAAGGTTCCATCTGCATAATAAATAGAAGTATATATATATATATGTATATATATATATAAAATGATTTTATATACACACACACACACACACACTTTTGTGTAATGGTGACCTTCGCCATGGTGGGAGGAGGGAAAAATTTACATGATAACTTTGTTGCACATTTAATATTACATTTTATTATATATACTATTATATAATTTTGTTTATTATATGTTATATTTTATAATGTAATAACATATATGTAGTATATATAATTAAGTTATATATTACATTTTATTATTTATTAGATGTAATATTTTATATTTAATATTATATTTGCACCTAATAGATTTGCAGTTTCATGTGCAATCTTTTTTTAATTATACTGTTATGAAAATGCTTGTCTTATTCCATAAATTAAAAATAATATAAGCAAAATATACGTAAAGCAACAAAATGATATTTCTCTTCATTAATTAAGAACCAGATGGTGCAAGAATCTTAGCTATGTGGATAAGCTGATATGGTTTTTATCACAGATGTTATAAACTGAGTCTGATATCCATTATTCAAAACTACATATGGATGTATGAGAGCAATATCACAGTATAGGCAACAGGGCTAAAACAGAGAGCTAGCAATCAGCACGAATCCTGCTAAAATAGAAGACTCAAGAGAAAAGTACTGCTTAACATGAATAACTTCTACCCTTGGAAATTCATGAAGTTGGCTTATAGGAAGAAATAGTCAAATGTAGCAAACTAACCTTTTGCCCAAGGCATCACATTCATTTTAGTCACAGAGATATAGAACCTTAGTGCCATCTTCAACTCATCACTCATCTTCACTCCCATATCCGACTGGCTGCCAAATGTGTTTATTTCTTTCTCCACCATCTTGAATCTGTGCCCTTTTCTCTATATTCACAGCTGCCATTATAGTTCAGACTCTCCTCACCTCTCTCCCAGACTATTTCATAGCTTCCCAGTTGGTCTCCATTTGTCAAATCCTTCCTCTGTGATCTATCCTCCAAATGGCTGCCAAAATGATTTTCCTAAAAACTTGTGTTATATCTACTCAATAAACTACACTGTCTCCCTACTGCCTCTACAATCAAATATAATATTCTCAAATTATATTTTAGAGACTTTCACACCCTATCCCCAATCATCTTTTCCAAGCTTGTATCTTACTCATTGTCCCATACTCTATAGTCCAGTAAAACTGACTGCATTTATGTGTTTCTTAATCATTTGACATGTTTAAAACTGTTCCAGAGTTATGGCCCATTGAGGCTAGTTGGGAACAGGGGAGCTGCCAAACAGCTTATAGACATCACCACTATTTATCACAGAATTTGTGTATTTCTTAACCATTTAACAAATATAAAGTTGGATATCCATTTACATTCCTATCTTTTTTTTATGTGCCACCAACAATGTTTTAGGTGCTCTACCTCTAACCCCGTTTTCCCCATCACCCTGTGGTTGTTTTTTATTCTTCAATTTTGCATAGCATGGTGATTGTTAGGAACATACATACTGTGGCAAATAGCAGCATTTGTATTCCTAAAAATCACTGCACTATACAAAAATCACACAATAAAAATCACAAAGCTCATGGGAAAATTTGAGTTAAGGTATACACACATATGTATACACAATTACTCTAGGGGACCCAATTTCCTGATCTATAAAATAAATAGTTTGACAAGCATTCATTAAGCATTTATTATGTGCTAGGCACTATGACTCGATTAGCAGTAAGATTTCTTCCAACTCTAAATTTACTTTTCTGAGTTCAAAAGAGAAGGAATACAAACCCAATGGAGACTGCAAAGTTATATTCAACAATTCTGAAAGTCTAAAAATGTGGGGCAATATTTCTGCACCTCTGAGAGAGGTTCTAGCTAGAAGACAGTCCACTGCTGCTCTAACCATTGACATGCATCTATGAGTGCCCTAAGAGTTTCATTTTAACTTCAAGAGAGGAATACCTTAATTGCCTGGCCATTCAAGAAATGGATCTCTGAGAAGCAGCTCCTTGAGCTGTGGATTGGATCCTACAAGGGTTTTCTTTCTGCTGGCTGGTCAGCAGGTATGTCTGAACCACTCACTGATGGTCAGTTTCACAATGGATAACTAGGGCATGCTTTTTTACACGCATTCCACAGGCCAGCAAAAACTTAGGGAGCCAAGCGGGAGATGTGCCAAAAGGAAACTTTAGAATGACAAGAAGCAATAATGAGGAGGTGCTGGGAAGTCAATGGCGAGCGTTACTCAATGTACTCTTTTCTGTAAATAGCTTTAAGATGGATGTCTTAGGCTGTGGTCAGTCAGTTATTCCTAAGCAAATATGCTAGATCTCCTGGGGTTTGCGTCTGGTACTACATTTTGCTGGATCATATATCATTTTTAAGCTGGATTTCTTTTGGATAATCTTCCTTCCTCCTGGGATGCAAAAGTATCTGGAATAACAAACCCTGTCTGTGGTAAGTCCCTAAAAAACCAAGAAGCAACAGCTTGTAAAACCTGCTTTCTGGATATACATGCTTTATTTTCACCTTAGATCATACATGTTCATCTTTCCTTCCTTCCTTGCACAGGACATTACTATGATGCCTATGCCCTGACACCTTTTTTATACATAATTTTTTTGGACGGCTGAATGGAAATGAATGCCCTGTCCACAAATTGGACAGATAAGCAGAAAATACTATTGCTCAAGACTGTATAGAAATGATACATTTTCCTTTCATCTATGAGACTGAACTTTGTCTAGGAGGATTTGTATCAAAATATCAATTGAGGGTTTTCCAATGATATATCATTTAGAATAACTTGAAAACATTCTTAATACACAAGTCATGAAATCCAAGACAAGCAACTTACTGCATATGTTAGAGAAACAGCCTCATGGTCAGGAGATATTCAGCTCAATTATTTCCTCTGACATACATTGGTTGTTTTACCCAGGGCTAAACATTTATCCTCTAACCAATCTAGTCAGCTTTCTAAGAAAATACATCACCATTAAGTTCTCAATTTACATATGTGGAAGGATGAATTCACATCAAGAATTCTCCCATAACAGAGGTTCTTGAGGGTTAGGGAACTTGTTTTATGAATATTTTAATAACTTTATTTTAATACATTTGGTTTCCTTTGTAATCTTATGTATTTTATTTTTATGCATTTAACAACATTATTCTGAAAAAGGATCCATAGACTTCATTAGATTGTCAAAGGAGTTCAGGACAAATAAATGAATAAGCAAATAAAAATAAAAGATTAAGAAGCTACCCTAATGAAATCAGGTTCAAACCTCCCACTCTGCCAAAAGATATCATTCTCAGAATCAAATCTCATTACATTATATTAGGACAGGTTTTCAGTTAAGACAAATTCTCTTAAATAGCATTTGGAACATAAGGTATTCTCTTACCTGAGTCACATACTCAATCTTTGGAATAGTAGCCCTGAAACTTAGACAATTTGGAGACTTCTGTGCAACCAGCCTGCTCTTCCTGGTGTTGCCAGGAACATGTCCTGATCCCCTTTCTCTATGATTTACATAACTAAACTTCAGAGATGAAATTGCCAGACTCAACAATCACTACTTAAATGTGTTGACATGCCACAAAGGAGTCATAGTAAATCAGTTGAATAAACAAGCCATTGGATTAGGAACAGAATGGTCAACTTGGGAACAACCTACCAATTTCTCTTATTATTTTTAGACATCTTTATTTGGGCAGGCTTCCATTTCTAGACAAAGATTGACCAATTTCAGAATTCAGTTTTATGTTCTTTTAGTTCCTCTTGGCAAATATGCTTCATGAAGTGTACAGTTGTTACCAAATGAAAAAAGTCTAAAAAAGAGCCAGCAAATCTAAGGGATAAGAAAAGTCAATGGTTATAATAAATAATAAGGATGAACACAATAACCTGCAAGTGGCAGAAAATTTAACTAAGTCCCTAAAATTTTTGACACTGCCTTCTCCACAGCAGGTTTGGCACAACCAGAGTTTGAGTATTATATTTTCATGACCATTACTTCAGTTTGGGGAAATTTTAAAACTCTATTCAATATGGCATTATTGAAAGAATGCTAAAATTTAGAGTTGGGAGATCTGGATTCAAATCTTGGCTCTGGTACTTTATAGCTATGTGATACTAAATATGGCACTTAACTTTTTTGTGACTCAGTTTTCCCTTCTGTAAAAATAAGGCTATCTACATGCTGGGTTGTTATGAAGTAAGTACTTCATAAGTCTCAAATTGCTATATCAATGTGGGAGTATTAGGGTTTCTCAAGGTATGATTTTGAAAGTTTGCTGCATTTGTTAGCACAGAGAGGGTCAATTTTTATTTTTTCAAGAACTTTTGAGCTAAAAGAAAATGATGAAATAAGATTTTCTTGTTAGACACTTTGCAGCAAAATGTTTCAGAACCCTAACCCTAAATCTAATTTTCAAGTAAATTTTATTAAGCAAAAAAATAACTGTACAGCAAAAATCTCTTTATAACAAAAATAGCTGTACTTTAGAAGATAATCCTTTTCATGTGTTAACAAACAAAACAATTCCAGTTTAATCAAAGGATTTGACCATTCCCTTAAAGTTTGTCATAATGGGCTATGAGCAATAACCATTTTAATTATTCATTTATGTGGTGCAAAGATTTATACAAAATGAAAATAGAAGTATAAATATTCCTTGAACTATCCCTGCTTTGGGTGTAAGTGTTTGGGAAGATGAGAATGAGAATATGTGTGCGTAGGGATATGGTCAAGTATAACCTTGCAATGTAGCTAAAAATATTTTTGTTTTTCCTCTGAAGTATATGTTCCTTGATGGCAAGGACTATGTGTTATTCATTTCTCTATTGCCTATTGCACTTTTCATAGTAATAGATTTTCAATAAATGTTTGTTGGGTATAGTTAGATACACAAGTACATATATGTTAGGATGACTAGGTAGCACCATGGACAGAACACTGGACTTGGAATCAGGAAGACTCATGTTCATGAGTTCAGGTCTAGCCTCAGACACTTATTAGCGGTGTGACCCTGGTCAAATCATTTATCTCTGCTTGCCTTAGTTTCCTCATCTGTAAAATGGGCTGGAGAAGGGAATCACTTCAGTATCTCTTGCCAAGAAAACCCCAAAATAGGGTCATGAAGAATCAGACATGACTGAAATGAATGAACAACAACATATATGTTAAAGGTCTGTATATGCACACCCATAAATTTATAGAATCATAAATATGAAAGCAATCACAGAAGGTAGCTGGTCAACTCTCATTTAACTGTTGGTGAAAATGATGATCAGAGAAATTAAGGAATATGCCCAAGGCCACAGAGAGAAATGAGATATGAAGCCAGATCCTTTGAACCCAAAGGCAATGAATGCTCTTATGAGTGCTATGAACTGAAGATGACTCAGTGGGCAGATTATGGAAAAGTAAGTGAATAAGAATTAATCTATAGGGCATGACTTCCTTTGATTACCCCTGCCTTTGTTCAAGACATAGCTAGAGGCTGGCTAGTCCTTCCTGGTCAGTCTGGTCTTCAGCAGGAGGAGAACCTATGGAGCAAGGGCAGACGTCATCTGATGGACACAGTTACAATGTGCTCACTATATAGAGATGGCTTTTGGAGAAAAAGTCACCTTTTGTCATTTATAATAGCGCATGTTTGTATAGGATCTACTATGTTCCAGGCACTATGCTAGGCACTTTATCTCATTGGATCCTCATATCATCCCTCAGAGGTACCATATTTCACTGTATAATCATCCTACCTCGTTTTTTTTCGGTCCAAAAATTGGTTTATAGCCTTTCATCATGTAATAGTTGAATGGTAAAATTCTGCTCATCATGACACTTAAAAGGTAAACAGAGCAGCAATGTATTCACCAGTGGCATATGGATATACATTTATCTCTCGTACATTGCAAGTCACAAGCCTAGAGTTCTCAGTGCATGCACATTATCAGCATTCAATTTTAATGTATAATCAAAAGTATTCTGTGCATCCTAATCTTGTACCAATGACAGTTTAATAATAAATTATTTTTAAGCAATACTGGCACAATTAAAAAAATTTTACATAATGGTCATGCCCCACTTTTTTGCAAAAATAAAAAAAGTGGCCTAAAATCTTCAACAATTATGCGGTGATATACAGTTGATACTCTTATCCTCATTTTGCAGGTAAGAAAACTGAGGCAGAGGTGAAATGAGTCAACCAGAGTCACATAGCTAGTAAATGTCTGAGACCAGATTTGAAAGTCTAGGTCTTTTGACTCTGAAGCCAGTGCTCTATCCACTGTGTCACCTGCTGCCTCTAAAAAAAGTAGGAGAAGGGTACTTTTCTGACATTTCTTCCGTAAGACCCAGAACAAAACTTTGTTCTGTTTTTCTTGCTTAAGTAGATTTGCCAGATGTGCTAGAAGTTGGAGATATGTAAATGTGCTCTGTGTTAATTTAAGATGCTTTCAAGTATTACCTGATGCATTGAACTTATATTCTTTTAGAAGAGTGATTGCATATTTTAAATTTCCTACGCTAACAAATCTAATCAGAAAACATTTATTAAGCTCCCACAGTATGGTATGAATATTCAGATAATAGTTTCTCCCCTCAGGGAGCTTATATTCTACTAGGGAGATGCAGTAGGTAAAGAGATATACAAAGACTTAACTGGAGAATGGAAAGCAGACTTATGATGGAGGGCAATTAGGAAGACTTTTTGTTAGAAGGTGGTACAAGAGCTAAAGCCTGAAGGAAAATAGGAATTTTAAGAGGTAGGGGTAAAAAGAGAAAATATTAAAAGTTTGTGCAAAGGTACGAAGAAGGAGGCAATTCCAGGAACTGCAAGGCCAGTTAGACTGGAATGTAGATGGAATGAAAGAGTAGAGGCGGGTAGGCCAGAAAGATAGGCTGGTACCAGAGCGTGAAAGGCTCTAATATCAAGGCTTGATTTAATAAAAGATGGTTAGATTTCTACAAACCAGGCAAATGCGACATTACTTCTTTAAGGATTAAAGAAGTTATTCAAGGATGATTTATAGTGTGCCTAAAATGTACAGAGCACTCTAATAAATATTAGTAGAGGCACAAGGACAGGTCACAATTTATGTCTTCATTAAGTTTATGATCCAGCACTGTGCCATGCCATATAATGATGACCAAGATGATGATGATGATGGTAAACAGTTACATGGGGCTTACTATACACCAGACACTGTGTTAAGTGCCTTCTAGTTATTATCTCATACTAAAGATTGGGATAGAGTCATATTCACCATACTCAATATCTTCTCAGATTTACCCTTTTAAAATAACTTTTGGCATTTACTTTAACTTTGGCTCTAACCAATGAATGATTTGGTCACACAGATAGTTTATTCTTAAATGACTCCTAAGAGTACAACTAATTAAGGTAAAATTGATATCATTTTTTCCAGTATCATTTGTTGTTCACCATGTTTGCTGAAGGTAAGGTGTTTTCCAAACCCTCAAACCATGTTTTAGTGTAAGTTATCATTCATAGTCTATTCTTTTATTGATGAAAGTATTCATGATATTTAGGCATGTGACTGAGTTCTGTTTTCCAAAACGGTTTTTGCCATTTTCCCTTTTAGCATCAAATAAATGAATGAAAAGCATTTATTAAGCAGGTTTATTGAGGTACAGCACTATGATGTATTACTACATTCAAAGACACAGATGAGATAATTGCAACACTCATGGAGCTTATCTCTATTGGGAGAGATAATATGTATTGGGAAGTCACAGGGATGATGAGTAGACAAACAGGGTAGTTGATTGACACACCCTTTCCAAAAGCAATGGTAATATTGATTTAATTTCAATTTTCAGAGTGAGAGTGGAAAGTGGGAAGTTTCCTCATCTGTATACAACAGGAACAGCTGATATTTATGTAACACCTTGAGGTTTGCAAAATGCTTTACATATGTTATCTAATTTGAGTTCCTTCCTAAAGTTCCTTTCTGTTTCATACAGATGCTCTTAGGACCTCTCAGCCATTCTGGACATCTTTTTTATGTTTCCTGGTATCATTTCTAGTGCAAATGATGACGGGATATGCTGTAGAGTGCTAATCATTGATTACTGCACAAAGATATTAGTACTATCAGTTAAACTAATAGCTATTTATTATTTTAAATGATGTGATCTCTCACCCTTTAGCATAGTATCTGACACATGGAAAGCGCTTAAGAAATGCGTGTTTCCTAATTTCCTTCACCTTATACCTCCCAAGGTGGAAAGGTTTAGATCAGGGACAATTTGCATTTTCATTGTATTTTGCCAGCCTTCAAGGAGTGAGCTTTTTTGTGTCTTTTTAGAGTGGTTTTCAGACACCAAACACAAAGTATTTTGTTGGACCCGTACTTGGAGTCTTTCTGACTTGGCAGAATCTGTGTACACATGCTCCACTGGCATAACTTTAACTCCACATGACAATAAAGCTGCATTGTTGGCTCCACATTACAGTGAAGCTAACCTATTTAGCAAGATGATGCCAGAGGAATTTGGGTCATAAAGCTGATACACAATCTCCCCTGAGTTCCTATCAAACATATCAATCATCCAAAGGTGATAACAGAGTAATTGCTTTGCTTTAAATATAGAAGAAAAACTATTTAATTATTGCCCTGGTTCCTGAGGTTAACCACCTCTCCAAAATCATGCTCTTGATGTTACTTTGTCTGACTTCTAAAGTTGCCTATGTGGTTCTCCAGTAAGACATTCCATTTCCCTTTTGAAGGGTTAGACTTCTCTTAGTAACTCCAAAAGCAAAGAACTAGGGTCGTAAGTTGGCAGTTTCAGGGTTACAGATTTCAAAATAAAATAAAGTAGCACGAAAGACATATCAAATATATGTATCCCATGTGTTCTCAATTTAAACAATTCAATGACTCTCAGATCAATATCCTTAGGTGGGAGGTCTCTCTTGAATTCCTGACCCCTGTTTTCATCTGCCTATTAGACATCTCTGGACCTCAATTATCCTACCTGTACAGTTAGGGGGACAGGCTAGATGACTTTAAAGATCCCTCTAAGTTACAAGTCAATAATTCTATGACTAAATGATCTCCATTTTCAGCTTTACATCTATGATACATTTGTTCCTATGCCCACAAAATGAGATAAAACTGAGGGAAAATGTAGGATACTAGTTGGATAACCTGAATGTTGTTATCATTAAATACTGAAGGAGTAAAAAGAAGACCTCTTGGATGATGAATAGAACTTCTGTGAAGGGAGTACATGCATAAGAATTGGAAGAGATGAAAACGTATGGATGGATTGCAATCTGCTCTTGTGTATGGGGAGCCCATACCAATGAGATTACAGATTTCTTGAAGTCATGTGTTTATATAAACGAATATACTGTATTATAAAAAGAGCAATTTTGTGACAATTGGAGATGTTCAAAAAAAGATGTTCTATTTAAGGAGACAGTCAATTCCTTGAATGAGGACAAGGTTCAAATTGAGTTTGAATAACCACCTGCAGGGTAGATTGTTAAATATATTCATTCATTGTACTAGTGGGGCTACATTACCTTTAAGGAACTTTCTAGCTCAAAGAACCATAGGACTCAATTTCATGAATGATCTTACCTGTCTCATGGTTCTGCATTCTCTAAATGGATATCTAACTCAAATGGGTCAGCTAGGTGGTGCCATGGATAGAGCACTAGTGCAGGAGTCAGGAGGACCAGAGTTCAAATCTCATCTCACATTAACTGTGTGACCTTGGGTAAGTCACTTAACCCCAATTGCCTCATCCTGGGTCATCTCCAGTCATCCTGATGAATATCTGGTCACTGGATTCAGATGGCTCTAGAGAAGAAGTGAGGCTGGTGACCTGCACAGACCTCCTTCACTCAAAACAAAGTCAAGTACAAGTCGTGTCATTATTTCTCTGATGGCGTGGTCTTCTTCGGCAACATAAATCTAACTCAAATAAAATTCAGTGCCTTTTGACATACCCTTGGTTGTTTGAAAATTTGTTAGAATGTTCATATTGCCTTTTCATGGATGGCCACTTGTGACTTTATGCTTACATCCCTAATGACATCATGCCTGTTGATAATTTTTTCCCCTTATATCTGCTACAAGAATGTTGTCCTCTGGGCTTATGCTATCTTAAAGCAAAGCTTGTTTGGAACATCCATAACTAAATTCAGGTGGATGGGATCCAAAATGGGTGTACTTCATACTAAATTCTGCTCTGTCTATAGTCAAGAGTGTCATACCAAGATACAATCATACAGTCACAATCTCTTTGTTTTAATGGGGTGATGCTACCTAATCATTCTTTTTTAGGACACTGTCTTGGTTCAAATCCAATCTTAATACTTGTTATTTATGTAATCTTAGGCAAATCACTTGTATTTTGTAGGCCTCAGTTTCCTCATCTATAAAATGAGAGGGTTGTACTATAGATGACTATGTTTTAACTCTAAATCTATGCTACTATGATCTGCATGTATTCCATGTCATACTATTTTTCTAATTAATGGGATTCTCCAGCACACATCAATACCTGATCTAAAATATTTTTCTTCCTCAAAATTAAGTGTATAGTATTCTCAGTTACATTTCATTGGCATTTTCCTTCCTAATTTTCAAGGTTATTTTAATGGGAAGTGTTACTCTTAACTATCTGATTCATGTTCATTTTACTCATCAACTTTTATTTAGGAAAAATACTTTGATGTTCATGAAGTCCTTTGAACCATTTTATAAGTCATGTTCACCTTTTATCTTTAAATCACCTAGTTACATTTTTGCCAAAGTAATTCAACACTTCAAACAGTCAGCATTAGGAGTAAAATGTAGTATATTTCTGACCTTGATCAATGACACTTCCTGTCCTAGCAAAGTTGTTTTTGGTGGCCTTTGGTTGTCCCCCAAGGAGAGAAACTAATATTAGGCTAATTTGTAAGCTTTAAATTTTTCATTATTATTCCAGGTTATCCTAGTTCAAAATAATTTTATTCTTTCTTTGTGAGTATGGATACTCATATTCTGCTCATAGATAGAAATGTATATATATATATATATATATATATACATATATATGTATATATATATATATATATATATACATACACACACACACATGAGTCTATATATGTATAGACATGTGTGTATGTGTGTGTGTGTGTGTGTGTGTGTGTGTGTGTGTGTGTGTGTGTGTGTATTCCTTGGAAAGCTATAACAAGTATAAAAATCAAACTTCTAGATTCTGGACCTATCAATACAGTTGTAACATGGTTTATATTTCCTCATTTTATAAATTCCTGCAGTTTAACTTTACAGGTCAAATACATTCAACTGCAAACTTTATGTTGATAGTAGGCTCTTATGACACAGATAATTCCAACTGACAGATAATAAAAAATAACTTAATTGACATTAATCAATTCTAAAGGACATCATAAACAATATTAAATATCAATTAAGCTCATCATGCAACCATTTACTTTTAAGCAAATAAATTTTAACCTGTAAAATGCTTTGTCAATGTTCTTAAAGTCTGTTCTAGAGTTCCAACTTGAGCTAAGAAGGTTCTACCATGGTGGGAAGACACCAAGAAAAATATCAACCATCAACCACGTGAGGTTTGCAATGACCGATCTAGTTAAATATGTAATGGCTCAATTTCACCAATGGCAATTGCTAACAGATTGTCTAAGCATGGCAACTCATTCAGTGAAGAAAAAAGTACAAAATGGACTTAAGTCCTGAGCTTCCTCTTTCTGCTTCTGTAGTAATGGAAGAAGAATGGATGAAAAGGATTTAATTTTAATTGATTTTAATTGATTTAATTTTAAATTAATTTAATTTACAAAGTTTTAAAATAATTTACTAATAGTAGCTTTGTACCTCAAATGTGAGATTCTTGTCCAGGGATGAACAAGTGGAAATACTACTAGAGAAGCTGACTTTCATCCTTCTTGACATTCTTTTTTGAAATGAAATCAGAAGATAAAGCAAGTTGTGACGAAAGAGAAGATAACTTACAGGTTCTCCTAGGAATGGCAAATAAAAGGATTGGAAAACTTGATTAAAAGATGCTGTGTTGGGCTTTTAGTGGCTAATTAGTCTACAAAGCATTAATGTTTTAAATTATGTGTGTAGTCCTTAGTCTGGAGACACAAGACATGGATAGGTTAAATGCACAAAGGGTCACTTTCTGGTTAATCCTCCATAAAACACTATTGAAAAGAAAATGTAGCTCTTTGGACATGATGTGTTGTTTATTTCCCTGGAGGATGTTATTATAGACCTTGCTTCATCCTTGCTGTTGAGTAAATAGAGAGATGCACCTATCCAGTCATATACTTGCAGACTGATTGCTTGCATAGATCTTCCCAGAAGCTTCCAAGGACTTAATAGATGTCTCTCTGGAAGAAGAGGTAGTCTTTCTTGAAGTTTGGAGTTTGGTGAGAAGAAGATGAGACCTTGTGATTCTCTCATTAATCCTGAAAGCTTATGGGAGAGTCTACATTTCTATTTAATAAAGGTTGTATGTGTATGTGTGTGTGTGTTAATTATCTGTCTAGCTGCCTCATTGACACAGTTTGTTTCTATTTTGAACTTGACTTTGAGCAACTATACACCCAGCCTAAAAAGAGTCTTAGGAAAAAAACACACTAAGTACAAAAGTCTTATAGATTCTGAGCCAATCAGTACAGTTCTAACATGGTTTGTATCCAATGGCAATAACAAATATTATTTCATAAGAATTTTTAGGTAAGGTGCTTTGAAAACTTTCAATCTGTCATCATCATCATCAATATCAACATTATTTCTATTCCTGTTACTGTCATTAATCAGAAGCATCTTAGTATAGTAGACAGAATGGCAGTAAGAAGGTTCTACCTTCAAGCCCTGCCTCTGACATATACTAGTCGTGTGAACCTGGATGCGTCATGCAACCTCTTACTATTCTGGTCTATCCAAGACTATATACAAGTTGTCTAAAGAGTCTTTCTAAGACTGTAAGTGGCAGAGGAGGCACCCACCTGTTTTGGTAGAGGGAATTTCTATATCTGAGTGCTCCAAGGCCAGCCCCCAATCCTTATACCTAATTTATAGGAAATACATTTACTGGAATGAATTACTGAGTACTTTCTCAGAAGGAAAGACTAAGAAGAACTTGGGAGCTCAGTAATTAATATATCACTAATGGCTTCTCTCAATGAGATGAGCCAAGACATTCTCCAATACATGCGCTTCCTGATGACTGCCAGAGAAGAATGCTATTAGTTCTTTAATATTTCAGAATATATGTGATTACCTTCATCCGACAGCCCCAGAGGTCTGTACAAGAACCCACGGGTAGAAGTTGCAAATAAATAGATTTAGGTACAATATAAGGAAACATTCATTTCCTAACAACTGGAGACACACAGAATGAAATTTCTTTTGCCTTGGGAGACAGCAATTTCTTCAGGTCATCAAACCCTTAGCAGAAAGAGTTCTTGTTAGTCATATATCCACTAAGGCATGGGTTAAACCATATGATGTCAGTTTTCTTCTGCCTCTGACATTCTGTGATTCTACATTCCTAAATAGATTAAACAGTTTTTTTTTAAATTACCTGACTCAAGAAATTAGAGTACAAATGTATTCTATGAGGTAGGTTATATTTTGAACTTACCAATAAGAATATAATTGATATACATTTTTCCTGTTTTATTACAATTTCTAAATATCCTAATAAGACACCAAACAGTGAAAGTATCCTTACTACATATATGCTTGAGTGGAAATACTTCCAAAGTTTTTCCCTTTCATTCAATATTATCCTTTGATTTAAGGTAAATGCTTTTTGTATTGTGAATAATTCCTTTTATTTCTCTCATTTTTATGTCTTCTTATGCACACATCTTATATTCTTTAAAAAAAAATTCAGATTTGCTGGCATATAACTTAAAATATTGGATTAAAATTAAATACATAAAATGTACATCATATTTTATTGATAGCTATTTCTGATGTTGAACTATCCTTGTGTGTCCAGTATGGTATTCTTAATTATAATGAACAGTTTGCTTTTTCTTTAACAAATATTTTCCTTAGAATTTTTGTGTCTTAGACTATAAATTACAGTTGAGTGTCCAATGTGCACATGAATAAGGGTGTTTATGCATTGGGGATTTTCTACAGGTTTGGGGAATCTGATGCCTCAAGGTCACATGTGGTCTTCTACGTCCTTGGGTGCAGTCTTTTGATTGAGTGCAAGTTTTACAGAGCAAATCCTTTTATTAAGGGGTTTTGTTCTGTGAAGCTTGGATTCAGTTAAAGAACCACACTTGAGGACCTAGAGGGCCACATGTGGCCTCAAAGCCACAGGTTCCTTAACCCTCTGCCTATGCTGATGGAATCACAGGCACAGAAAAAGAAAAAAAACAACATTCCTTAGGAAAAATGATCTGTAATCTTTTTTAGAGATAATCTTCATCACTTTTTAAACTCAATGCTGTATTTGTCTGATAAAAGGTATTGACTACTATTTCATTTTCTTTTTTTATTTATGCAAACTCTATACAATAAAGGAATTATTTGCTTACTGATAATTTGGAAGAATTCATCTGTCATTTTTTTTGTACTGCAATTCTTGGATAACTTGTTTTAGAGTCTATATACATACTTCATTTGCTTGTTTTTGTATTACTTTCTTTAAAAACATATATTTATAGCTAATCACTAACTTCTTTTAAGAAAATATAGTTCTGTGTAGCATTACTTACTATTATACTTCATTTTTTTGTGATCTTTCATTCAGAATGCATAATTTTGATGATTTTCATTTTTCCCTCCCTTGGGTTAAATGCTGATGATGTTTTTGCCAATTAAAAATAAAGAGCATGAACAAGAAGACTTCAGGGAGGCCTGGAAAGACTTATATGATCTGATGCTGAGCGAAAGGAGCAGAACCAGGAAAACTTTGTGCACAGCAGCGACCACAGTGTGCGAGAGTTTTTTCTGGTAGACTTGGAACTTTGTAATAA
>CM053770.1:217216979-217246087 GCA_028658325.1 Potorous gilbertii
ATAAAATCTTAATTTTAAGGAAGTGATTGTAGAACATTTATAAATAAATAAAATAAAAAAAATAAAAAAATAAAGAGCACCTGATCTTACTTTCAATTCAATTGTTATTTTGTTTTCTATCCAATTTATCTATTTTTCTTTTTTTCCCCTCTCAAAACAAATAATGGCAAAAGCAATAAAATTAATTCACTTTTTTCCTTTTCTGATTTATTAATGAGAATAGAAATTCACCTCTAGGAATTACTTTGACTACATCCAGTAGATTTTCATATGTGGTGTTATTTTTTTGGCATTGTCTTTCTAACATTCTCTTTGTTTCTCATTTCTTTTTTATTCTAATAATGTTTAGTGTCTCTTTTCTATTTTGAAGTTTTATACTAATTTTGCTCTTATTATTGCTATTTAATTGTTGGCATTGTGGCCTGATAATATAGTATTCTGTTTTCTTTTGTATGTACCCTATGATTTAACCCAATCATGTCAAATTCAAATAAATCCCTGTGGGTTCCATGTTGGCATAGAAAACCTCAAATTTACATTATCTATGTTGTATCATATTTTTATTTTTTTGTTGAACATTTCCCAATTACATATTAATATGGTTCTAGTAGTACTCAGGAGTTTTTGCTGGTCACTTAAGCTTGATACTTCTGACTAGGATATGGTTATCCTTTATGAGCATTCCATATGAGCTTGAAAGGAATCCCATATGTATTTGAGTGGATAGAAAGGTAACCTTGACTTAAAGTCTCCCCTCTGACATATACTGACTAGCTCTGTAACTTGGGATAAATCAAGTAACCTTTCAGTTGTCAAGGCAACTCATTAATACTCTAAGTTGCTGTATCTCTAGACATTTTTTTCTCACCTGAGAGCCACTATATCAATGAAATCACAGATATGGTCATTACTTAACCTTCTTTTGAAAAGAATGTATTTCCTGATTTTCTCTCTATAAATGTGAATTTCAATATAATTAATAAGCATTTAAAATTTGTAGAAAATGAAGTTTTTGCTTAATAGAATATGTGGTAAGTATTTACTCAATTTCAAGTAAAGGAATTCATTTTTCACAAGTCTGAGAAGACAATTAAGTAAAATTGAGTATTAAGAGACATCATAATAGAATGGCTAGAGAGTTGGCCTCAAAACCAGGAAGAACTAGGCTCCAATTCACTACAGAGTAGATACAATCCTTACTAGTACAGTTGGTGCCAAGAAGATCAGAAGTCAGGTTAAAAAATGAATAGGGTCATGGTATCCTGAAAATTGAAAACAATTAAAATAATTTTCATGTTATATGGCTGAAAAGTACCTCATCTATATCTAATTATTTTTTGAGGGGAGATGGAGTGAAAAGAACATTAGATGGAGCAGCTAGGTGCCACAGTGGATAGAGTATTGAGTCTGGAGGACCTGATTTCAAATTTAGTAAGCACCTACTATGTGCTGTGGCACTGTGGTAAACACTAAGGATACAAAGAAAGGAAGAAAAAAATTGTCCTTGTTCAGGAGGAATTCACAAAGTAATGGAGGAGACAACATACAAACCACTGTTCAAACAAGATATACGCAGGATAAATTGGAGATAATCAACAGAGGGAAAGCAGTAGCATTAGGGGGGATGGATCAGGAAGGGCTTCTTGAGAAAGGTGGGACTTTAGCTGGGACTTGAAGCAAAGTAGGAGGTAGAGATGAAAAAGGAGAGAGATCCAGGCACACGAGGCAGCCAGTGAACATGCATGGAGATGGGAGAGGAAGTGCCATGCTCATAGAACAGCAAGGAGCCATTGGATAGCAGTATATCTGGAGGGGAGTAAGGTGTAGAAAAACTGGAAAGGTAGGAAAGCGCTAGGTTATGAAAGGCTTTAAAAGCCAAACAGAGGATATTATATTTGATCCTGGAGGCAATAGGCAGTAACTGGAATTTATTCAATGGAGGAGGGAGGGGGATAGGGTAAGAGTTATGCTTTTGGAAGACCAGTTTGAAAACTGTGTAGAGGATTGGCTGGGGTGGGTAAAGACTGGAGGCTGGGAAACCAAGCTTATCAAAGCATCTAAATTCTCTACATTTCTACTGTCTCATTCTTAAATGGACATGTTCCCTACTTCCCAGCATTACAAATGAGATGTTTGTGAAGTCCTTTGTAAACCTTAAACCACTTTATAAATGCTAGCTACTATCATTACCACTATCCCCTGCTTGTTTCTAACAGATGACTTAACTTGAAATTTTCTGACTACGACTGTGTGATAAAAACTTGTTCAATTCACCTGTTCTACTCCTTTAAACCTCACGATTTAGTCTCCCTGCTTGAGCCTATTTCCAACATTGCCAAATCCTTGTCCATCACTACCCTTTTCACTTTCATTGCAAACTTGTCTCAGACCCTCATTATCTAGTTTAGGTCAGTCATCCTGGGGCATTTTCACTGGCCATTGACGGAGCTTGGAATTTTCTCTCTCCTTATCTCCATCTCTTGTATTCTCTGGCATCCTTCTTCTATACTATTTCACTTGGTGATCTCATCAGCTGCCATGAATTTAATTACCATCTCTATGCTTAAGATGTTCAGCTATACCTTTCCTATCTCACTGACCTCCAATTTTCCATCTCCAGCTGCTTTTTCAGACATCTTAAACTGGATGTCCAGTAGAGATGATAAACTCAACATGTTTAAAATGGAATTTTGAGAAAATATTTCCTCTTTAAATGTTCTCACCCATTCCTAACTTCCATATTACTATTAAGGGCATCATTATCAAAGTCCCAGGCTCAAAACTAGAGGTGTCATCCTCAATTTCTTACTATTTCTCTTCCTCTATATATAATCAGTTGCAATAGCTGTCCATTTAATTTTTAAAACTTCTCTCAAATACCACCCCCAACCTTCTCTCCTCTGATGTTCCCACCACCCTGATGTAAGCCCTCATCACTTCATGTTTGGACTATTACAGTAGCCTGCTGGTGAGTCTGCCTGTTTCAAGTCTCTCCCCACTCCAATCCATCCTCCATTAAGCTGTCAAAATTAGTGCAAGTCCAATCATGCCAAAACCTTTACTCAATAAGCTCTAGTGGTCCCCCCATTGCCTCCAGAATCAAATACAAAATCCTCTATTTGGCATTTCTTAAGGGTAGACCCTTAAGAAAATGTTTATTGGCTGACTTCAGGTCCCAGTTAATATCCCACTTTCTACAAGAAACCTTTATGATCCCCATTAATGTTGACATTAAATGATTATCTTCAGATTATTCTGTACATAGATTGTTAGTACAAAGTTACCTGCTTGTTGTCTCCTCCATTAGATTGTGAATCCCTTGAGGGCAGCAACGTTCTTTTGCCTTTTATTTTATTCCCTGAGGCTTAGTACAGGGTCTGGCATTTTGCAGGCATTTAACAAATGCTTGTTGGCTAACAGATCTTCCTATCTTAGATCTGTCTTCTCCCTAACAGATGCATCATCTGCCTAATGCACTCACTCTACTTGCCTCATTCCTCTCTTGAGAAAACTCAGTGCTTGATAGCAAAGGAAAAGTATAAACTTCTATGACTAACTTTAAAACCTTTTCACAACCTGGCTTCAACCTATATTCGAAGACTTACTTATAATTTTTCCTTTATCCCGAGAGAAATGATTATTAATTACCAATGATTTGGGGAGATCCAGGCTTGCCTCCTTTCTCTGAAGTCCTGATTTAAGAAGTTCTGATTCTTGAAGGACATTACTGATAACAAGATTGGATTAACTTTCTTGTTCAGATCCCACCCTCGTGGGGAAGCCTTTATACATTACTCAGGTTTGGGTGGAGATAAATTCTTTGAATGGATTGTCCAAGACTGGGTGTAACTTAGAAGTAAATGACATAATGAAAGTTCATTTGAATAGGTTCGACTTCCCTCCCCCCCATTGTAACATTCATTTTCTCATTAATTGTTATCAGAGTTGATTGCCACCTTGGTAACAACTCACTCCCAACGGGCATATAAGCCCTGAGCCTGCTACCATGATTGTCTTTGACTAAGAGACAGCCAAATGACCATTCTTTTATCAAAAGGCTGCCATTATTAATAAAACGATTAAATTACCTAGCAATTATGTTTCTTAAACCTTTAAATGCCACAATACTATGGATGTTCCAACAAATTGGACTATTTTTCCATCCTGTACCCACTCCAATTTTCATTCTGCTGTTCTCATGTCCATGCCTTCTTTTGTGTCTGGGAACCAACTCCCCTCAGTCCTATATCAATCTGTTAGAGTATCTCCTGCTCTCTTTTAAAGGTTCAGCCTGGCTTCCATCTACTATATGAAGTCTTCCCTAACTCTGAATTTTCCTTCGTCAAAATGTTCTGAGCGCTTTGTGTGAGGATCTGTCTTGGATTTATGATTCTATTTAGTATCACATTTTTCCATACCTTGCCATTTCTATGTTCAGCATGTCTTTCATGTGCATACCCTTCTCTGCCACAGCCACCACCATGGCCCCTCACCATGTGAGTTCAGGCCCCCATCACCTCTCATCTGGTTTATTTCAAGAGTTGTCTATTTGGCCTCCTTGCCTCAAGGTTCTACCTGCTCCAACTCATCTTCTATAAGCTAATAAAGCGACTTTCCTAAAGCACAGATCTGACTATGTCATTTCCCCTACTCAATAAATTCTATTGACTCTCACTGGCATAAGGAGCAAATAAAAGCTCCTCTGTCTTCCACTCTTTCTTTACAACTTTGTCTCTTCCTACCTTTCCATATGTCTCTTTCCTACCTTCCTACCTTACTCATTACTCCTCTCTGTGGTCTAGACATACTGATCTATGTTCCGCTTTTCCCCCACAACATTCCATCTCTTATCTCCAAGGTTTTGTACTGGCTGTTCCCCATGCCTAGAATGCTCTCCCTCATCTCTTCCTTCTGGAATCTCTGACTTCCTCCAAAACTCCACCCAGATTCCACCTTCTGCAGGACCCTGTTGCAGTTTTTTTAATTCTTTTTACATATATTCTGTACACACTTAGAGATATATGAGCTGTCTACCCTCTTAGAATGTAAACATCTTTAGAGGAAAACTCATTTCATTTTTCTTCATATCCCTAACACTTAGCACAGTCTCTGGCACATAGGGAATAGGTGCTTAGAAGGCAATTAAGTGGTAAAGTGGGTAAGGCACTGGGTATGGAGTCAGGAGTTCAAATCCTGCCTCAAATACTTGTTAGCTGTGTGATCCTGGGCTTGCACTTAACCTCTTTCTGCCTCAGTTTCCTCAATTGTAAAATAGGAATAATCAATGCAATATTGCAATCAGCTGATATTTGTAAAGCACTTAACATACTGCCTGGTATGTAGTAGGAGCTTAATAAATGATGGTTTACTCCTTTCCTCAGGAAATGCTTATTAAATGAATTCTACCTCCTGACTAAGTTAACAGACATGAAGTACCCTGGAAAGCATAAAACTTTACATAAATATAAGATATTATTATTGTAATAAGGTAAGAAAGTCAACCAAGAAGCTTAAAAATTACAGAAGATAATTTATAAAATGAATCAACTACTTGTAGCTAATTGAATTCACTTTACCTAGAGAGTTTGTGAATGTAATTAGAAATTAACAAAAAAAGATGCGCAGGCATTTTTGCAATGCCTTCTAGTTCTGGTTTTGTAAATTGTTGAAGTATAACATATTTGGCATCACCAGTTTGGGACTGACTAGGATCTTAAGAGGTTGAATTTTGCAGATGAGTGAACTTAAATGAAATAATAACTAGCATTTTTATAGTTCTTTAAAGGATTCAGGTAAAGTATTATCTCATTTTATCCACACTATAACCCTGAGATGTAGGTACAATTATTATGCAATTCTGCAGTCACAGAGGCAGACAAAGATTAACTGACATGTCCAGTGCCATACAGGTTTTAAGTATCTAAAGTGAGACTTGAACTTAGGTCTTCCTGACTCCAAGTCCAATGCCGTATACAATGTACTATATCATGCTTCCTTTTCTCTCTCCTCTCCAATGTTAAGAAATTAGTAGAAGCAGCATTGATAGTCAGACTGAAGAGCTAACTTAAATAAGATGTTATTATGAAGACCATCGATGCAAGTCTATGCTCAGTACAAATTCTTTTCTCATCTCTAGACTAAGAGTTTCTTTCTAACTGTCTTCCCTTTTAAAATGTACATTTCAAGAGTAAAGGGCATCATCACCCATGAAAAGGATTCTTCCCCATTGAACAGTAAAAAAGATCTTGGATCAAATAGCTCTTAGACTTAATGATTTCACAAAGACAAGAACCAATTATAATTGGAGTCAGTTCTCAGCCTTTATGGCATCATAAAAAAAGGTGTCTGTCTAGAAGGATAATACATTTGCATATACAAGGTAATTCTCTTCTCCACTGCATCAGCTTTCCCAATGAGTACAGTAAGAGAAGTCCATTTTTAGGGTCTGGTTGAATATAGAATAAAGATTGCTTGAATGAGTGATTGATTGTTGACATTGAACTGAAATTTCTTCCCCTATACATTCCCCTCTTTGGTCTTAGTTCTTTAAAATAATAAAAGAAACAAGGATCTATAATTTCATTGATATACAGAATTCTTAGACGTGGAAATTCTTTCTATCAATGCTAGTCAACATCTACTCTGCTACTTAGTTCTAAAGAATGATGTTAGAGAGTCTTTGAGAGGTTGTGTCCTGCTCAGAGCAAGGAAGTGACTTTTCTTCAATTTATAGCCTTTGCTAACTGCCTAGAGAGAACCGAATAAAAAGAGAACAGTTCTTTTTAGAGTTCCCCCAGTGGAATAGGTGGATGACAATCATTAGTTTCAATGGCTATGACGGTGGCTGAAGTAGGTACTGTGGAGTAATGAGTGCTTGGTCAGATAGCAATGATGCCAAGGTCATCCACTGCATCTGGGGCCATCACCAGTCATCCTGACTTTTGTCCTATCACTGTACTTGGAAGAGGGAGTGAGGCTGATGACTTTGTGCAGCTCTGCCTCACTTCAATCCAATCCATGAGCAAGTCAAGATATCATCCTATGATGTCATTGGTACTCTTTGAAAAGGAAGGATGGAGAACAACATCATGAAAAAACTGAAAGTTTAAATCACTTTTGGCCAGGTCATATGTAGAGTAGATGTCAGAGATGAAATTTGAGTCTGCATCTTCTGCTTCTAAAGCCAGTTCTCTGTGATACCAGGCTACCTCTCTACCATCACTACCACCAAAAATTACTACTAGTAGTAACAGTGATGATGGCTGTGGTGATCATAGTAAATGTAAGAGCTAAGCAAAATAAATTTATTTTCTTTCCCCAATTACTGTCCTTCAACTATTTGAAGAAAACAATTATCTCTACCTCTTCTTTTCCTGTGGCAGCTAGGTGGTACAATGATCAGAGTGCTAACCTTGGACTCAGGAAGACCTGAGTTCAAATCTGACCTCAGATACTTACCAGCTGTATTACCCTGGACAAGTCACTTAACTCTGTTTGCCTCAGTTTCCTTACCTCTAAAAATGAGCTGGAGAAGGAAATGGCAAACGACTCTACTATCTTTGCCCAAAAAGATTCCCAGATGGGGTCATGAGGAATCAAACATGATTGAAATGACTAAACAAAAACAGCAAAAATCTCCTTCTGTCTATATAACCCAAATTCCTTAAAATCATATTCACTGTCCCCAGGAAATTGGCTTGACTATTTGAGAAAATTACAATAATAGACCTTCTTCCTTCCCCACCAAAAAGGTGAACTGTCATATTTGAAGGTCAATATCATTACTGAACCAGTATATGACTTTGAACTGCATCAAGAGAGACATGACTTCTAGGAATCAGAAGGTAATTATCCCACTGTACTCTGTCCTTATCAATTTTTAATCAGAGTATCATGTTCATTTCTAGACAACATGGTTTAAAAATCACACTGATAAGCTGGGTAATGTCCAGAGGAAAGCAACCAGGATTGTGAAGGGTCTATGATAACCATTAGATTGTGATCTCCTTGAAGGAGGATACTGTCTTTTGTCTCTTTTTGTATCCCCAGTGCTTAGCATAGTGCCTAGCACAGAGTAGACCCTTCATAAATCCTGACTGATTGATTGATCAGTGGAAGGAACCAGGCATGTTTAGCCTAGAGAAGGGAAGACTCAAGGAGAACATGAGAGAAGAGATTACTCTCATTCTGTTTGGTCCCACAGAGAAGAACCAAGGACAATATGGTGGAAGTCTCAAACAGGTAAATAGAGTCTTGATGTCAGGAAAATACTTCTTTACAGTCAGAGCTGTCCAAAAATGGAATGGGCTTTCTCAAGAGATAGCAGGCTCCTCTTCCTCAAAAGTTTTCATGCTGTGTCTATTTGTTGGTTACATTACAATGGTGATTTCTTTTATTAGGAATTGAACTAGATGCCTATTGAAGACCCTTTCAACTCCCAAAATTCTGACTCTGTGATTCAGTGATCTTTGAGTCAGTCTGTACTAGGAGACAGGGTGCTAGTCTTGGAGTCAAGGAGACTTGGGTTTCAAACAGTTATTTGTTGTGTGATCCTAGGCAAGTCACTTAACCTTGTGTCCTCAGTTTCCTCATCAGTCAAGTGGAGAAAATAAACACACATAGTTCTTGGTGAGGATGACATTCAATTAAATAAATATTTATTAAGCACCTGCCATATACAAAGCACTTTACTATGTATACCTTATCCTCAAGAATTTGTATTATACTGGTTGATATAATGCAATAAAATGAGATATTTGCAAACCTTAAGGTCAGTATCAATTATTATTTCAGAAGCTTGGTAAAATGCCTGGAATTCTGAGGGGAACTGGTTGAGGGAGGAAGGGTTTAGAGACAGGAGCTGGGAAAGCCTCCCTCCCACAGGCATGTCTCTGCCACAGCCATTGATTTAAAGTGGGTGGGAGGATCACTGGAACATTGTACTTGGCTTCCTTTTCCTCTCACGTGCAGTCCAAAAGCCCCTGTTGTCACTGCCAGAAGCTACTTCCTCTTACTTGTCTCTCTCCAGCTTGGCTCTTCTACTCCTGCTTGCCCCTCTCCAGACTCAACATTCAGACCATGGTGGGTACCCAGTTCTATCTAGGGAGCTGTGTGGGAAACAATTGGATCCACTAACTGGGCTGAACTTGAGCAAAATGTCATTAATCCCACCAAGATCAAACTGAGCCAATGACTCATATGTCTTTTTTTGTTCAAGTGGTTTTCCTTGTTATGAAATAACAGTCCATGGGGAAAACGGACAACTGTCCTGACCCCAAAAGGTGTATTTCAAGCCAAGCACATTCTAAAGCATGATCGTTATCCCTGTAGCTCAGAGGACCTGGATTAAAATTCCACCTCCGATGTGGGTGACCTTGGGGAAAGGAGGCCCCCTGGAACTTGGCTTCCCCATCTGTAAAATAGATGACCTTTGAGGTCTCTTTCAGGTCTAAAGCTAAGATTCTTTGATATGACTTTGGAAAAAAATATAAAACAAACAAACTGAGAATGGATCTATCTCTAGAAGGCAAAACTAGTGGTAAAGGTAGGCACTTTCCCCACCACCCTCCTCACCTCACCTTTGCCTCTTAAAATCTTGAATTTCCTTCAATGCTCAGCCCAGGTACAACCTCTTGAGTGAAATCTTTCCTGATTCATTGAGTCATGAATTCCTTCATTCTCAAATTATCAGCATATTTATTGGATTACATGGCAGATTCTCCCTGGAGGATGAAAACACCTTGAGGGCAAGTCCTTTTTTTTTTCTCTACTTGTATCCTCCAGCACCTGACACAACAATTGGAACATAGTAGGGGCTTGCAAATGATAGTTGACTTGTATTCTGCTTCGTCTAAGAAAGAAACGCTAATGAGTATAAACTTCTTAAAGACAGGGACTGTCTTTAGCCTCTTTTTGTATCCCTAGAGCTTAGCACACAGTCTGTCACCCTTCTCCAAATTCATCCAATTCAGTAGCAAAATAGAAGTCAGAAAGTAAAGAAAGGAGAATCTATACCAGACAATAGAATGAAAGGAGCTTTCCCACTAGGAGCCCAGTAACTAAGCTGAACCAAGACAGAGACCCAGATCTCATCCAAAAAAACCTCCCTGAAGTACCTAGCGTAGTAAGCTGGAAATAGGGACAAGATGGAAGCTGCCAGCTCCTCTCATATCTTCCCAAAGTCATATCTTCAGCAACTTGAAATGGGTTGGCCTCATCCACTTTCCTTCTCAAACATGGAAACCAGAAGAAGCGTCTGAAATGACTTCAGAGCCTAAATTGACTCTTAGACTCAAAGAAGGTCCTAAAAAATCTCAAGAATTCTCCTCTCCCTCACTTCACAAATCAGGTCATTCGTCTACACCAATGAGAAAACAGCTTTGAAAATGGGGTTAAAGTTATGTTACAGAGGAAATTCTGTTTCAGGTCTGCTTTAAACTGGGCAACTAATGAGGTCCTTACCTTCTTTGAAACTGTGATTTTGTGTGTCAAGGTGATCCCAGAAACTACAAATGTTTTAAAGTACCTGGATAATTAAAACTAGAATAGCTTTAAAATTTTTAGTAAATACTTTGCTATCTGAGAAATGAAATCTATAGCATTCTCCCGATTTGCCTTTTTAGCAATGCTGTGAAAACTCTTATCATGGTCTCAGCATTTTCATTTGTAAAATGAGGAGATTACATAAGATGATCTTTGAGATCTTTTCTATCTTTAAATCTATGATCCCCTGTTCCCTTTATGCAATTAAGGTATTGAATAAAGTTATTACAGTGAAATATAATAATGAAATATTGAAGGGTAGAGAACGCAGAATTTTTCATCACTAATGGAAAGCAAGGCAAAGAACGTTGGGGACACTTGTGAGCTATGATTTCAAGGGGATGTTGCCTCAATAAGTGATTCAAACTTGGAGCTTTCTGGGGTCCCTATTACTAAGAAGTAATCTTAGTCCACAAGAATTTGTTAAGAATTTGATACTATGTGTCAGGCAGTGTGCTAAGGGCTGGGGATACAAAGAAAGCAAAGAGAACATTTTGGGCTTGGGAAACAGTCATCAATCAATCAGTCGATTAATCAATTAATCAATAAGCATTTATTGTCTGCTATGTGTCAGGTAATGTGTTAAGGTCTGGGGATTCTAGGAAAAATAAAAACAGTCCCTGTCCTCAAGAACCTCACATTCTAATGGGAGAGATATCATGTAAATAAGTAGATACCAACAACATCGGTGCTCGCGTCAGATAGGGTGCTGTGCTCATTGAGCAAAGCAGAATTGAGACAGCACAAAGCAAACGTAGGATGCACAAATTTGGAATATCCACCCCAAATATTCACATGGATTGCCTGTGCCCAACCTGTGGTAGAGCATTCTGAGCTCGTATTGGTCTGATCAGTCACAGTCGGATACACTGAAATTTTACTTTATCATGGTGATGTCATTTTGGTCCTCTTTGAAGACAAGGATAACAGCCACAAAATAGAGGGAAAGTTATCTGAAAAAGGAAGGTACAAGCAACTGGGGAAACTGAAATGGCCTCTCAGAAAAGATGGAATTTAAGCTGAATCTTGAAAGAAGTCCTGAGTTCTAAAAATGCAAATGGAATATTCTAGGTATGGGAAAAAACATCAATCAATCAATTGATTAATCAACAAGCATGTGTTAAGTGCTTACTTGACAAATTATGACAGTTTGGATTTCAGATTTTTAAAAATTATTTCTCCTCAAAATTTAATGTAATGCTTAATGTTTTACCATTGCTGTGATCTCAAATTTTAAGAGGCCAGCCTTGTAAAAAGCAGGTTATTTGTTTAATCTAAAACCTTTTTTTCTTCTAGTTATCATAAAAACCTATTCACACCATCATAGAGAGGAAGACACTTTAGAGGTCATCTAACTCAACATCCTCATTTTACAGATGAGGAAACAGGAAAGTTAAGTGATTTGTCCAGGGTCACACAGCTATTAAATGAGTAAGGTGGAATTTGAACTAAGGTCCTCCTGATTCCAAATCTACTACCCTACCCCAGTTCAACTCTTTCTCCATCTACTTACCATGAGGGATGACTTTGCTTGAGTTTGTTCTCTGGACAGGTGATTCCCTGAGTGGGATATCTATTTCTTACAAGAGGGACTTTTTTTTGGTATCAATTTTTCTTAATCACCATCACTTTGCACAGTGCATAGCACACAGTAAGCATTTATTAAATGCTCTATCTATCCATCTGTCTCTCTATCTTTCTTCCTTTTTTTCTGTTTTGACTCAGTCTCAGTGCAAAGAATGTTAGAGAATGCATATAAATCTTTTCAAAAGAATAAATGTAGCCAGAGTGATAACTCACATTTTAATGGATCTTTAAGGTTTTATAAAGTCCTTTCCGATGATGTAAATTATGTCAGTAATGTCTCCATTTTACAAAGAGTCTAACAAGATCCCAGAGGATAAGAGATTTGCTCAGGGGTAATGGAAACAGTAAAGGGTTAAATCTAGGACTCAAACTTGGGTCATCAAATTGCAAGACGAGTACTCTATCTATTATACCACACAGTCACTAAGGTAAGTTTAAAATGCCCTAGACTCACACGTTGCTTGTCATTGTGAGTCTATTTTTATAGACTCTGATTCAGTCTTTCCTTTCTCACAAATGTCTGACACAGGGTTTAGTCACTACCATCAAAATGATCATTTACACATTTAAATTTCATGGGCAAGTGCTTTCATCTTGTATCACTAACCAAATTCATCATAAATAGGTTTGACTGGGTTATCACTATTTTTTAAAGAAATTCAAACAGTTGCTTTCAATTAATTTGTTATTAAGAGTACTTTTTAGATGTATACTAGATCCTAGATTGGAAAATACCTTTCATATATGCCATAAAATCACTGTCTTCCTTTGTCTCCCATCCAAAATAATCTATGCCTCCCTATACTGCCATATTGGTATCTAATGTCTCACTTTAACTTTATCCCAAAATTCAGTTACATGAGTCATATCCTCATCAACTCCTTACTGCATAAGTCTGTAAAATGGGGGATAGGATGGATTTGATGACTTCCAGCTCAAAAATCTATATTCTTAATCTGACGAATAAGGAACAAGATGCAACCTTCATGTTAGAAAGAAGACTGTAAGAAACAATTATCCAATGGACTCATGACACAAACTTGACTCTAAACTTGAATTTAAGCCTCTAACTACTAAACTTTCATTCACTTTTTGTCTTGATCATTGGTCAGGCTCATGCTCTCAAGCTGAATTTTCTATCTGGAACTATAGCATCAAGAGAGAGGTATGTGTGTGTGAGTGTGTGTATGTGTATGTGTGTGTGTGTATGTTTATTTAATGCTTTATTAAAGACAGTGTGGCATAGTAGAAGGAGAGCTGGCCTTGAAGGCAGGAAGACATAGGTTCAAGTCTTGTATCTGATGTCCTGACCATGTGACACTAGACAAGTCATTTTACCTCAGTGTTCTAGTCAACTTGCTAAGACTCTAAGTTTGTAAGGTGCTGATCTGAATTAGTAGGAGTTTCCTCGCTTTGAATTTCCCAATACTAACAAAACCACAGACCTAGTCCTTATCCCTTTAATGTTTTATTGGAACTTTTTAATTTCTACACCCTAGTCTAACTAATCCTTCTCCACTTGCCCCATTCTCATAGAACCATTTCTAATGGCAAACAACAGGGTTGAACAAAGTCAAATGGCATACCAATTAGCAGAATATTCAACAATTCATATCTGTGCTCTCCTGCCTCTGTGTGTGCATCCTTCATTACCAAAGAAGACCATGCTATCAGAGAAATGATGACATGACTTGCACTTGACTTTGTTTTGAGTGAGGGAGGGCTGTGCAGGTCACCAGCCTCACTTCTCCAGAGCCATCTGAATCCAGTGACCAGATATTCAGCAGGATGACTGGAGATGACCCAGGATGAGCAATTGGGGTTAAGTGACTTGCCCAAGGTCACACAGCTAGTGAGAGTCAAGTGTCTGAGGTGAGATGTGAAGTCAGGTCCTCCTGACTCCTGCACTGGTACTCTATCCACTGCACCACCTAGCTGCCCCTCCTAATGAAAGGAAGGAAGTGTGTTTCATCATCAGTTCTCTGGAATAAAGATTAGATTGCTCGCAATCTGAATTGTGAAGACTTTTAGTGTTGTTATTTATGTTATTGTAATCAATAGTATAAAGTTTCCTGGTTGTGCTTTCTTCATATTCAAACAGTTCATCAGAGTCTTCCTATGATCATTGTAATTCCTCAGATTTATTCTTTCTTATTAGTACAAAAATACTCCTCTGTATGTGTAGGCATAGATAGATAGATAGATAGATAGATAGATAGATAGATAGATAGATATTCATTTCTCATTCCCTGGTAACTCAAGTTAAGCCAATAACTTTCCATTTTATGAGCTAAAAATGTTCTAAAGTTCTCTTGATTATAGCATCATTAACCAGACTGATTATTTTGTAAAAATCCCTAAGTTCCCCAAGTCAGTTGCAACACACTGGGACAACCCTAAGATAATCTTTATTTCTCCAAGTCAGTTCTGAAGTTTATGCTTTCTGCTAATTCAGTGTATGGATTTCAGTGGTTACCAGTGATGACTGAAGAATTATCTAAGATGATTCTAACACAAAGGATCCTCATTCAATTAATTAAATATTTCTCAATGACACTTCCCCCTTTTGAATGACTTCTTTCTGAAAGATAAAGAAGTCATAGTAAAATGCAACAACAACAGTAAATGTTCTTTATGGATATGCAGCCAAACATTCATTTCCAAGATGCGTCTTTTCCCCAAGGATCTATTCTCATCATATTTGAATAAATATTTTCCATCTTTCAAAGCTATTTCCTCAAAACAACCTGTGAGGTAGATAAATTAATGAATGGAAAAAGCATTTGTTCAATGCTACTATATACAAAGAGTGTTAGAGATACAAACGGAAAAGTAAGACTGACCTGCTTTCAAGGAGTTCTCACTCTCCTAGGATATAACTACCACCAATTTAGAACTGCAAGTGACCTCAGAGGTCATCTACTTCAACACTGACCTTATAGTGAGGTCCAGAGAGGTCATAGGATCATCTGATGATAGATTTGGGGTTGGAAGGGAACTTCAAAGTCATCTAGTTCAAGCTCTTCATTTTACAGATGGGGAAACTGAGGTTTAGAGCGACTAGGCTCTTTGCATAGATCATCAAGGAAGCAAGCAGCACATCTGGACTTTGTACCCCAGCTCCTCTACCTCAGAATTTAAGAATGGGATGAGTTCTTAGCAGCCAGTTAGCCCAACGTATCCACAGAAGGAATCCTCACTAGGTTTTAATCAAGAATGGGCCGACTATTCTCTGATTGCAGACCTCCAAGAGGGAGAATTCATCACCTCTCTCAGGGAATATGTCACACTCTTATACATCTCTCATTATTGGGAAGTTTTTCTTTTTTTCTTGACATCAAGACCAATTTTGCTACTTTGCAACATTACTATTAGTTCTTCATTCTGAGGCCAAACAGAATGAATTTGACCCATCAACCCCATGGCAAGTTTTCAAATACTTATAGACATCTATGATGTCCCCCTCAGTGCTTTCTTCTCCAGAGTAAAAATACCCACTTCCTTCAGCTAACCCTCCTATAACATGGACATCACCTTCCTGGTTGTTCTACTCTGGACACTGTCCAGAAAATCAATGTCCTAATATCATTCTTAAACAACTGTGTTGAATTAAACATAGTAATACACTTGAGGTCTGCCAATAGTAGAACGTTGTTGTTCCATGATGCCTGACTCTTTGTGACCCTTTTTTGCAGGTTTTCTTGGCAAAGATCCTAGAGTGGTCTGCCCATTTCCTTCTCTAGCTTATTTTACAGATGAGGAAACTGAGGCAAACAGGTTTAAGTGATGTGCCCAGGGTCACACAGTTAGCAAGTATTTGAGGCTGGATTTGAATTCAGATCTTCTTGACTCCATGGCCAGAGGCTCTATCCACTGTACCACCTAGCTGCAAGTAGACTGGGACTATCCCAGCTGTGTCTTCCTGGCAGCTTGCCCCTTGGTTTGGCTGCCACATCTTGCTGCTGACTCAGAGGGGCTTTCACTCCACTAAAACCCCCGGATCATTTCCAGGTAAAATGATTTGTCCACAATCACACGAGTAGCAGGTGGTAAAACTGGAGTTTTAACCAAAGATTTTTGACTCTAAATCCAGCACTGTTTTCTGCCATATTAAGATTTTAACAGGAAATGATAATAACTAGTATTTAACTAGCATTTATAGAGCACCTACTCTGTTCTAGGCACCATGGTAAGTGCTTTATTAGCAGCACCTCATTCTATCCTCACCACAGCCATAGGGGGCAGATGTCATTACTATCTGCATTTTACGGAAGAAGAAACTGAGGCCAACAGGTTCAGTGACTTGCCCAAGGTCACACAGTCAGTTAATGTTTGATACCAGACTGGAATTCTGACCCAGTGGTCTATCCCACAGTCTATCCAAAATAATTCAATTCAACAAATATTCATGGAGCACCTACTCTGAATAGATCAGCTTTCTGGGTTCCTGGAGAGGAGAAAAGATAGATAGATGATAGATTGATAGATAGATAGATAGATACAGACACACACACACACACACACACACACACACACACACACACACACACACACATATATATATATATATATATATATATATATATATATATATATATATATATTTTAAAATATATCCTTGTAGTCATCAACCTCACAGTCTAGTAAGGGAATAAGTCACATACAGTAAGAATCTATAACTCATAACAAGTATATCAGAAAGGACATTTGCACCGTTGTATGTATCTAAGATGGTCTTTGGAGAAGGAATAGAAACCCAATAGGTTAAGTGGTTGAGGGAGGGTAATCCAGATAGGAAGCACCATTGTGCAAGGAGACAACCAAGCAGGGGATACTCTAGAGAAAGAATTCTTGTTTAGTTGAAGCATAGACTGTACTGGAGAGTTGCTTGATGTTGGGAATGGAAAGGTGGAGTAGTCACCAACAAGAGCTTTGGAAAGTGAATAGTTTGGAGTGAAAAGTTGGAGAAGGACGGGCACACTAGTGCATTGTTGGTAGAGCTGTGAATTGGTCTCACCATTCCAGAAAGCATTGGAGAATTATACTAGGAAATTGTCTAAACCATCCAAACCTTTAATTCAGAAATCCAGCTGTTAGATATATGCTCCAAAGAGGTTAAGCACAGAAAAAAAATCCTTCATGATAGTACTTTTTGTAATAACTATGATCTGAAAATGAATTAACTGGTCTTCATTTGGGTAATGCCTAAACAATTACTGTCCATGAATATAAAAAGATACTACTGTACCCTAAGAAATGAAGAACATGAATATAAAAAGATACTACTGTACCCTAAGAAATGAAGTACAGAGAAACATGGGAAGGCATGTGAACTCATGCTAAGCAGGAGTAGGAAAATAAAAATCACAATGGCTATAAATATAAACGGAAAGGACAAAAAATGAAAGAAACTGAATTCTATTCACAAGTTATGTCCAGGCACAGAGTGTGTGCTAAATGTGCCATCATTGTCAGATATTACCAGCCCATACTCTGTATATATTGTAGAATTATCATGATACAATCAGTCCTCAAAGCAGAGATGAAAAAAGCATATCCTTCCCCTCTTTACAGTGGTCAGGGAGTATTAACATATAATATTATAAATAGTATCAGACTCAGTTTAATTGTTGGTTGGTTTTTCTGAGTGCTCTCTCCCCTCCTCCATTGTTTGTTGTAATGGATAACTCTCTGAATTAGGAAGTGAGAAAGGATAAATTCAGAAATGAAGATGGTTTAAAAATAAAATCTATCAATAAAATTGTTTAAGAGAAAAGAAAGGGGAAGGAAGAAAAGAAGGAAGGAAGGGAGGAAGGAAGGAAGGAAGGAAGGAAGGAACAGAGGGAGAGAGAGAAATTGGTGTCAGACTGGAGAGTCGAATTCTAATGAAAGAAGTTTGAACTTTACTTGTTAAGAGAAAGGGAAGTGCTGAAAATTTTTGAGCTGAAGAGTGATGTAGCTATATCTATGCATGAAGGGAATTTGCTTTGTAGTGTAATTTCAGAAAGGGACACCAGTAGCTGGAGGAACAGCGGAGGTCTCATGTAGAAAGTGGCTTTGAAGGAAATTAGTCTCTAACCAGCAAGAAGGAGTAACTAGCTCTTTCTCTTGCCAAGCACCTTTCATCCTCGACAATAGTTGAACAAAAAAAAAATAATTTCAATAAAAACATTTATTTTCTTTCCCTCTCATCTCTCCTCTCCATATCTGAAAGGAGGGAAAAAATGAACCACTTATAATAGATATGCATAGTCAAACAAAACAAATTCCCACATTGGCTATGTCCAAAAAAAGTATGCTTCCTTTTGCACTCGGCATGTTGCACCACTCTACGGGGAAGTACATATTATTCTCCATCAGGGATTCCCTGGCATGGTATACTCATACTCATGGTTAGTCACTGAATTGAACAGAATTCTTGTCTTTCAAAGTGTTGCTGTTGTTTTTATTGTTATATAGCTCTCTAGGTTCTGCTCACTTCACTCTTTATCAATTTGTATATGTCTTCCACTGTTTCACTGAAACCATCTCTTTTTAATCACTTTTAACCCAATAGTGTTCCATTACATTCACATACCATAATTTGTTCATTCATTTTCCAGTGGATGGGTACTTTCTCAGCCATCATTTTCTTTATCATTACTAAAAGGGTAGCTAACATACATACATATATGTATGTAGGTATACATGTATATATATATATATATATGTGATATGTGCCTGTCTGTCTATCTATCTATTTACCCTTTTCCTCTTTCTCAATCTCTTTAAGGAATAGATCTGGAAATGTTATCACTGGGTCAAAGGGTTAGTAATAGTATAGTAACTTTATGGGTACAGTACTAATTGCTTTCCAGATGTTTGCACCAATTCATAGCCTCATCAATAGTGCATTCATATGCCTGTTTTCCTCAGTTTCACAAATCTGATAGATGAGAGCTAGAAACTCAGAGTTGCTTTACTTCATATTTTTCTAATTATAGTATTAATGATTTGGAGCATTTTTTTCATGATTATTCATGGCTCGTATGTTTTTTTTTCCTTTGAAAACTGCCTCTTCATATTCTTTTAGCATTTAGCTTTGGAGAATGACTGTTTGTCTTTGAAATTTGAGTCAGTTACTTATAAATCTTAGATAAGATATCTTTATTAGAGACAATGCAAAGATCTATTTATTTCCTTTATTTTATTTTAAATATTTCATGTTTGTATAAAAACTTTTAAATTTTGTATAATCAAAACCATTAATTTCCTGCGATTCTTTCTATCATTTATTTAATCATGAACTCTTTTCTATCTATACATCTAAAAAGTGATTTTTCTTCCTCCTCTCATTTGTTTGTGATGTCACTTCTTGTGTCTAAATCATATATCCATTTGGAGTTTAAATACACGCAATGAAATTTTGATCTATACCCAGTTTTTGACGTCTACTACTGTCCAGTTTTTGTAGCAATATTTGTCTAAATAATGAGTCTTGACCCCCAGTAGCTGGATTCTTTGGTCTTTAAACATTTATCAGGCACTTATAATATATCAAGCCCTGTGTTAAATGATGGGAATCTCAAATCAAAAGTTAAGCAATCCTTGCCCTCAAGGAGCTTATGTTCTAATAAGAAAGACAACATGTACATATGTATACACATATGTGCATGCATATGTGGATGTAAATGGATAGATGGAAGAAGGGAGAAAAAGAGTAAGGGATAAAGAAATTGAGGCCCAGAAAGGTTTGAATAACTTGCATAGGCAATAAGTAGCAGAGCTGGAAATTGAATCCAGATCTTGACAGTGGATAGACCACTGGGTTTGGAGTCCAGAAGACCTGAGTTCAAATCCATCCTCAGATACTTACTAGCTTTGTGACCCTAAGCAAGTCACTTTACCCTGCTTGTCTCAGTTTCCTTATCTGTAAAATGAACTAGAGAATGAAATAGCAAACCTCTCCAGCATCTTTGCTAAGAAAACCCCAAGTGGGGTCACAAGGTATTGGACAATAGAACAATGACCCTAGATAGAACTTTTGACCCTAGATCCTACATTCCTTCCACCGCGCTGAAGAAGTTTACATGGGATGAGCTCATTCTTCTCAGTAGGGATTTGTAATTTCTTTGATAGAGAGAACACTTAAATGAGAACACACTCTGTATCAATGCAAATTACCATATTTTGGGGTAACAGTCTTAGAGAGTTACCCATAGATAGGGCTTTTACCCAGGTGTTTATGGATTACAAGACCAGATTTCTATCCACTATCTCTCTGTAGAGAAGTAGTATAAAATAGTAGAATGTGTGCTGAAATTGGAAGTCAAAAGATCTGGAGATCAGTTCCATATCTTCCACTTAAGAGTGAACTTGATGCCTTTGGATCTGTTTCAGGAATCAGAAACCAGTCATTCTTCAGTCATGTCTGATTTGTCAAGATACAGTTTGGGTTTTTTTTTTGATGGAGATATGGAAGTGATTTGCCATTTTCTTCTTCAGCTCATTTTACAGATTAGGAAATAGAGGCAAACAAGGTTAAGTGACTTTCCCAGGGTCACACAGCTAGTAAGTGTCTGAAGTTGGATTTGAACTTAGAAAGATGAATCTTCCTTCCAGGATGAACATTCTATCTACTTTGCTGCCTAACTGCCCCTTGGGTCTATTTCCTAATCTGTAAATAAAGAGGATTAGATTAGACAGTCTTTAAGGCCCTTTTTAATGAGAGGTTTCTATGATTTTGCTTGAGTCATCTATTGCAAATATATGAGTAGGAGGTGTAGGTAAGCCTTTAAGAGCCAGAAAAGGTTTCTACAATCACTGGAGGGAATAAGATAGTCAATAAAGGTGCAATCAAAAGATCTGTGGTCAGCAACATAGGCTCAGTTGAGGCTATGCACCATAAATTTGCAGTAGATGAAATCAATTCTATTTGATCTTTCTCTAGCAATACTTAACAGCTCTGAAATAGAATGGAATGAATAGGATTTAAACAGTCACTCCATTAATTCCTATGAAGTCCAGCCCAAATGATACATCCCTGTCTATGGTTATATGAACAGTACCTTAATTATCTGGAAATGACTTATCTGGAAGCCTCAGAATTCCAAAGAGTAGATGAGAACCAAGACAAAAGCAAAAAGTCAAGTGAATGTGAGGCTTTTCCTCTATTGATGTCTAAGAACTTAACTAGTAAAAGTCCTCAGGTCATCATTCAGAGACTCTTCCTATTAAGTTGGTTATGTGAGTTCTTCTCCCACAAGAGAAAGAAAATTAAAAAATGGGAAGAGGCTGCTAGAGGAAAGAAAACTGAGAGCAGAAAGAAGTGACAACTGAAAACCTAACAGAGAAGAAACAAAGGAAAAAACCACAAAGGCAGATTCACATACTGAAGAGGAACAGTAGTATGGGACCACTTAATGTACGAGCAAACAGTACAAAAAACCGTAATAATCTCTAAATATATTACTGCAATAAAACATAGTCCAATAATTTGTCATAATTATTTATTATGAAACAGAGTAGTGGACAAACAGCTGAAGTTGGAGTCAGTAAGACCTGGGTACAAGTCTTACCTCTGACACATACTGGCTTTGTGACCCAACTCTCAATGCCCCCAAGCACGGATCTCTCTAAGACTTTAATGCAATTCTCTAAGTGGCAGAACAGGTGCTCATCTGCATTGGTAGAGGGAAATTCCACACTAGAACTTTCTATATCATTGAAATCACAAATCCTGTCTCCAATACAATATTTACTCATTCTAGTCATATTCTATTTTTAATGTATAACATGATATTTAAGGGATTTTAACTAACCCAATATATAATAAGTAATAGAATAGTTAAATATGTTGTATATGAATATGTTGCAATATTACTATGCTATAAAAATGAGGAATCAGATTATTTCAGAGATATGGAAAGAATTATGTGAACCAATACAGAATAAAGTAAACAGAACCAGAAGAATAATTTATATAACATCTGTATTTTGAGACTAACAATTCTGGAGACTTTTACATAGGGCATAGCTAGTTGGTATAAGGATAGAACTCCGAGCATGGACTTAGGAAGACATGACATCAAATCCAAGTCCAGACAGGTCAATTCACCTCTATTTGCCTCAGTTTTCTCCTCTGTACAATGGGGGTAATAAGACCACCTAGCTCCTAAGCACTTTGTGAGGACCAAGGGGAGACAATCATTGTAAAGCATTTCGCACAATGCCTGGCATATAGTTAGTGCTCTATAAATGTGAACTGTTGTTATTATTATAAACTCATTAATGAAAGGAACAGAACAAGAACAATTTATACAAAAATAATAACATTATTAAGACGACTTTGAAAGCTTTAAAAATGATGATCAATATAATGTATATCAATGATTCCAACGGATGGATGAAATATGTTATCTACCTACTTATAGAGACAGGACATTTTTAAGATGCAGAATGGAATTTTTTGGTATTGCTGTTCATAGTCAATGAAGGAATTTGTTTTGCTTAACTAGTCTATTTGTTGTAAGGAATTTGTTTTTCTTTTCTCTTGAGTGAGAGGTAGAAGGGAGAGAAAAATCAATTAATTAATCATTAAACATTTATTAAATGTCTGCTATGTACCAGGCACCACACTAAGTCTTGGGGAAAATAAAAAAGAGGCAAAAGACAATCCTTTCCCTCAAGTTGCTCGTAATCTAATGATTTTTTTTTTAATTTAAAAAGTAGGTGAAAGGGGGTGGGTGCTACAGATGGGCAAATGTGGTCACTATGTCGTTAGTTTTCCTTAATTGATTTACTCTAAGAGACTTCTCATCGTTTAGGTGTAATTTGTAATCAAAATGTAAAAACAAAATATATGAGTAAAATGGAAAGGAGGGAGGAAGGAAGGAAAGGAGGAAAGAAGGAAGGAAGGAAAGAAGGAAAGAAGGAAGAAAGAAAGGAGGAGAGAAAAAAGAAAGGAAGAAATCAGCGAGGAAAGAAGGATGAAGGGAAGAGAAAAAAAGAAAAGAGGAGAGAGAAGGGGAAAGGAAGAAACAGATAAAATAGATGAATAAATAAGCAAATAATTGAGTGAATGAATTCTGATTTTATGAAAATTCTCCATTGTCCTTCATGGTCGGGGGACTATCTTCTTCCATCAACAAGGAAGGATTGAGTGTCTTCTATGGAGATAATATGAAATAATGGAAAGAATGTTAGGCCATAATTATGAGGACATGGTTACTTGCTCTACGCTAAACAAGTTATTTAATGTTGGACATCTATTTCTTTCTCCATCATTCAAATGAAGGGAGTGGAACAATAAATCCCTAAGGTCATATTCTGCTCTAAAATTCTTGGATTCTTTGTTAATAACTCTCCTGACTTATTCTATCAACCGATTCTTCATTGGAATAAAAGGTAATTTTATACAGCACTCAAGCTTGGAGGTGAACAGTTTAAATCTAGCAGGTGGGGACAAGAACTATGAGTTTATAGCTAAGTGGTCATCTAGGGCATTTCCTGTTCCCATGGGATATATCTAGGCCTTGCTTAAGGAAAGGTTTTTCTTTTACCAGTTTTTTCAATTTATTTTTAGATATGATTTAATCTGCAGAGTTCAAGTCAAATTATTCACCATGAATTTTATTTTTTTTTATCTTCCTATATCAAACACCAGATGAGGTCACCCCTTCCAACTGACCAGTCTTAACACTTTCTGTTTATTTATCTATGATCTGTAAGTGTGGTCTTCCCTTTAAACATATAAACATTCACAACCCATTTTCTTCATGGTTTTTCCTACAGATGTTGACTTTAAATGGGAAAAGGATAGGGGATGTTTCCTTTTAATCTAAAAGAGTAGTTCTGTGAATCAAAGTTTTGCTGGGGAAACAATATTAACTGGTCCTACGTATAATAGCACTTCTGTCCTTAAAAAGAAACTAACTTTAAAGAATCAATTACAATGCTATCCAATTTAAAAGCACAACAAAACACTCCTTTTCTATTTGTTTTCCTTTATACCGCCTTGATTTTTCAAGGCATTGTTTTAAACTAGTTCTTACTGGTCATTTTCATTAATGAATTTTGTGTTTATTTTTTCTAAAACCATTCCCACTTACAAGTTCTCTTCTAGCCCCAAAATGGCGGAGAGCCAAAGCCCACTTTCTTCTAGCTTAATTTTTCCAAACTTTTTAATGACTATGTCAGCTTCCCGTAATTGTTCCTCTATAGGATTTCCTTTGTCCCCTCCTAATGTCTCTGGCTGGTGCACAGTTATCCTGGGCAGTAACTGATAAAGGTGGGGAAAAGCCATCACTACAATGAGTCTTGCAGGCACTCTTACAATCAGATAGACCTAAACAGAAAATCCGAGGCCAAGGAACTATTCTGGTAGCATGACGTGCATATTCAAAAACTGGGAGATTAGCACTCCCTGGAAACCCATGCCTTAAGATGACGTTCCCAGGGTGAGGAAGGAAATATGACGGCACCACTGAGCAGCTGCAGGTAATACAGTGAAAAGGGGCGCAAAGACTCCCTTGCATTGAGTAAGACGTTTGTCATAACCATGGAATTTGCTGTAAGACAGGAAAAAAATTTTCCAAGGTCTTGTAGCAAATTTTTTAAAAGCCACAAGTGTAATAATTGACTTTTAAAAAAGTTTTACAGATCTTTTGGTTTTACATGAATGTTATTTCTAAATATATCTGTTCTCCCTTCCCTATCCAGAAAACCATTCTTTATAAAAAAGAATTTTATAAAAAGAAACAAAGTAGTTAAGCAAAACTAATCAATACATTCACAAAGAATAAGGGCCTATGCAAAGTTCCATAGCCTCCTACCTCTGCAGGAAAGGATGGAGGACCCTTTCTCATTTCCTCTCCCAAGGAAAGCTTGATCATCATTTTTACAAAACATTCAGTTTTGTTATTGTTACTTTGCTGTACTTTTTTTTTCCATTTGAACTATTGTGACAACTTTTAACAAAAGATGTGAGGGTTGGGTATACTCGGTAGGATAACGCTATTTTTAAAAGTTTTGCAAACCTTTTTATTACTTTTGAATCTTGTTAAGAAAATAGGCATTACTATTCCCATTTCACAGGTGAAGAAACTGAGGGCTAAAGAGACCAAGAAAATTGCTCAACTCCTCAGTGGTAGAGCCAAGTGTTAAACCTCAGACCTTATTTTGCCTGAATTGTGGTTGCCCTAAGCAATATGAAGATTAGAGGAAAAAAATAGTAAGTCTTTTAAAATACGTGGGCATTGTACATGAGAACAAATAATAGTGTGTCATGTCATGTTGCATCATCATATTACTGTTGGTTAATACATCCTCAGAGGAGTCCAGAGAGTCTGCATTTATTGTCTTACTTTGATGGAAATGAAATGCATGGAAATATTTTTTCTTCAGTGTTGAGTGTAGTCAATAATGAAATGGACAAAGTCTGAAAACACTAATCATATTTAAAATGACTTTTTGATATAATTTTCCTTAGATAAACTAAAGGTCCCTTCTTGTTCTAATTTTCCAATCTGATTCATTTCATTCGGGATCCATCTATGCTAGGAAGGACATAGGATTATGGGATTCTCATAGATGCACAATACTATATAATGTGATGGAGAATGTCTAAATGGAGTAAAGGGAATCAAAGGAGATGGTTGTTAAGAGGTCAAGTTTTGTTTTATTTTGTATTGGGACCTGAGAATTGCTTGGGGGATTTACCTAAGTGACTTACCCAAGATCACATAGTCAATATGTAGTATATGCAAGACTCAAACTCAAGTCTTTCTGACTCCAAGGTCATATTTCAAGTCTATGGCATACTATTTCTCATTTACACAAAAATTAAGCTTATTCTTTCAACAGATAAAGAAACTGAGGCAATTGGGATCATCATTTGCCCAGGGTCACATAGCTAGTAAGTATCTGAGGTCCAATTTGAACTTAGGTCATCCTGATTCCAGGGCCAGTGTTCTAGCCATTGTGCCCCTTGGATGCCCCTCAAAGGCTAAGATTTCAAGATGTTGAAGAGATGGAGTTTTCCAGTGATGTTGTTAGTCTTGTGGTCTTATAACAAGAGCAGTGTTAACCTTTTACACAAATCACTAAAAAAGTATTTGTGTATGTAAGCTGAATGAACACTTTACAGTTAAATAAATGTACAAGTTAACACAAATTTGCTGCTGAGGAAAATCATGAACATCAATTTTTAGGGGTATGAAAGAAAGTATAGAGTTCATATCTTCCCACAAGGAAATGACAACCTTCCTGTGTCCCAGGCATCTTTCTATTGCTGTTAGAGATAGGTTGCCCATTGACATTGGTGGAAAGACTGTGGAATTGTCATTTCCAATGAAATCGTGATGAAAACATAAAAATGAAAGCAATATTTCCCAGAATTATTAGCTTCTAAAAGTTCTAAAAGTTAGACTTTCTAAAAGTCTAAAGTTTGTTGCCTTTAGAATCTTGAAGTTACAAAGAGCTTAGCAAGCATCAGATCTGTTAACAATCCAAATTCTAAAACGATTTACTTTGTAAATAATTGATAGTGAATGAATATCTCAGAATTGTCTTGAGTTTTTACCTGAATGTGCCAAGGTATCTCAAGCAAAGGGCCTTCCCTCTTAGCCGTCATGTAAGGACTTTGTTTTATACTGATTCATGCTTTGGGAACTGTCATTTCATTTCTCATAGGAAATTTCAAACGAAAGAAATTTCCCTACTCATGTAGTTTGGCACTGATTATTCGTGTTATAGCCTTAGAACGTTGGGGTTATTAAGAGATAAAGTTACCCAACCATAAGAATAGTCAGTCACTCAAAAGTTATTTATTAAGCACCTACTATGTGGCAGGTACTGTGTGTGATAGGTAGTTTAATAAATCTCTCTGGTCTGGAGAATACTTTTGAGACCCATAAGGCATATTTGCAGCTGACTGCATCTATTCCAAATACTCCCTCTTCCAGTACTTTTTATAAACTTCCATAACTTGCAATTGATTTCTCTGCCTGTTTTACTAATCAATCCCCTGGGGCTCCCTTGCCTGTTCATATGAGAGGTAGGAACCCAACCAAATGCCCCTAAAGGAGAACCTCTCACTGGCCTTTGAAATTCATTAGTTTGCCTTGGAGAACTGCTCTGATCTTCAATGAATGAATGACCTGGGCATCCCAAATCTGATTTGGGTTAGGTAAAACAGGGGAGAGTTTGCCAACATCTGAGGAAACTCATTATCACTGACTATGCCATGATGCTCCCTGCTATGGCTGTGCCACCTAAGTATCCAGCAACTCTCTGACCCTATTTCCACAACCTCTGGTGCTCAGAACTCATTTTCAGCTTTGACCCTTCCCTTATGTGGAGTTAAAACACATCACAATAAAAACTAATTGATAAAGTACTGACCAGTCTGGTGTGTGTATGTATGTATGTGTGTGTGTGTGAAAATTGGTTATGAGATCATAAGTAAATTGCTTGGCCTCGTCCTGGCTCTCAGTTTCTGCATCAATATTTTTGAGTTTGAATTGAAGGACCTCTAAAAACCCTTCAGACCCCCAGGGTCTGTGATATTGATGGTACTGAGTTCATCATTGCACAAGGTCCTATGGAGCATATGAGGGGCATAATGCTGTCCTGTCCATAGGAAGTTAACAATTTGATTGGAAGAGAAAAGAATTAGCAGTAAACTTTCTCTTCCTCTTGGCAAAAAAAAAATTTTTTTTCAAAACGTCTCATTAATAAAAGAGAGACAGAGAGAGATGGTGAGAGAGAGAGAGAGAGAGAGAGAGAGAGTATGTCTTTTTAATCATTAAACTATGGAAATCATGTAGCCACTAGGTTTTAACAGAAACGTTATGGATTTAATGATGGATGCACACACATGTGTATAATACATAGATATGTATACTATGTATATATGTATGTATATGTATGTGTGTATGTGAATGTATATGTGTATATATAGCATAAATATAATGTATGTATATATGGTATGCATGTGCATGTGTGCATATCTATATCCATCTCTCTATAGTCTAAAGAAGCCAAATTCTAGGAATGTTAGCTTAAAGAATTTTGGATTACCCCTGGACTAGCGCCGTAGCATGGTTGCTTATATTCACACAGCAAATCATATCGTCTTTCTCAGCCTCAGTTTCTCTATCAGTAAAATGAGATCAGTAGTTCTCTTAGGCTTATTATAAAGGTCAAATGAGATAATAAGTGTAAAACATTATTTTAGATCTTAAAGTGCCATATATGTAAATGAAATTATCACTCTTTTTATTCATTTCATTCTTTCCATCATTTTTGGAGTTCATATAGGAATGGGAGAAGTATTCATTTAATGCCCACCACATTCCAGGAATTATGCTAAGTGTGTTGCAAACATTTCATCTTCAGATCAACAACAACCTTGAGAGGTAGATACTTTTATTAATAATAACAGTGTAATAGCAATAAAAGTATTATTTGCATTTTGTTGGTTGGTGAGTTGTTTCACCTCTGACTCTCTGTGACCCCATTTGGGATTTTCTCGGCAGAGATACTAGAGTGGTTTGCCATTTCCTTGCCTAGCTCATTTTACAGATGAGGAAACTGAGGCAAACAGGTTTAAGTGATTTGCCCAGGGTCACACAGCTAATAAGTATCTGAAACCAAATTTGAACTTGCATCCTCTTGACTCTATCCATTCTATCTATTATGCCACCTAGCTACCCATTTTACAGTTGAAGAAACTCAAGCAAGAAGAGGTTAAATGACATACTCAGGGTCATACAGCTAGTAAATATCTGAGGACAAATTTGAATTTGGATCTTTTTGAATTCAAAGCCTAACACTCTATAATTTATAATAAATATTATGCTTCATCACCTAGCTGCCTCTAATGGTCCCAGGGTATTGGCATATTGAGATATACCCATTTTTCTATTATTGTTTGATTTTTAAAATTCTTTTATATTTAATGTTTCATGGATAAAATAACTATTTCAAAATCCTTTTTG
>CM053770.1:217246187-217285043 GCA_028658325.1 Potorous gilbertii
TCCTATGTCTTTCCCTGATGGTAAGCATTGTTCTTCCTCATCAGAAAAGAAAGGAGGAAACATCTGTTCACCAAGAAAGTAACCTTCTATGCTCTTATTTTTTTTCCCTTTTCTGGGCATTTTCCCAGCCAGTTACTTGACTTCTGAGATTCCTCTCCACCCCTGCCTAGATCTGCCCAGCTAGTGCTTGGGGTCTGAGATTCAAATGCTGCTCCCCAGCCTCAGGGCTTTCAGCAGTGGGCGGGGCTGCTATTCAGGGTAAAATTAAATTCAGGTTCTCAGGTGGGGGCAGGGCTGCCTCCCAGGCTCAGTTCCCTCAGGGGGTTTATGCAGAGACCTTCAGTAATGGACCCCAGTTCCTGCCTGCTCTGGGAGCCCCTGGCCGCCGCTGCCTTTGCTGCTGCCTCCCGAGAGGGCCTGAGTTATGGAGACACCCCACTCCCCTCTGGGCCAGCCCACAAATCTCTTTCACTGACCTGTAGTGCCTGTGTGTGGATGGACCTTTGCGGCCACTGGAGATTCTGTCCCTGAAGCCTGCTCAGATCTGCTCCTCTCAGGCTGTGTGGCCAAGGTAGGGCAGAGTTCCGCTCTGATTCCGTGCATGACTGACTTTTGGTGAGGGTTTTTCAGGTCTTTCTGGAACAGAAATCTCTTCCACTCTGTTGTTCTGTGGCTTCCACCACTCCAGAATTTGTTAAGAGTTCTTCTTTACAGATATTTTATAGGCTGTGGTTTTGGAGCTAGCATATGTGTGTCTTTCTACTCCGCCATCTTTGCTCCTCCCCTAAAATAACTATTTCATACTCAAAATCTATTTCTATATTTATTACTAATATCTTATTCTTATATTTTATGGGGCTGAGATACAAATAACATTTATCATTAATATCAGTTATTAATATCAATCCAGCTATTATATTTTACTTGAAATATTCTACAAACAAGTAGATAGCAAGTATGATTTATGGACAAGTATATAAAATAACTCCTTAGTAGTAGATGAAAAAGAATCCTTTTGAGGCATTTGCTGTAGATTCACTAAAAACCTCCTTAGTACAGCACCAATAACAGTCAGGGCAGCAGGAATGGCATGCCTGTCACACCGATCCTACCTAAATTTCTATTATTGAGGTACAATTTCTGTTGTTTCTTTACATAAACTCTATTGATGCCTAAATCGAGGCTCTTTAAGGGAAAACTCTTCTGTAGTTTCTTGTGGCAATGACCTGAACCCAAATTGTCATATTCCACAAAACAATTGCATAACAGCAATTTGTTTAATACTTCTTTTGCCAGCATATTTTATGGTTAAATTCATGTGGTTCTCACCCACAGGGGGTCTTTTGATTCCATCCTGGAATATTGGTTGTTTCATAGGCTCCATCCAATTTTCAGTTATATTAAACATATCTAATGGCTTGGGGCTATTATCAGTCTTTACAACTTGGTGGAGTGATGTCTACTTAGATCAAAAATATTTCCATACTTTTGTTTTTGATCTTTAGAATGTGCTCATGCAGTTTCTAGTAATTCATGCATCACTATGAAAAACCATTAATTTTGGATCTTATCTCACCCTGTCACTTTCCAATTTTCCAACGAAGCTGAAATTCAATCACTTCCCTTGTTACAACAATTCTGTGATTCATTATATGCATGGCACTCAAATTTTCTTTATTGAGCCAAGTTTTATTTTTTCTTTCTTGTGTTTTAGTTGTGATTTTCTTTTGCATCCATATAGATGACCAGATCTACATCCTTCTTTTAAGATTTTCTCTTGCCTTTGGTTTCTGAGTTCAGTTTCTCTGACTCCAAATCCAGCGTATTTTCTACTATATCACATTTTCTATCTTTTAAATCTACTTCCCTTATGTCCTGTTGAGGTGTTCATCTTTCAAAGGCACATCCAAACAATAAGATAAACTATCTATTGATTCATTGGGGTATATCCACATTACCGATTCTGAATTTTCCAAAGCAAAGGATAGTTTGTTCTTGGTTCAGTTTAAAAAATAAGGTGTCTGAGGGGAGAAGAAAAGAACTCATGTCACCAAAAATATTTATAACAGCATTTTTTGCAGTAGCACAAGAACTGGAAACAAAATAGATGTCCACTGATTGGAGAATAATTAAACAAATTGTGGTACATGAGTAAAATGGAGTATTATGGCACCACTGGAAATAGCAAATATGAAGAATTCAGAAGAGCATGGAAAGATTTCTATAGACATACGCAGATAAAAAGTGAATTAAGGTGAACCAGAAAAACAGTTTAGAAATAACAAAATAACACTGAATGATTTCAAATTATAATAACCAAACTTGGCCTTGGAAAAGAAAGGAACATGTACCTCTCCCTGTCTTTACAGAGGTATGTGTTATGAAAGGAATGAGACACTAGGGAGGGAGGGTGGATAGAGCTATTGAATATACAATTTCAATTAAGGTAGGGAATAGCTAGAAGGTATAGTGAATAGATTCTCCAGCATAGTCAGGAAGACCTGAGTTCAAATCTCAACTTGAAATCTTACTAGTTTATATGACCTTGAACTAGTCATTTTACCTCTATTTGCCTCAATTTCCTCATCTGGAAACTAGAAATGATAACAATATGTACCTCCCAGGGTTTTTTTGAGGATCAACTGAGAATGTAAAGTGTATAGCTATATAAATGTTGATTTTTTAGTTGTGTCTGACTCTTTGGGGTTTTCTTGGCAAAGATACTGGAATAGTTCGCCATTTTCTTCCGTAGTTCATTTTACAGATGAGGGAATTGAGACAAGCAAAGATAAATGACTTGCTGAGGGTCACACTGCTTGTCTGAATCTGGATTTGAGGTCCTTCTGACTCCAAGGTCAGCACTCTATCCACTGTACGACTTAGCTATTAGTATTAATGTGTTAGTTTTATTGAACTGCTTTTATTATTTTCCTTCTCTTTCCTTTTATTTGTTGTTACAACTAAGAAATGACTTCTACTGGGGAGACAGATATATCCAGAAAAGAAAGGTAGATAAAAACAAAATAATTCTAATATAAATGACAAATAAAGGATGACTTCTATTACGGAGAGGCATATATCCAGAAAAAGAAAGTAAAAAATATATATATACCAAAGCGCATAAATATGTTAAAAAAAAAAACCTGAATGATACATAGACACTGAAAAAATAAGATGCTTGACACATTAACTGTAGCAACAGTCAGTGGAAGTAATAGTCAGTCACACTTGGGACTCATTGGCAACTGCGAGTGCAACCAGGGTCACTTTTCATCATGTATCTTACCACTCAGATAATGGCCTCTATGACCCCATGGTCCTCTTCTGGCTCCATTAGCTTTCTTAAGAAGAGCAAACACAAGACTTCACACACTTTAGCAGGTCTCTACAAAATCATATTCACCATTAGGTAATTATGTGCAAACTGATAGTTAGGAGTGATTATGATGAGATTAATAGCCTGCAATTAGCAGTGGAAACAAATCACTCCTCCACCAAAGAGATCTGACTCTTCCTCATAAAATAGGCTGTTCTAAGAATGGCCATTCAAGCTAGTGTCTAGTTTAACTTATGTGGAATCTTCTTTAGATTTACAGAGTGGGCCAAATTTGGGGGCTTCTAAGTACATTTAAAAAACAATAACTGTCAGTTTTTGGCTATATCACACAAAAATATTTGGTTGCCAAGTGAAGGATAAAGTCAGACAACCACTAATTCTATTCTTGTTTGCTTTGATTTTATGTCTGTGATTCCAGTCCCTTTGGATGCATCACTATATAGCTGAGAGAGAGTATATCTCCACCAAATACAAGAAATTATGCTCTTCTCCCTCATCCAACACTTTATCATTATTTCTTACATTTCATTTTTCATGACTTTATATCATAGGGGTATATTACTTGAATTACAGGTATGCACTAAATGATAAATTTGTCTGACCACAGTTTGTTGGTTAAATAGAAAATTACAGAATTCTACAGATGGAGGGCACCTCAAAGGTCATATTGAAACAATCTATCAATAAGAATCCTTTCTAATAAGTGAACGTTAAGTCAATGTTTGGAAATCTCCGGGGAGGTGTAAACCACTGGTTCCCAAGACATCTTAATTCATTTTTGATAGTGGGTTTTTTTTTCTTTATGTAACTTCTCTTTCACTAACCTCTCCCACTGAATACATAGGTATTGTTACTGTACCTTTAAGAACCAAATGGAATGCTGCAGAAAAGGCTGTTTGCAATGGCAGTTTGGAATGATGGTTGAAAAAACATGTCATTATACAGTGTTTCTCTCTGTATCAGACTCAGAAAAGTGGAGGGGGGGTGTTTATGTTTTTTATTTTTATCTATAAGGATCTGGAAAGAGTGATCCGGGTGAAGAGATTTTTCCTGTCATGGTTAGAGAGAATCTGAAGAAGACAGAGAAGAAGGAAACGGAAAGATCTTTTCTGCTGAAGTTGTTCCTACCTTTTGTCTAATGCAGAGGCTTTTTGAGAAGGGATTTTACTTGATATCCTGAGAAAAACTGAATGGTATGAGGCTGTGTTTTCAAACAAGTGAAAAGGAGTCACCTGAAGTTAAAGAGAGATTCCTAAGGTGATTCTGGCTGTGATTTTTGTCATAACCAGAATGTTATAATTATCTGTTTTTGTGTTATCATTTCTTACATTGATAATAAATTAAATATATTTATGGTTTTAATATTCATTTAATCAAAGAGCATTAAGAAATATATTATTTAGAGAATAAATAGAATTACTACTGGGAAAAGAAGTTTCTCCAACTTAACAAATACATAATATTTAATGAACTGAAATGGAGTTTTGACTTTATTTTCTTGTTATTTTTCTGTTGTGTCCAATTCTTTGTGACCCCATTTGGGGTTTTTTTTGGCAAAGGTCCTGGAGAGGTTTGCTATTTCCTTCTCCAACTCATTTTGCAAATGAGGAAACTGAAACAAACAGTTTGGTTAAGTGATTTGCTTAGGGTCACATAGCTAGTAAGAATCTGAGGCTAGATTTGAACTCACAAAGAAGAGCCTTCCTGATTCCCAGTCTGGCACTCTATCCACTGTACTACCTAGCTAGGTGATCTAATTTGTACATTAAGTATATTTACATACATCTGGCTTTATCATCATTTGAAAAAAGATCGACATTTTATTAATTAAAAAGAGATAATATTAAAACTTATTTCTAGGTCACTCTAGAACTCAAGTTGAAAAAACTGAATTTGGGAAGGAAAAAAGGGGAAAAATGAGGGATTACCTATGAATAACTGTAATTGACCCTATAACCCTTGCTACATGAACAAAGGATGATAGAGTTGGAAGACTCCTTAGCAGTTAACTAGTTCAACCTCCTCATTTTACACAGGAGGAAATGAGGTCAGGAAAGTGAGGTAATTTGCCCAAGGCCACTTTGGTAGTAAGTAGAAATGCTGATATTTAAATCTAGGATCCCCAACTCTAAATCCAGTACATTTTCCCCTGAGTCATACTCATTCTTTGAAGCTGGAACACCTCATTCACCTCAGCAAATAGCCCTTTGATAGCTAATGTTTCTCGACTTAGAAAACATTTTATGTGTCCTATTACTGAGAAAACACATTATACCAATTATAAGATCATAGAGGTGTAGAGCCACAGGAGGATTTAAGATATAATCTAGTCCAGTCCTCTCATTTTACAGATAAGAAAACTAAGGCCCAGTGATTTGCCAGGGTCAGAAATATTGTAAGCAACATAGAAATAATTTGAATGCAGATCTTCAGACTCAAGAATCAGTGCCCTTTCCAATGTACCATGCTGGCTTGAGAATTTATTTATGAAATACATATTATGTAATTTCTATGCCATCCCAGCTGAATATTGATCACGTCTGTTATCCTGTCTGCCTATAAACTGAACCTAGAGCCATCAGCAACTTTTGTCTTGAGAAAAGACTTTTTGAGAAGACGTTTTACTTAGTTTCCTGAGAGAAACTGAATGGCATGGGAAAGAACAGCCTTCTGGAGCTAGATAGTGTTTTTGAGATGTGTGTGCAGGGGACTAAGGGTTGGGGGGAGTGGGCAACTCCACAAAATGTGCCTGAGTAAATAGAAATCTTTCTCAAATTTTTCATTCATTTGAAGAAAAGATGGAGAGATGGAGACTCATGCAACCCCACTTTAGTTTATAGGACCACAGAATTTTAGAGTAAAAGGGACCATGGCAGCTATATAATCCAATACATACATTGAAGGAATCACCACTGGCCTGGTTGTCCACCTTCTGTGTAAAGAGTGAAAGACTTCTTAGGAGGGAGAGCCTAGCACCTCTGGTGGGACCCCATTCTACTTTTTTGAAGGCTTTAATTGTTGGGAAATAGTCTTGATATCAAGCCTAAATACACCTGAATATACCTTTCACCCACTACTCATGATTCTGCCCTCTGGGGTCAAACAGAAAAAGCCTAATCCTTTTTTCACAAGCCAGCCCTTCAAATACTTGAACACAGCCCATGCCTCACCCTGAATCTTCTCCATTCTAGATAGAACCACTTTCTTCAACTGATTATCATATAATGACGCTCTATATACCAATAACTACATTTGTATAGTGTTTTAAAGTTTATAAAGCCCTTTACTTATTTTATTTGATTCTCACAGTAATGAGAGGTTATCTTAATTTTATCTTAATTTATCTTAATTTAAACCTCCCTTAATGGGAAGTTATCTTAATTTTACCAATGAAGAAACTGAGGTTGTCAGAGGTTAAGTGACTTGTTCAGAGTCATACTGCTAATAAGGGGCTAATCAGGATTTGAACTCAGGTCTTCCTGACTCAAAATCTAGTGCTGCCCCTTAGGTTGTTGATGAATTATGTACTGTGAAATACATAAACACTTTTTTCCAGACTAAAATTTCTTCAGGTTATTATTGTTAAAAGACACACACACACACACACACACACACACACATACGCACACACACATTTCTAGGAAATCGTGTTTCTCAGATTTTGTCAAATATGCAGACCATGTGAATCACCTAGCTTTGATCTGACTTCCTTCAGTTTAAGGTAGTTTCACATGGAAGTCTATGAAATGCTGTTGTTGGGGTTGTTACTCTAGATTTTCAGTCATTTATTTGTATCTGACTCTTTGTGACCTTGTGCACCACAGCACACCAGGCTCTTCTGCCCTGAGGGCTCATCTTCCAATGTTATATCTTTCAGTATTCCAATACTGCCCAAGGGGTTTTTGGCAAAGATACCAGAGTGGTTTGCCATTTCTTCTCCAGTGGATCACCTTTTGTTAGAATTCTCCACTATGACCTGTCTATCTTAGTAACCCTTCCTGCATAGCTTATAGTTTCATTATGCTACACAAGCCCCTTTGCTATACAAAGCAATGATCTAAGAGGGAATAAAATGTTAGATTGACTCCCAAAACTATCCCTATAATACAAATTCCCATTGATAGAAACATGGAGGCTACATGAAAAAAAATTTCTATTTATTCCTGATTTCCCCATTGGAAGCCATAAGTCTACTCATTACAGTGTGCTTTCAAAATGTTTAGAAAAGAACACAATAGAACAGATCCATTTGGAATTATCTTCATTCCCAAAGCTAAATTCATGACAGTCTCTGAAAGTATAAAATACAAAATGGTCCGGCCTTGATCAAAATGATTTTGGTTTGATCAGAGCATAACTGGAAGATAAAATATGAACTGTTCTATTTACCTAGTCAACCTCTTTGGACAATTATTTCCTTTTCTGTGTTCTGGCTTTCGTTTTGTCCTTTATACAAGGAATCTGATCTCCAGTTTCTCTGACTCTATCCTGGCTGTCCCTCAAGCCTGGAATACACTGTATCCTTACCTTCATCTCATCAAGTCCCTCTTTCTTTGAGACCCATCTTCTGTACAACACTTTTCCCAATCCTCCACTCAATCTCCAGTAGCTAGGGCCCCCCCCCCCCAAACCACCCTGTATTTAACTACATTATATAGATTTGTATTTATTCACTCTCTATTTCTGCTGTATACATTTGTATAAATACTTTTTATCTCTCCCAGTATAGGGCGTAGGGATTGTTTCATTCTTCATGATTGAGTTCCAGGCATGTAGTAGACACTTAAAACACTTGTTAAATTGATTTGTTTATTAATTGATTGAATTCAGTTCTTAACTCCAAGGTTTCAGGAGGAAATTGGTAAGTTAGGGAGAGTCTAAAGGAGGACCTTGAATGTGTACCATAAGACACTTGGCCAAAGTACCCAGTAAATTTATCCTGTAGAACAGAAGACTTAGAGGAGGGGGCCAGAGAGAGGGAGCAGAGCAGGATGGTTACATTCTCTGTCTCTGTCTCTATTACCATTTTGTTCTGTCCTCTTTAAGCAATATGTGGGGATGTATTTTCCCTGAATATATGGAATAAAAAAAACGGAATCAAAAGAGCTATTTTCTATTTAAGATACAATGGAGCTTTCAGAACCTGCTTGGATGACCAGAAATAGTATGTGCTTGTGAATGCATTCACCCTTGGAAGGTAAGTAGCATGTACCCCTAGCAGGCCATCTTTTCACATCTCAGCCTGCAGTGAGATCCCCAAAATGACACAAAATCCATTCTGAGTGAATAGTTTCTATTAGTATTTATTTCCATCACTCCCTAGAGACTAAATCTCTTGCCATGTTCTCATATATTAGAATTTCTACAGGAAAGGGTAATGACTACATAAAATAAGTTTCCACTGGTTTCCTCTTTACAAACTAGCCTCCATCAGTCATGCCCACACCATTGGCATGCTGACATTAATGGGGGTTTGTAAATTGTAACAAGATTTTTAGATGATAAAATCAAAAAAAACCCCACCAACTGATACATAATTCAGAGCACAACAGTGACTTTTGGCTGGTCATATGCTGGCTAGCACAATAGAGGGAAGGAAGTGAAAACTACAAAAACACATAAGGAACAGATAAAATGAACACTGTTTTAATATGATATTTCTATCACATATAGGTTTGGCAACTACTTCCATGTAAAGTCCATTGGAAACTTTAGAAATAACATTAATAATTCCATGAATTAAAGATTTTCTTGCCCTTTCTATAAGTAATGAGAAAAACGTCATTGGGAGAGAGAGACAGAATGTTGGACTAGAATGCTCCTTAACCTGGGGTAAATCAAGTGATTTTTAAAAATAATGGTAGCCGTATCTAGGAGAGGAGAAGAAAAAAAGGATTTATATTATAACTTTATGCTATATTTAGAAGGAATAGCAATTGTTCATAATAGATTTGCAGTTTCATGTACACTCTTTTTTTATTATTATACTATGTTATAGAGATGCTTGTTTTATCCCATCAATTAAAAATAAAAGAAATAAAAATTTTAAAAATATTTTGATATCTACATTTCAGTATAATTGATATGGCTTAAGGCTTATATTTAGTGTTTTAGAGTTTATCAAGCACTTTACTTATTTATTCTCACAACAACAATGGGAAATAGATGCTGTCATTATCGTCATTTTACAGATGAAGATATTAATCCGACATGTTTTATGCATTTAAAATATTAAAAATGCTAATTAATTCCCTTGATATTCTGGACCTTTTTTTCTTCCAGATGAATTTTATTGTTTTTTTTCTAGCTCTATAAAATAATTTTTGGTAGCTTGATTGGTATGGCACTTAATAAGTAAATTAATTTGGGTAGAATTGTCATTCTTGATATATTAGCTCAGCCTACCCATGAGCAACTGATGTCTTTTCAATTACTTACATCTGACTTTATTTGAATGAAAAGTGTTTTGTAATTGCGTTCATATAGTTCCTGGAATTACAGTCACAATATAATAATGAATTATAGAGAATTCATGAAAGGAAGGAGCTTATATGGTGGTCAGAAGAAGTGATACACAGACACTCTCAAAGTCTGTCTTTGGAATTGATTGTGTGACATGGGAGACGCTGGTGCAGCACCACCCATCGTAGAGTGTCATCAGAGAAGGTACTGTGCTCTATGAGCAAAACAGAATTGCAGCAGATCAAAAGAAATGTGAGATGCAGACATTTAAAGACATTTCCCCCCCAAAATTTTTCATATGGACTATTTGTGGTGTGGTAGTAGAGCCTTCCAAGCTCATATGGATCTGATCAGTCACAATTGGACATATGTACCTTCACTCCAATGCAGTGATATCTTTACAATTCTCTTCAAGGATGGATAACAACCAACCAACATTATATACCTATATGTATCTATAGATGTATATATGCATATACATAGGTATATAGGTGTATACGCATATACCATGCATAACTGTGTATGTGGATACACACACATATATGAGATACACATCTATATACACATATATTTACATACATACATACATTCATATACATATATATACATATATATGTGTGTGTGTGTAACGTAAAAAGGCTGCCTGATTTAATTGAAATAGTAAAGACAGCCAGGGGATACAGTGGAAAGTGCTCTGAACTTGGAGTCCGGGGACTTGGGTGCATACCTTGTCCCTGAAGCTTAATATTTGACTGATATCAGGCAAATAATCCTTCATTTCTCTTTACCTCAGTATCTTTATGTGAAGAAGTAGACAAAATGTTAAAATTGGAGTCTGGAGGACCTGAGATAAAATCCTGCCCAAGATGCTCACTAGCTGTGTGACCATGGGCACATCTCTAACATCTCTCAGTCTCAGTTTCCTCATCTGTAAAATGGGGATAATGACAGCATCTACTACTCAGGGTTGTAGTAAGGATCAAGTGAGATAAAATTTGTAAAACACAATGTAAACTTTAAACAGCTATATAAACACTAACTATTATTACCATGAAAGCTATAATTAAAAGGAGGAAGTTACACTAGATGACCTCAAGGTACCTTCCATCTCTAGATTCTATGAGTCTATCCCTTCCTTTTACTGAAGGGCAAGTCACTTTACCCTCCCTATGGCAGTTTCCTCACAAGTGATGTGGAAATCATCAACCTCTCCAGTTTACCACATAGGAATGTGTTGGTCAAACAAGCATCACAGCTGAGTTTGAAAGAAGCCAGCACGGCCATAGGAGTGGAGTGATCTGATGGAAAGGATAATGTCCACAGTACAAAAGATGTTCAGGGGGCAGCTAGGTGGCACAGTGGACAGAGTATTGGGTCCTGGAGTCAGGAAGGTTCATCTTTCTGAACTCAAATCTGACTTTAGACACGTCCTAGCTATGTGACCTTGGGCAAGTCACTTAACTCTGTTTACCTCAATTTCCTTATCTATAAAATGAGCTGCAAAAGGAAATGGAAAACCCCTCCAATATCTTTGTCAAGAAAACTCTAAATGGGGTCATGAAGAGCTGGACATGATTGAAACAACAACAACAAAGGCTGGAGAGTAAGTTAACAGAGATAATATTGAAGCAATTCAAAAAGTCTGATTGTGAGAAGAGAACCATGAAACCTGAGGGAGAAAACAACGTAGTGAGAGCAACAGTGAGAAGGGCAGAATTGAGCCAGAACAGAGTGAAGGTCCACGGTGAAGGGGTAACTGAAGAAAATAGAAGAGAAGCAAAGAGCAGAAGAACTGAGGTATGATGGAGGAATGGATGAAAATCTAGTTCATGTCATGAAGTGACATTAAACACTTTCAAAGGGAGGATTCTGGAAAGATGGCGGAGTAGGTCAGAAAGTTTCAAGCTCTCAAGATTTGCCTCCACAAAAGAGATAAAATAGCACCTCTGGGTGAACAGAGCTGTGAAGACAGATAAAAGTAGGGGCTGAGCAGGGGACAATCTGAGAAGAACTGAAGAAAAATCCTGGGAGGATTGATCCCTGTGAAGGCTCAGGTCCACTTGAACAATAAGCTACAAGCTGCTTAAGCAACAGGCAGCAAGCCCTGGGTTAGTTGGGTTGGGGGCTGCCTTGGGCCCTGACACAGAAATTTTTTCCCCTGGGAGGGTGAGGGGAGTTGGGTGTCTGAGCTGGGGAAGATCGAGGAAACCTCTGCTGACAAGGAAAACCAGACCCAGCTATGCTGAGGAGAGTGGTGAAGGCAAGAAGGAGCCATCACATGGGGTCAGTACAGATGCATCGGGGCAGGGATGCCCCAGGCTATGGGCACTTACTGGAGGTCTTGGTTTGAGTTCAAGGTTAGAAGGGACAAATGAAAAGGATTAGAGGCCAGAGGCACCATCCCCCATACCCTAGGACTAGAGGTGATTATAAAAATGAAATCATTATCCCCCAAAATTGCACAAGCAAAGGAGAAAGAATTCAACCAAAGAGAGCTACTGTGGGAATAGAGAAGACAGTGGTTCGAGTTCAGAGGAGGACACTGAAACAAAAAAACCCTCCCCTACTCCAAAGAGCAATGTCAAATAGTCTCCTGCCCCAAAAGAATTCAATGAAGAACTAAAAAAAGACTTTAAAAATAAAATGAGAGAGATGGAGGAAAAATTAAAAAGAAAAATAGAATAATGCAAGAAAAACAAGATTATGACAAGAAAGTCAACCAATTAGAAAAGGAGATAAAGAACCTTAAGAAAATGACTCCTTGAAAATCAGAATTGGCTAAGGGGAATCCAGTGAAGTTCTAAGAGATAAAGAGATTAAAAAAAATATATAAAGAATGAAAAAAAGAGAAGAGAATGTGAAGCATCTCATTAGAAAAACAATGGATCTACAAAGCAAATCAAGAAGAAAAAACATGAAAATAACTGAACTACCTGAAAATTCTGATCAAAAAAAAATCTTGATACAGTAATAAAAAAATAATTAAAGAAAATTGCCCTGAAGTATCAGAACAAGAGGGGAAAGCAGAGATAAAAAAAAAATCCACCAATCATCATCTAAAAGAGATTCTATAAGGAAAACTCATAGATATATCATAGCTGAATTCTGAAAACCCCAAAACAAAGACAATATTATGAGCAACAAGAAAAAGCCAATTTACATATGATGGTACCACAATTAAAATCACACAAGACCTAGTCTTGGGAATACTAAAAGATCAGAGGTCTTGGAACACTATATATAAAAGAGCAAAAGAACTGGACCTCCAGACAAAAATATCACACCCAGCAAAGCTAAGTATAATTTTGAATGGAAAAAAAAAATGGGCATTTGATCAAACATCATACTTCCAGGACTGTTAAAAACTACAAAAACCTGAACCCAATAGAAGATTTGACATACAAGAGCCAAGAGAAATATAAGGTACACACGAAAGACCAATTACAAGGGACTCAATAAGGATAGAATGTTTACATTTTATAAATGGAAAATGTAAAACCTATTAGAAAGGTTGGGATAGACCTGAATGTGATATACCTTTAAAAAGTAAAACCATTCAAGAACAGCTATGCAAATGCAGTGCAAGAAGAGGAACTAATACAGAAGAATTAGATGGGAGAGGGGTTGTTCGTTCTGGAAACCTACTTTCATCAGGAATGAGTTTAAGAGGGGAAAATAGAGATACATATAGAAGAGAAATTTAAAAAAGAAATAAAACTCTAAAGGGATAGCGATGGGGGAGAGGATAAAGGAGGGGAGAGTGAGGAAATATGTTAAAAGAGTGGTATAGAAGGGTGTTTAGATTTAGGGGAATGGGAGGACAGAGAGGGAGCTTTAGAGGAGAGGGGGAGGGAATAAGTCAAAGGGATGTACAAAAAGGGTATTTAGGTTTAGGACAATGAGGGAATAAGGAAGGGGTTGCTGGAGTAGAGAACAAAGTAGCCGGTAGAAGTAAAGTAGAAGAGTTAGCAGAAATAGGAAAAAATAAATACACACAAACATAAAAACAAGATTAAGAGTAGAATCTCTTAGGGAAAGCCCATGTTTATATATGTATGTATGTGAATATATGTATGCGTGTATATATATAGATAGATAGATAGATAGATAGATAGATAGATAGACAGATATATCTCAATACCTATATATAAATATAGCCATGCTCAATTGTAGCCTTGGGGTGCTGGGTAGGAGAGAGGAAGGAGGGAAAAAAAACAAAGTAAAAAGTGTACAGCAAAGAATAGAAGAAAACCTACAAAGAAGCAAAGAAAAGGTGGAGAATTTTCAACTTAATACACAGTATTTAATATATAGGGTTTTTTGAAATGATAAGTTATTGTTATATATTTTGAATCCTCTCCTATGTTGGGTACATCATGTGTATTTTTTCTTTTCTTATTTTATATTTACATTAAATATACTTTCTATATCCAAGATCCTGACCTCAGTGTTGCTGATCCAAAGGTAGTGGGGGAAGTTCCTTCAAGGAACTTAGGCTAGGGACTGGAGGAGGGTGCACGAGAATGACCTTCAAGACTTGCTACATAAATAGACTTGAGATAAATGGAGGAGGAAGAAAGCACTGGTAACCAGAGAAGTTAGGAAAGGCTTCTTATAGGAGGTCACACATGAGCTGAGCTTTGAGTAAAGGTAGGGATTCCAAGAGGAAGACATGAAGAGGGAGGCATCTTGAGCAAGGGATTGTCTTAATTAAGGCACAGAGCTCCAAGATGGAATGTCAAGTCCAGGGTCAAGTTAATAGGTCAGCAAGGATTAAGGGTTTACTAGGTTCCAGACACTGAGAGTAAAGTAAGGCAGATAGTCCTTGTTCTAAAGAAGTTGATATTCTAATGGGGGAAAATAACTCAAAAAATAGAGTGGAAAGAGTGTGGAGAGGAGTGAGGTGGGAAGATAGGGTAAGGGATTCAGGCATCCAACACAGGTACATTTTAGAGAAAGACTGAGGAGGTAGATAAATGAATGCAGCCTGAAGAGCAATGAAGGCAAAGCCAGCCTGAGTCTCCTCCTTTAAGTTCTGGGAGGAACCAGAAAATCAGAAGGAAGAACTTTTGGGGCAGAGAGTGATTCCAAAGTGTGAAGTCCAGGGACAGAGTTGAGGAGTGGAGTGAGCTTCCAGAGTAAAGGAGTTTCTGGGGCATTGTAGAGAAAGAATGGAGTCCAGAGGAATGAGGATAGGAGTATAAGTAAGTCAGCTTGACTGTGCCAACTATGGAGTGATGTAGTGTGAAATAAGGTTGAAAAGATAGGCTGGACCAGACCTTCCAAGGCTTTAAAAGTCTGACAGCCACGGGGTTTGTCTTTCATTCAAGAGACATTCTAGGGAGTCACTGACTGAAATAAGGAGATGACTCATACAAGTTAAAAAAAAAAGAAAGATCAAAGAGCAGGAAAAGATAACTAAAGAAAGCAGAGCCTACTACTGCTTTTTAAATTTGTTTTATGGTCCTCCACAAGTCATTTAACTTCTCAGCCTCAGTTTTATCATCTGCAGAATGGGGGTCATGATAGCATCCTATCTCATAGGCTTGTGTTGGGATAAAATGAGAAAAAATATATAAAGTACTTTATAAACTTTAAAATAGTATATAAATACTATCAAAATAATTATCACCAACATCATTATTTTTCCTTCCATAAATGACTATGGGAGAGGATGCAGAAAAAAGAGAGAAAGGGATAAAATGTCTCTATAGTCTTTGGAAGACAGTGAAGGTCCTTTCGAAAGAAAAAAAATTATTATGAAGATCAGATTCACAAAAGGATGAAGGCAGCTGCCCAACAAGAGATAATGGGTGCTGGACTATTATTATTAATTCTATTGAGATGAATCCAAAGGACATATATGTAATAATTCAAGTCATAGGAAGTGAGAAATTTGATGTGATCAGCAGACAAATTGGATCTGGTTTAGATACATCCATGAGTAAAACAAACAGAATTGCTGGAGGAACTTTGTGGGCATTATAATGAGACTGAAAACTTGACTTATCCCCTTCAGAGATAAGAGTATTGATGGATCTACTATGTCTCCTCCAGGTCCAGAGATCCTTTCTTTCTTCTACCTACAATTCCCATGATTTAGCAATTTGATGATTTGAGGAAGGGCATCTGATTTTTAAAGGGCTATTAACAAGCTGGGTCACGGTGGAATGAGAAACAAGCATTTATTAATGTGCTAAACACTCTTCACATATTCTCATTTAATTTACAGAGGAAGGTAGCCAGGATGGGGCTGGAATTAAAGATGATGTCATATGCAAATCATTTCAAGGATACAAGGATGTTTAAGTTGGAGAAGAAAAAAAGATTTCAAATATTTGAAGAGTTGCCATGGAGAAAGGGGGTTAAACTTGATCTGCTTTACCCTAGAGGGCAACTCCAGGATCAAGGGGGTGAGAGATAGGTAGGTAAATCTGGGATCAACATAGAGGGAATCTCTACGAAGTTCTACGCCAATGCTTCATCAAACATGAAGGTGACCCTGGGCTGCTGAGGCTATGCCAAAGAAGTACAAACTCTGGCAGTTCCCATCATGCTAAGTAAGATTTCAAATGAGATCATCAATTGATGAGATCACAGCCATATTTGAGTTTATAAGGAGAAAACTTCCTAAAACTTAGAGCTGTCCCAAATGAAACAGCATAACTTAGGACACAGTTCATTTCATAGAATCAGTCAATAACTATTTATTTATAAGTTAGGCAGTTATAGAGGCTGTAGTCCAATCATCATTTTACAGATGAACAAATTAAGGCCCATGAAGGGACATGGTCCAAGGGACTTGTCCAAGATCACAAAGGTTTTAAGTGGTAGAGGTAGTTCCCTGCCACTGCAAGACTTCTAGCATAGGAGGGCTGAGTCCCATCTGGGGATATTGTTGAGAGGATTTGGGCAAATGTCACGTTAGATGAGTTATGGAGTCCTTCCAAAAATTGTCTATGATACTATGACCTTTATAGGATTCCTCATACTCTCATAATTCTCTGGGCTAGAGTTCCCTTACTGCCTTGCAAGCAGTTAGAAGCCTATCTTACCTCTACTGTGTTTCTTCCCCCCAATTATGTATGTCATCAAATGATTACAAAGGTATTTGAGTGTATTGGCAATTTCAGTAAAAGCAGGAACCAGGTTGAAGATTCTCACTGGGAAATGATAATATGAAATAGAGTGGTAACAAGGGAGGAGGAAATTAATCACTTACCAGGTGTTTTTCATTTAGGGAGAAAGATAGGGTATAGCTGCATAGGGGACAACCAGTGACCTACTATTGATGTGCTTCTGGAAGTCATCTGAGTGTAATATATAGTCAGGAAAAACGTTTTACAAATAAGATCAAGGACACAGCAGGGCTTCCTGAGTGAACAGAATAATGTGTAACCTTTGAGGTGAAAAAGGAACTATTTATGCATACCATCCAAGAGCTGATCCTCATAAAAAGGAGGTGAGCACAGCTAGAAGAACTTCAAGGACTTAGAATGAAAGAAAAAGGGAAACAACTAAGGTTACAGCATTTGCTCTTACTAATGCAGAGAAATCTCTAGGGTTAGCAGTAGAAAAGAACAAAAAGGAAATTTCAGGAAGAAATGAAAAGAAAAAGAGATGGATTTCAGGCTTCGGTAGGAAAAAGGAAATAAGAAAAAAGCAATTAGAACTGAATAAGAGTTGTAGTAATAAAAAAATAAAAGAAACAAAGAAACTCTTTCTTGAGAAAGGAGACAGCACAGTTGTTAAAGAAGAGATAACTTGTACAAAATGACTAATATGGAAATGTTTTACATAATTGCACATAACCTGTATCTGATTGCTTACCATATCAGGTGGGGAGGGGGTGGGGGGCATGGGAAGAGAGGGAGGGATGAAATTTGGAACTCAAAACTTTAAATAAAGGTGTTTTGGAAAAAAAGAGATGTTTCATTTCAAGTCCACAGAGAAGAAAAGAAAGGATGGGAAGCAGAACTTTCAAATAATTGCTGGAGAAAGTCTAAATTAAATGAAAATGACTTGTTCTCTATAGATAAAACTGGACAAAGATTTCTAACAAAATGACAGACTCCCTGGAGATTGAAATAATAGTAATGGGAGAAAAAAAATGGTAGAGGTGGCAGAATAAATAATCACAATAAATCAAAAAATAATAAAATTGGAAGAAAATATATAAATGCTATAAATGAAAATAACACAGCTAGAAGACAGAGCTTGGAGAGACTGATTATCTGCAAATTTTTGAACCCATAGAAGAAAAAAATACAAAGAATCCAAATGTCATGTTTTTAGGAATCAAACATGAAAGTTTCCTGGAAGTATGGAAAGCAGGCATGAGAATGTATATCAACAGAATTTGCAGAACACCCATGGAAGTCAATTCCAAATTTAGATGGCCCAGAAAAGTCTCATCAAATTTGTATCAGTGATAAAGAAAAGATGCTTAAAGAAGCCAGGGAAAAGGAAATCATGCATCAAAAAGTATCAATTTAAAATCATACAATATTTATTAACCAGAAGAAATTCAAAGAGATTAATAACAAAAAGTAAGGAAAATAAAAATTTTAGCTATCTTGCCTATTCAGAAAAAGTGAATATGTATTTTCAGGAAAAAGATGTTTTTCTTTTTTAAAATTTACACAAAGGTGTATGAATTTCCAGTTGTTTCTGAGGACATTTGATAAACTAAGCTTTGGAAATGCAAACCAGCCAAAATGCTTTCAACAAGATCAAGACAGTTAAATTATAAGTGAATCAATGTATTGTGAGGAAAAAGTATTTTCATTATGAAGGATGGGGAAAGGATCTTGTTCCTCCGAAATTTCATTTAGCAAGAGGCATATCAAGGAAAGAGGGACTAGGACTTGGCTGGCAGATCTATGATAAAATCAAAAGGAAAGAGATGACCTTGAAGGGGGGAGAAATAAGGAGAAGACAGTGGGAATTATTACACATTGAATTACTAAAGACCAAATTAATGAAGAGGTGGGAGGATTGGTATGAAGAGAATAATTTCTAAAACATGTCCATACTTAAATCTTGGAAAAAGGCATGGAGGCTAGGATAAAAAATATATCTCAATAATGGCAAGGATTTTTATGTAGAATTTCTTGAGATTATGCAGGAAGGCTTAGGAATTTTTGCAAGTGCAAAGTCTAGGTTGGAAGTGATATCTAAGAAATAAAGGGGCTGAACCTAATACTCATTCTTCAAAAAACATATTGCAATAGATAGCGAAGATAGAGTCAAATATAGTCATTGTAATGTTAAGTGTAAACAGATTGGATTCACCTATAAGAGGAAAACATAGCAGAGTGGGTCTTTCAAAATTATTCAATACTATGATGCCTATAGGAAATATATGTAAAACATAGGGAAATATATAGTTTAAAAATTAAAAGCTGGAATAAATTTTATAATGCGTTAGCCACATCCTTCCCAAAGAAACAAATAAGGATTTTGCAATTATGGTTTCAGACAAACTGAAGGATTTTAAAAAGAAAAAGAGGCAAAAAATAAATTGAATATGCGACTTAAAAACATTAGAAAATAAGTTGATAAATCTACAATAAGTTCAAAAGAGAAACTTTAAATGTTGAAAATTGAAAACTCAGAATCAAAATAATAAATAAAAAGCACAATTTCTTTTATTTGATAATAAGCACAACTGATAAATCACTAGATAATTTGAAAGAGAAAAAGAGAGACAGACAAAGAGGCAGAGACAATCCAAATGACCATCAAGAAGATATGAATGGATTTTTCCTTAATATGGAAATAAGCATTTCTTAAAAGTTAAACAAAGAGCTAGAATTATTTGTAATGCAGAAACATGAGGCATTTATCCACCAAGAACAGGGGTGAAGCAAGGATATCCACTATCATCATCATTATTTGACATAGTTCTAGAAGTGCTAGCTACAGCAATAAGACAGGAAAAGGAAATGAAAGGAATAAGCATTGGCAAAGAGGCTAACCTGTCTCTGTTTGCAGATGATAGGGCATTTTACTTGGAAAATAACAGAGAATCAACAAGAATATCTAATTAGTAAAATAAAAAGCTTCAGCAAAGTATTAGACTGCAATATAAATCCACAAAACCCATCAGCATTTCTATATTTTTCCAACAAAACCCAAGAAAATGAATAGAAAGGGAAATAGCATTAATCATATAGATATAGATAGATATGTACATACACATATATATATGTGTAAATGTATTTGTATGTTATGTACACATGTATGTATATATATACATATGCATATATATCTGGGAATTAATGGATTAAGACACCTAAAGCTTATAGAATAAATTTTATAGAAATAATGAATAAAATGATTGAAGAATTATTCATGGTTGCCATGTTAATATAATATTAGCTGCACTTCATATATTTAACACTACAGCAATCAAAACACCATTAGAATGCTTTATAGGACTGAATAAAATAAAAATCACTTGGAAGAGCTAAAGTACAAGAATTTCAAAGGGAATAATGAAAAATAAATGAAAGAAAAGGACAATGTCACTAGCAGATCTCAAATTGTACTAGAAAACAAAGCTAACGGGGACTGATTTTAAAAAGCTAGAAAACTGGATAAATGAAATACTTTTAATAAGGAAAACTTAGAATTAAATGAATACAGAAACTTAGCATTGATAAAACACAAAAAAAAACGTTGGGGAAAACTAAATAATTTGGTAGGGAAAGGGATTAGATGAACAATTCTAAAAATCACAAATGGATCATTTAAAAAACAATATGCAAGTTCAGAGTGCAAAGCTGTATCTTTTACACTGTGGATAGGGGAAAATTCTTTTTTATTCATGCTGCATAGGAAAGTATAAAACAAATATTTTTATTATATGAAAAGAAAAAAAAACCTTTACCTAAGTAAAACTTACGAATGCATTTTGAATAAAAAATGATTCAAACAAGTAAAATATTTCCATTAAACATCTCTGCTAAAATCCTGAGGTTCAAAATCCATAGAAAATCAGCACAACACTTAAGAATTAGAGAAATCATCCAACAGGGAAATAGTAAAAAAAAAAATATATACATAGGTCATTCTCAAGAGAAGAATGACAAGCTACTAAAATTTATTTGGAAAAATGTACCATATCATTAAGAATCAGATAAATGAAAAGTAAGACAATTCAGGTACCCTATTATACCCACTTAGCTAACAAAGATGGTAAAAATAACAAAATTCAATGAAAGTAGGGATGTAGGAAAACAAGTGCTTTGATTCACTAGTGGTAGAACTCTGAATTGTACAACTTTGGAAGATGATGTAGAATTTTGTAATAATATTCATACATTTTGACCCAGAAATCTCTCTTTTAAGTTAACACATTAAAAGAAGTTACTGACATGAAAAAAGACTTTATTATACAAAAATAGCAATACTTTTGTAATTGTAAGAAAAAAAGGGGGAAATAAAATGGGTGCCCATTGGGGAATGTCGAAACATTGGGAGTTAAATCTAATGGAATGCTGCTGAACTATAAGGAGTTACAAATATGAATCTTCCAAATAAAGTTGGAAAAACTTATACAAAGTGATACAGAATACAAAAATAAATAAATAAATAAAGCCCAATAGTGTATATAATGCCTATAGTTGTACAAAGGAAAATTACAGCAAATAGGAATAAAACAGATAAATACAGCAGTCAACATCGATGACACCTTGTTAAAATTAATTAATGGGTTCTTTACTGCTTTAATCAATGGGCAAATAAATGGAAGAGTAGCACTTAAACTCATTCGCTAACCTCTTTAAATGTTTTCAGATAAAGAATGTGGAGTAATGCCAAGACACTGATAAAAGGATGGAAAGGAAAAAATTATTTTAAAATCATGACAGGTCTTCATATACTGTTACTTCCCAACAGTCAAACAGCTAATGTGTCCAAGTTAGGATTCAGTCCCCAGTTTTCCTGACTCCAGTTCCCCCAAGAATTTTGTTCATCTTTTATCGCTTATCAGAGTTCAAGATGCACACAGGATGGTCTGCATGTTAGAGGTTTCTCTGAGCAAACCTTTGTCTATTATTTTTCATGATATTTGAGAGAGAGGTGAATATTCAGCAAAACAAAAAAAAATGTTAACAGTCATATTTTAAAAAGAGAGATTTTTTAAATGAGACCAAAGACAATGCCATATTTTGACTTAATAATAATAGCTAACATTTGCATAGAGACTTCAGGTTTACAAAAGTTTTTACATATTCAGTTCAGTTGATCCTCACAACCCTACAAGGTAGACAATATTATCCTCTTTACAGATGAAGAAACTGAGGCAAATAGAGGTGAAATGACTTGCCCAGAGTAACACAGCTAGTAAATATCTGAAGGCGACATCAAGGAGCCGTGAGATCTTCCACAAAGTTGGAAAGGAAGAGCAAAAGTCAGGTGATGTGCTATAAAATGGTAGAAATTCAGAGAATTTCTTCAGAGAATTCACAAAATGTGCCAAAGGATGCAGGTGGGAAAAGTAAGGTTTAAAATATTTTGTGAGACATTTTTATGTTCAAAATAAGAAATGTCTTTTTAGCAGACAAACTGCAATATCCCATATGATACTGAAAATATAGAGCATACTGGAAAAGGAGAGAACATACCATCCCCAATAAAAACAATATAATATCAGCTAAGATTTATATAATGCTTACTATGCACTAGGCACTTTACAAATATTGTCTCATGTGATCCTCACAACAACCCTTGGAGTTACATACTATTATTAGCTCCATCTTGCAGATGAGGAAACTGAGGGACACAGAAGTTTGCACCTTGCATAGGTTCACACATTTGAACTCAGATCTTTCTAACTCCAGACCCTATGCTCTATCAGCTGAGCCATCTAATTGCTTTAACATAACACAGGAGCTTGTAAGATGAGTGGGGGAATGAAACCAACAAGACGGGTTCCTGAGATTGAAAGGTTGTCTGTGCATTTCCCTCCCTCTCTGTGGTCCATAAATCTCCAAAGAAAGACTTGGTCATATTTAAGCTGAGAGGGTAAGTCTAAAGACAGGCTAATGATAACCAGGTTGCTGAATTGTCCCATATGCCAATGATTTTACTAGAGCAATAGCAGGAAAAGAAAGGGAATAATTTAAAAAAAGATAAAGAGTACACCAGAAACCAAAATCCAAAGGCACAAAGGCAGGGAAATAGCAACATGGTAAAGTTGTAAATGTGGAAGATAGGTTGGTAAAATTGCTTAGTTCATGTTTCAGAGGATAAGAAGACAGGCAACGTGCCATTGTAGGAAGAAGATGAAATTTGGAACCAAAGGGTACATATTCCATTACCACCTGTGATGCCCACTTCCATGCAATCTTGGGCACTCATGTCCTGTAGTATTTCAATGATGCCTTTTTTCATCTGTAAAATGAAAGTTTGGTTTGTATGGCCTCAGTCTCTTCTTTTAGACCCTATTCTTGTGATAATATACAAAAAAAAGAGAAAAGGAAAGGAAACAAAAAAAACGTAAATGTGGAGGTCATGTACAAGTTATTAGAAAACAAAAGAAAACAGATTATATAGTTTCTTGTGCCGATTTTCTTTCGTGCTCATTATGCATAGCAAATGTAATGCAGTGGAAAGATTGTGGGAAGTAGTCTGTAGAAATATAGATTCAAACTTTGCCTCTGACAACAGTAAGCTCTATGACCATAGGCAAGAAAAGGAAAGACTCTCTGTGCCTCAGTTTCCTCCTCTAGCAGAAGGAATGATTCATTTAAATTTAATGAATCTTTATGAAGTACAATGCAAGGGACTGACAATCCCTATATAAAGAGGCTACATTCTTTGGGGGCTTAGAAAAGGGGGCTATAATGTAGGAATAAAGACCAGACGTGATTTCATCCACATTGGGAACTCTTGAATAAGTAAACACCTCCCAACAATGTAATTTGACACCCTCTCTGGAACATTACCTAGAACCTTGAAAGATTAAGTGACTTGTCCAGTGTCACACAGTAAGTTGAGGTGGGATTTGAACCCAGGTTTCTCTATCGATGTAGTATAATGAAAAGTGAAGAGTGATCAGTACTAATTACCAGGGGGGATGCAAGGGGGCTTTATGAAGAAGGTAGCACCTGAAACGAGGTAGAAAGATATTAAGGGTTCTGAATTGACAGATAAGGTGGAGGGGAGTGCATTCCAGGACCTGGCAAAGGTTTGTGGGAATGCATGGTTGTGGAAGATGGAGTACTGAATTCTGGGTATGGTCCGTTGCAACTCTAGAGTCTATGATCCTTTTACCATATACTAAAGTTTATTTCAAGAATAAAAATATCTTCTTTCCCTTTCACTCTGCCATTTGAAATTCTCCTTGGAAAGAAAACTAAGTTAGTGAGCCATTTATTTTTTCTCTATTAAGAGGCAGTGCAGACTAGTGGGAAAGGTTCTGGATTTGGACTCAGAGGATCTGGGCTGAAATTCCAGCTCTTCTGTCCCCTGGCTATATGAACTCAAATCACTTCTCTTTCAGCCTCAGTTTCCTTAACTGTAAAATGAGGAGATTGGGCTAACAGATACCTAAGGTATCTTCTAGGTTTTAATCTATGATCTTGTGCCTCTTTGTTATAGATATTCAAGGACTCAGAGTTCAAGGAGGCAGTTCAGAAAAATTGGCATGCTGCCTTGAATTCCTGAGGTAATGCATTACCTGTGTAGATGCAGAAGACCAGGAAAGCAAAGAGAAGCATTGCTTCAGTTTCTCAGAGTTTGGGGTTTTTTTTATTTTTTAGGGAAAAAAGACAGCATGGGTCATCCAGAGTCTAACTTTGTACTCACCACAAAGTAGATGCTAAATGAGTGTTTGTTAAGTTGAATTGAGAAGCATCCATGTAAACAGTGTTACAAGCTCTCCTTCATAACAGACTGCTGGGATTCTTAATGAGGGAAGTGAACACAGCTGGGGTGTTTTACATATTCACAGTGAGGGTCTTAATTATATGTACCAAGAACTTAGCCTGCTTCCCTTTCCCATCATGATCTGAAGGCTTTGGGGAAATTATATGGAACTCCTGCACACAGAATCTATCAATCAGTCCACAAATACTTATTCATTATCTCCAGAAATACTCCCTTCCCTACAGTTCAAGGAGTTAATACACTCTGCCATTCAGTTTTAAGGGAGATCTATCCTGGATTGGAAGGTGAATGATTCAACCATTACCTTAGCCCTCTACATCTGGTTGGCTCTGGATAATTCTTCATCCTATTCAACCATCCACCAGAGCCTAGCCAGCATTAGCATCACACCATCACCCTTGCCACTGTGCACTACCTTCTTACTGTTTAACTTGGGAAATAAGCAAATCAATAATATCATTACAAATGAAAAGGGCATGCAAATCTACTACCTATTCATCATCCCCATGCTAGCCTAAACCAAAGCTCTCTTTCTTCCCTGGCCATCACTCATGGATATATATATATATTTGAAATCCCAAGTAGAAGGTATGCACCTTGAAGTTTGTACTCCTAGTACTTAGCCCAATGCCTGGCACAAAGCAAGAGCTTAATAGATGTTGTTGATGGATTGAGATTACGTTTTAGGTCCTTGGTATAAAAACACAAAAATGACCCATTCCTTGACTTCAATGAGTTTCCATTTTACTGGAAAAGCAGTGGAGAGGTTGTAGCACTAATCCAAAAAGTTTTTCACCATGATCAAGGTGGCTTGTACCAGCCTGGCAAGGGACATTGAGAAAACAATTAAAATGGCAAATATTAAAAACAAGGGGGAAACATTTAGAAAAGCAGAGAGGTAGAAGGATGATTTACTTAGCGATATGGAATGGAAAACCATATAACCCATATGACAAAGCTGTGGGCACTGGTTCCAGCTCTTTGATGGACACTAGAAAGGGAGTCATAAAAAATCTCACAGTTAGCCATGTGTATTTCCTCTTAAGCTAACTGGGAACAGATAGCAATATCTACTTTATGAGGTAACTGTGAATTGTAGTTAGTAACCAAAGCTGCCTGCAAAAGAGGATATGCCAACCATGTCTCCTGATGTTACTCTTCTGAAGTCCAGATCTTCTTTCAATAGCTATTTTTGTAGACATGATATGTGACTTGTACAGACAGAGAATGTGATTTATCTACTGCTCTACCAGGGAAGAGTTTAGGGTGAGTTTTAGAAAGCATAAATGGGGCCATCAATGGCTTGAACTTATGACTTCCCCTTCTACATTCTCTTATTTTCCCTTTTTTTAATTTTAGGATTTATAAATTTATAGCCGAAAGGTATCTTCTGTTCAATATCCCCTCATTTTACATTGGTTAGTTGGTTGGTTGTTGTCCTTCTCAAAGTGGAGCAAAATGATATCACTGTGTTACAGTCAAGTAACAGTGTGTCCTACTGTGGCTGATCAATCAATATGAGCTTGGAAGACTTTTCCATAAGCCAGGCACAAATAGTTCATGTGAACATTTGGGATGGATTCTCTAAATTTGCACATCTCATGCTTCTTTTGTTTACCTCAATTCTGCTTTGCTCACAGAGTACAGCACTTTGTTTGATGGGTGTGTGTGTGTGTGTGTGTGTGTGTGTGTGTGTGTGTGTGTGTGTGTTCAACGACAGAGAAATAATGACATGACTGGCGCTTGATTTTGTTTTGAGTGAGGGAGGGACCTGTGCAGGTCACCAGCCTCACTCCTCCTCCATTTGGATCCAGTGACCAGATATTCATCAGGATGACTGGAGATGACCCAGGATGAGGCAGCTGGGGTTAAGTGACTTGTGAGTGTCAAGTATCTGAAGTGAGATTTGAACTCAGGTCCTCTTGAGTCCTGCACTGGTGCTGTATACTCTGCACCACCTAGCTGCCCCTTGATGGGGGTATGTAAGGCTGGGTGGCCCTTTGTCAGAGTATCTCATGTCTCACAATCAATACCAAAGTTCTTCAGAAAGACCTTGAGAGTGTCCTTTTATTGCTTTGACTGACCACAATGTAAGTGCTTACCTTGTATGAGTTCTCCATAAAATTGTCTTTTTTACATAGAAGGAAGCCGGAGCATTAAGAGGATGAATTCCCTAGGCTCACACAGCTAGAAAGGGTCTAAGGCAGGATTTGAACCCAAGTCTTTTGATTCCAAATCTAGTGCTCTACCCTCTACACTACATCAAACTCAAGCAACTAATCTCCCAAGTGTCTCCTGAAGCAGATTAAAGTGTAGTTGGCAAATGTTTAATAAAAATACAATACAACATAGATAATGTTAATTTGTGGTTTTCTAAGTCACTATGCAGCCTAGAGGGATCCATTTTTACCTGAGTTTGACACCATTGCATATCATTTGATCTTTCTGAGCCTCGGTCTCCTCATTTGTAAAATGGTCATTATAATGATAGCACCTACTTCACAGAGTTGCTGCAAGTTTAAATGAGGTAAGATGCATGTGTTACTCAGGTTTCTAGCTAAGCCTGAACTATTTGTGCAAGATTTTCCTAATCAGTGGAGAAAATGTTGACATCGTGCTAAATGCTTATGGGAGCAGAATTGTTTTCAAAAAAATTTTGTGGAAGAGAAACATTCTTTCTTCAAAAGAGAACACTTGTGGTTGCACTCTCTTAGGGACGGACTCCAGGAAAAGGGAAGAGAAGCAGTCTTGCAGACATATAGGGAAAGTTGGTTCCTCATCTGGTGCCTCATGTCCAGTTTGCTTTACTCGAGACTATAGGGATTTTCCCTTAGGGTGGGAAAGAAGCATTTCTCTTGGCTGAACAATATCTCATTTCACTCCCAATTAAAGAACTCATTGGTTCTGTTGCTGGTCAATCATTTCAGTCATGACTGACTCTCCATGACCCCATGGAGGTTTTCTTGGCAAAAATACTGTAGTAATTTGCCATTTCCTTCTCTAGCTCATTTTGCAGATGAGGAAACTGAGACAAATAGGGTGAAGTGACTTGCCCTGGGTCACAGAGCTACCTTATTTGAACTCAGATCTTCTTTTCTCCAGATCCTGCACTCTATCCATTATGCTGCTTACCTGCCTACTCTGTCTAGTTTGGGGCATATTTTAATCTGTAGAACTTCACTGATTTCTGTCTGCTCTCTGCTTGGTCACTATTAATCACTATTAATTATTTGTGATACTCTTTTGTGTAATCAGAATTTGGAAGGAAGGGACCCATTTGGTGGTTGTAAAGCTTGGGGAAATCTTTTCTCTCCTTCAAATGATAGGGATCAAAGAAATTAGTGACTTCTTGTCTGAACCAGTCATGCCCCTAGAGTCGGAATATTTAGGAGATGATTTGGCCATTGGGGTGGGGGAGAAGATAGATATCATTCTTGTCCAATAAAGCTCTCTCAGAAGAGACCAGGGCATCCAGCCTTGTGGCCCCTTCTTCTACTCCCCTCAAAGCTGGAATTGAAGTCTCCCTTGGAAAAGGATGGGCAAGATGCCAGAGGTAATCTATCAATGCTTCCCTGTAAGCCTCATTTAGACCACCCACATAGACATAGACATATTACAAGGACAGCACACACTTTATATACATAAAGTGCATTTCAAAATCTCAAGTGCTATATAGTGCTAGCTTCTACTATTTCTGACCCTAACTAATTTTTTAGCACTAGGTAAATCATCTAAAGTCTTTGAGCCTTTGTTTCCCCAAATGAAAATTAGGAAAATAATATTGTACCTAGATCTCAGGGATGTCGTAAAGCTCACATGGGATTATGTCTATGCAGCTCATTGAAAACTTTCAAAGTTCTCTTCAAACACTAATTCTTGCTAATTTTCCATAGTCTTATTCTTTGAGATCCATTTTTAATCATTCCTTTCTTCTTTCTCTTGATTATATTCTATTCCCCTATGGATTACTCCTTTCTCAGTCTCCCCATTTGTCCTCTCCCTAGCCTTTGAATTATAGGGTGCTATTGGCCTCTGAGGACCACTTTTTGTTTTGTGGTTTAAAAAGAGGGTACTGGCTACTTTTATGAGCCCTGAAAACTCAAACAACAGCAAAAAAAAATAGCCTGGATATATAATTCCTTTGTCAACTTTTCCCTATCCACTCTCCTTTAAAAAATAATAATATGAAAGAAGAAAAACGTAGGAGGAAAGTCCCTCCAGGTGGCAATCATGGATGAATAATATGGCAATACTAAAATCATTGTTTATGGACTGACTCATCATAATACTCTGTATTTATGTGGGACTTTCACCAAGGCAATTCCCATGTTTTACACCCTTGTGTACCAGCCTGACTCTATCAAAAAAGGGGAAGATCGTTTACTGTGTGTTGGCAGACTGGAGGGGAATCACAGAGAGGAGAATTACAAAAGTAACTGACATTTGATATGCATTCAATCTTACAGAAACCCAATGAGATGGGTGCCACTGGTATTGTGCTGTTTTTACAGAAGAGGAAACTGAGAATACATGAGGGGAAATGATTTGCCCAAGTTCACAAAGCTAGCAAAATGTCAGAGGCATAATTTAAACCCAGGTCTTCCTGACTCCATGTTTGATGCTATCCACACAACCAGTGGTCTCCAAGCTTTTGGGATCACTCACTCTTATCAGAAAAAAAAATTATTTTCCTCAATATATGTACTTTATTTATAATTATATCATTATAAGTAATTATCATGTCATATCATATATGCATTATATAATATATGCACACATAATATATACTATATGTATGTATATATCATGTATGTATATCTACATATACACACAAACACATATATATGAATGTATGTATTATGCTAACAACTAGTTAGCTTGGGCAGCTAGATTGCTCAGTAGATAAAAGAGCTGGGCTTGGAATTAGGAAGACTTGAGTTCAAATCCTGACTCAAACACTTACTAGCTGTGTGATCCTGGACAAGTCACGTAAGCCTGTTGACCTCTGTTTCCTCATCTGTAAAATGCGTTGCATAAGGAAATGGCAATGCATTTATGTATCTTTGCTAAGAAAGCCCCATAAATTGAATTGGACACTGCTGAACAACAATTTTATTAATAATTACATTCATTAATATTAATATAATATTAATTATATTCATTACATTCATTCTTAAGCAAAAAACAGATATTAAAAAATGATGAGATGAAGATGAAATAAACATTTGCCCTCAGAGTCCTGGGATCATAGTTTGTATCACTAAATTATCCCTTAGGAAAACCTCTTTGGCAGCTACATGGAGAATAGTTTGGACAAAGAAGAGACTTGAGGCAGGAAGACCGGGAAGAACACTACTGCAATAGCCAAGGGCTGAGGTGATGGGGGGATTGGACCAAGGTGGAACTTATGTGAGTATTGTAAAAGGAATGCTTATGAGAAATGTTGTAAAGGTAGAAATGTCAAAAATAATTTGAAATGATGGAGAATGAGGAGTCGGGGATGGTGCCAAGGTTGAGAAGTTAGGTGCCTCAAAGCATGGTGGTAACCTGGTCAGAAATAGGGAAGTTTGGAAGACTGTTCTTTTGGAGGAGAAAAATAAAGTAAAAAAAGATAAGATCAGAACTCATCTCTGTCTGCCCATCCTTTGTCACTCACTCCATCCAATGCAAAGTGTAAAGGAGAGGAGACATCATCTGTGGGGTGTCTCCTATAGCCAGAAAGTGATCTGGGAGCAGGAAACTGGTTCTTTGAGTTGGGGATGGATTTGTAAGAATTTTCCCAATGGTACCAGAGCAGCTACTGCTATGGTGAACCCGGTAATAATTGTGACTGCCATGAGGAGTTGATATCTAGTTCAGAAGGGGATAGCTGGGTAGCATTCACACTGAAGGGAAGTAAAGGTGCAGAGTGGCATGGGACATACTGGGAAATGAGGCTCACTAGGATAGTGTTATCTACAATGTCTGATTTGCTTTCCTCCATATTATACCATATTGTTTCTCCTTGGACCCTTTCAGTAATTTTTTGAGCAAATTACATTTCTTCTTCACCAAATACCAATCAAGATTCCTCCAAAGGTTCAGTGAACTTCCATTAGTGATCTTTCTGTACTGACAATATTTGTCTAGCCTTAAGTCAGTTTTGCAAATTATCAGAATACATTGTTATTAAGAAATAAGTTGTTTCATTTTCTGGGATAGTAAGCAGTGATGCAGGTTGAATGATGAACTCCCATTGCCTCCATGCTAGTCTCTTTATACAATTTAACTTTTTCTTATTCATTAGAATTGTTTCTCTTTGTGTCCCTACAATTTCATTGTGAGAGTTTTTTCATTCATCTCACACTGATTTTTCTCATTCAGTTGCTTCAGCTGAATCTAGCTCTTCATGATGCCGTTTGAGGTTTTCTTGACAAAGATACTGGGGTGGTTTTCTATTTCCTTCTCTAGCTCATTTTACAGGTGAGTAAACTGAGGCAAATAGAGTTAGGTGACTTGTCTCGGATCACACAACTAGCAAGAATCTCCCTAAAACTCAACACTGATAACCTCTAGTAATAATGTTAGTCCATAGTCTTAATGACTTATTCAGAGATCATCAATGAAACTCCTTATTCTTGATTCCCACCTGAGGATGAGAAAGCAAATTTATGAAAAAACCTCAAAAATATTGGGAAGTCGACTACAGTACTCAAACCAAGAGAATGGTATGCTGGCCTAAAGGCTCATTCAAGCTTTGGCTGCGTTAAGAGAACTATAGTGTCCCAACTAGGGGGTGATGGTGTTCTGCTCTAGTTAAGCAACATCTAGGATAATGAATTTAATTCTGGGCACCGTATTTAAGAAGAACATTAATAAAGATGAAACAATTCCTAAAGATGGCTGATAAGCAAACTGGAAATAATGAGAAATAACTAAAGGAATTAGGGAATCTTTTATTTAGAGAAAAAAAAGTTCAGAGGGCATGTGACTGGTGCCTTCATATTCCAAAATGACTTCAATTGCTTCAAAGAGAAACTGTAAATGTTCTGGGTATTTCCAAAGGGTATAACTAAAATGAATAGATGAGAATGACATAGTCATATTTCCTTTCAAATAAAGAAGAATTTTCTGACAATAAGTGCTTTCTAAAGGTAGAAAGGGCTGCTATGGAATGTAGTGAATTCCTGATTACCCAAAATGTTGAAACAGCATTGAGATGAACACTTGGGATTGGGATTGTAGTGGAACGTATTAGTGCTTTCAAATAAGAACTGGAGTTAAATAAGCTCTGAGTTCTTTTCTACTCTTAGGATTCTACTCTTTGGCTGGGCTTTTAAAATGTGGTACATTGGCTGTGAATCATCAAACATTAAATACTAACTAGGTTCCTCAGAAATGTTTACAGAATCATGGAGCCTTAGAGATGCAAAGACTCTTTCTACTGAGAAAAAAACTACTCCACAATGTCCTTTATAAGCAATTATCCAGTTTGAGATAAAAGACCTCTAGTGTGTGGGAACTTGAGATTGAAAAGGAAAGAGGATGGGGGAAAGTAGTAAATCCATCAAGTTAGGTACCATAGAGAGTAGCTGATGTAGCATTCCATTTCACCTACCTTCACTCTTTTCTATTTTTCTTCTCTTTGTAACGACTTATGGGAACAATGACTGGTAACCCAGAGAAGAAGAAAGCAGGTAGAGAGGATTAGGTAACAAGTGATCTTCAGAGTGAGAGGACACAAAGAGTTCCTAAGACTGAAGTGACAGTGTAGATGTAGGCTAGGATTATTCAGAAAGTGAAGTTAAGAAAGATAGGAAAGGGGGAAAGCACTTCCTGAGCCTGGAGTATTATACAAGGCTTCATAAATGTTTGTTGACTTATTGACTGGCTAATGATGGGAAATCTGCAAGGATCAATAAGAGACATTTAACAGCCCAGCTGATGAGCCAGATGCCAGGAATCCTAAGGCAGGACTAATTCTTACCAATGACAGATTGTATAAAAAATAATAGAAACTCCTGGAAACCTCTCGGGGGAAAAAAGTTAATACCCAAGGTCTCAGATGTCTATTCCAAAATGCACAAAGTATTAGTAACAAACAAGATGGCCTTGTGGAAACAAATTTCATCTTACTTTTGGTGGGATAAGGTCCATATTAGAATTTGACTTTTGAAAGACAAACATTAGGGGGAAAGGAAGGAGATATGCATTGCATAGCCCCTACTATGTGCCAGGCCCTGTGCTTAGTGCTTTTTAAAAATATTATCTCATTTGACCTGAATACCACTTGAAAGAAATTGGACTAGAAGCAAATTGAGAGATTTCTCTTCCAGTTCTAGAGACTGGACACTTACTTTAGCTATATTAACCATGTTGCTGTTGTCCAGTCATTTTCAGACTCTTCGTGACTCCATTTGGCACTTCCTTGGCAAAGATACTGGATCTATCATTTCCTTCTCCAGCTAATTTTACAGATGAGGAATCTGAGCAAACAGGGTTAAGTGACTTGCCCATGGTCACAGAGCTAGGAAATGTTTGAGGTCAGATTTGAACTTAGGTCTTCCTGATTCCAGACATGGTACTCTATCCACCAAAACACCCAGCTATTCCTAAACAGGCAAAATCTATGTGCATATTAGATTTGAGGAGAGTAGACTTCAGGGTGTTCAGGAAAAAAAAACAACTAAGATCCTATCCTATAGATGAATATTATGCAGGGATAGGAAATTTTTTAGGATAAAATTCAGAAGACACATAGAGAAACAATTCTGCTGACGAAAGCAGGGGCAAGATGTCTAAAAGAGACTGATTCAAGGCTTGATACTAGACAGTTTAGAGTTAGGAAGGTGAGTTCAAGTACCTGTACTGACACTCACAAGCCATATGACTATTATTAAGTAAATAAGTTTGCCTCTTAAACCACTTAAGCTTCATACAAGTTTCTGAAACCATCAATTATTTGCTATAGATAGGTTATATTGTCATGGGATTTCTCCTCACCTTTTCTATTATTCAATCAATTAATCAATAACCATTAATTAAGCACCTACTATGAGCCAGGCCCTGTGCTAAGCTCTAAAGTTCGTTCTTCCAAAAGGAAGACAAAGGATTTCTTTCTCCGTATGAAAAGGAAAAACTTACTACCTTCCAGAACAACCAATACCACAAAGTCAGTCATTGCTCGGTTTCAAACTTTTCTTGACTATATCAACCTTTTTAAAGGGCACCAAGAAAGTCAGGAAATGTGTACCATATTTCACTTTGTTTCAGAGGGGAGAGGAAGAGTTCATGGTCAATTAGCCTTTTTCCAAATTCTCTTTTTGCCTTTCTCCTTTTCCCTAGGAAATTGCACCTTTTACTCTTTCATACTTTCTATTAAAAATAGTTAATTGACTTAAGGAATGAAGCTTCTATTCAAAATACACATCAGACCAAGAAGTGGCCTGGCCCCTCAGCTGGATCTTGTTTGCCTGCCTTGAGGAAAAGATGCATATTTGGTGTTTATTCACTTCATTTACAAAATTACTTATGCCTAGGACACAATCTAATGATACTCATTACCCTTTATTTTAGCTAAGGAAAGGACAAACATTGGCAAGGATATTTCTATTTTGTTTTGGTGAGTCATTAAAATGTGTGTAATTCCTGTTGGCAAAAGACTGTTCAGATTTTGTCTCAGGGCTTGTTAAAATGGATGAAGCCTTTCCTGCTGGAAGGAGGGGTTTGGGAATCACTTGTATTAAATTTTAGAAAGACTTTGTACTTTCTTCTTAAGTGCCAATGTTCTAATGTTGATTCAAACACTTTTGGAAACATTCCTTGTGAAGTTAAAGGGCAGCTATCAAATCACTCAATGATTTGGGAAGGAAAATGGAGTTTAGGCTGTTTCCCACATATATGCCCCATGGCAAGACAAGAAACATGGCCCCATCTTTCTCAGATAGAAGCAGTTAGCTCCATTGGCTAGGACCTGGTGGTAATGTGATCAAGGTTAGGGAATTGGTTCTTATATGTACTAATTAGGGAGGGAGGAAGAGAGAGAGAGAGAGAGAGAGAGAGAGAGAGAAAAGAAGAAGAAGAAGAAGAAGAAGAAGAAGAAGAAGAAGAAGAAGAAGAAGAAGAAGAAGAAGAAGAAGAAGAAGAAGAAGAAGAAGAAGAAGGAGGAGGAGGAGGAGGAGGAGGAGGAGGAGGAGGAGGAGGAGGAGGAGGAGGAGGAGGAGGAGGAGGAGGAGGAGGAGGAGGAGGAGGAGGAAGAGGAGAAGGAGAAGAAGGAGAAGAAGGAGAAGATTTAGCACAGTTACAGCCAGTAACTGTGCTAAATGCTTTATAAATGTTATCTCACTTAATCCTCACTATATGCCTAGAAGGTAGATGCTATTACTGCCCCCACTTTAAAGTCAGGTTGACTAAGGCAAACAGAGACTAAGTGACATTCCTAAGGTCACACAACTGACAAGTTCCAAATAACATCTCTAACATGATGTGTCTGATTTGCAGGGAACCCACATTTATTGGCCCCTCTATTCCATGGAGTGTACCAATCTTGGTGCGGTAGTTAAGTAGCAACAATTCAGAAATGCCAAATCTTTCCACTGACCTAATTCTACTGCTGTATATATGGATCTGAACATTATAGGGAGTACAGAAAGATTTCAAATCCTGGTAACAAAGAGTGAATATACTCACTCCAAGCTGGCCCTTCTACCATAACATTGCTGCCTTGTTTTCCTAATTCTACCCTATACATAATAATAGTAGTTAGCATTTATATAGCACTCTAAAGTTTACCAAGAGCTTTTCATATGCTAACCTATTCCACTTAGAAAGGTGTATGTGTACTGACATACTGGTTGACCAGTCTATCTCTTTTTCTTTCCATAATATATGAAAGAGAAGTTATGTTTAGGTCTCAAAAATAGACTCCCATTTTCTCTCTTCTTTTTTAATCCATCCTCCCAATCCATCTAGCTGAAATTCCCAGCTATATTGATTTGTGAATTCAGGCAGAGTTCTAAAGAAAACAAGAGGGGAGTCTCTAATAAAGTTATATTGTTATGAGTATTTTGTGATCCTAGTATTTCTGCTCATCGTAGTAGACAATGGCACTTATTTCCAAGGCTTAAAAGGAATTGGATGATCATATAAACTCATATCCCTTTGTGTTTCATTTGAAACTTTTGTGAGGAAGGGTAGCCTAAAGATGGCAAAAAAAAAAAATAGAGAAATTGAACAGGGAAAACAAGTCTTTAAAACTGGTTGATGTTGTATGACTAGAACAAACTACTCTTTAGGTGAAGTTTTCATTTTCCATTTACTTATATTGTATACCTTATAAATACACCCTTGTTATTGCTGTAGATATTTTGTGTGTCCTCTTTACTGATAAAATAAAGGGACAGGAACATGACAAATAGGAACAGAGAATCATGTGGGTAAACATGGATGAGATCAGTGCAAATTGTCCTTAACAAAATAAATTTTTTTTTTTTGGCAAAACAAATGGTTTTTGAAAAACACTAGGAAAACTAAGTCCATCAAAAATGGATTGAATTCAACACTTATGCATACTTGTCAAAATACTCCTTTGTCAGTAAGGAGATGAAAAGTAAAATATTTTCTGATTAAAAGAATGGATCTTCTTTGGAAATGATTGTAATTTTTTATTTAGAAGAAGACTTTTGACCAAACTAAACTGAAAATTTACCTCCTTTCATCATAGGCAAAGGCTCACAGGTTCAGAGCAGGAAAGAATCTTGGAGGTCATCTAGGCATGGAAGCATAGACTCATAAATCTAGAGGGGCAAGAGTCTTCTGAGGTCATTGAGTTCAACCTCCTCATTATAGAGATGAAGAAACTGAGACCCATGAAAGTGAACTAACTTTTCCAAGACACTCCTTTGAGAAAGAATTTGTATCTTGGTCTTGTAACTGCAATTCCAGCATTCTTTCGACTTATACCATGTTGCCTTTCCAGGACTACAGAACATTTCAGACTTCTGGGGGATATGTTGAAAATCATTTCCTTCTGTGAAGACTACTAGAATTAAAGGAGTCTAGGCTCTGTTATTAGAGCAAAATAATGACCTAAAATAAGCTGTGTGCTATACTCAATGGGATCTTTGGTGCTCAAGGGATAAAGCGAGCAGTCTAGTTATTGGCTGAGAGATGCTCAGTCAAGCAGATTTACAAGAGCTCAGGAAACTGTGGGTAGATGAAAGTTGACTCCAAAGGGGCCTTCTCTAGTACAATGTAGTCAGTCGAATATAGCCAAAGGATAAGAAATTCAGGTGTGAAATGGTGTGGCAAGACTTGCAAATTAAATAAGCCACGTGTTTCCTTATTATCCTTTTTTCCCCTTCTAGGTGTGTCAGTAGAAACATGCCTTGACTCAAGGCAAAGGGATGCCTCTGTGGGAAGGCAGTCCTGCTCATGCCTCAGGGAAAAATTTGGCAGAAGAAAGATTATTAGATATTTCTTGGCAATTAATGGGCTGAGGCACACCCTTTTTTCACAGCTTTGGTTTCAGGTATGTGGGAGAGTTGAAAAAACATTTAATTGCCTCTAATTTGTTTCTTTAACTTAATCATATGCTTATTCATTGTAGTGGGGCTGTAATTGATGTGAACGAAGACCTGAGAGGCAGCAGATTCTGATAGTCTGAAGGGAAGGCAAAGGAACTTCCATAGGAGAGGTATAATCAGTCTGGAACTTTGATCTGTTCTCTTTGAAATGAAGGGAAACCTAATACAGACACACACACACAGACACACACACACACACACACGCATGCATGCGTACCCACATGATCATTCACTGAGGCCCACAGAAGATGCTGTCTACAGCTATTTCTCCCTAGACTCTCTCCTTCTTTGGTTGTGGTCCTTTCCCCCATACCTTCAGATTCATTCATTATCTCAGGTTCTGAAAGACTAGCCTCCCTATGGAGAGAGGAAGTGTGGAGGAGAGTGGAAGGGAAATAGCCTATGAGTAGAGATCTGCATCAGATGAACTGGGCTCTATGCCTTTGGGCAAGCTGACTAACCTATAGTCACCATTGGAGTCTGCATACATTTTATTCCACTTGTGAGGAGTGGGGTAGAATATGGGGGAAGGTGAGTAACCATACAATGAAATGAATATTGAATTTTGAATCAAAGCAATGGGCTCAACTCTTGACTCTCCAATTTATTATCTGTGACCTTGGACAAGTCCTGGCATCAATTTTCTCATCTCTAAAATGATGGGGTTGTACTAGGTGATCCTTAAGATCTCTTATAACTCTAAATCTGTAATTCTTTGATTTTCTGGTTCATTCCTGGTCACAGTAAACAAATAGTGAATAGCCTGACTTACTCTGACTTAATTTCCCATTTCTCAGACTAATGAACCAGGAGCTCAAACTACCATGATTGAACCTGAATATCTGAATGTAATTGCCTTAGGAGTAGGAATTGTTTCATTTTTGTATTTGTACTGCAGCATTTAGAACAATGTCTAGCATTTTATTGAATATAGAGATGACTATGTATTTAAATGGTAATGCTTGAGATAGACCAGGAAATCAACTCCATACTAATAAACATCCTCCAACAACAATGGTAAAATACTCTTGGAAATTTATATAGCACTCTAAGTTTTTAGACAACTTTCTTCCCAACAATCTTATAAAATAAAATTTGTTAATGTTATTGGGAACTAGGTGGTGCAATACATGGAACACCAGCCCAGGAGTCAGGAGAACCTGAATTAAAATCTGGCCTCAGATACTTCTTAGTTATGTGACCCTGTGCAAGTCACTTAACCCCAACTGCCTCCAAAATACATGTGAGTGTGTATATATGTAACATATGTGTATGTGTGTATGTATATTATATAATATATATATATTATATATATATATATATATATAAAACCCCAATTTTACAGGCAAGGAAACTGAGGTAGAAACCTCTTTTGCTTATCCTCTGCATTTATCTACTTTTACACTTTCCTTTGTTTTGGTTGTCATTTCTGGTTCTTCTTCCTTTCCTTTTATCTCTTATTTCTTCCAGCATACCATGTGAAAGTCACCACTGGGTGTCGAGTATACAGAGATGAAATAACACACCACTTTTGCCTTCAAAGAGCTTACTCTCTGATGGGGGTGAGGATAGGACATGTCTACAACTGTAATAAAA
>CM053770.1:217285543-217329776 GCA_028658325.1 Potorous gilbertii
CCATCCTTCCTTCACACAGCTGCCAAATTGGCCTTCCTGTTGCACAGGACTGAGCACGTTGCTTCCCATAGAATCCAAATCAGAGAACACCCTTAAGAGGTCACCTAATCCAAATTCATATCTTAACAGGAAAACTTGCCACAATATTTTTGACAAGTGGATTTCCAGCCTCTATTGGATAACTCCCAGTGAGGGAAAACCTACTCCCTCCCCAGTCAACACGTTCCACTTACCAATATTTTTTTTCAGACATCAAGCTGAAATATGCCACCTTACAAATTCCATCGAACGTTCCCTGCTCTGTCTTCTAGGGTCAAACAAAATGTGTGCAATCCTTCTTCCACCTGGTAGCTCTTCAAACATATAAAACAATGATCATATCACCCCATAAGTCTTCCCTTTCCCAGGACAAACACCCCCAGGTTTGCCCATTGATCATTGTGTGGCATAATCTCTAATTCCTTTACCATCCTCATCAACTCTTTCCTACATTCTTTGGTTTCTCAAAGTTCTTCCTTTTTTGTTTCTTGTATTTGTAATTCAGGCACATAGTAAGTGATTAATAAATGCTCATTGACTGACTCACTTCTTCCTAAAATGTTTGAATTGAAATGTACTAAATGTAGTATAACAAGAGCACAAAACTGGAGTAGGAACTAGGCCCTCCTTCAATCTGGACATTCTGCATCTATTAAAGAAGTCTTTAGGACTGCCATGTCCTACTGTTGACTCATGTTGAGTTGGTGATTCATTAAAACCTCCAACTTTTTTTTCAAATCTTTGTCTATCCTAAAATTTTGCAATTTATTTTTTGAACCCAAATGAAAAACTTTGCATTCAATTTCCTCAGAGCTTCCTAAGTTCAATAGTCTCATCGATGCTGGTGTTCTCCTTACTGGTACATGTTACACACCATTCATACATTTTGATCCACTTTCCATCTTAGATTACCCACAAGATATCTACCCAATATGTCAGAAGCCTTTATCTAGATATACAAAATGTAACATCTTCCTATATTAAAACAAATGGAATTTAGGGGAAATCAAGGTGGGTCAATGAGGAGAAGGGTGGGAGCAAAAATTGGAATCAAGGAGAGCTATGAGAGCACAGGTAGGAAATGCTCATGGAAAGGAAAGAAAACATCCCAAATTTTCTACAATTTATTTCATCTGTTAGAAAACATTTTTGGTACAATCAGATTTGTCTTTAGAAAGTTTTCAATATGTCTGGGTATGCTATTCCCACTTGTCTCAGGAAGAGGGGAAAAGGACCTCAATTTTGGCATACATAAAATGAAGAAGTTAGACTTCATGGTTTCCAAAGTCCTTGGAAGTTCAGTCTATAAGTCAATCTCTATAAGTAATCTCTTTATCCAGTATTCATTCTATCAACCCAAACTTCCTATTAAACAGCACATACAATGTAGAGAATAAAATCTAACATTCATAATAATGGTACTGAGTCACTAAGAGAGTCTGAAGTGACTTTGGGTCACTTCATAGTCCCTTCTTAGTCAATCAATAAGCATTTATTAAGCGCCAGGTATGTGCCAGGCACAAGAAAAAGCAAAAAAGAAAAACCAGAACAAAAAATAAACAAAAATAGTTTCTGTTCTCAAGAAGCCCACAGTGCAATTGGGAAGACAGAATACAAACAACTAGGTAGAGATAATCTTAGAGGGAAGATATTAAGATTAAAGAAAACTGGGGAAAGCATCTTTCAAAAGGATTCAGCTGAGGCTTGAACAATGCTAGGGAAGTCAGAAGGCACAGATGAGGAGAAAAAGCATGCCAAGCATTGGGATCAACCAGTGAAAATACTTTCAGTCAAGAGAAGAAGGCCATATGGAGAAGGGAAACCAGAGTCCCTGGCCAGCAGAGTACATGAAGGTGAAAAAGGTATTTGTTGCTGTTGTCTGTCCTACATTTTCAAAAAGGACCAGTGATGTTATGGGGTGATACCTTGATTCATGTGTGAATTGGATTTAAGTGAGGCAGAGTTGCACAAAGTCATCAGTCTCACTCTCTTTTCCAGAGTCATCAAAGTTCAATGGAAAAACAAAAGTAAAAACGTTGGGTGATGGCCCAGAACTGTGGATGACCTTGGTGTCTTTAATGTCTGATTGAGCTCTAAGCATTCCATAGAGCCTGCTTCAGCCAAGTAAGGTATAAGAAGGTTGAAAAGGCAGAAAGGGATCCATAGGAAGGGCTTTAAAAGTCAAATGGAGAAATGTATATTTAGGAGCCAATGGAGTTTACTGAATAGGGAACCAACATTGTCAGACTTGTGAAGAGTGGAGGATGGATTGAAATGGAGAGAGATTTGAGACAAGGGAGACTAATGAACACTTTAGTGCAATAATCCAAGGATGAGGTAATGTTAGGGCCCTCACTACAGCAATGCCAACTTCACAGATGAGATTGTTCTATAGACTAACAACACTGAGAAGTACATCATACTATTGTTTTAGACTTTGATATGTCCTAATCCCACCTCCATCCATTTCATCATGCATGGAGGTTTCCTCTATTGATCTAGATTGAGACCTCTGCTATTTATAATCTCAGAGTTGTCTGAAGTTAAGTGATCTTCTCAGGATTATATACTAAGTGTTAGAAGAAGGGCTTGAGCCTAGGTCTTTTTGACTCTAAAACTGTCCCTCTAAGACCAAGCAAGTACCAACAAGGGTAAACAGATTAGAGGTCAACCAGCTCTATACAAACCCATTACCAGTACTAGAAGCCCAAGTCAGGTATCTAATACTTGGTCTCAGTGAAGAGATGATAAAACATGTTTTTCTTATATAGACAGAGAGATGGAGTGCTATGGGTGTAGAATGTTGAATACATGGTCAGTTTTTCTTAACTACTTTTCTTGGTTATGAGAGAGGTATCAATGTAGGAGTGGTTTTATATTTAGAGATGAATATTATATTAAAAAAGCAACAAAATTTTCAAAAATCAAATTAATTGAAAAATGGCACTTAAAAGAGTTCATTCCCCAATCGATAAATACTCAAAGGATATGAAAAGGCAGTTTTCAGAGGAAGAAATTAAACTATCTATAGTCATATGAAAAAATGCTCTAAATCACTATTGATTAGAGAGATGCAAATCAAAACAACTCTGAGGTGCCACATCACACCTATCAGATTGGCTAACATGACAAACCAGGAAGATGATAAATGTTGGAGAAGATGTGGGAGAGTTGGAACACTAATTCATTGCTGGTGGAACTGTGAGCTGATCCAGCCATTCTGGAGAGCAATTTGGAACTATGCCCAAAGGGCTACAAAAATGAGCATACCCTTTCACCCAGCAATATCACTTCTAGGACTGTATCCCAAGAGATCATAAAAATGGGAAAGGGTCCCACATATGCAAAAATATTTATAGCAGCTCTCTTTGTGGTGGTCAAGAACTGGAAATCAAGGGGATTCCCATAAGTTGGGGAATAACTGAACAAGTTGTGGTATATGAATGTAATGGAATATTATTGTGCTATAAGAAATGATGAACAGGAAGACTTCAGAGAGGCCTGGAAGTACTTAAATGAACTGATGCTCAGTGAAAGGAGCAGAACCAGGAGAATTTTGCACACAGCAACAACCACAGTGTATGAGGAAATTTTCTGGTAGACTTAACCCTTCACAGCAATGCAAGGATCTAAAAAATTCCCAATGGACTCTTGCGGCAAAATGCCATCCACATCCAGAGAAAGAACTGTGGAATTGGATTGCAGAATGAAACAGACTATTTTCTCTTGTGTTTTGTTTTGTTTTGTTTTGGTTTTTCTCATGGTTTCTCCCATTCATTTTAATCCATGAAACATGACAAAGGTGAAAATGTATTTAGTAAGAACATATGTGTAGAACTTATATGATTTGTGGAAGTGATTGTAGAAAATTGAAAACAAATTAATTAATAAAAAATAAATTATAAAAATAAATAAATAAAAGTTCATTCTCCCTGTTTATAGTGAGGACAAGTCAGTGGCATGATTTTTCAGGACAAGGCAGCAGCCTAATGTATCTCTCTGAGCCTTGGTTTCCAGTTTACTCACCTGAAAAATGAAAGGGTTGGACTAAATGATCTCTAAAATCTCTAAATTTTGTGATTTATATAACATTCCTCCCCTCAAGAATTATCATAGTCCATGACCAAGAAAACAGATTGATACCAAGGAGAACAGGGTCCTTGTTCCTAGACTATTATTAATGAAGAATGTGGCCTTCCTCTGCCATTCTCTGAGCCTCTCCTTTGCAAAAGGAGGTAATTATATAGCTCCCAGATAATGTTTTCTTTTCTTAAGTGTTTGCTGATCCTTGGATGAAAGGTGTTACCTGAAGTATTATTAATAGGCTTAGTGTAGGCAGTAAACCTGGAAAGGTATTTCCTACACCCACAATTGAACATTCACATATTTTTCTAGGTAATGAGGTGGAGGATTAGGGTGCTGGAATGGAGTAGATTACTTCTGTTGTCTCTTCAAAGAACTAGTTTAATTCCCACATTAAATTTAGCATAAATCTCAGTTACATGCCTGCTGATTCTTTTAGGTGATGAATGTCATATTGTCATTTATTTTATAGCTCTATTTATACAGGACTTTAAGGCTGGAAAATGCTTTTGCAAATATCATCACATTCTATCCTCACCACAAGTAGGTGCTGTAATTATCTTCCTTTGACAATTGAGGAAACTGAGGCAGGCAGAGGTTAAGTGATTTTCTTGGAGTCATTCAGGTGTAAATGTGTGAGGCTTGATTTGAAATCAGGTCTTTCAGCTCCAGACCAGGTGCTTCATTCATTCTGCTATGGACCTCAGTATTCCATGTCCACTGTCTGTACTTTTTGGCATTTAAATCCTTTTCCAACCTGGCCCCAAATGACCTTTCCAGTTCTGTTATGCATTACTCCCCTTCACCCCACACTATAGTTCAGCCAGATAGTCTTTCTCAGTTGTCTTCATTACACAAAACTCCCCATAGCATCCAGTCTGCCACAATCCACATTGGAAGGAGGAAAAACTCTTACTTCACAATCCCTCATCTCCTTCAAGGATCAACCCAGGAATCACTTTCCACAGGGAACCTCCCTGATACCCCTCTCCCCTCAAGCTTTAAAGGTAGACTAGATTTCAAGCTCCTTGAAAACAGGAACAGTTTTGTTTTTTTATTCCTGGCACTTTATCCATGGCATCATCAGACTGTCTCTGTCAGTGCTGATAGCGTGGTACAGTGGGAAGAGCATTGGCTCCAAAGTCAGAAGAGCTAGATTCAAATTTATCTCCTGTGTCATCTTGGGCAAGTCATTAACCTGGCCTGGGCCTCAGGTTCTGTCAATGTACAGTTATCAAGATAGGAAGGAAGGAAGGGAGGGAGGGAAAGAGAGAGGGAGGGAGGGAGGAAGGAAGAAAACCAAGTTCATGGATCTTACCTGATTAGCGCGACCCTCCCATTCTTACGGATGAGGAAATTGAGTCCCAGAGAGGTGAAAATGATTATACAAAGGCATACAAATAATAGTAAGGAGGAGAGGTGGAATCTGAACCTCGGTACTCTAAGAATTCGATGCTTTTTCCACTGTAACATGCTGCCTGTTCTCTCTTTTGTCTTTTCTTCCTCCCATTCTCCTTTCTTTCTTTCACCTTTCCTTCCTCCTTCTCTCTTCTCTCCTTCTTCCCTCCCTCCCTTCCTTCCTTCCTTTCCTTCTTTCCTTCCTTCCTTCATTCCTTCCTTCCTTCGTTCCTCTGTTAGTTAATTAATTTGTTACTAAGTGCCAGGCCTTGTGTTGGGTGCTAAGAATACAAAGGCAAATATGAAACAGTAGACGGAAACAATATTTACACATACAGACAGATGTACATATGTGTATATATATGTATCTGTGTGAATATATGTATACACATGTATATATACATATTTATGTATATGTATACACACATGTACTATATTTGTGTGTATACTGTGTTTGTGAATATATATGCACATGTGTATATATGTATATATGTTATATGTGCATATATATGCACATACACACATATCTAGCAGCTAGGTGGCACATTGGATAGAGCGCTGGACTTGGATTCAGGAAAACCCATCTTCCTGAGTTGAAATCCAACCTCAGACACTTCCTAGCTTTGTGACCCTGGGCAAGTCACTTAACCTGATTTGCCTCAGTTCCTCATCTATAAAACAAACCAGAGAAAGATATGGCAAACCACTCCAGTATCCCCACCAAGGAAAATCCCAAATTGGTCAAGAAGAGTCCAATACAACTGTAAACAACTGAACAACATATATATGCTTGTGTAGACACACATACATATATGTATATATGTGTATAAAATTCAAGATTGTTTGGAAAGGCTTCATCAGGTAGGAGATTGTGTACCTATGCGATAAGTATGTACACAAATATACACACAGTAAATGTAAAGGGGGAAGTGTGGAAAGGAGGCTGGACATACCTTTTCTGATGACCCTCAATGAATGATGTCTGTCTCTCCTCCCCCACCTGTTTGTGGTTTCCTCTCTAAATCACTCATCATGATCTACTCTGTGTCTTACCCATTTGTGCCACTGCCTTCTTTCCCCTACTGAAACTGAAGTTCACCTCTTTATTAACCTTGGGTCATACTTTCAAGGTACTAGTCACGGAAGATACTCAATAAATGTTGATTGGTTATATTATCTATAGGAGATGATCAGGGGATCACAGATGTTGGGCTAGAGGGGCTCTTAGAAGTCATCTGGTTGATCTCCCTTTCCATTTGACAGATGAGGAAACTGAGGCCCATAGAGGTTAAGTGACTTGCTCAGAGTCACACAGGAAATGTGTCAGAGTCTTTTTCAATCTTTTTATTCCAAACTCAGTTTTCTCTCCACCACATCAGTGATCAGGCTAGAGCAGAGGGGGTGATTAGAGAGAAAGCTGAAAAGGGAGGTTGGAGGCAGACTGGGGAGCACTTTGAATGCTGAGCTAGAGTTTGCATGTTCTCTTTATAGATAATGGGGAGACAGTGTAGATTATTCAGTAAGGGAACAATTCATACGAAACAACATGTCGAGGACGTGGAATGAAAACATAGGGCAATTTAGGGGAAGGAGAGGCTGGAGGTCAAGAGACAGTGACATGGTTGGAATCATCAGCATGACATAATAATATAATCATGGTGACCTAGACAAGAAGTCCTTAACCTGCTTTGTATCAGCCCTTTGATTCTCTGGTAAAGCTGACAAAGACCTCGTAGTAATGCTTTTAAATGCATAAAAAAATATGTAGGACTAAGAGTAACAATAGCTAACATTCATAGAAAGTATAATATGTGCCAGACAGTGTGCTAAGTGCTTTACAATTAATATCTCATTTGATTTTCCCAATAACCCTGGGAGGTGGGTGCTCTGATTATCCCCATTTTATAGATGAGAAAACTGAGACAGGCAGAGGAGAAATGACTTGCCCAGGGTCACACAACTAGTAAGTATCTGAGGCTGAATTTTAACTCAGTCCAGTACTCTGTCCACCAATAGAGGAAGCTAATTTTAGCCACCAATAGAGGAAGCCAATTTTATTGAATTATAGTTACCAAAATATTTTTTTAAAAAGTTGGTCTCTGGATTGAGATCCCTTGATAGACCAAGATTTTTGAATGGGAAGGAAGGTACAATTGGGAAAAATATTACAAATAAAATGTTGGCAAGATCTGGAGACTTGATGTGGTGAGAATAAGACAAGAAGTGGTCTGAGATGACCTCAAAATGTTAAGCCTGGATATTGGAAAAGTGATGGCATCATCAATGCTAATAAGGATTTTGAAAGAGGGAATTCATTTAGGGGGAAATACAATAAATTTGATTTTTGATGTGTTCAATTGAGACATCCAAATGGAGATGTTAAACAGGGAGGGGGAGATGTGTAATTGGAGCTTGGAAGGGTGATCAAGTGTAAAATACTAGAGAGAATGAGGAAGATGAAGAATGAGAAAAGGCCACTGGATTTCTGGGTTATGCAATTTTTCTATGTTCATTTAACTGAAAACAACATGGAACAAATTTTTTTTCTAACCTTATATCCTCCTATCCCTCGGGGCAATGTCAAACTGCATCAGATTTGGCTACCTGTGGGCATTCTTGAAGGTCAAAGGAAAGGATGAATGTTTTGCCAAATGACATCAAAAGCCCTTTGAATTCTGACAAGTCTAAGATAAGGATATCAGACCACAACTGGAGAGGTGGTTGTGCAATGGTCCCATCACCAATAAGTCATAGACTAATTCAAAACATCATAGGAAAATTATTCCATTTTTTTGATTTCTGTTGTGTTTGGCAGTTGAATCTTTGTAGCCCAGAGTCAAGGGTAGATTGAAGCTGAATGAGTCATTGGCAAGTTACTCTTCAGAGGGTTCACTCTGGCCCTGTGATATTTGTCAGCTCACTACTAATGAAAATAGGATTAGAAAATTATGTTGATGTTTCATTCTTTAAGATACCTTAAAAGGACAGGATAGATGTCATCCTTTGGGAAAATAGGGGAAGAAGATATGATTCCCACCATCCCCTATCAGTATGAGAGGTGATGGGATTTGGGGAGATGTTCTTTTGGAAAGGGAATTGAATGCCCCAAGGCTGATGGGCTCCTTGGAGATAGAAGATATATGATCATAGAGTCCTGGATTTAGCGCTGAAAGGGACCTTCGAGACCATCATAATCATTAAATGACTTGCCCAGGGTAATGATACATCTAATCTGAGGTAAGATTCAGATCCACCCCAAGTCCAGTCTCCTGTACCATGTTTCCCATGATAACTGCAAATGATGACAGGTAGACCCAAAGGGAGACTCCACCAATGCAACAGAACTTTCACTAGGCAAGCTCATATCTAGGTATGTTTGGGCATCATAATGCCCAATGTCTTCACCACTTGGGCATGCTGAAATCCAGGCAAGTGGAGGAGCCATAGAGCCATTTTAAAGTTCTAGTTCATTTACAAAGAAATACACCATTTACCTTGATTGAGTCTCATCCTTTATAAATTGTTTAACCAATATCATTGTTCAGCCCTTTAGGTTGAATTTTTAAACTGAGCACTAAATAGCTCCAGACTAGGAAATGCCAAATTACACAGTGCTTGAAGACTTAACAGGGAAAGTAGGTAAGTGGCAGAGTAGATAGAGTGCTGGGCCTGGAGTCAGGAAAACTCTTCTTCCTAAGTTCAAATCTGGCTTCAGACTCTTACTAGCTATGTGACACTGGGCAAGTCATTTAACTTTGTTTGCCTCAGTTTCCTCACCTGTAAAATGAGCTGAAGAAGGAAAGAGAAAACTACTCCAGTATCTTTGCCAAGAAAGCCCCAAATGGGGTCATGAAGAATCAGAAAGAATTGAAAAGACTGAATAATAATAACTGCAAGACTTAAAGCAAGTATCCAAGGTCTCCTTTGTCAAGAATGACTCTGAAGTTACCAAACTAGGTGACTGGAAGGACACTCCTTCAACAAAAATAGGAAGAGAGGAGGAAGGGAACATACTGAATTTTGGACATCCTATACTGGAGATGCTTAACCTAATTGAACCTTTCCAATAAGTGGTTGGAAATGTAGGAATGGACTAAGACTGGGTCATTGGATTTAAGCTCCATGGAGTCTGTGGAATCCAGTGGTCACACCCTGTTGATTATTTAAATTTTTCTGTTGGCTTCTGTGGAGCCTCCCAAACTAATTAAAGCTAGAATTTTGACAACAGTACTAATCTGTGCTTCTGGCATGGATTAGGCTTAATGAGTCTCCCTCTTCCTTCTCCTTCAGGCTTAACAGGAAGGGATCTAAGCTCATTCGGGCTTCTTCTGGCACTAGTAGAGGGAGCATGTTGTTATGGAAGCAGCAATCAATGGAAATTCCAAAGACGGGGGTTTAAATCCTGTGATAGCCCAGGTTCACGCCCTGGTCTCCAAGTCCAGCAATCCTTCTACCTCTGTTGTGGGTGTTAAGTTGTTTCCAGTCATGTTTGACTCTCTTGGACCCCATTTGGGGTTTTCATGGCCAAGATCCTGGAATGGTTTGCCATTTCCTTCTCCAGCTCATTTTAGTGATGAGGAAACTGAGGCAAACAGGATGAAATGACTTGACCAGGGTCACATAGCTAGTAAGTATCTGAAGCTGATTTAAACTCTGTTCGACTTGACTCCAGGCCTGGTGCTCTATCTACTGTGCCACCTAACTGTCTTTAGACAGCTGTTTATTAGACACAGTTTATTAAGGTATATCCTTAGTTTACACATATACACCTCTCACTTTCTCGTGTGTATAAAGAGAGAGGTGTGCATGTATATAATAATGCATATGATGTATATGTGTGTGGATATATATTCACACACATATATATTTCAAGAGGTTTGCCTTCTATTGGGATATATATGTGTGTGAATATACATGTATATTATACACACACACATATATATGTATATATACATATATACACACACATTTTCATTTATATACATATATATGTATACATACATACAGAGTATCCCAAAAGTCTGCTAAAGCTTAAACTACATCAAGACTTTATGGACATACCTTGTATAAAATCTGTATTCATACACAAATGTATGTATATGTATATGTATACATATACACAAAACAAATTAATTACTCTCTGCTTAGTTAAGAAAAAATTGATATCCTTGATAAGTTGCTACCCCCTATAGAACATCAGCTTCTTGAAGACAGGGCATGTTATATTTTTGTGTTTATAGCCTCTCAGCACCTAGAAAGGTCAGATATACCATAGGTAAGCACTTAAAAATGTTTGTTGATTCACTGATGGGAGAATGAGCCAGAGTTCTTTAAATCCATGGACCAACCATAGTGACTGGAAAGGTATTTCCTAAAAAATAGCATCTTGAACTTCTAGGGGAGGACTTGCTCTTCTTAGAGGTTGTAGTCTGTTGAACTGTAACTTACCAATGAGCCAAATGTTCTCTGATGTTTCCTAAATGAATTAGGGCTTTCTTGTTAGGGGGATGAGTTCAACATGCTGACACCTGGTCTCTAACTTATCAGGAATGAGATTTTTTCAGACTCTGGAAAAAAAAGGTGATATATCCTAGAGTATGGGTTCATCACTAGGTTCTGTTGACACATTTCAGGGAGCCTAGGAATTCAGGATATGAATAAAAACATATTTATTCTCATTTATTTCTACCTGAAATTTAGTATTTCCTTCAGCTTTCTAAAAGGATAACTCAAAAGAAGGGGTCCATAATCTTCACAAGACTGCCAAGATGGACATAAAAATAGTTAAAGACCCCTGCAAGAGGAGGGAAATGTCTTTACAGAGGTCTTTCAGAATCCTGGCAAGAAGTTAATCAAAATTTGGATTAACCACACAGGATCAACATGGAGTCACCATATTGGCGTTTGGGCTGGATGGGTAGAAAGTCCTGGGCAGACATGCCCCTCGCTGAAGACCGCTTATCTCCAGGAGAGATCAGGAAGCAGTGTCTGGATAGGTTCTGCCCCAGGGAGAATCCCAGAAAATAAGTATATTTTCTGCTTAAGTATCTCTGGGAAGGGAGTACAGTGCTTCATCATTAATACTCTCAGAAGTTAGAAATGCATTGAGGTGTGAATGGCAGAAACAGGCCTGATCAGGCCCTTCTATAATTGAGCAATCATCAGAGAAAAAAATATCCCTATCTGGGTTGAGGTTGGGGAAACAGCATGATATCATGGAAGGAAGGAAGGAAGAGGGAGAAAGGAAGAGAAAGAAAGAGAAAAACATTTTTATTAAGTACATAACACTGAACTTGAACTTCTAGCTGCAAATAAATATTATCTTATAAAGGATTTGAATTCTATGGCACAACTATTTGTATCAAAAGTGTATTATTACTGTATCATGTAGTAATAAACAGTATTATTGAATGGAAGCAATAACAATGGCACCCTTCCTCACCCACCAAGTGTTTATTAAGGATTTATTAAATGTTGGGCATTCTGAGAAAGTAGTTAAAGTCAAGTGATGATGTTGGAAGTTAAATTGCAAGGGGCTGAGTGAATGCCTACTTATGGCATCCATTATTTCCTTTTGTATTTATTTATAAAATTAGATCTGCTATAAATTTATTTTATAGAATATTACATATATCACCTTATATTATAGTATAGTATATTACATATTTATATTTTAAAATTTACTATAAATATATACATATATATTTCACATTTGATCCTTACAAAAATCCAATGAGATAAGAGTTCTTATTGTCCCCTATTTTATAGATGAAGACACTAAGGCTTAAAAAAAAAATTTCTCGGGGTCTCACAGGGAGTATTTGAGGAAGTCTACACAAGAGTAATATGGCAGACCTTCTCTTTTCCTTCTTTTTCCTTTTTTTTCCTTCTGAGTCCAGAGCTTTATTCACTATACCTCCTTTAGGTCTCAGGTACATGGATATATTTTTATTTTTACTGTCGCTCCATAACCAAGGCCATTCAGCAATGGCAATTCATATCTATATAGACTGTTAAGGATTGCAAAGCGTTAGCCTTAAAAACTCTTTGAAGAAGGTATTGGCCAAGATTATCATCCTTGACTTCTAGATGAGAAAACCTAGAGACCGAGAAAGGTAAACTTCTATAATAATAAACATCCAGGTGGAGATTCAAGCATGGATGTCTCTTGTTGAGTTGTAACTAGGTTAGGAGGACTGGGGTTTTGCTCCTAAGCACTGAAATTTATAGATAGTTAACATTTGTAGTCCTGGAGCACCATAAAAACAACTGAACTTAGCACCTGGCTCAACAGAGTAATCCTTTACAACAGCAAGCTATCAGTCTGTGGTAATTCTTCTCCTTGTTCATCCCCCAATGAGGGGCATATCCACAGGTGAAATCCTTCTAAGTCCAGACCTGGCATGTTTCTCTCTACCAGCAATAGAAGGTCCTGAGAATCTAAAGGCCACCACCATCTCTCCATCCCCAACTGAAGCCACATTTTGTATTAGATGACCTAGACATGAAGTTCCTTAGCAGTGGCTCTGCTACCCTAACTTCATAACCTCTGTTCATCTCATTACCTACTATAACCTCTAGAATCCAGGTTGAAATGGCCTCCGTCTTCTGGTTTCTCCTATGGTTTCCAGGCAAGACAAGCAGATACACCACAAAGTGAGCACTAATTAATGATGAGTCAACTGGTCTAGATAAAAGACCCTCACTAATGAGACATCATGGCATACACTTTAGAAACATGGAGAGAACATGAATTGGGAAGATGCCCTAAAGCAGTCTTCCAGGGATATGGCAGACCTCAAATGTGATGCTAATTTTTGAGGGTCTGCCATTTTTGATAGCTCTGGAATGAATCACTGAGTATCTATGAATGTGATATTGCATCTCCCATCATACTCTCCCACAAAGGAGACACGCTGAGATTCTCTCTTAATAAGTAGAAAGTGTATCCTTATTGCACTGTACTATTTGGGGAAAAAGATGAAGTGGAAGAGCTGGAAAAACAAATGGCATATACAAACAGTCACTAGGGATCTAGACTTAATTTATTTTAAGTCTAGGAAATCACTCTCCATGCTGAAGGCCCAGATGACCTCTTTTAGCAAATAATTGAAAAATCCCCTTGCTGAGTACATTGCTTAGAAATCCCATTCTGGAGTCTACCATTCACTTCCTAATACAGTCTCAGCCTTCCTAGGATTCTGACTAATCCTGCTCCTTAGTCAGGATATGTCAGGAGGAAATTAACATGTACTTGTCATTGTTCTCTTTTATTTATAGCTTATTGTTTCAAAGGATGGGAAGGATGATCTTTTAGTGTTCACGGGCAAAGTAACCAAGCACTTTTAATGAAACTCCCAATTAAATCCACAAATGCAATAGCAAAACAGGACTTCTTGCAGAAATGGAAATCCAGCTATTGAAAATATCTCTTGCATGCCCACTTTCTGGAATTTCACGATAACTTCTCCCCAATCCCCAAAACGTATCTCCTAATAGTCATTCAATAATTTTCATGCCTAGGACCAGCTGTTTATCTTCTTATTATCCTAAGCTATTTTCTCACCAAAGCAAAGAAATCTAAATACCTCTTATTTCAATGACTCATTGAAGTATTAATTTTCTGTGAGTCTCCATTTCCTCATATGCTATATTAGGATGACAATACTGACCTTATCCCCACATGGTTGTGAGTAAAGGGCTCTGAAAAACTTAATGGGGCTATAGAAAACTGAGATGTGGTCCCCAAAGGTCAATTCTGGGTGAATTGTCTGATGGAAGAAATCAGAAGAGGAAATCCCCACTTCTACCATGAAAATTATTTTGTACTAATTTTGTGTATGTTTCAATGCTCTTTTTTTAAAAAATGACTGTGCCTTCCCATCTAAGATTAACTTCTGTTTTCTTTGTATTTATTGAGTTGTTTCAGTTCTATCCAACTCTCCATGATGCCATTTGGGATCTTGTTGGAAAAAACATTGGAGTGGTTTGTCATTTCCTTCTTCAGTTCATTTTGCAGATGAGGAAACTGAGGCAAACAAGACTAAGTTACATGACTGGTAAGTGTATGAGACCAGATTTCAATTCAGGAAGATAAATCTTCCCGACTCCAAACCTGGAGCTCTAAGCACTATGGCACCACCTAGCCACCCTTCTTTGTATGTGTCTTGTCTATTACCTACATGTGTTCACATCTTTTCCATTAGAATGTAAGGTCCTTGAGGTCTAGGACTCTTTTCCTTTGGATTTTGTTTTCTCCAACCACCTTAGCTGAATTCCTGGTAAACAGTAGGTACTTAAAATACTCATTGATTAATTGATTGGACAATCTTGATCTTGAGTTGAAAAAATGTTTGAAGGAGTACAAAGAAAGGACATTTGGTGAATGTTTGAAAATATTCCAGGACAATCTGAGAACAGAGTTTAGCCTTCACAGGACATCTTGGCTGAGAGGTGAATGAACATCTGGATGTTCAGCTGGTTGCTGAAAGAATGTCATCTTATCTGAATTCAGTAGTTCTTAAATTAGAAGTCATTTTATGGGCTACAAAGAAATTGTGATCAAAGTGGTTGATAATATATAAACAGAAAATTAAATAAAGATAATTGGAGGGGAGAGCTAGTACTAACTGCTGTAGAGGGTAGGAATGGTGGGTGTAGAAGATGGCCCATAAGCTTGAGATTGAAGGAAACCAATTAAAGAGATCACTACAATAATTCCAGTGTCCAGGGAAGACTTACTCTTCCCTTAACTTTTTGATTCTTTTGAGTCTTTGGAAGGGAATTACAACAAAACCTATATCTGATAGAGTTAGAGAGAATAGTTTATTGTTTATTAGTCTATTGACCACCCAAGGTGACATAGCAGGATATATTCAAGGCAAGATTTGAATATATGCCTCTATGACTCCATGACCAATCTCTCTCTCTTTTTCTCCATACTGCATCCTTGAAATATTAGCACTCTTATTTTATAGTGAAGAAACAAGGTTCAAATATCTTACGTGATTTACTCATGTATATAATTTGAGTTCCTTTAAAAAAAATTTGACTTTGAAATATACACAATTTGATTTTATTCAGTCAACTTTAGCAAATGTTAATAAACATACCAGATTATCACCTTTATTATCACAATTTGTGAAATGAAACCCAAGATAACATGTAAAATAAAAATGTAAACGTTTATTCCAAGAAAAAAATCACACTAAACCAACTTACTAGTGAGTACTTGTAGAAATATATAGTTTTACCATGCAGTTGATAACTTCAAAAAAAAAGAGTAGTAGAATGATTATGGAGAGAATGTTTCCATAGTAAGTGGCGGAGTCAATATTCCATGCCAAGTCTCCTTAACCCTTACATGAAATCTTTCATGCTGCCCCTAGAAGTAGTAGACCTAGATCGCGATTACTATAAATAACATATGCTACGAAGGGCTCACATTAGTTGAATCTGCATTGTATATTTCCATTGGGTTGGAATCAATTACTGTATTTTACATAATTATAACTTTGGTGGGTGCAAAGTTGAATACATGTGAGCAACAATGCGGGGGAGGGGTGAATTCATTATTTAAGTTAATTGGGACACTGCTGTCCATTTTCATAGCACAGTTTTCTAAGTTGTCATCATAGGACAATGACATTAGACCTGAAAGGAACCAGAGAGGTCATCTTGCTCAAGCATCTCATTTCCTAACTCTTATTTGGGGCAAATTATATAACCTCTGTTTTTCTAGTTTTTTTCATGTGTAAAAGCAGGATCTTGAACTAGATGATTTCTGAGGTCCTTTCTACCTGTAGATTATAGATTTAGAATTAGAAGGGACATTAGAGGGCATCCTAGTCTATTTTTTCAATTAATTAATTTTTTATTTGTAATTATAATTCTACAAATTTCAATTAGTTTTCAATTTCAATTAAATAATTTTTCAATTAAAATTCAATGTTAAAAATCGACAAATAAATCAATAAATAAAGCCCAGTATTTACTTGTCTACACAAATGAGAATTAAGAGAAATGTAATTGGAACACAGTTCTCTGACTTCAAAGGCAATTCTCTTTGTATCGGTATGACTTATAAACAAGGATAGAACTTCTGCTTGGAAGCTGGAGCCCAATAGCATTCCATAACTTCTCCAAAGGGGCTTGCAGAGGCAAAGGAGGGACTCCAAGAGCTAGAACAGATTTCAAAAACCTGGATCTGCACATTTCCCACTTGATTAGGAAGTACTCTCTTTTAGTTGACACAGAGAAAGCTATTCAAGTTTCTTGGTAGCCACAGTTGTTCATGGATTCCCATTTTGGGGATTCCCCATGTCCCCGGCCAAAGTGTTTACATGGGATGGATGGGTGATGAGTTGAATTTTGATATTTTAATGTTTAATTTAAAAATTATTTTACAGTCACATTTTTTTTAATGCCAGAAAATTCCATTCTCCATGATCTATAGCTATTTGTTTTATATCAAGTCACAGGGGTTACAGTGAAGGCTCGAAGCCTTTACCAGAGAGTAATATTCATTTTGGAGAGCACACAAGGACAGAAAATGAGTTTTTATTAAGAGTTTTCTTCCTCAGTCCAGTGCCACCAAGATGATACAAACACTTGTAGAGATTATGCTGTGTTGCCAGTTTTGTTTTTTTTTTTTATTTTGGAGTGGAAAGAAAAAAGAGCTGCCTAGCTCAGCAGAGTGTAGTGATGACCTAGCAGCTATAATCACTGAATACAATACTGCAAAGCATGCTCATTTGGATGATGTGATCAATAGCTTTGCAGCCATGAAAGCAAGAAAACATTGTCTTGCAATCCCTATTATTTTTGAAAGGGTGCATTGATAGAGGTAGCAGTGATTTTACTGTACTGTTGGGAAGGGGTGAGACAGACATAGTACGGTGCAAAAGAGACTAAAATGACTTCAGTTTGAGCACTGTTCTCAATTCCTTAGGGTGATAGAGGATAGAGGGCCAGTACAGGAACTTCTGACACATGCTGACCATGGAATCATTCTTGGTGTTCTAATCAACTCTCTAAAATTATAAATTGCAGACGTGATGTCAGCCTGACTCAGTAGAAGAAATTTCCTCATTTGAGAGCTTCCTATGCCAATGAAATCACAAGCCAAGTCCCTGTCTCTATCCCAGCTCTAACAAGCTATGTGACTGTTAGCAAGCGACTTGATCTTTATAAATCTCAGTCTCCTATCTATAAAATGGGGAAACTAATCTTTGTATGGCCTATTTCATGGAGTTGTTGGAGGAAGGCAATTTGAAAATCATAGTGTTGTATAAGTGCAAATTCTTATTAATGAAATTCTAAGCTGAAATAAACCAGCATTTTAGAAGGTAAAGTTAAGTCCCTTCCTGGGAGTGGGGAGGATGGTATAATTTTCAAACCTTGGCTTAGGACATATAAATGTCTCAGCTTGACTGTGCCATAGGCCTTTAGAGAAAATGTTATGAAGGGTACCTTTGTCAATTGATGTTGTACCAGCAACCAAGTCAACGGCTTCTTCTCTTTTGTGGCTATTTGTGTTTTCCCCTCATCAAGTGATGCAGTGCTCTGAGGCATCTTGCTTTTGACACTCTTAGAGTGATATATTATAACACTCAATATGATACAATACCTAAAAGATTGTGCCTGTGTTAGTCAACACTGAGGAAGCACAGGACAACTGGAAAAGCATTGCTCTGGAACTGGAGGACCTGGGTTCAAGTCTCACCTCTAACTCTTACTAGTTGTATGATCTTGGGCAAATTAACTTCTGTTTTTTTGTTTTAGATTTTTTTTGTGTAAAATCAGGAGACTGAATTAGATATTTTCTGAGGTCTTTTTACCTCTGGATCATAGATTTACAATTAGAAGGGACATTAGAGATCATCTAGTCTAATCCCAATTTTTTTCAATTAACAAACACTTATTTTCTCTCCTTCTTCCTCACCTTCCCCCAACTCACTGAAAAAGAGAGATACAGATACAAAGGGAGGGAGAGGGAGACACAGAGAGAGAGATAGAGAGAGAGAGACAGAGAGAGATGAAGATGAAGGGAGGGAGAAAAAGGAAGAAAGGGAGGGAGAGAGAGGAAGAGAGAGAGGGAGAGAAGAAGAGAGGGAGAGGAGAGAGACAGAGACAGAGAACCCATGTAATACAGTAACATTTACTCATGGTTGAAGAAAACAAACTCCCACACAGGCCATTTTCAAAAACATGTGTTCGTTCTGCCTTAAGAGTCCATCCTTTCTCTATCAGGAGGCAGGTCTCAATTCTTCATCATGGGGTCTTCCTGAACCTTGGCTTATCATTGCATTGATCAGAATTCTTAAACCTTAGATACAGAAATTTGTCTTTAGAGTGCTATTATTATTGTATACATTCTTCTGATTCAACTCCGTTCTCTCTGCAATAGTTGATACAGGCTTCCCAGGTTTCTCTGAAACTCTCTTTTTTCATCATCTCTTATGGCACAATAATATTCCATAGCATTTGTATACCAAAATCTGTTCAGTCATTCACTATTTATAATGGAAGAAAACAAGGCTTAGAAAGGTTAAAGGACTTGACCAGGGTCACACAGCTAGTAAACATCCTAGGCAGGATTTGAACCTAACTCTCCCTGATTACAAGTCCAGTACTTTAACCACTCTATCACACTGTCTCTCAAATCATAGATTTGTGATTTCTGATTAATCTTTGTGAAACTGCTCCTTCTTATGCAAGACCTGTGATCCTCTGCCCTGTGGTATGAACTACTATGATAACATGTAACTTCCTTCTGACAGTTTGTGAGAGATGCACCCACCCAAAAGGACCCTCCTTAGAAAAGATTCCCTCTGTCTCCTCTCCTCTCCTCTCCTGTCCTGTTCTGTCCTGTCCTGTCCTCTCCTTCCTCTCCTCCTCCTCCTCCTCTTCTCTCCTCCTCCTCTTCCTCTCTCCACATATGTGTACAGATATACATGAATATAAACAGATATTTCTCACATATATATTCTTCACGTTTCATCTCATACATCTCTCATATTTCATATACATACATATATGAACGTTTCATATATGTATATGTATGTATATATGTAGATGAGTACATATAATACGTATGAAACGTATTGTGAAGGAAGAAACATTTGGCCACGAATTGGACATGTTTATTCTCGTCCATGTTCTTCCATAAATCTTCATCTATCCATTTCATGGAGACCTTTCTCTAAGTTTTTCAATATTCTGTGGCTATCAGTGCATCAACTTAGCTATCCATCTGTTATTGCATGCTTCATTATGTAACCAGCCCACTTTCTTTGCTGAAAATACTTGTCTGTGATCATGTGGATTCCATAGCTCCTATCTTGCAAATCTTTCTTGATAATATGGTGCAATGTGCTTACACCCACCATGTATCTTTCCATTGCCCTATGCTCTTCTTCCATGTCGCTACTTCTGAGATCAACCTCTTCCATAATTCTCAGCTGTATAGCATTAACTGGGGAATATGGATATTAAAATAATAGATTTTGATGTCAGGGAACATCTTAGAATCATTAAAAATGTTACAAAAATTTAAAATGAAATCTAGTCTATTTAGTTCATCTCATTCAATTTTGGGTCCTGTATGGTGTCCATCTGTAGTATCCAGAGGACTGCACAGAATATGGGCTGAGAGTACCCTGGTGTGCACACCTGACCAACATTCCATATATCCCTGTGGTAGCCTGTATTTATAAAGCAACACCATCTGTTTACACCCACCATGCATCTTTCCATTTCCATTTTATACAACACAACACACAATAATTACATAACACAATGCAACATAAATATAAAACAGTATTGAAGATATATGCCACAAAAAAGAATGGAAAGGTGCACTGTGATATGAACAGGTAGCAACATATAACCAGCAAGGAACTTCAAGGAATAATAGAAGGGAAAGATATTGTTAGAAAAATTTATTTTAGGAAAAGAAGATGAGTTGATCCTATGGTAAGGGTGAGGGAAGGTGGATGGGTGGCCAGAGTGTTAGTATCCTTGCAATGTCAGGAGAAAACCCAAGAAAGCCTTTAGAATGATGGATGGACTCTCCCTTGGTATTCATATAGGAGGGCATGGAGGTGGGTCTCACAAGACAGGCAAGGATGTAGGGGTTATGATTGCATCATGACAGTTGTTAAGTTCACAAATCCCTTTAAATATCTGAATGAATGTAAATGAGATTCATAGTAGACAAATGGCATTTTTGGGTCCTCAAAGAACTGTGAGACAAGATTTTTCAGTCACTAGCAGCAATCTTAGAAGATTTTGGGAAATGAATAGTTATGGTAGGATTAGAGAAAGGGAAAAATTGTTCTTTTAAAAAAAAAGAATCTACAGACTATAGGCTAATGAGCTTCAACTTCTAGGCACATCTGAGATGTATCATTCAAGACACTAAATAAGTATCAGAAAAACAAGTGGTGACCATAAAAATCCACTATGACTTTGTCAAAAACAGGTCATGGTAGTTTAATCTTATTTTCTTTCTAAATAAGATTATTAAATTGGCAAATACAAAAAATATTCTCACTCTCGTTTGTCAGGGTTTAGCAAGGCATTTTAAGATGACTCCATACTATTACCATGAAAAAGATGTAAAGCTGTGGGTTAAATATTAGTCCAATTGGGTGGTTCCAGAGCTGATGAATGGTCAGACTCCAAGAGAAGTCATTAATGGTTTGATATCAATTTGGAAGAAAGTCTTTGGTGTAGAACCCCAGGTATCTCTACTTAACCTCATGCTGTTTAAGATTTTTATAAGTAATTTGAATAAACACATGGGAGGCATGCTCATCAAATTTGATGGTGACATGTAGACAGAAGAGATAGCTAACTATTGATGGTGAAGCCAGGATCCAAAAGAACATGGAAAGGCTATGTATGATACTAGATCAAATCCTATGAGATTAAATTCACCAAGGATAAATTTAAAGTTTTACACTTTGTTTAAAGAACTCACCTTTAGAACTACAGATGGGCCAAGCCTAGCTAGACAGCAGTTTGTCCAAAAAAAAAGAAAGAAAAGATCAGGGGTTTCAGCAGACTGAAAGCTTGACATGAGTCAACAGTATACAGAGTGGTGTGATAGTAAAAGATTTGGGGTTGCATTAGAAGCATTGTGTCCAGGACTAGGGAACTGTTAATTGTGGTGCTACTTTCTGCAGTGGTCAGACTTTACCTTGGGTATCATGATCAATTCTGGACACTGGGTTTTACAACGATAAGTTGGAGAACAGCCACACAAGGAAAACTGGAACTGTGAAGGTCCCCAAGATCATATCGTATGAAGATTAGTTGAGGAAAATGGAGGATTTCTATCTTGGAAGGACATAAGACTTTTTTCAAAGGTTCTTAACTTGAGGCCTGTGAACTTTCAAACTATATATATTTTGATATAATTGGCATCCTTTGTAATTTCTTGTATTTTGTTTTATGAATTTTAAAATCTGATTCTGGGAAGGGGTCCATAGGATTCCTCAGATGTTGCAAGGTGTCCATGACCCCTGACTTAGTGGAAATATGATAAACCTATTGTTGCATGATCATTGTTGTGGTTGATCAGTCATGTCTGACTCCTCGTGATCTCATTTGGGGTTTTCTTAGCAAAGATACTGGAGTGGTTGTCATTTCCTTCTCTAATGACAGGCTATCTTCAGGTATTTAAAGGGCAGTCATGCACAAGAGTAGTTAAGATTGGTTTATCTTTGTGCTAGAGGACAGAATGAAAGCAATGCAGCATATGGATATTATAGAGAGGCAGATATAGACTTGATGGGGGGGGGGGTGAAAACCTTACTAATGAAAACTGTTCAAAAGTAGAATTAACTGCCTTGACGCATTATGGATTTCCTCTCTCTAGAGGTCTTCAAAGGCTGGATGACTATTTTTCAGGTATATTGTACAGGGAATTTTTATGGTTACAGATTGGAATATATGACCACTAAGATTCCTTTCAATTCAGTGTTTCTATGTGAAATAGATGTGTTTAACCTACAGAAGCAAATGAGTGAGAAGGTAAGTAATAGCTTCTCTGCCAACCCATCCTTCACTTCATTGTCATATTGGTCTTTCTGTGGTGCAAGTTTGACCATATCACTCCCCTATTTGTCTATTACCATCAGGATCAAATATAAAAATCCTCTGTTTGTCTTTTAAAATGCTTCACAACCTGCCTCCTTTCTTACTTTTCCAATCTATTCCAACAGCCATGAAGGCAGCTGAATCAGGCACTGTGTAGTGCTTAGAGCTTGGTCAGACATGGAAGTCACCAAGGTCATCCGCTCTATCCCAAGTTATTCCCGGTTGTCTTGACTTTTGTCTTAGACTTCAGGGACTCTGGAAGAGAACGCGATGCTGGTGACTTTGTGCAGTTCTGCCTCACTTAAACCCAATTCACACGAGCCAAGACATCACCCATGATTTCATTTGCCCTCTTGAAAGATGAAGGGCAAGCAGGAATAATGACAATTTTTATTTGGTATAGATTGGATTAGAAGTTTGTAGAGGTCTCTTTTCATTCAGTGATTCAGAGTGAACTGGGTACGTTCAACATAAAGAAAAGTTCCACTTGCTTGGGCTATTGTAGAAAGGATCCTTGAGTAGGTACAATTTAGACTGGCAGATCTTGGAGGTTCAGTCTTATTCTGATATTTTGTGATCCTTGGAAATTATGTCACAGTAGAACATCATGATATCCCTGAGTGCACGTAACAGGTTATATGAGCAAAACTTTATCTTACAGCAAGCCACTCATGCCAAAATGTGTTCATTGAACTTTAGCAATTAAGAGAGCTTTTTTTTTTTGAAATCTGACGCAATGGTCCTTGTATATCACACGTTATCATGATTTCTTTAATCAGTAAAAACTATGAAAAAGTGATGATAGGAAAATGTCACATTCTTCCTCAAATGTATAGGCACTACTCTATCAGAGCATTTTAATCTGAAGGGTACATTTTTTTAAAGTTTGAATAATTTATCCAAGGTCATGGAAACACATGGTTGAATATCAAGGTGCTCTAACATTATTCTGCCAAAGAAAAATGAGATGAAGTTCCTCTGAGCCTTGAAAATGCACCTTTGAATAGCTCCATGAATCTGCCAACCAGCTAGTACTGCTTTGCCTACCACCTTGCCCATCACCTTAAGAAAATGTGAAGGAAATGCACTTTTTGCATTTAAATTTACTAGATTCTACTGACTGCTTATTAGCCTCAAGGGAGGGATTTCTCCAGGATGAAGAAAAGGAGTGTGTGGAATCTTTCCATTAATTACCACCAGAAGCCATGGAATGGAAGGCATGGAATCCAGATTGGAGGATTTCAGGACAAATAGATGACACCTCCCCATTCAAATTCATTCCCAACATGAAAAAATATCAGAGTTGTTCAACTGAGCTGACTTTTAAAAATTTTTCATTTTAAAAATAAATGAACTGTTCAATTCCATAAGAATGGTTGACTAAACCAAATGTCATAAAAGTAAAGTATAAACTTCTACTTCAACTTCAAGAATCTCAGTTTGTCCAATCTACCAGTGCAGATCACATCTCCTTGGTATTTTCAGTAATAACAGCTAACGTTAAGTGCTCTGAAGTTTGCAAAGTGATTCTTATGTGCTATCTCCTGTGCTCCTTATAGTAAGTGTAGTAAGTACTATTATTGCCCTTATTACAGATGAGGAAAATGAGGGAGGCAGAAGTTAAGTGACTTGTCCAGCATCACACAGGTAGGAAGTATCTGAGTCTTGCCTCTCAGTGTAGCACTCCTTTCCAAGTACTTAATCTGGGGCAGCCAGGTGGAACAGTGGATAAGTGCTGAGCCTAGAGTCAGGAAGACCTGAGTTCAAATCTGGTCTCAGATCTTACTAGCTTTGTAACCCTGGACAAGTCACCTAATCTCTCTTTGCCTCTGTTTCCTCATATGTAAAATTGAGAGAATAGGATCAAATGACATAATAATTGTAAAGCGCTTTGCCTAGTACCTGGCACATAGTACATGCTATATAAATGTTAGCCATTGTTATTACCAGCTGTGTGACCCTGGGCAAGTCACTTAACTTCTGTCTGCCTCAGTTCCCTCCTTATCTCTAAAATACAAATAGTGATCCAGAAAGGATCAAATGAAACAATAATCACAAAGCACATAACACAGAGCCTGACCCATAGGAAGCATTATATAAATGCTAGCTAGCTATTATTATGGCAGAAAAATTTGTTTTCCTGTGGCTAACCTGAGGATGAGTCTTCCTGGACTTAACGAGACTGGTCCTTGGGCAGCTTGGTCAAGTGGAATGAGTGCGAGACTCTGGGTTCAAATCCCAGATTTGGTATTGATTATATTGTCAAATGAGATAGCATCTGTGCATCACTGTACAAAATTTAAGACACTATATAAATTCTAGTTGTTATTTCTGCTTCTATGATTATTGTGGTTCTTAGTGAGACCTTTGGGCAACTGACTACCTTTCAGGTCTCATTTTTCTTATTTGTAAAATAAGAGAATTGGAATGAATGATTTCTAAGGGTCCTTCTGACCTTAAACCAAGGATCCTCTGAATCTGTCACTGAGCCTGTACTTGAAGTTTTTCTAATAGGGTAAGACCTGACAAAGTCAATCAGCTAACAAACATTTACTAAGGCCTTTCTCTCTCTCTCTCTCTCTCTCTCTCTCTCTCTCTCTCTCTCCATATAGATAGACAGATAGACAGACAGATAGAAAGATAGATATAGATATAGATATAAATGTCACGTACATATAAAGAAAAGCAAAATCAAGGAACTTAGATTCTGATGGGGAAGACATGTAAATAATTAGGTGCATTCCAGATATATACAGAGTGTGGTTGCTGTCCTTCAGTCATGTCTGATTCTTCATGACCCCATGGATCAGAGCATGCCAGGCCCTTCTATCCCCCACTATCCCTTGAAGTCTGTCCAAGCTCACATTCATTGCTTCCATGACACTATCCATTCATCTCTTCCTCTGCTGTCCCCTTTTCCTTTTGCCTCCAATCTTTCCCAACATCAGGGTCTTTTCCAATGAGTCCTGCCTTCTCACGTTGCCAAAGTATTGAAGATTCAGCTTCAATATTCAAACTTTCAGTGAGTGGTCTGAATTAATTTAATTAAGTATTGATTGATTTGCTGTCCAAGGACTCTCAAAAGACTTTCCCAACACCACAACTCAAGAATATCAATACTGAGGCACTCAGCTTTCATTATAGTCTAAATACCACAGCCATACACTGTTACTGGAAAAAGCATAGCTATATGGACCTTTGTCGGCAAGGTGATATCTCTGCTTTTTAGTATGCTATCGAGATTTGTCAAAGCTTTCCTTCTGAGGAGCATGTATCTTTTAATTTCATGGATGCAGTTTTGCCTTCTGCAATGATCTTTGAGTCAAAGAATTTAAATATGGTACTGTTTGCATTTCTTCTCCCTCAATTTGCCAGGAAGTGATGGGACCAGTTACCAAGCTCTTAGGTTTTGAGTTGCTTTTTTTTTCTTTATGTTAAGCTTCAAGCTACCTTTTACATTCTCCTCTTTCACCTTCATCGAAAAACTACATACCCTCACTTAACAAAGAGATCAAAAGTCAAGTCATTGACTGGGTAGCTACTGCTGGAGCTCTTGACTTAACAGAGCTAAAAAGTCAAGCAATTAACTGAGAAAATAAGCAAATGAGGTAAAAAGAAACATTACACATTCTTACTTTCTCAGTAAAAACGTATTTTCTTACCTCACTGACAAGGAAGATGAAAACAAACACAAGAAGACAAAGGCAAAGCTCCATTCAAAGCCTCCAAGAAAAATATGAATTGGTCTCAGACCATGGAAGAGCTCAAAAAGGATTTTGAAACCCAAGGAAAAGAAATAGAGCAAAACTTAAGAGAAATAAGTATGTTGCAAGAAAACCAGGAAAAACAAGTGAACAGCTTGCTAAAATCTCTTGGCTTACATCTATACTATGATCTACAGTTCTCTACAGCCTTTTATCTCCCCACATATTCCAGACAACTCATTAAGCCACCCAGCCTCAATGTGTGGGTAGAGGGGTCCCATTACCCTCATCTTGTAGATGAGAAAAGCAAGGAAGTTACATCAAGATGAAATGATTGGCTCAGTGAGTCAGGGGTGGAGTTGAGAAGACGACCCTGATTTTACAATGCTTGGTTGTCTGGGCTAACTAGAAGAACATGTTACCTACCAAAGACTGAAAACACTTCCAAACTGCTTCCTAGCTGCATGTTTTCTTTACTCATGTAATGCCAGATGACTTCAAAGGGGATCCCATGCTGGCAAAGTCTCAAACTTCTGCAGCATAAATTCTACACCATCTAAAACTATCTGATTTGCAAGCTACCACAAATAGCTTTAGATTAGAAAAGCCTCAAGGGCAAGGAGCATAAGAATTTTATTTATTTACTTACTATATGAAGTGCCATGTGCCTTTATGAGAGACAATATCATATAATGAGCTTTTTATGTTCCTCCTGACCCTCCTCCACCTAAAATTTAAAAAATCAAAATCAAACAAACATCAAAAGCCCCCTGAGTCCATCACTTCTCCATTAGAAAGTGGATGGCCTGGTTCACCATTGGGCCTCTGTAATCATATTTGGTCATGTATCAATTGGAGTTGTTAGGTCTTCCAAAGTCATTTGTCTTAACCATGTTGTTTTGGTATAAATTATTTTCCTGTCTACCTTAGAAAATTACTAGCCATATGACTTTGCGAAAGTCAATCAAACTCAGCTTCCTCAACTCAAAAATGAAGGCAATAACACTGCCCACCTCCCAGGAAGGTTGTAAGGATCAAGAGATAAGATTTGTGATGTGCTTAACATCAAGTCTGACCCATAGTAGGTGCTATATAAATGCTAACTATTATTATGTGTTTTGATGTTGTTCAGTCATTTTTCAATTGTATCAAACTCTTTATGACCCCTTTTGGGGTTTTCTTGGCAAAGATGCTGGAGGAGTTTGCCATTTCCTTCTTCTGCTCATTTTACAGATGGGGAAACTGAGGCAAATAGGGCAAAGTGACTTGCCTAGGGTCACACAGTTTGTAAATGTCTCGGGCTGGACTTGAATTTTGGCAAAGTAGTCTTTCCTGATTCCAGGACAGGAGCTCCATCCACTATGGCACCACCTTGATGCCCTATTGTTATTAGTTACTGGCCTGCATTGGTATATGGAATTTAATCTTTAATCACTCAGAACTTTTCTATACTATTGAAAACACAGGCCTAGTCCCTATCTCTATCTCTACATGCTACCCTAAGCAAAATAGCTCTTAGGAATGCTTTCTTTGATGGGGAAAAGAAATCATCTAAGGACATAGTATAAGGGAAAATAAACTATCAAATAGTAGAATTAGAGTTGGAAAGGACCTCAGCTCCCAACTAAATCCAAACCATCCCTGAAGAGGAATTCAGAGGAATGACTGTGGGCAAGTTGTACAGTCTGGTTTTCACAGGGTCTTAGTTTCCATATCTATAAAATGAAGAGGTTAGAAAGAAAGCCTCTGAAGTTCTCTCTGGCTCTAGACATAAGAGACTATAGTCCCCAACAACCTGGGGTGCAGGGTCAGCTTAACAACTTCCATTGATTGGGAAGTGCCTCCTCATGTAGGGTATCCCACTTCTGGACTGTTGCAGTTGCTACCAAGTTTTATTTTATATTCCTAGTGACTGAACTGTGATTTTATTGATGCAAGGAATCCCTCTCTCAATACAGATTAGAATCTTCTCTGCAGCTTGGAGGGTTTCTAGAGCACTGAAAATTTAAGCAACTTACCCAGGATCACACACTTAGTATGTGTCAGGAGTAAGACTTGAATCTTTCTTTAATATTCCAGTTTAATAACAAAAAAGAAAAAAATTAAATTAAATTTTGTTATTTTTGTCATGTCTGACTCTTTGTGACTCCATTTGGGGTTTCCTTGGCAAAGAAATCTGATTTAAATTCAATATTAATATTCAAAATTGAATACTAACACCATAGCTATTTTTGAGCCTCTTTTGCTCTCCAGTTCATTTATCTTTATTTAGCAAACCTGGTACTATTTTTTCAAGGTCATGCCACTCTTTTCTATCAACTTTCAGTTTTGTGACATGACTTTATATATACTTTCTTATATAGACATATATAAATTTATAATAAATTTATATATTTATTTTTTATTTATAATTTAAAATAAATATATGTAAATTTATACATACTTTTCTTATATATACATTCCTTTTTAAAAAATCTGGATTGTTTGAGTGGTTCCCTGTGTATCACTGCATTTATACAACTCCTCTTTTAAAGCCTTTGCCCTTCTGTTAAAAGAATTACATTATTAAGAGCAGGGGCAGCTGGGTGGCCCAGCTAGCCTGGCATCAGGGAGACATTTTCTTGAGTTCAAATCTGGCCTTAGACACTTACTAGCTGTATGATCCTGGGCAAGCCACTTAACCCTGTTTGCCTCAGTGTCCTTATCAGTCAAATGAGCCGGAGAAGGAAATGGCAAACCATTCCTGTATCTCTGCTAAGAAAACCCCAACTGGGTTCATGAAGAGTCAGAAAAAACCAAAAAAATCTGAACAATAGTAACAAATGATAAAGAGCATTATAATTCTCTTGGGTCAACTTCTCCTGTGGGATTTTAGACTGTAGTGTACTACAAATTCCTTTTCTTTTAATTTTTCACAGAATCACAGAATTTTGAGTTTGAAGGAATTTCAAAGTCCACCTAGTTTAGCTCATCTCTTCCTCAAAAGAATTTTCATTACAACACACCCAACAAGCAGTTATTCAGCCTTCACTTAAGACCTTCTGCAAGGGGAATCCCGTAAGTATCTGGACAATTTTTTCCATTTTGAGTCATTTTTAATTGAGAGAAAGCTCTTTCTAACCAACCTAAATCTGCCTCTTTGAAACTTCCACTGATTGATCCTAATTCTACCTTCCAAGGCCAAAGAAAATAATCCCTCATTCACTAGGCCTTCTACTTCTTCATCTATATCTGGCCACTGGACTCCAGCAGATCTTTGCACAGGCCTCCTTCACTTAAAACCAATTCATTTGCAAGTCATAGAATCAACATCATAGTCCTCTTGGAAAACAAAGACTAAATCACACAATTCCTCATTCACATGATAATCTTTCAAGGGCTTGAAGGCAGTTATTATCCTAACCTTTCTCCTACCCTCATGTCTTCCTTCCCTTCCTCAGCTTAAACATGCCCAGTCCCTCTTGGTTTCCTTGTTCTACCAACCTAGTCAAATAAAGAAATAAGGTGAGTCTGCCATGGATCATACTTGGTGAAAAGATACTGGTTTTGGTGACTATTACTTTTTTTCCTGGACATTTACTAACCAGATCTTAAAAAATATATTCTAGAGCAGTAGTGTCAAACTCATATAGAAATGGGACCTCAAACTATACATAAGGTTCACTGTACCACGTATTGACTTAGAAAACCATTTATTAACATTGTTCTACTGTATTTTTAAAATTTATTTTGTTAAATAGCTCCCAATTACATTTTATTTTTAAAGTTTAATTGTTTTTTATTTTTTCCAGTTACATCAAGAAAAATTTTAGCATTCATTTCTACAAAATTTTGAGTTCCAATTTTTTCTCCCTTCCCTCTCCTCTTCTGAAAATGGTAAGCAGTTTGAAATAATTTATACATGTGTTATCAAGTAAAAAATATTTCCATATTAGTCATAGTTGTGAAAGAAAAAAACAGATCAAAAGGAGGAACAAAACCACAAGAAAGAATGAAGTGGAAAAAAATATGCTTCAATTTACATTCAGAGTCCCTCCGTTCTTCATCTGGACATGGATAGCATTTTCCTTTGAGTCTTTTGTACTTGTCTTGGATCACTGTGTTATTGAGAAGAACTGATCCATTCATAGCGGATCAGCGTACAATGTTGCTTCTCCCAATTACATTTTAATCTGTTTTGGTTGTACTTGGGTTGTGTTCTGGCCAATAGACCTGTGGCTCCTAATGATATTTAAATGGCATTGTAAACGATTATAAAGAAGTTTAGCTCTCCAAAACCAACTTCAGAAAATATCTGGAAAATGAAAAATAATTGGGAAAAAAAAGTCCGTTCAGCCTGGGAATACACACAGAAAAGAAATGCAATGATAGGGTTAAGACTGGTAGAAGGGTTGGGCAGTGAAGCCAGATGGAACCTTGGTAACCTGGCCAGAAGCTAGCCAGGTGAAGAGAGAAGAGACAATATGAACACAGGTAATCTGACTGGAAGCTAGGAAAGGTGGGAAGAGGGAGATGACATAATGTCCTACAGGACCCAAAACCAGTCAGTGCTTTGAACAGGAGCAACACAAGTTGGCATAACCTCCAGTAATGAAGACCAAAAGCCAGATCCCAGCATGGTCTGTTGGAATAGAAGCAGGTGACAGGATTAACTCATACATCAATGTGCAAGGAGGTGTGACTTGACTATGAAATCCCTGGAACCCTGGGAACCATAATAGTAGAGAAGGTCAAGTCAGCAGGTTAACATCAGTGTCTGGGAGCAGCTTGATCTCTAACATCCCACCCAGGCCTGTTAAGCCTATAGCAGAAGTCCTGGATGAGGATTATGCAAAGGAATGGAGAAAGAGACCAGAGAAGGCCTGAACCCACAATGCGGGGGAAGGGGTAGACGAAATACAAGTATTGAGGGAAGACCCATATAAATTGATACAGAGTGAGATAAACAGAACAAGAAGAATATAGTGATGTGGTCCTGGGGTCAGGAAGACAAGTTCAAACTCAACTTCAGACACTTATTAACTGTGCGATACTGGACAAGTCACTTAAATCTCTGTTTGCCCCAGTTTCCTCAACATATGCGAAAAGGGCTATAAAATCATGTATACTCTTCAAGCAAGCAATACCACTAATAGGGCAGTATCCCAAAGAGATAAAAAAAAACAGAGGGACCTATACGTACAAAAATTTTTATAAGTTTTTTTTAGAAGTGTCAAAGAATTAGAAATTGAGGAGGTGTCTACCTATTGGGGAATGACTGAACAAGTTGTGTATAATTGTGATTGGATTCTATTGTGTTGTAAGAAATGATGAGCAAGATGCTCTCAGAAAGAAAACCAGGGAAGATTTCCGTGAATTGATGCAAAGTGAAATGAGCAGAACCAGGAGAACATTGTATGCAATAACAACAATATTTTATGAGGTTCAACTGTGAATTTCTTAGCTGTTCACCACAATATAATAATCCAGGATAATTCTGAAGGGCACCTGATGAAAAAATGTTATCTATCTTCAGGAAAAGGACTGATAGAGTCTAAATGCACACCTAAGCATAACTTTTATTTACCTTATTTTTCTTGGGGTTTTTGGTCTGTGTTTTTCTACACAACATGACTAACATACAAACATGTTTTGTGTGACCGCACATACACATGTTTGGCATGAAAAGGATATAACCTATATCAGATTGCTTGCCTTCTCAATGAGGGGGAAAGGAGGGAGACAAGGAAATAATTTGGACCAAATTTTTTTTAAAGTATTAAAATGGTTTTTTAACATTTAATTTGGGGGAAAATAAAAGAATAAATTAGAAGAGGCACACATAAAATGTGGGGAAGTTATCATTAGGTGGAGATGGTGAGAAAGTAGAAACATAAGGCACCTAATAGAGTTCCCAGGAGTACAATGGCATTTTGAGAGAATTAAGGATCATGACTAGATTGGAGGTAGAATGGTTGGAGAGAAACAATTTAAAAGAGTTAAGATTCAAGAAATCTGATCAGCAAAATGGCCAGTCAAGATTCCAGAAGACTAAATAATGAGGCATATTCATCTTCTGACAGAGATTAAGGGACTCAAAGTACAGAATAAGACAAATCTGGGGACATGGTCAACAGGTAGATTTGTCTATGTTTATCTGTTGCAATGGTGTATTTTTTTTTGAGAGGGCCCTAGAGAGTTGAGGAGGGAGAATGGGGTTAGTGATAGTAATGCTTAAAAAAAAGAAGAAAAGAAAAGAAAGAAGCAATTTTTAAAGACAAGACAGTTCAGTAGGAAAGCAGGACAACTTTGAAATTAATGCATTGAATTTATTATATACTTTATTCAAAAGCAAGATGTTTGTATATCATTGTGATGGAAGACTATTGTGTTGTAAGAAATGAAGAGCAGGATGCTCTCAGAAAAAAAAAACTTACAAAGATTTACATGAATTGATGCAAACTGAAATGAGCAGAACCAGGAGAACACTATAATAAAGATTCACATGCAAGCATTTTTTTCTGTTCCTTGTACATGGAAATATTCATGTGTGTGTTGTTGTCTGTTGAATTCAAAATTACAAACAATGAAAATTATTTTTTAAAAACAAAATTTAAATCATGTGATAATTCTTGAAATATGTGTAAACAGTTACATGCCTCCCCGAAGACTTCTGATCTTCAGGCCAGTGTTTGATTTCTTCATTCCTTGACTTAGATTGTGTCCTTTTTGAGATGCCACTCTATGCTGGTCATGGTTTGATACTCATTTGAACATGTCCTAGTTTGTCAGTGTTTCCTTTGAATGTGATGCCCCAAACTTACATAATATTCCAGATGTCCTCTGACCAATACATATGGAAGACAGCTTAGATTTGTTTTTACTGGCCTGAGATGAAAACTAGGATGATGGGATAGAAATGAATTAAGTGCCTATAATATGCCAGGAACTGTACTAAGGACTTTATAGATATTATCTCATGTGGTCCTCACAACAACCCAAGAGGTGGGCGCTGTTAGTATCCTTATTTACAGATGAGGAAACTTATGCAAATAGAGGCTAACTGACCTACCCAGGGCCACATAGCTAGGATTGTCTGAGGCTAAATGGGAACTGAGCTCTTCCAAACTCCAGGTCTAGCATGCTATCTACTGTACAATGTAGCTACCTGAGATAGAACTTAGGCTAGAGGACCTGTAAATTCCTTTTCAACTCCAAGACTGTATGATTAGCAATCCATTTTTTAAGTGTTTAAAAACTGTCTTGTGATAAATCCAATAGAAAACTCATCGAATTTTCTTCTTCCATTTTTAGAAATGAAGACAATGAAAAATGCCTGAAGAGTGGGCAGAGATTGATCATGGAAAGCATTTGACTGAAAAGAAATGGAAGAAGACAGAAAGGATACAAGTCCCAGTACCCACTTCATCTTTGAGCTTGTGACAAAAAGAGAGGAAGGTAGAACATCCAATCCAGGTTCTGGCAGAATATATTTCAAAATCCAGATGTGTATGTGCATGTTCACATATTGATATAGATATATATGCATGTGTATGTGTATACACATATATGTATGTATGTTGATTTACAAATTTTGTTATACACTAGAAAATTAACAATAAATGTGAATTTTTTTATACACAACAAAGGTTAGAAAACAAGAATTGTACACTTTTTCTTTTTATATTCATCATATTTAACTACATAGTACCAACATTGCCTTGCTTGTTTATGATACTATCTCTGCATCCTTGCCACCTCTTTTTCTCCTCTTATGAATTTTTAAAAATTAAACCATTACTGGAAAGACTTATATGAACTGATGCTGAGTGAAAGGAGCAGAACCAGGAGGACTTTGTACACAGCAACAACCACAGTGTGCAAGGAATTTTTCTGGTAGACTTAGTCCTTCATAGCAAAGCAAGGACCTAAAAAATTCCCAATGGACTTTTTAGGCAAAATGCCTTCCACATCCAGAGAAAGAACTATGGATGGATCGCAGAATGAAACAGACTATTTACTTCCATTTTTTGTTTTGTTTTGTTTCATGGTTTTTCCCATTCATTTTAATTCTTCTATTTAATATGACTAAGGTGAAAATGTATTTAATAGGAATGTATGTGTAGAACCTATTTAAGATGGCATGCCACCTCAGGGAGGGAGTGGGGAGGGAGAAGGGAATGAGGGGGAGGGAGGGGAAAAAAATCTAAGATATATGGAAGTGATTGTAGAACACTGAAAACAAATAAAAGTTTTTTTAAAAATTGGGTCAATACTGTTTTCTTTCCTCTTTTCCTTTTTATTTGCATCATGATAACTATTCTTCTCATTGTTCTATCAATTTCTTCCCCCCCCCCCCATACCCAAATAAGAAGAAAAAAAGGATCAGAAGTTTAGGCAAGATACCCTTTGACCCAGAAATACCACTACTAGGTCCACATGCCAAAGATATATATATATTTTTGGTGGTGAGTGGTGGTGGTGGCAAAGTACTGGAAATTGAGGGGATGATTGGCACTTGGGGAATTGTGGCACATTATTGTGCTTTAACAAATAAAGTGAGCAGAACCAGGAGAACACTGTACACAGTAAGGGTAATACTGTACAATGATCAGTTGGAAATGAATGACAATTAACTCTGATTAAGACAATGATCCAAAATAAATACAAAGAACTCATGATGAAAATGCACTCCACCTTCAGAGGGAGAACTGATGGAACTCAGAGTACAGAATGAAGTACACTCTTTTTTTTCATTTTATTTTTCATGTGTGTGTGTGTGTACGTGTGTGTGTGTGTGCGTCCATGTGTTTCCTCTTGAAGGATGACTAATATGGAAATATATTTTGCATGATTTCACATGTGGAGTCTATATCACATTGCCTTCTCAGTGGGTGGTGAAAGAGCTACAGGGAGGGAAATAATTTGAAACTCGTAAAATTTTGAAATGATTATTAAAATGTTTAAAATATAATTGGGAAATATTAACAAAATAAACAAAAATATATTAGAGCCAAAAAATAGTAGAGGCAAGCAAAGTCACAGAGAGACAAGATATAATTCAACATAAGGAAACATTTAATAATTAGAAATATACAGAAATAGAATAGGTTGGTGAATTCCCCCAAACTCTCAGGATGTTCCCAAGTCCTCAAGATTTATGAATCATCTGATTAGGAAACAAATTGATCACATCTCTGGTACAGAGACTTGCCATAGCTTACACCTCTCTCTTGGATTCAGTTTTTTAAAATTACCTTCATAAATATATGTTCAGTTGAGTGCTTTCCATCCAGTTACACTGGTCTCATTAGAGGTTTCTCCTGCTTCTTCCCTCATTGGAATTATTCTTTTTTTCCTTCGAACCTCCCATATCTCTTGACCTGATTTCATTTTCAGAGTCTTAGATCATGGGGTTAGAAACTTGTCTTTTCTCTGTGTCTTTTGAAATTCAATCTCCCAAAGTCTTGGCTCCATGTCTGCTGTGACCAGCATTCTCTTTCTTATCTCCATGAAGCACAGCAGATTGGACTGAACAACGGATATATAGTTTAGACCTTGTGAAAGACTACAGTTGTATAGAGACCCACCCTGAGGCAGAAACTATTTCACCGTTTGTTAAACATGTTCCTCACAACAATGCAGTAAGTTGGATAGTACACATATTAGCATTACCATTTTAAAAATAAGGAAACTGAGCATTGGATACACAATTCCACCCTGGATTGGGTTGCTCCAGTTCTCCAGCACTGGAAAGCAGGGACCAGGGGACTATTTGTTGATGTTTCAGAAGAAGTTCCTGGAACCTACACCCTAAATAAGCAGCCAATTACATTGCCAATTGTTGTTGTTCAGTCATTTCAGTTGTGCCTGACTCTTTGTGACCCCATTTGGGATTTTCTTGGCAAAGATATTGGAACTGTTTGCCAGTTCATTTTACAGATAAGGAAACTGAGTCAAACAGAGTTAAGTGACTTGCCCAAAGTCACACAACTAGTAAATGTCTGAGGTCAGATTTGAACTCAGGAACATGAGTATTCCTAAAACTCCAGAACCAGTATTCTATCCAATATGCCACCTATAGCTGGACAGCTCTTCAAACTGTAAAAAAAGTCTTCCTTCTTTTGGCCTCCCTGTAACTTCCACCTCCTATCCCCACTGATCTTAGATCTGCCATGTGGAGCCAAATACAGTGAAGTCTAACCCCTATAGATAAGCTCTTTAAATCTTTGGAGACAGAGATTGTATCTCCCCTGAGATATCTCATCCCCAGTTCCTTCAGCCACTGCTCATGTGATGCAAGTTCAAATTCCCTCACCATGTGGGATCTCCTTCTTTCTGATTCCTTCCAGAGCACCAGTGTTCCCTGGATATTGTGTGAATTAACAATGAAACAGAGTACCTTAGTGTGGCCTGTTAAGAGCAGGATACAAAGGAATTTTCACCTCCTTTGTTCTTGACACAATATTCTATTTAGGCATCCTAAGATCAAATAAGCATTCTTGGCTCTCAGATTCTCCCTAATAAGAATGAAGCCTGTCAGTGTCAATGGACCTGTCTCTGACACAGTCCAGATGGAACTGACTGTGCATACGCCAAACAGCAGAGCCACCCCAGGTCACAGAACATTTCCAATCAGCCTGTTGCTTCACTGGTGGCTCTTTGCCTAAGCAGCAACAGCTGTCAGAGTAACCTGGATGGATGGGTGCTTGTCTGGAGGACAGACTAAAACCACAGCTCTACTACTATTTCCTTGGGAAGTGTCCACCCCAATCAGTAACTGAGTTTGCTCTTTCCCTTCTCTAAGTTCCTTGATTTGTTCCAGCACAAAAGCAATGTGTTCAGACTTCTTTTGATGATTACTACCTGTGTAACTTTGGCGAAGTCACCTCTGTGGACTTCAGTTTCCTCTTCCATAAAAGGAGGGTATTGAACTATGTGGACTCTGATGTTCTGGTTCTAAATCTGTAATCTTAGTATCATAGATGAACCTATGACTACTTGGATAGAGTAGCACTGGGTCATAAGATCATTGATTTAGAGCTGAAAGGACCATCAAGGTCATCTATTTCAACTCCTGCTCCCTTTTAGAGATGAAAAAACTGAGTTCCAGGGCAGTTAGGTGACTAAGATGTGGAAGATACCTCAGGGCCTTTCTAGTCCAACTTCCTCATTTTACAAATGAGGAAACTGAGGCTAAGGGAAGTTATTTAGTGACTTTTTCAAGTTCACATAGGTATTATTTGCTGAAGGAGGGATTCAAATTCCCATTTTCTATCTTGAATGTCAGTGCTTTTTCTACACCTCTCTGACCTCACCAAGGTCATGGAGGTAGTAAACAGTGCCAGCCTTTGATATCATAGTTGCCATAGCCCTCTTCCACTATATTTTATGCCCTCTCAAAGTTCCTCTGATGATAAAGGATTGCTTCTCTGAAGGAGGAGCATATGTCTTTGCTGAATTTAGATAGACACTTAGAGACGCAATTTGTAGGGATGTTTGAATGTTTTCACTTGCAGAATAAGTGGAGGCTGTGCTGTGGGTCTACCTGTGTGGTGGGCTATTGCTGAGCTATGCTCCTGACTTTTGCTGCTAGATTCACAATTTTGGTACAGGGTGGTCATGGTGATGATGATGGTGGCAGTGATGACAATGATGATTGGTGATGGTGGTGATGATGGGGATGAAGGAGTACATATGATTTCTTTGCTGTTAGGGTACTTCCAATAAGGAAATTCCCCTCATTCAACACAGATCAGTACCTGCTCTATAACTTACAGTCTTAGAAAGTACTGAGACTTAAAGTGATTTTCCTACTGTTACATAGCTAGTAGTGTCATAAGAGGAATTTAAACCAAGGTCTTTTTGATTTCAAAGATGGATTTTTGTCAACTATTCCACAAAACAACAAACGAACCCAGTTCTTTCCTTTAGAGGTATTATAGGTCACTAATGGTGTTTACATTCTCTGTTCTTTAACTAATAAAACTTGAGTTTCAATATTGATTTTGATGCTTGCTAGCCTTGGCCTTTACCTCCTTGATCCTCAATTTCCTTACAGAATTGCTGAGTTGGGAGAAACCTTAGAGGTCATCTGGAAGGAGTCAAGCAAAGGCTGGAGGATAATCAATCTACACGTGCTTATTGGGTGTCAGATACTCTTATCATTGTTCCACTTAATAAGCCCTTCAAGAAAAACTAGGCACTACAACTGGTACCAAAATATGCTTGATCTTTTGAGATAGTCTTAAATTCTAATCCTTCTATATTTGGGGACAGACATTATATTTCCCCTAAGTTATGTCCAGTTGCTTCAACTATTCTCCATATCTGTCTATCTGTCTGTCTGTGTTAGTCCTTTGTTTTTGAAGAAGACCATGACATCAAAGAAATGATGACATGACTTGCACTTGACTTTGTTTTGAGTGAAGGAGGACTGTGCAAGGTCACCAGCCTCCCTTTCCCCTCCTGAGCCATCTGGGTCCAGTAACCAGGTATTCATCAGAATGACTGTATGTGCTAGGCATTGGGGATATAAAGACCAAAATGACACTATCTCTGCCTTAAAGGGGCTCCCATTCTTATGGGAAAAATGTTATACAATATATTAAATATAATACATTTTATATATAATACATTAATATATTGGTATCCATATATAAACATATGCTGGTTGAAGAATTTACAAAGGGCCATCACCTTGGGCATGTCACTTAATAATTCTGAGCATCAGTTTTCTTACCTGTAAAATGAGAAGTTTGGACTAGATGTCTTCCTTCCACCTGTAAAATTGAATGACTCTATGAATATCTAGGATAAATGTAAAGCATATTAACATAACAGACTTGAACAGGAAACAAAGAGTGGTTTGGAAATTGTGAAATTGCAAAATTTTTTTACTGACCCCCCCCCTAAGTTTCCCATGAAGGCTAAGATTCATCTTTTCTATGCCATATTTTTTGCTGGTGTTGCTATGTGGGGGCAAGCCATGGAACATTGCTGCTGCTGAGGAACTAAAGATAAGCATCACATGGAAAACAATGATGGGTCTGAGCAGATGGTAACTTGTAAATAACAAGGAACTCAGGAGAAGAAAAGGAGTAAATCAAGGAATTGCATGAAAAGAAGAAAAGATGGGCTGATCACCCAACAAGGGTAAAATATTATAGGTGGATGACCAGAATGCTTCTTTGGTTCCCTATTGGTGTTGGGAGAAACAGAGAAATGCCTCGAGCAAGTTGAGTGGATGCCCTGTGTCTACATTTGTGGGAGAACCTCGATGGGAGTTCTACAAGATGGGCAGGTGTGGATGGGTTACAACCTGTATCATTGGAGGTAACTCTTGAATCAATGAGATAATAAATCCATGGGGTATCTCAAAGGGACGTTATCACTTTCTTTAAGCTACACTTCTCCTTCTCTAATTTAGAAAGCACACATGATTTCTAACTAGACTGTGGTAAGAAAAGAGAAGTTAAATTATTCCCAACTTGTTTTGTTGGAAATTTTTTTGTTGTTTTGTTTTGTTTTGTTTTCCCAACAAGATGCTAAACTCTGGTGAAAAGACTATATTCTCTACTTTTATAGCAAGTACAGAGCTGGTTACACTCAGTATACTTATGTTAACTTTTTGTCTTTACTCTAGAACTTTCTATTATATCTCTTTTGACCTACCTGTTGTCTTTCTAAGTGTTTCTATGATTCTGAAGTTCCTTGATTTGTTTTATGGATCATGGATATGGTCATAGAAGCATAGCTAGAACATTTCAGAATAGGAAGGCATCCTCAGAACATATGTAGTCCGGTCCATATTGGAAAGAAGTCCTGTAGTATCTGGAGAAGCTGTTATCTAGTCATTGCTTGAAGACTTCTCTGGTGAGACCCATGACTTCCCAAGACAACCCATTCCTCATTTCTTGGAACTGCCTGGACTCCAAGGAGAAGACCCTGATACCTTTCCCCTTATATCATAGTGACTCACTAAATGCCTTTAGTGATGGAGTCCCTTCACTTCCCTCACATGCAAATGCAGTCAAGAGAGATGGCTGAAGATGACCTTTTTGAATGTTCCAACACCCCTGGTTTCACAGGCAATAGAAAAATGTCTTCTCCAGACGTATATCCAACCAACTAGAACCAATTACAGAATGTCTACAAATGTTCTACAAGCTTTCTCTGTATAGTCATCACAATAGCAAGCTTCCCAGGCCAAGCAAGTGGGAAAGTTGCATTAACAAAGCAATCTGAGGGGATCTGTGGGTACCAGACTCCCATTACATAAGTTATTAGGTACTTTATAAATGTTTGTTAAATTGAATTGGACCCAACAGCCTTGTCTTTACAAATAGGAAGACTGAAGCCCTGGGAGTTTAGTTGACTTAGTAAATAGCATTACTGAGATACAAAACACAGGTCTGATCCCAAATTTAGTGTTCTTTCTATTACAGATATTGAAAACAACTTAGGTTCTGAGCTTTCCAGGAGAAAGGCCTCCATATTTGCATTTCCAGCACCCTAATGGGGATTTTGAAATAGAATATGATATTGAATAGAACAGATACTGAATAAGCATCCATTTTACTGGATTGAACTGCTTTCTAATTTGAATGGCTATCATTATTTCCTTTAACTTAAATTATAGATTGGAATAGTAGAAATATTTGATTACTTATCAATTATTGATCCATTGTACTTTTAAAAATATATTTTTAGTAATCGTTTGTTTTTATATCCCCTAGATTTCCCAAGATAGTCTTCTTTCCTCCTCCCTCCCAGAGAGCTATCCTTTATAACAAAGAAAGGGGAGGGAGAGGAGGACAGCTCAGAAAAACCAGTGCATCAAAAAAATCTACCATCATTTCATACCAATAAACTCTCTTCTGCAAAGAAACCCAGAGAGGTCTCTATGTTTCATCCTTATCATTTCACAGCATTCATTTCTGAGTTCTTTTAGTGATTCTTTCCATCTGCATTGTTGTAGTATTTCCTGTATATATTGTGTATATTTTATATATTAATTTTTAAATAAATCATTGAAAAGGTCAAGCCTTTAAAATGTATTACAGATTTTAGGTTATAAAATCACACATGCCTCTTTTATATTTTTATCCCTTTCATATTCAACTAGAGTTTGTCACATATATATGTATATACATATATATATAGTTGTATATATTATATATATAGCCAGCTATAATCTTAAGTAATTAATAAAGAATAAAGCTAGGTTATTACTACCTAATTCAATGAATAACAAGATGAAAATCATGTCACTTTTAGCCGAAAATATATCTATTTACCAACTAAAGTCAATTATCAGCTATGGTGTCCCCTTAAATGAAAGTCATGCCAGGCAGAAATCCTATGATATTCTACACAATTCAACAATAAATTGTCTAATTGCTCCTATTAGGGATATCAGTGAAAAAGATGTGGAGTAATCATGAGGAACCTCCTTCAGAACCTTGATCAAAACTGCTTAGGAAAAAAAGTGAGTATGAGGACACTTAAGGACACCAGAAAGGAATAAGATGAAACCCATTGAGTTGAAAAGAAAATCATGACTAAACTGAAGAGCCAACAGCATTTTAAAATCTGGCAGTCCACACAAGTCATCTGAAATAGCAAAGTTTTTGTTTGTTAGTTGCTTTTTAGAATATTGTGCTTAATGTTTTAATAAGAAACAGCTAATCCCAGATAGACGAGGGACTTGAAATGAGGAAAACCTGGGTTCCAATTGCATCTCTGAAGCTTCCTTTCTCTCTCTGAGCCTCAGTTTCCACATCTATAAATTAAGGACAATAATTCTTTGAATATCTGCCTCATAAAAATGTTGCTTTGCTCAAATGAAATATTGCAGTTAAAGAGTTTTTAAAAAATACTTTGAGGTATTAGGTAGATGCCAGTTATAATTTTACCAGAAAATTATCATTTTTACTTAAAAAATTTATCACTCAATATGCTAATGGAGAATAACTAGGGCAAATATATTTGGTTGTCAACTGGCCAGTATTTGACCCATACTCAGATAATATTTTGTCACAGAAGTTGTTTGCTTCTTAGAATTTTTCCAGTTATGGTTATGCTTTGTAGTTCTGAGTTTGGTAAGCTAAGTAGTACAAGATGGCAGATGCTCTTAAAACCCAATGGAAAGTTATTTTATTATTACATTTGAAGATGGATGTCTGGGATCTAAGAATTCATGACATTTCAGAAAAATAAGAATGTAATGAAAATATCTGAGAAAATTTAATACTCTGGACTCAAACTCTCCCCTCACTTGGAACTTACCTGTTATTGTCAAGGGTACTACCATTCTCCCAGTCACCCAAATCTGCATCCTTGAAGTTATCTCCAACTCCTTATTTCCATATACCCTACATGGCTAGTTCATTGCCAAATCTAATGATTTCTACCTTCACAACATCTCTCCCACACATTTCCTTCTCTCTAATCACATAACTACAATGCTAGTTCAGCCTTATCACTCTCCACATTAAATTACCACAGCTGGTCTCCCTGCCTCGATTCTCTGCTTACTCCAATCCCATCCCCACTCAACCGCTGGACTTTCCTTTTAAATTTTGATTTTTTTTGTTACAGTTTATGTTTCTCTTGTCTCTCCAAAATCAGCTCACAGGTCTGCCAACAGCATGTTGGTGTCCCAGTTTTTCCACATCCCCTCCAACACTGGCTATTTTCCCCTTCTATGGTGTTGGCTAATCTGATAGGTGTGAGATGACATCTCAAAGTTGTTTTAATTTGCATTTATCTAATAAGTAATGATTTAGAGCATTTTTATACGATATATGGAGCTTTGATTCTTCATCAAAAAAACTGTCTGTTCATTTCCTTTGACCACTCATCAATTGGGAAGTGACTTATATTCTTATAAATTTGACAAAGTTCTTGATAGATTTGAGATGAGATCTTTATCCCAGAAACTCTATACAAATCTCCCCACCCCCAATCTTCTGTTTTTCTTCTAATCTTGGCTATATTGGTTTTATTTGTATAAAATAATTTAAATTTAATGCAGTCAAAATTATCCATTTTATATCTCATGATGCTCTCTAGCTTTTATTTACTTATATCTTCTCCTATCCATAAGTTGGATAGGCAAGATGATCCATGTTCTAATTTACTTATGGTATCTCCCTCTATATCTAAGTCATGTATTCATTTTGACATTATCTTGGTAAGTGGTGTAAGATATTGGTCTATACCCAATTTCTGCCAGATTGCTTTCCTGTTTTCCCAACAATTTTTACCAGAGGGTCAATTCTTGTCCTAAAAGCTTAAACCTTTACATTTTCAAACACAAGGTTACTATAATCATTTACTATTGTATATTGTATATTTACTCTGTTCCATGGATCCACCTTTCTATTTTATAGTCAGTACCAGATGGTTTTGACTATTACTACCTTACAATATAGTTTAAGATCTAGTAGTGGTAAACCTTCTTCCTTTACATTTTTTCATTAATTCCTTTAACATTGTTGGACTTTTGTTTTTCCAAATGAATTTTGTAATTATTTTTTCTAGCTCAATAAAGTACTTTTTTGTTAATTTAATTATGATGGCAATGAATAAGCAGATTAATTTAAGTAGAATTGTCATTTTTATTGTATTGGCTCTGCCTACCCATGAGCAATTACTATTTCTCCAAATATTTAAATCTGACTTCATTTATATAGTGACTGCTTTGTAACTATTTTCATGTAGTTCCTGGATTTGTCTTGACAGTTATACTCCCAGATATTTTATATATCTGTGATTCTTTTAAATGGCACATCTCTTACTATCTCTTCTTGCAGGGTTTTGTTGGTGATATATAGAAATGCTGATGATTTATGTGAGTTTATTTTATGTCCTGCTACTCTGCTGAAGTTATTGATTTTTCAACTAGTTTTTTAGTTGAA